>JACYFF010019584.1:70901419-70999061 GCA_017589665.1 Selenicereus undatus | reverse complement strand
TATATATATATATATATATATATATATATATATATATATATATGTACATATATATGTGTGTGGTTGTGTGTGTGTGTATATATATATATATATATATATGTATGTATGTATATATGTATATATATATATGTATATATGTATATATGATTTGTTTTATTCCAAAAGGATCTCAATATAATGCTTAGTGCACCTTGTTTCTGCTTTGTATAACTTTTTTTCTTTCATTTGGCTGGAGTTACACTACATTTTAATTTAAATATTTTTTTCATGTTGAGCAGTTATTTAATGGTCATTTCAATGTGTCATCTCATCTACACAATTTTGATCCCTCCAACTTCGTCGTCTACCGTTTAAGCTCGACTCCTTGCAATTGGATGTCTATCATTATGTTATGTAATATATGTTGATATATCTCTACCTACTTACGTGAGGTTCTTGAGGCATTGTGATGTTATGACTAAGGGACGGAGGTGGAGAGGGAGAAGGTTCATATACATCTTTTTTTTGAAGGAGGTCTATTTGCTAATTTTTTTCATGTTTTGGAAGAATTTATTTTAAGGTTTGTTTCCCCATCCATCTCTTTTTCCCAAGCAATAAGTAGATTTACAAAATAGTTTCATCACCCTTCGCTTTTCAATTAGTTTTGAGTTCTTTGATTGGATTGTATAGCCTATTTTTTGTTGGCTACTATATTATCGGGTATGTGAATAAGGTGTAAAGGCTAATGTAGATGAGATTCGAATGCGAGCCTTTGGTAAAAACTATCCCCAATGCATTTGTTATTTGAATTAGTTATTGCACCTGAAGATGGAAGCCAATGTCAAAGGGTTTGGCCGAAACATGAATCATAAATTAGGGTTAGATGAAATTTTTATAAAATCATTTTGTTTTCTTTAAAACACATGTATTTTTGTCACGCACAGCCACACCCCCCTGCCCATACACATAAACAAATTATACATCTTCAATATAATTTAGATTTGGATTAACTTTATTGACGCTTTTAGGAATCATTTTTCTTGCATTTTTATTTTCTTAAATTATCTCTTGTTAGTTGTAAGATTGAACAATTCCATGTGAATATTTTTTCCCCTTTTTTTGGGGGAGGGGGTGTGGTGTTCTTCTCTATAGTGCTTTTGCTTATACTTAATTGAAAGCTTGGTTGTAGATGTATTGTTATAGTTGATAGTAGGTTTTTGCAACCTCATGTTTTCATCACTTACTCCCATCAAGAGCTAATCACTATAAGAGATAGGAAAATGCATCACTGTTATCATAAAACCCTATCTTTAGTTCTATTAGAATGTTTTTTTTTTGGGGGGGGGGGGGGTCGTAGGTTAACTGAAAAGGGGATAGAGGTTATGTGATTTGGAGAGATTATAGAGTAGTACTTCACAACGCCCATCCACATTATATAGTACTAATTGACACTATGAGAAATCCACCCCAAAAAAGCACCCTTGGCATGTAAAAATAATTCAATGTAAGCATTTTTTCCTTTTTCGGGGGGGAGGGGGGTGTTTGGATGGTGGACTTTCGCAGAAAATGTGATTTGATTTTCTAATAGTTCATCATTAGATGTTCTTTAACATTTGTAGGCAACCCATTGAAAATTGGCTTTGAGCTAGGAGATAGTGAACAAAGAGGAGAAAATACATAGCAGTGAAGTATGTTATGAAACTCCCATAAATATTGTTTACACATATTTGTTTGCTAAAATAAATAAACAAATTTACTTTTTGGTTTATAAAGATTATAAAGACTATTATATGTTTGATCTTGTAGTTATGAAAATAAAATATATTATTATAAATAGTTATTTCTAGATAAATCAAGGATTCAAAAAATGATTGATTTTATTGTTATAAAATTGGGCTTAATAGATATAATTTTGTTATGCTTCTGTAGTTGGTTGCTTCATTTCATATTTGTTTTTTTTTTTTTCAATATTAAGAGTATCAGCATAATTAATTTCCTCTAACAATAAATCATTTACATATACAAATCAAGGGGCACCAAACTTTAGTCAAAATTCAATTTTTGAGTTCGACCAATGATGTTGCAATTGATGGCCACTGGTGCAGTTCAAGTGCTGCTGATTTGTGTTGGAACCTTGGTAATTTATATTATTTTTGACCATCATATTCATTTGTGAATGTTTTAATCTTGGTTTCTAGATTAATAGGGCTATTTGTTTGGGGGAGTTAAGTTATAGTTCTATTTGTTGTTCAAACTTCTATTACTTATGGTAAAGTAAGTTCATATGTATTATCAATATCTCGCTGCTCTCTTTCTTGTGAGCTATAATCAAAATACATGATTTGGAGTGTTTATTTACTGTTTTAGTTCTCCTGACTCTCAATTATATATCTCTTTGTTTATACAAGTACACTAACAATATTTAACGTTTTGTGAGTTAATTGTTTGGAGCAATTAGTACCATCATTAAAATTAGAAAAGGCATGTAGTCAGATGCTAAATTTATAAATTTGTTCTTCAAAACCATTTAATTGGTTCTGTATAAAAAAGACCTCATACAAATTTATCACATTTCTTGAGTTCCATTGAATATTGAAATTTTCTAGTTTATTAAATGCCCACATACGATACCAATACTAATTTCCAACAAGATCTATAGACAGTTAGACATTTTTAAGTTTCCCAATGCATAACTATAAAATATTTACATAGTTATTGATGTCATCCCATTTCTTATATGTGTAATTTAATTTTAATTTTCTCATTAACGACATAAAAATCCCATTTAGTTCAATAATATTATTGTTGTGACTTTATGATAGTGACATATTCATCTGTATGATCAGGTATTGCATGAACTAACATGTCATACTATTTATAAATCCAAAACTACAAAAGTTAAAAAAAGTACTTATTAATTAATATCCCTTTTCTTATATGTACAATTTAGATTGGAAGTTTTTATAACATAACAAAACCTGTTGCACTTCCAAATTATTATTGTTGTAGACCAATAAAAAATAATATATTCTTCATATTATAATATTCATCACACTAACATAATTGCATAAATTCATTCCAGGTCACGATCCCTCAAAAAATTGTTTTCTTCGCACAATCTAATCTTTTCTTATATGTATAATTGAAATTGAACCTTCTCAGTAAAATATAACACATTTACGTCAAGAATATTATAGTTGTAAAATATTAAAAAGTTACATATGCATCTATATAATCATGTACCAAAAGAAACATGTCATGCAATATATTAAAGCCACCACCCCTTAAAATTGAAAAATATAAACACTAACGGATATCTCTGTTCTAACATGTGCAATTTAGATTGAAACTTTTTATAACAATTAAAAAAAATCTACTTTAGAAATTTTATTGTTGTAAATTAATTGAAAAAACTTATTCTCATATACATAATTGCACTGCACAAAGTAACATGATATGATATCGAGAACAACCACAGCTTAAAAGTAATTGCTTATTAGACCTTCATGCAAATGGTAATATTGTTTTATTTCTATGGCTATGGATGACACCATGTTAGTTGTTGAATCTACCTAAAAGCGATTGTGATATAAAGAAGCTCAGTTGAAAGCTAGGTGGAGGTTGTTCAAAATAAGGTGTCCAGTTGTTAATGATCCATGCTATATTGCACAATGCCAATGGTATGAGGAAAAAGCTAGATTGTGGAGCTTATCCCCATTACAATCAGGAAGGACTCCACTGCTAGAAGGTTTGAACAACGTTGGTCATTCACTGGAACTATGCTTCAAAGTAGTGATTGTAATGGAATGATGTGGTATTATGAAATGGCTATGTGTTAAAGAAGTAGTCTACCTCACTTTAATACCTGTTGCCATTATGGTCAAGTCTGATTGGATCCTTCACCTACACCTCCTCCTCTACTTGATTCTTCACTTGATAATAGAAATTTCATGGAGAATATACTGACCTATAACTCCATGATATCCTTCACTTCAATAGGAGCATCTTTGACCATTCTTTCATGGATAGACGTGGACCCTATACATTTTGTAGAAGCGATGGACCCTATACTACCACCAGAAGGACAACCACAAAGATTTGTGCAGCTTTATATATACGACACGCAGTTGGAGTCTTGAACTTAACTATATGAATTAAATAAAAACAACAGTTCCCCTGGATTTAGGTTGTCTACTACAGAAGACTTATAGCTCATGTTGGATGAATGCAACCCATGTACATGTATTCAAATATGCTAGAGATGTCCTCCACAGTGGCATTGTACATGATATGTGTTTTCGGATCCTTCAATCATGACCAGTGTGATAGCATATCAGACCTATAGCTGATGAAATTGCAGCCTTTGTAGTAGGAGGTGAGGATGCAGAGGAAATGGGCAGTGAAATAACACTGCGGAGGTTGGATGGGAACATGCAACGTATATATGCACTCATCCTTTTTGTAGGACCCTACAATATCCACTCCTATTTCCATTTTGAACATATAGTTGGGGAAGAGGAATTCCTTTTGCAAGAGGATCGACTAGCAACAGTTAGGGAGTGAATATTTGTCAATATTGTGCATGTAGGATATAATTTCGATTGATTGTGGCTAACATTTTATTCCATGGGGGTAGATTGTTTCTTCAATATATTATAGACTGTTTTAGTTTTATAGATCAATGGCAAATGACAGCTATATTATTTTAGGAAACATCAAGTTCAACTATGTATAGCGGTTTACATTTGCTTAAAAGGGGGAATCATTGTTGGAGAGACAGATGCAAGTGGTATTAGCCAACAGTGTGCATTGTCGTTCTCATTTACTAGCAGCCCACGTTACATGACGTGCCATTTTCTTGATGCTATGGCCATATGCGCACAAGTTGTTATCCTAATTTCTTCATTACCTTTATATGCAATCCAAATTGGCCAGAAAATGAAGAGATCCTCCAACAGCAACCGTCACAACATGCAAACAATAGACTAGATATTGTGGCTTGCATATTCGATTGAGGTTACTAGAGTTGATGAAAGATTTCACTAAAGGAAATATATTCAGAACTATCGTTGTAGGTTTGTTATAGTTGTATCACAATATTTTTACATCTTCTAGCAATGGAAATATTTACCAATTTAGTTTTGGAATGCCTCACCAAAATCAGTTACGTGCTCACATTCTTTTAGCCCTTGCACATGATGACAAGCCAAGTTGAGCAAAAGAAATTGATTCATTCATTTGTGTAGAGCTCCCTAAACAAGATCCTGATCTAGTTATGTATGATACAGTTACGTGATGCCTGATACATGGTTTACGTGGTCCATATATTCCCTATGCTTTCTCTATGAAAGTGATAAGTGCTTCTTTATACTTCATTTTTGGGACGTATTGTAGCAATTTTTTGGGAATTCACTGGCTTTATGTTATAATTTATGCTCCTATTCTTGTTATATACTTGGGTATGGTTCTTTGATGACTTTTGCAGAATTTTAGACCATTTGACCCAACAATTGGCCCTCATTTGAGTACATGTTGACCCACCGCGGACGTACCCCAAGTCCCATGCCTGTGAAGCAAGAGAAGAGCAGAAGATTTCGGATCCAGCAAGCGCCGCGATCCGATCATGGTGGCTGCCATGGACCGGGTCAACCTATAACTACTAAACTCTTCATCTTCCTTCGTTGTGCGGCTGAGGATGCTCTGTTTTGGTGCTTAAAAGGCGTGTTTTGAAGGCTATAGAAAAGAAAATTCAGTAACCATCACCATCTCACCACTACTCTCAGATCCATCTCTCTTTTTGTTAGAGTACAGTTTAGTTTATTTTTGGATGCAAAAGGAGAATTGAAAGGAGTAGCTTTGCTCTTGGAGGCTTGAAGATTGTGGCACCATTGAAGCGCTGCCATTGTTATAATGTTTTCTTTCCCTTTGAATTTATCCTTGAACTCTTGTGTTAGTTGAATTAGAAATATGATTGAGTAGTTTTATTTAATCTAGGGATTTGTTAGCCATAGTATTGCAATTGGATCCTTCATTTCTACAATCTTGTGCTTATTTCATGATTGGAATGATTTACTTCGATCTTAAGATTGAAATATCGTGAGCAGAAGTTGGCCAATTTTGGTTGCTCATGTTAGGTAGTCGAGTGAATACTGAAAAGTGTTAGTTAAGAGGAGACTTAGAATTGCTTGTTAAGAGGAGACTTAGAATTCATGAATCCTCAACCTAGACTAAATCAACGACACTTGAAAAAGTGTTAGTTGAATTTGTTTGGGAAATTTAATTTGTTTCGAAAGAAAGGATTAAATTTAACTCGACTGCAATTCCTTGAATCATCCAATCCATAAAAAGTGCATGTTTAATTCTATGATCAAACTCTTTACTTGGCGAATCGAATTTCTAGATGCTTCAGTTTGACTGAATTTCCAATTAGATAATTAGCATTTTCAATAGGACATTCGCTCGATAGATTACTTTGGTCCATGAGGACTGTCTTTTAATCTAAACTGCAACACCCATGCGCTTACAGAAGTGTCAGAAAGGTTCATATTGTAGTAAATATTATCTAAAATCATTCTGCAATGAAACATTTGTTGAGGAGAATGGGAGTGTCAAGTATAGGCAGAGGGATGATAGCAAAAGAATCATCATAAATGAAAAGAAGTTAGATAATCACTCGGTCATTCCCTAATATCAAGATCTATGTGTGACTTATGATGCTCATATTAATGTTGAAAGATGTGCGTAGAAAAAAGTCATCAAGTACCTCTACAGATACGTGCATAGGGTCCAGGTTGAGTGACATTTGCTATGGAGGAAAATGTGAAAACTATGGAAGGGGGCAAGAGTAATATAGGAAAGTTGATGAGATAAAACAATACATAGATGGTAGATATATTTCGGGTGTGTTTGATAGGGGAGAAATCATTTTCCCGGAAAATGATTTTTTCATTTTACGCTGTTTCGTAAAACAAGGAGAGGAAAATTATTTTCAGGAGAAAATCATTTTACCCCATTTGAAGGAAATTGTTTTCCCTTGAAAAAGTAGGGAAAATGATTTTTCAAGTCCAATTTTCGTTGCCCAATTTTGTCTCTCGTTCTATTTTCTTTTAATTGTGCCTAGAATCACTCTATTTTCACTCTCATTTTATCTCTCATTCTTCCCCTCTTCTTCATGTTCATCATGTTCATCAATGATTTCCATCGGTAATCTCTGTAATTATTTCTTGAGTTCTCTGATCTTGTTACAGTTGCCCTTTTGAAGAACTTCGCAATCTGAGACACCCATCGTCTCCCTGTTCATCATTTTCTTTAATCTGAATTTAATATCAGTCAAAGTCAACTGGGTAATCCTTGGGAATAGTGAAAAAAAATTGAGATTCATTAATGTTGACTATCTCTTTTGCTGGGTTTATTACTTGGTATATTTTTTACTGATGTTTTGGGTTTGATTTTGAAGAGGAGAGAAAAACATAATTCGTTGGTTGAGTCGGGTTAGAGTAGTGAGCAGGGAAGGGGGTTGATGGTAAAAAGAAATGAAGAACGGGGGGTTCATTGTATCAAATAGCAAAAAATGAAGTGGAAAGAAAATGATTTTTCATTCTACCAAACAGCTGAAAATATAAGTGGAAAATCATTTTTCTTGGGAAAATATTTTTCGTGGAAAATGATTTTCTGAGAAAATGATTTTCCTCCCTACCAAACACACCCTTCATCTATCAAAGTAGCTTGGTGCATATTTGAATTTGAAATAAATTACTATTATCCATATGTAGAAATGCACCAGTTTCACTTGCCCTGGCAACACAATGTTGTTTGCAAATATGATGACGATTTGGATGATGCCGCTGATCGAGCTCAATGTAGTTTTACCATGCAAGTGGCATGGTTTCAAGTTAACCAAGTTGACCCTGCAGCCAATTGTTGCACATATGCTGAATTCCCTAAGTATTATGTTTGGGATTGGAGAGCTAAAGAATGGACAAAAAGACAAAAATACGTATGTCTTGGTCAACTTCCTTTTGCACATCCTATCTTTAGGGAGTGATACTACTTAATAATGTTACTTACAATTGTTCATGGTGTAAAGTCTTTTGAAGAACTGAGAACAATTGATGGCGCAAAATATGCAACCTTTCAAGATGCTTGCTTGGCATTGGGAATGATACTCTGTTTGAGGCTTTCACATGGGCAACTGGGGCCCAATTACGTAGTATGCTATGCTCTATGCTAATGTATAATGAAGTGGGACAACCTCAACTGCTTTCGAATGAAAATTGGGAAGACTTTCTGATGACTTTGAATGAAGATTGCAACATGATCATCGTAATCTTGAGTCACATTTGGCTACCGATCAAAAGAAAATCCTATGCTTATATGAACAGGAGTTAATTTTGAGAAAAATGGTCGCTTATTAAAGGACTACCCTCCTATGCCATCACCGTCCTTAGATATGCTACTTCAGTTAGGAAATCATTTCATTAGGGAACAGCTAGATTATGACATTTCTACCGAAGTTGAGAATCTTAAAATGATGCTCCCTTCATTGAACTCAGAACTAATAGACATATTTCATGCTATAGTGAATGATGATGATTCTAACAACAGAGGATGTATTTTTGTATATGGGAATGACGACACTGGTAAGACATATCCATGGAAGGCGATCATTGCTACGCTTAAATCGAAAGGAAAGATTATTTTGTCAGTTGCAACATCTGGAATAGCTATATTACTACTGCCTGGCAAAACCACTCATTCCATGTTTAAGATTCCTATTACTCTTACATGAGCAATCTATTATTCATTCTTAAAGCATTCTAGGTTGGCTAAGCTTATTTGGCAATCATCATTCATTATCTGGCATGAGGCTCTTACGAAACATAATTTTGTGTTGGAGATCGTTGATCGTATATTAAAGGATATTTGTGATCAACAGTATATGCCTTTTGGAGGCAAGTTAATGTATGATTTTAGACAAATACTTCCAATTGTCAAAAAGGAAAGCACAACAGATATAGTTGTAGCATCATTGCTTGATCGAATTTTTAGCCTTATTTCTATGTCATGCATGTCTGGATTAATATGCGACTGAGGGATCTAAATTTAAGTAATCTTGAATATAAACGCTTGCGATATTTTGCGAATTGGGTCTTGAATATTTCTAATGTTAGCTTACAAGGGATTTCATTACAAGGGTTTAAGAAGTTAATATCATAAGTTTATCCTAATTTATCTAGTAAGTACAATGATGGATCTTACATGCAAAAGCATTGCATACTAGCTCATGCAAATAATGAGGTTGATCAATTGAATTTACGGATGTTAGTTATGCTTCTTGGTGAGTCCTGCACTTACTTGAGTTCAGATACATTTTACGAGAGTGGTGACCATTATGATATAGATGATATCAACCCCCTTGAGATATTACACAAGCTTAATATTTCAGGTTTGCCTAATCAAGAAATTGAATTGAAAGTTGGCACCCCTATAGTACTTTTGAGGAATCGGGAGATCAAAAACAAAACACAATAAAGTCTGAAACAGAGAAGACACCTGACGTACTTCTTGATCCATCGTTGGGGTTATGTAATGGGGAACACCTTATCATTAGGCCACTTGGGCATATGGTATTTGAAGCAAGGATCATTACTTGTCAAAATATTCACGACAATAAAACTGGCTTTTTGCAATGGTTATCGAGTGTCAGTTTGTAAAAGTGTTGTAATAGATAGTTTATGTAGTAAATATTATAAATGTCGCCTAAAGTGTTTAGCTATTTGTACAAAACTGTTGCAGTGGACATGTTAGGCAAGATTAATAAACTGTTGCCTTAGCTCATACATTATTTCTGATAAACTAATGATTTTTTTTAGGGTGCCAGAACACTGCAATTTATTTGGGAACCTGCGAAACCCCCAAAATTCCCCCCCTCCCAAAAATAAAAATAAATAAAAAAGAAGCCTACAAACACTACCTTGCTTTGGAATACTCGAATACCATTCTCATTCCATCCCAGAATAGTCGAATGCCATTTCATTGCCAGAACATTCGAACACCATTTCATTCCCAAAACATTCACCCTCGTTTCTACACTGCCACCCAGCACATCCATCACCAGCAATTGCAGTGCTCAGTGTTTCAATGATCGCTAGCAGCATTTCTGCAGCAGCGTGAGAAGTTCATTGGTCAACTGTGATTCAAGTCGTCGTCGAATTGGAGCCTGATTCCGCTGGTAACTCCCTTTATTCTCTTGAAATTGGTTAATTTGGTATTTGATTTGTGTGATTTACATGGACCTTCTCACTCTCTTCCCCCTTCTCTAACCAATGCTTGGCAACCCTAATTTGGGCCATCTTTACCCCCCAAAACTAGACATAATATCACTGCAATTCAGGTTGCTGGAATGAGTCCCGTTGCTATTGTTTGTTTGAAAAATGGCATGAACCAATTCATTCTTGTTTATTAACACTAGGGAATCTTCTGTATCAATGAATTCAATCATCATCAATGATTGTTGTCACTTAATTTTATGGTTTATGGGTCTTATTCGTATGCTAGTTTTCCATGATATGTTGCGTTTGTAACTAATTTTAACAATTAGGCAGTGTACTAGGTTGTTGATTATCTTTTGTGTGGTATCATATCTATAACTGTAGGTTATATGCTGCGTATACCGGTAGTTCATTCAAATGTAGATAGAATAAGAAAAGAATGACTTGGGACATTTGGTGGTAATGTTATTCTTTTGCATATCACTATAAATGATTGTGAATCTTCAACTTCATTTTGTCTACATTGCAATTCATACCCTCTCCATTTGGATCTTGATTTAATTCCATATCAAAGATGAGGATTGATTTTTTTCATATATATAAAGTACATATCCTAGTCAGTAGTTCCAGCTAACTAGTAATAATTAGGACCGACAAAATGCCATAAATTACATTTCCTGTTGGTGAGTGAGGTTTCCAAATTCTTCAGGTAAAACTCCTGTTAGATTGAGACCTTTCAACTGAATAGCACCAACGAAAAATTACAAAATAAATAAAAAGGGGCCCTATGAAAGGAAACGTAATCAATAAGGAGTTTAGACTTGAGCGTTGTCATGGTAAAAGAAGTTTTAGAAATCAAATTATTTATGGCTAAGTTTTAGATTAAAGGAGAGAATGTGAAGAACTTACATATTTATGACATGGCAAACAGTGCCTTGGCTAAATGAACAATTGCATGTGACATTGTTGAGAATAGTGGTTGCAAAGTACCTATAGAAGGTTTGTCTACCTTCATTAATGCAAGGTGTTTAACTGACATTCGTCTAGTATTTATTCTTCAATTTGCCAGAAACTGCTTGTATTGCTGTCACTGTTAGACCACAAGCAAGATAATCAAACAATTGAAATTGTAATCGTGAACAAATTACTTGTAAGCCAAATTCTATTAGTTGTACACTATAGTGTATTAACACATTTTAGTATAAGTTGCCAAGATGTTAGAACAGGACATGGTAGCAATCCCCCTAAGGATGTTAGCATAGCCAAACTATAGTAGCTATTGTCTCTATGATTGCACAGTACGTTTGTTTTAGATTTGCTTTGGTTTGTTGTATTTTAGTTTGCTTGTACACAAATCTCTGTCTTATCTATTTAACTTTAACTACTGCGCATTCAAATCTCTTATTGGCCTACCATCTCCTTTATGCAGATCTTCACTAAATTCGATCCTTTCCTAATCGCAAATGCTTCTTTTGCACAAGTTCATATTGCACATTTACATAATCGCCAAAAAGTTACTGTGAAGGTCTGTATGCAAACTTCATTACCAAATGTTCAATTTGGATCTCTGAACCCTGGATCTCTGTTGTATTTTACAGGATATTTTTACGTATACCTATACGTTGTTTAATGTCCAATTTTAACACACTCACGTGACTGATACTGTGGCTGTAGATTATGCAACTATGGAGTTGCTTGCGAATACTCTACATTGGCTCTTCTCTAGTTTTGATTACAGCCATTCCATGTAGATGTACATTGGGTGTTATTACCCTCCACTCCCCCCCTCCCTAAAAAGGGTTTTGCATTGTCCTGACTCTTAAATTATACTGTTGTCTACTGAATTACTTGCAATGCCTAGGTGGTTAGTTGCTAAAGTTCGTGAAAGCTTCCCTAAGGTACATTGCCTGGTCTTGAAATTAGTAACACAAGCCAAATTTTGTTTGATTGCTAATTTTATGATTGGTTCCTTGGATTCTTGTGCATATGCTGCTTACCATCGATATGATTTGTCTAATGCTAACACCACTTTAAACTAATATAACATTCAATTGAGAAAGCGACTAGCCATCTATATTTGTAGAGGAGTTTGTGCTCTGCATCATCTTGTTTATTCTACTGTTGCTAATGTGATAGTTTAAACTATTCTCGTTGGAGTCAACGATTTTGCTTTTCTTAGTTAACGTACATGTATTCACCAAATGACTAGAAATTTGGTATGCTGGTTGGCTAATGATGGAAGTTCAAAATGGAAACTTGTCTGTTCAGATTGGCATAAACATGTACTTTTTTTAGTAAAAAAATAATAATTATCTATGCATGGCTTATGTTTCTTCATTTGCGTATGATTGAAAATTTATAAATTTTATTTCATACCTTATTCATGTACCTACGCTTGATGTTGACCCTTATGGTAGTATAAATAAACTTTTGTTAGCTCTCTACTTCTCCTAAGGTGTTTCTCTATTTTTACTTGGCTTTTAGTATGTGAAATACTAGTCATTGGGTTATAGGTCCTTGTGACCTCATTTGCTACTTACATGTTATATGTGGCCATTTGTTGCCTTGACATCTAGATAGGCATAACGCTAAGTACAATCTATATGTGGATATTTGTCCTCACAACGTCATTGTCATCTTGAATTTACTACTTGCACATGTTTTATGTGGCTATTTGTCACCTTGACATCTAAAAAGGTTAAAATGATGAGTACAATCATTTCATGTATATATGTAGTTGAAATTTATTCTATTGTTGTTTACGTCTATTTGCTACATTGACATCGAGACTCGGGTGTGATTTGTTCTATTTTTTTCCTTTACTAGTTAGGTGGGGATTCAAGATGAAAGTTGGTTTTATATATACTTGATTTGTTTAAAGATCATTGTTTTTTTTTCTATCCAGGGTTGTAGCTATTTTTAATAGTTATCATTTCATGATTATGGATTAAAATTGGATGAGCTTACCTAGAGCTTCACGTGAGTTTAAGATGTCATTGAGTTCCTTTCTTGGTTATATGTTGATTATGTTCTTGAAGGATGCTATTGGTAATCAAATTTGTTGTCCTTGAAAGACATGTGTAAGGCAATTTTATCATTATAAGGAGGACGAATATGATAATTTGATTGTGAATGGATTTTTTAAGGGTTTTAAGCAATGGCTTCTCCAAAGCGATTAATCATTTCCCACATGCATAACACATGAGAGCTGGAAACAAAATGATTATGATGATATTGATGGATTACTGCATGATAATTTTAGAAATGTGGCTAATGGGTTCAACGGAAATGAGGGGGCTACAAACGGGTTAAATGAGGAGGCTAGAAAATTTTATAAATTGGTCGAAGATGGAAAGCAAGAACTCTATCCAGGATGTTCCAATTTTTCTAAGCTTTCATTCATCATTCATTTGTATCTTTGCAAATGCCTTAATGGTTTAAGAAATGTAGCATTTAATGATCTTTTAGACTTATTGAAATAGGCATTTCCTTTTGCAAAGCTTCCTAAGAATTTCCAAGAAGATGACAGTATTGTAAGGGATTTGGGACTTCATTATAAAATGATACATGCATTCCCTAATGATTGTATATTTTATTGGAAGGAGCATGAGAGGGACAACTTTTGTAGTAAATGCAAAGTTTCTAGGTGAAAATCTGATAATGTTCTAGCAAAGGTTCTAAGACATTTTCCCTTAAAGCCTAGGCTTCAAAGGTCATTCATATATGCACAAACAGCCGAGTCAATGACTTGGCATGACAAAGAATGACCTAAAGATAGGAGCAATAAGCATCCTACTGATGGTGAAGCTTGGAAATATTGTGATTCTTCGTTTCCAATTTTTGCAAATGATGCTCGTAATATTAGGTGGGGGCTCACCAGTGATGGGTTTAATCATTTTCGGACAATGAGTGTGGCCCATAGTATATGGCTAGTTATACTTATAAATTATAATCTCCCACCATGGATGTCTATGAAGCCTGAGTTTTTCATGTTGTCTTTGCTAGTTTCAGGTCTAACTTCCTACGAATGATATGGAAATTTATTTGTAGCCATTAGCTGAAGAACTACAACACTTGTGGGAGTTTGGTTTAGAGACTAATGATGCATTTAGGAAAGAGTCATTTAATATGTAGGTTGCCTTAATGTGTACGGTAAGTGACTTTCTTGCATACTCCATGTTGTCTTGGTGGAAAACTACAGAAAGGTGTGCCTGTCCTTCTTGTAATTATGATACTTTCTCTCAGTATTTAAAACATAGTAGAAAGACCTGCTGTATGGGTCATTGGAAATTTTTGAAAATGGATCATGCTTGGTGATTTGATGAACATTCTTTCAATGGTGGAAAAGAGAAGAGGCCTCCATCTTCTATTTTGTCTAGCAGTGATGTTTTAGAGCGATTATCGAATGTAAAAAATGATTTTGGGAAGAGTCAACAAAAGCAAAAAAGCCAAAGATAGTGAAGGACCTTGGAAAAAGAGGTCTATGTTCTTTGAATTACCGTAGTGGCAGCACAATATGTGTCGGCATAACCTTTATGTCATACATATTGAGAAAAATATTTGTGACAATGTGATTGGGATGCTACTAGACATTCTAGGGAAGCCAAAGACCATAATAAGGCTCATCTAGATCTAGTAGACTTAGGTATAAAAGAACACCTCTAGCCTTATATTTCAGATGATGGGCAGCACATTAAGTTGCCTCGAGCCCCTTTTTCAATAGATGATGTAGGGAATGATGCATTTCTTAAGGTTTTTAGGGTAACAAGATTTCCATATGGATGTGCATAAAATATTTCCAGATGTGTTCAAGATAGAGAAAAAAGGTTTGCAGGTTAGAAAAATCACGATGCCCATATTATGCTACACTATCTGTTTCTAGTTGCAGTTAAGAATTCATTGCCCAAAAATGTTGATGTATGTCTCATTAGGCTGGGGAACTTTTTCCGGCGTTTATGTAGTAAAGTTATAAGCCTTTAGGAGTTGGATCTTTTAGAAAATGAAATTATAGAGATATTATGTGAATTAGAGAGATATTTTCCACCGACTTTTTTGATATGATGGTGCATTTACCTATTCACTTGGTAAATGAAATTAGGCTTGGTGGGCCGGTCCAACATCGATCTATGTATTCTGTTGAGCGATATCTCTACAAGTTCAAATCCCATGTTTGTAATAGGTGTCGTCCTAAAGGATGTATGGCAGAATGTTATTTAGCCAAAGAATGGTTGAGATTTTGTTCTAGACACTTGTGTGATGGAGTAAAGAATAGATTGGACAGAAGATCAACTCATTATATCAGAAGTATGATCAACTCAAGTAGGGATCAAACATAATTTTTTCCAAAGGTTGGTCGTCCAATTAGGGGGGGGGACCTAAAGGCAAGGCATTCTTGTTGGAACCAGAAAGTTTGAAGCAAGCACATAGATATATCATTTTAAAGTGTGGTTGTGAACAAGTGGAGAAAAACATTGAGTAAGTCTATCTACTTAATTATATGTTTCATATATATATATATATATTTCATCGTAATCCTTGAAGATTAATTGAATAAGATGAATGATGTACCTAATTCACGTGGTCTTCTTTATGCAGGGAAGATGCAAGGTTAGTTAACAACTAAAGTTGAAAAAGTAGATGGCAAAGAGCTCGAAATCATAGTTTAGAGTTCATTAGTTGGTTTCAAGATAAAGTGAAGAGTGAAAAAGTTAAAGATCATATCTTTTGGCTTGCTAAGAATCCAATCCTCAAAGTGAGGAGGTATATGGGATATTTTGTAAATAGTTATCGATTTTACACAAGAAATCGTGATTCAAAACTAAAGATTCAAAATAGGGGGTTACTGTAGCAGCCTTGGCTTCAAGTTTTGTGAGTTCTAAGGATAAAAAATCCTATTATGGGAGAAGTAACTTATTATGGAGTAATTGAGGAAATCATTAAGGTGAATTTCTGGTCCAATTTTAGTATTGTGTTATTTATGTGTTATTGGTTTCACGCAAATATTGATGATTTTGGGTTAACACGGGTCCATCTTAAAAAGTTGCGCTATGAAAATGATCCTTATGTATTAGCATCTCAAGTTCATCAAGTGTTTTATGTGCCCGTATTTTTTATTCTATGAAAAGGATTCCAAGACTTCTTTTTGACTTCCCAGAAGTAGAAAATCTTGAATTATATTGGAGAGAGCCTATGGATTTTAATTGTAATGCCCCAAGCACTTTTAATGGGGATGACAATTAGTCAAGAGAAGACGTAAATGTGAGAATTGTTAATGTAGACATCATCTTAGATAATGATCAAAACATGGATAAAGAATTTGATGACTCAGATTATGATGACACAGATTGTGACTGGAAGCATGCTAAGACATGGACATCATGGTAGGCTTGTTATTTATGTTTACTCCTTGTTTTCATATCTTAAATCATTGATACGTTTTTTTAAAGTTAAAAAAGATGTAATGCTTGCTAACATTAATTTGCTTACTTTTGATAGTCTCAGTTAATCACTCTTGAATATTATATGTGACTAAAGCTTGTTATAGTACTTCCATGAAAATGGTTAGCAAATGGAAGACTCCAAGCTCCAAACAAACTGAGTATAAAAGACAGACGCAAATGAATATCGAAAACAAATGCCATGAGATTTTAGGCATTGGGTTTGTCTAAATTGCCAAAGCCAAAGGACATCAAGCTAAGGAGAGCAATCATATACATGATGAGGAGGATAAGGAATACATACTAGGGGAGAATGGTGATGATGATATCTTAAACATGAGAGAAGAGCTTGCTGCTGAAAATATCGTTCTTCGTTCAACTAGTAACTACATCTCTAATAGGATTTTTTTTCTATCCTTATCACTTGCCAACATTACTTAGTCTTTAAACCTAGTTTAGTAGTCTATATAATTGTCTAAACCATGTTAAATCCAACTTGGGAAACAAGATGTTGCACTATGTTCTAGCTTTATTACTTACCAACATTTGGGTATTTGTAAAGGTTCTAAGACATTTCCCCTTTATCTGGGTATTTGCTTAGGTTGGTATGGTGACAACTAGAAGACGTGCATTAATCAAAAGAAATCAACCTTCCTGTCCAGCAATGTCAATAGCTGAATTCCTAGATCAACAAAAGCAACAAGAATCTACACAATTGTTAAAGGGCTCACATTCCATACAATGTGAGGAAGACCAGAGGTCCAATGTGGAGCACAGTAGTGGATTTGAACAAGAAAATGAAGAAGAAACTAATGAAGAACCTACAAGTCTTTTACTAGCTTCCTACTCCATGTTTATCTATTTGAGTTTGCTATAAATTATTCTAAGTTATTATTATTACATTTATCTATTTTGCTTTAACTAATCACGATTGATAGATCATGTGAAAAAACATAGAGGACCAACATTGTTGTCCGAGTTCATGCACGTAAATTAGAAGATCGTGTACCCATCTTCTTTAATGAGCATGGCCAACCTATTGGACCTACTGAGAAAGCTTATGATGAGTTTAGCAAATTTCTAGAGACTATTGCTCATAAATAATCATCGGCATCATTAATTTATTCAAATTGGAATAAAGTCCCTGATAAAGATAAAATGTGGGAATATATAAATGTAAGTATATATTTTTTGAGCTAAAAAAATTAAATTTTTCAGATATATATGAAATCTTAGTGCAGATATTCATATGTTAGTAGAAGTACATACTGCCCCAAACTGAAAGTGTGAAGAAGTGGATGTTGGAATCAATTGCTTGTGCTTGGAGGCTTTTCAAGTGTCGGCTAAAAGCTAACAATTATTACAAGTATGACAATGATAATGAAAGATGGAAGCACTGACCTAGTAGAATACCGGTTTCTCACTTCAAATTGTTGTTGCAATACTGGAACACTTCTATGGCCAAGGGTATTTCTCCACAATTACGCATGTACAATTTTGTTTTTATTTTGTATGATATTTTGGACTAAACTACCACATCCACTTTGATGGTTTTTTAGAAAATCAGTGCTCAAAATTCTAAAAATCGTGAACTGGTGGACAACATGCACATTGCTAGACCTGTGAGTTTTGTAATAATCTATCAGAAGTTGGTAAGAACGGAAATATGATATGCTTTATTTAATTGTTACTCTTTGCTTAGGTACTTTATTCTATCTTAGCTAAACTCCTATCTTGCCTTCTTTGTTGCTTTGTTGTTAAGTTTAAGCTCAGTGTTAGTTCACATTTTCAAGTATCCACCTCGTACTTAGTAATGACACTAGAATAAAAGCACAAGCTAATTTTTGAGATTGATCACAAAAATCCTAAGGTATACTCACCTTAGTTTAAAGAGAAATTATGCTTCCAACTTACCTGATTGTGAACCACCCTCCCACATTGAAACCCTAAAGCTTCTCTGCTATTGTTTCTCCTCCCACATTGAAACCCTAAAGCTTCTCTGCTATTGTTTGTTTGCCTCCATCGACTGAAGCTTTCTCTCTTTCATTCACAAGGTCTGTCTGCCTTCATCCATTAGTTATGCTTTCTCTTCCATCTTCTTCTAATTTCTTCTTCTTTCCACTACAGTGTATTAGTCGGCTACTCTTTTTCTTTTTCACCCTTGTTTGTGTGTTTTCCACTTCTGCTACTCTTGTTCTTCTCCATCGACAGAGTCTATCTCCTCTCATACCCTTGCAGCTTCTCTTTTCTTATTTTAATGTCTGATTCACTACTCTTTTTGTTTTTCTTTTCTATTCTGCTATAGGGGGGTACTACAGTGTCGTGATTTATTTTGGCCTCGATGTCTGGTTGTGTGTGTTCTTAGTGATTTATTTCGGTTATTTATTTTTGATATTTCATGCCTTTGGTCTCTGCCTTGTCTGTGATCTCTCTGGTCCCTACCTTTCTGTGTTTGTTGTTGTGAGAGTGACTGTGCCTATTAATTTTTTTAATGTAAGTACTATGATTTATGCTTATCTAATTTTTATATTTTTTAATTCCTATTGAATGTTAATTTGTGACTTCGGGATAAATGGAGGATTCAACCCCAACAGATAATGCTTTGGGTTTGGGTTCCTCTAAATCTTTAGATTCATATTAAATCTTTGATTTTAGAATGTTGAATTTTAATTTAATAGCTACTGTACTGCAAAATTATGAAAAACGTTTATAGTTTCATAGCCATATGAAGTCTGGAAATGGTATTCAAATGGTGTCTAGTTTAACTTAGCATTTGTAAATCAGAATAATAATACTAATAGCTTGAATTAAGACCTTTTTTTCCACATACCAGACCAAAAATAGCAAAATTAGAGTGGTTGCTACAATTTATGTCATGCGTTTTAAATTAAGGCAAATCGAGATGGAGAAACAGCTTCCAAGAGAATGATGTTTGAAGAAACACGAAAAGGAGAAAGATGGACGCAATTATAAGAAGTCTTATGATGACAGGCTTGATAAAATTGTAAGCGTTTAAGCTAAGTTGCCTTCTATAGTTCCATCAGTCAGAATTAAGTGGTGTTTTATTCAAACTTAGATTTCAATGACCTTTTGTGTAGTGTTTGTTTATAACTGTAACTGCACGCCATGCTAACGCACATTCTACCATTCACCTTTTTTAAATGCAGGAAAACAAATGAAGGAGTTAGAGGTCTTGCATGAAACAGAACTCTCCGATAATGATATAGATCCCTTTGATAGGTTGACGGGGTCTACTTAACATGGATGAGTAGAGTTGTATGGAAGAGGTGTTTCAATGAAAAATCTAAAGGATAAGGGACATGAGGTGAACAATGCAGGGAAGTCAGTTGTTGTGCCAGAAGAATATGTTGATGCTATAAGGCACAGTACAACAACGGAAATGAAAAAAGAGAAACTGGCACTTAATGTGAAACAAAAATTTGAAGATTGAAAGGAAAAAATGGATGATGTGGTTCCAAAGGTGTTTAGTTGACTTCAAAAAATGTTCCCAGACATGGCTTGGACAAGCAGTTACATCTTCCTTACTTGCAAATCAGTAACTTTGCCCCACATCTATAAGCAATCCCCCCCCCCCCCCCGGTTGATTATCTTTTCCCCTACTCTTATTCTTTGACTTGAAGATGAAAATGTTGGTATGGTTAACATGTTCGCCTATTGTGAAACTGACACCTATGATTTTAATATGTACTTCTACCTATAATTTTGATCGTAGCAATCCTTGCAACTTTTATTGTGAAGGAAGGAAGTGTCAAGATGTACTATCAATTTGTGGGTTCTAGGTTGGGCTTGGTTAATCAATCAGAGGGTGATGATGTTGTGAACAAGTCTAAGAACATAATGAGGTATTTTGATAGAAGCTGAGATCGGGACATGTGATTTCAGTGCATGGGTGTTTTTTTTTTTTTTTTTTTCCTGTGATAGGACTGCTAGGTGGCTAATAAACTAGTTACTTGTCATTTCATTGGTGATTGCTTGCCAAACCATGGAAAATGAGATTAACTAGAAAGGAACATAATGTTTAGAGACAACAATTATTATACATCTTCCCCCTGTTACTAATAATAATGTTAATCCTAATGTTACTGGTACTTCTACTCCCATCTAGTCATAATCATCACCATCATCATAGTTGTCATCATTTTCTTTGACATTAAATGTTAATCCTAATGTTACAACTGTCTCCTTGCTTGCTGTTTGACATTAAATCCTTCAGACATAGCCACACGTACCATATCTGCAATTCAAAGAATCATTTTATTGCTTGCTGTATCTTTCTTGCAAGCTTTGCACTTGGTTGGTTGATCGTATCCGAAGTTATGGTCATTTAGTTATCTGGCATTTTAAAGTAAACTAATATTGGATCTCTATCGCTTATCTATAGATGGAATTTTATATTGGCCGTGATCTATATCGCTTATCTACAAGTGAACTTTTGCTTTGGCTATTATCTATTTTGTGGTGTGCGACAACTTAAAGAACCATTCATGTCATTTCAGCTTGATATGAAATTTGTTGATTTTTTCTTCTTTTGGGGTGTTTAATGCATGTTTAATTTTATATATTTTGAAGATATTTTGGTCATTCACTCCCTCTACAAGCAAGAGTTCTTGTCATGAAGGCCACTTGGAAGATATTTATTTGTTTTACCCCCTTTTGTTATATTCGAGGAAAAATTATTGTATATGTAAGCTAATTCAAGGGGCAGAAAACTCATTTCCTCCTTTGGTTATTTTGGAAAAATTAATTGTATATATATATATTTGGACTTTTGGTATATGAACGGTAATTTGACGTATTTGGCTGACATTATTGTGAATTTTATGAATTAGGAGTTCATTTATATATGTATTATCAATGTTTGATCAAATACGACGTTGAACTTCCATTTACAGACCACATTTGGAGGCATGATGTGTATACAAGTGGATTCGATGAAATTATAGATTATACAAACATACGATGTCCTGAAGGCATTTTCAACATTTGCAAGCCAGACATTTGGTTTGTATTTACTCAAACTATTGCAATAGATGAAAGATAGGTTGCTTAGTATCTATTCAAAACTATTTCCAGAGATGAAAGATGTTGCATTAGTATATATTCAAAAGTGTTGCAATAACTAGACAGATGGCAACAGTTTTTATGCCTTTATGCAACAATTACAAAAACTGTTGCCTAAGAATCGAAAAGTGTTGCATTAGACCTGATGCAATAGCCATCAAAGGCAACGATTGAAAAACTGATGCATTAGACCTGTTGCAAAGCTTTCATTTGCTATAGTAATAGTTTCACATGTTGCCAAAGCCTATTTTTGTTGTAGTGCTAGACAAAAGTACTTATTCTGCGTATCGACCTCATGTCACCAATAGAGGACACGCCATTTGCATTCAAGCGTAGGCGATTCCTGATTAATCGGCTTTTGCAATTATCACCAACAAAGCCATGGGCAACCATTAAACTTTGTTGGAGTATATTTTTCCAAGTCAGTCTTCTATCATGGCCAACTTGATGTTGCAATATCATGTGTTACCTTACCATTAGGGTTACGGTTCGTGATTGTGTACAAGAACAATGTGTCTAATAATGTTACAAAAAGTATTGTCCGCAAGGAAATCTTCAATGATATCCTCACTCCACCTTAGTAAACCATTCGTTCTTTGCAATTGTAAAGCGTTCAATCAAATATTGTCCTTAGACGTGTGTAGTATATCAACATATTGTCATCGACCTAACAATTATTTAATGATACTTTCGAAGAACCATTTACATATTTAAAAATTTAATTATGCGGCAACGTACGGATGCTAACTACCAGGTATTAACACAATAAAGAGACCGAAAAAAAATCATTTGTGGAGACATTAAGGCCTCATTGAAGATTATTTCAAAAAACAAATGTTCACTACGAAGAACCTCACCGCGTGCGACCATGACAGAGCAATTGGTGGCCAACCACTCCGCTGATAATTTTTTCGTTACAACTAAATCCACAAACCTCAATTTTGAGCATAGGTCGAAGTCAACCTTTGAATGTGTGGTAAAATAAACAAGAATACATAAAACTTTTTCTTCGTTTTAATTTCCGCTAGTTTCTGGGGTGTAAGTCATCCTTCCTCTTGAAGGTATCATTCCACGAGCTTTACTTCATTTCTAAGGCATACTATCCTCATCAAGACTATAATGTATGATATGCAATAAAGCCCCTTAAAGAGCATTATCATTGAAGGGACAGTGATACAATTTAAAGTATCTTTTGTGTTGAAAATGATAAAGTTCTCAAAAGATTGTTCTTTGTGTCATTGATGCTTAATATTAATGCAAGGTAGATTGGAAGGGAAAATGAGAACAAAAAAGATAGAATAATGCAAGAGAAAACACATTCATAAAATTCACCAAATTATTTGTAATTTTTTGCAATTATAGGTATTGGAGTATAAAACCTACTTCTCGACTCTTGACCATAAGTTTAAAATTTTGGTTGAATTGGTTCTGAAACATGGTATCAAAACTTTTCTGAGTGAAATATCTCAGGTTCAAATTTCAGCTCGCAACCCATATTGATTCATTACGTAAGGTAGGGCAGACCTTTGTAATATCTACGATTTAAGCCCAAAGGATATTTGCGTGAGGAGTATAAAACCTATTCATGGCCCTCAACCATTAGCCTAACGTTATAGTTGGATTGATTCTTGAGCAATAGGATAAACCATATAATAATTTTTTTTATCCATAGTTGGTTCATTTAGTAGTTCAGTTTTTCTGTCATCAGTAAATCAACTTGTTAAAAGAAACTTGATGGGGATCAAGCCCTTAATGATCAGGTCAACATCCCTATTGCCCAACCAAGTCAAGAGAAGGAGTCCAAAGCACAAGAATTAACTCAAATTATCAAGGACATCACGGTTGCCCAATCTGCCCAGAATCCAACGCATCAGCCCAGTTTTGTGAGCTTGATTATTCAAGGTTAAATTGGATTTAGGAAACTAAAAATCCACTTTTTGGAACCCTTAATATGTCAGATTTAAGGACATATAAAGAGTTCTAGGTTAAGTCATTAGGCAAGAAGTCAAATGGGGTCATTTTCCAAGTGCTGCTGAAACTGTCCCAGTTTGGACCAGCTGCACCTTTTGGCCTATATCGCCTAAACAACAGCTCCAAGGCCTTGCAACTTGAGCCATCTGAACACTTACTTTTTGGGCTTTCTAACAACATTTGTTTCATCTCATTTGGGCAAGAAAACTAGGAGATATAACTGCTTGAAGTAGAGACTTGTAATCTGAAAAGCTGCTGGCAGAAAAGCAAAAAACACTTTTCAACTTTTGTACTTTCTTGCCTTTTGGTCTTCCCCACCCCTTTGGCTGCTAACCTAGGATGCCTAGGTTGTTTCCAACAACCATATGGCCTCTTTTGCTTATTTATATGCTAATTTGAAGGTTGTAAAATCAGATTTGACATATATGAAAAGATTGAGATTATTCTCTCTCATTTGAACTCTCTCTTGCTTATCTTTGATTTGGCTAATCAAAGTGGTGACTAAGTGAGTCCTAATCCTATTTATGGTGGTGTGTCTTATTCAAAGGTGGTGTGTCTTATCCTTTGAGAAGCTAGTTATCTCTTCTCCTTCTTGCTTAAAACCGAACTAGTTGAACCTAGTTTCGGTTTCTCCTCTCCTTTTGCTTTGTTCTTGCTTTGTTTGAGCTTTGGTAACTTAATTCACCACATTTCCTTGCTTGGCACATTAAAACTAGATTTATGCCGAATGCTGATTTTAATTCAAATAACCCCCTCAAAACCCCATCTAGTGCGTGTAAAAAAGCAAAAGCCTTTATCTTTGTCTTAAAAAAATTACAAGGCTTTATATTCACTAATAATTTCTTAACATCACCAGACAGAGCATTGGCATGGACATTACATGAGTTATGACGTTTTTTTTGGGAAATAATTGAAGGCGATGCCTCTGGAATCCTTCCCAAAGCAAATTGTCACGCGCTTCTTTATTTCCCTCCTCTTCTACCCACAGCCCCTACCAACCTTTATTTTTAGGGCTTTTTGTCCATCGTCAATCCAGATTTTCATGGAATCACCACCTAAACCAACGCAAACAGGACAAAATGCAAAACACCTTCCAACAACTGCGAATCAATTCTTGTTGATCCTAGTTGTTCTGTTGGTAGCTGTGATCAAGAGAACTGAGAGAAGCATAGAAAGATGGCGGACTGGGCCCCGGTGTAGGTCGGAGTGGTGCTGTTCGTACTGCTGTCGCCGGGCCTGCTTGTTCAGATTCCCGGATACAATCGTGCAATTGACTTCGGAGGGTTAAAGACCAACGGCAAAGCCATTTTCATCCATACTCTTCTCTTCTTTGCTCTTTACTCTGTCCTTGTAATCGCCCTCCATCTCCACATTTACACCGGCTAATCTATCTTAGTAGGGTTGCTTCTTTTTTTTTTGGGGGGGGGGGTGTTGGGATTAAGTTTTTGTTGTTTTTAAATTTTATTTGCATTGTAATTTGTAAAATCCTGTTGAGATCAACAAGATATAAAAGAGTATTACTTTTCGTTTTGTTTTACTGTTAGTGAAGCAGACGCCGCCCTCACCGAAAAAATACATCCCCGTCCAAAAAAATAGCTGCTTTTGCGTGTGATCATCTTATTTTAGGCCAATATGAGAAAGTATACTTTTCATTTGTCAAATGATGGACTCGTTTCTTGGGAGAATCCCCAGGGTGAACTATGTAATAAATCACCTACGATCAACGCTATATTATTGTTTGAATTTTGAAAGTATTTCTCAAAAATAAGAAAACATCAAACCTCCATTTATATTGAGACCCGCGATTATACAGATATTGGACAAACAACTAATTTATCAACTATATTTTTTTCATAGAATAATCTATTAATTGTTTACATTAATGTTCTGTTGTTAACTGTTCATACAACTATTTTTATTAAGTGTATCGAAAAATTAATTAATGAATTAACGATTTATTTTAAAGAATGAGAAAAACTAGTCTTAAAAAGTTCAAACTGTTAGCTTTTTCAGGATTAGTATTTAGACAAACAAAAAATCTAGTCTAAAAAACTATTGTATTGATCACCTAATCAAAAATTAATTTCACTTCGAAAAATATATTGTGAACAAAAAGCTGCTCAAAATTATTTTTCCCAAACAGGCAAACAAACATTCACATTAGGATGACAATAGGGCGGGTTGGAGACATGAGGCATATTCCTTGTCCCCATCCCCGCTCAGTTCCCTGCCCCCCAACTCTGCCCTGTTACATATTGTGGGAAAAAAACTCCTCCTCGTCGCCGTTACCAATGGGGATTCAATCCTCAACGGGGCGCAATGAGAATTTTTACCTACAATTTTTTTCCATCCTATATAAAAACTATATTATAAGTTGGATTTTGGATGAAAGACCAAGTTATGGAAGAGACCTAACTTAATTAATTGTGCAAAGTTTTTCACTACTAAAAAAGTCACTTTTACCAACAGGGGTCTATCTATTGGTGTAAGACACTTTTCTGTTGGTAAAATGTTTTACCAATAGATATTGTTTTGTTACTAATGTGTTGGTAAAAACTCTGTCAGTAAAAGTATTAGCAACAGATAACCATGAATTGTTGGCATTAGTTTTTAATACCAACAGAAGGTTTTTGTTTGTAATGAACAAGTCTTTAGCAACAGATCCTACATTGTTGTTGTTATATGCTTTTACCAACATATATATCTATTGGTGTTTGTAACAGTGGCGCATAATCTTGCCCAACAAACTAATATGTTGATATAAAGTCTTTCCATCCAAAAATATTTGTTGGTAATAAGTCATTCCCTCCATGATATCTGTTGGTAGAAGTTTTTCCCACCAACAATATCTGTTGGTAAAGGTCTTTCCCGCCCACAATATCCATTGGTAAAATACTTTCCCGCCAACGATATCCGTTGGTAGAATGCATTTCCTGCCAAAATTTTTTGTTGGTAAAACTTATGATCTCCTCTTGGTAAAAAAAATCTGTATGTATTAGAAATTGTTGGGAATCGTAATATAGTAAACCTATCTCCATTTCCTTGCACAAACCCATACTATTATCTGCGTGTATTGATCAAGATGGAAAACTTTGCCACAATAGTTTGGGCCTTCATGACAATTAACTTGAGAGTTCACAAAGTACCACAACCATTATCCATACTCTAACAAAAGTGTCTCAACGTCCAAATTAGCAATTAGTAACAAGCGCTTGATAATAATATTCAACAAGAATCCTAGCTAAATTAAATTAAAATGATCAATTAGAATCTAAATATCTTGTTCTTCATTTCCTTCATTCTCTGCACTTTGATTGCAAGCCCCCTCATTTTCAGGATCATCTTCTACAAATTCATGGTCATTTTCATTTTTGTTGCTTGCAACCTCATCCGCGAGTGAAGAAATTACATCCTTTGATAAGCCCTGTAAAAATTGCCACAAAGAACACCATGTTCTCAATACAGTGTGACACATCACACTAACTCGTTAATAAAAGAGACATTAACTTGTTATCAAACCCCCTCCCCCATAAAGAAACCAAATAACAATAAAAAGACTAAGATTAAGTCAAAAAGAAAAGACCATGTGAAAAACATTTAACTTTTTAGTGGTTTTGCACTAGAATTTAATTCTTAGTTTGTTTTAGTAACGACCTAATGAAAATGAATAGCATACATAGTCATCAACCCAAACAACGTAATAGAACCATGAATGCAAGATAACACAAGTGGCAAGCCTCCTTTTGTTGGATTTTCTCTCTTTAGGTGTACTTTCAACTTTTCCTATCAATTTGAGCAGTACCAAATCTGTAAGCTCCTTTGTTGTAGTTGTTACATAAAAAGCTAAAATCACACATGTACCATTCAACACATAAGACTTAGCTCATAATAGCTTTTTGAAAGCAGAATAGTAAAAGCTAAGCATAAATAATTTCATAACTAACAAAATACCTATCAAGCTAACTGGCAAATTGAGAGTGAGAAAGTTGAAACCAAATGAACCTGGTGCTGTAAAAGGATTAGCATCATCTTCTATAGCCTATGAACTTTCTCTTTAGTTTCCTTGTGCTCCTACTCGATTTTGATTCTTTTAGCTCACTCTTCCTCCAAAGTGCATCTTTTAGTATGGGAACAAGGAACTTTGATGCCCATACCAAAGGTCTTTGCATAACCGTTTTTATCTTCTCCCACAACCTTTTAAAAATGTCATCTCAAGTAGCAGAATGACATGTGTCATCCTCAAATTGAGACAACTCAGACTCAATTGCTTCCTATCAAGTTGTCACAACCAAAAGATGAAGAACATCATATAAACATACGATCACATCAACACCACAAGCAAGCTATTTTAGTGAGAAAAACACTTGAAAAACTTAAAAAGGAATCGAAATGTGGAAATAATATTTTGCTTACCTTTGCCATAGCAGACGCATCATCAAGCTTTGAACCCTTGTTTGGTTCATGGGTCTTAAACCACATTTGAAGCCTATCTAACTTATTGCCTTTTTCCTAAATAACATGTATAATACAAAGTAAGACAAGCTAACTAGGTAAAGATATAGTTCGTAAAGATATAGTTCAATTCATAAAAATTAATTTTATAATGCATCTTCTTTTGCACGTATACGTGCAAAGCTCTTCATTCCCGCATAGTGAGGTAATTTTGAGTTGGCTCGATTTTTAATTCCTCTTTTACTCCTTTTCTAATATGAGATCAAATAAACCAAACGGGTGCTCTTTCAAGAATTCTAAGAACTATACTTCAAAACAATAAAAGTTAAATACTTACCTGGCCTTTGTAAGATTCCCACAATTGTACTAAAATTTCCCATATTTCAAGAGGTATATGTTCTGGCCTCTTGCCTATTGCTTTATCTTGGGTTCTTCCATCAAAAAGAGCCACCTTTAGCTCAGATTTATAACCTCTCCAACAAGCATGCATCTTCTATAGAACCCAATCATAGGGCTCACGTCCTTTTGGAAAGTTGAATGATTGCTATATAATATAACAAAAAAAATAGGTTAAGAAAAAAAGATCATTATTTGTATGCATATATATACATATGGATACAATGATAAACTACTATGTGCACATACATTTACTTCTTTCCATAGCGCATCTTTCTTCTCTTGTTCCATTCTCCTACAATCAAAACAATCAAGTGACAATCTTCTGAGATCTCTTGCAAGACAACCAATTAGGGAAGATAGTTGTCTTGCAGAATTACTAATTGATTAGAGTTCGTTATTGACATCCACAAATATGGGGTCCTTTAACAGCTTTGTCTTGTTACGCCCACGACCGTTTTCATTCTTTTGCTTCATTGCTTGCACTCGCTTTCTGCTTGCAGAATTGTAAGTACCTTCATTTTCTGATGACGAAATCTCATGATTTGTTTCAAAATTCCTCTCTGAGGATTCTAATGGTCTGACATTAGATTGATTAGATTGTTGAATAATGTGCCTTGGACTACGTTGTACCCCTTGGAGTAGTCAGAACCAAAAAAAAGTTAAAATTGAAAACAATGTACAAATAAAACAAAATCTAATACTTGTCCAACAATGAACTAGTTGAAATTCTTTCTATATGACAATGAGGGTCCTTACAGAATGGCACATTGCTCTCCCTTGGTGCAATTAAAGCATTTGATCAGGGGTTTCATGTAAGAGAACAATAAAGTAAATATTAAATTTATGTAAGCATACACTTTAAGTTTAAGGCTTACTTGTAGGGGCTTCTTCACTTGCATGATTATGAGAGGAATGAGATTATCTTGGATTGCTCTTTGACACTAGAATAAATTATAAAAATATTGAATTTATGTAAACAACTACTAAATATGAATAAAGTAGATAAATTCCGTTATTAAAACCAAGGTAAGCGTAAGATAGGGCATGCTTGTTCATTCCAGGGAGGTTGACCATTAACACATGGGCATCTGCAGTCTCTTTCTAATCCACAAGGCTGTGCAAAAGAGGGCATGCTTGTGCTGCCCAGTAAAACAGGTCAAAACTGTTGTCTAGTGACATGTTCTTCAAGTTGTCAACCAAGTTGCCGACTGGCATCTTCCTCGTTTGTTTTTAGGCGTGGATAAGTTTGTGAGGATCGACTGATGGTGTGTGTGCTATATTGGCTCGAAATCAGTGTCTTTGACTGCTAAATTGCATCTGTTATATGTAATGTGATAGGTGAACTTGATGCGTTGAAAGTAGCTGGAAAAATGGTCATTTGTGATCATGGAAACTAGGTGGAGGTATAGGTATGATTCTAGCCAATACAGCTGAGAGCGGGGATGGACTATTGGCTGATTCACGCCTGACCCCAGCCTATCTTTGCAATGCGATCATAGAAAGGTTATGAAACAGACAAATGGATCATGCAGTAAGTATGACAAAAAAGATCATTGTAGACAGTTTAGAATCTCATTCATATCATAGGTTGTTTCACACAATAAAATTATAGAATTTACCAATTGTTCTTCCCATGGACTCAAAATGTCTTTCTGAGATGAGAGGGTTCCTTCCCAAGGATAGGGATGAAGGTACATACAAAGGGATGCACTTTTTTATCTTATCTGCATGGCTTAAGTTACCCACACCCTTCATTTCACCTCAAGTATCCAATCTAGATACATGAGGGCTCAACATGGAAGGGCTCACTTCAGACTTCCAATTTAGACCTAGGAAGAAGGGGGGGGGGATGTGACTTTTTCCAGAAAATGCATAAGTGTGAACCAGACATGAAATCATTGTTAAACGCTTATACCACCATCTCTCAGTAACTTAGCTTTATTGTATGAGGATAACATCTTGCACATGCTAACAGTTTTGAAGCAAAGTCATGCACAGATTCGAAGTACATAATAAGCAACATACGGTATGAAAGGTCAGGCTCGACTTATTTAATGATCAGTTTTGTCACAAGTTGGCTCAATCTCAATTTGACCAAGCTCAACTTGGACTCAACATGGATCATGTGGTAACTGTCACAAAAAAGATGACTATAAATAGTTTAGAATCTCATTCATACGCACTTCAGACTTCCAATTTAGACCTAGGAAAAAGGGGGGAGGGGATATGACATTTTAAAGAAAATGCATGAGTGTGAACCAGACATGAAATCATTGTCAGATGCATATACCACCATCTCTCAGTAACTTAGATTTACTGTACGGGGAAAACAGCTTGCACATGCTAACAGTTTTGAAGCAAAGTCATGTGTAGATTCGAACCACATAAGGTTTCTAGATTTTTAAAACTCCGCTCAAAAGGTTGCGCTGCATACTCTAGGAATGGGCAATAAGCAACAGAGGTATAAATTTGTCTCTATACAGTTGAAATACAAAGAGCGGAGGCTCAGAGATGAAGATTTACTATACTTTCCCACTGTGGAATACTGTTAGCATGCAAATAACCATTTTTAACGAGCATTGGGAGACAGGCACAAGAATATTTGCACAAACATTTTCAGTGGTGATCTGAACTGGTAAATCCTAATGACATAATGTAACTAGTAACAACCACAAAGGTAGGCTTTCATAGATCAAAATATAATAGGGGGATGTAAATCCTGATATAGAATCTAAAAAAACACCTACTTTATTATTGAGCAAATCCTAACGACATAATGCAACAGGTAAAAATTTGCAAAATTAATTACTGATTTTAAGTTCAAAATGTTATGTAGATCAATTTTTGCCCCTCTCCACTAGTTATGTCATGGGTTTCATACAAGAGAACAATAAAGTAAATATTGAATTTATGTAAGCATGCACTTTAAGTTTAAGGCTTACTTGAAGGGGCTTCTTCACTTGCATGATTATGAGAGGAATGAGATTGCGTTGGATTGCTCCATGACACTGGAAAACATTACGAAAATATTACCAATATATACGTGTAAATTATGTAAGCTAATGATCATGTTTCAATCTTGAACACTTACTTAGCTTAGATGTTACGTTAAGACCTCTTGCAAGCATTGTAGCAGCATGAGAAGTATTATTGTTCTCAGCAACCATATGTTGGCCTTGCAAGCCTTCCCCTAAAACAAAAGGAGGTACCGTCTTAGCTTTTACTACAACATATACCCTCATCTACATTGAGTGAAGTCAACTAGTAAATAAGGTTTTTATCATTGTGAACTTACTAGCTTCAGACTGATCAGAGGTGGTTTTCTCAAAGAATAAAGAGCAACAAACAGATGGGCCCCCTTGTGCCAAGATCTGAAGTAGTGGATAGAATTGTTTGCTTCAACCTGGGTCTCATTCTTACATTGAAATTAGGATTCTTCCCACTTGAAGTTAGAAAGCTCTACATCAACATATATGTAGAGCTTGTCAAAATAAATAATCCGAATTTAATTAATATACTCATGTATCTATTTATACATATATAGCCTATTGTTAGTCGATTTCTTGGAATCATCATCTTCTTATTGGTGAATTTTCCTATAGAAGCCATGTAAAACCTAATGTAGGTTCAATTAGTGTTTGTTTAATTATATAAAAGTATCAACATCACAATGATATCACAAATGCTCCCATGAGAAGAAAAAATAACCAAACAATGTTGAAACATTTAAATTATTGAAAATGCCTTATCACACAATTCAAACTGTCTATTAGCATCACAAGTACATGTGTAACTAACAAAGGGCACTTTTAAGAGTCAAAATCATATCACGTTTCATCTTTTTCCTCGCCTTCACTGTGATCTGAATTCGCCACCTTAACATCATTGTCTTCTCTATCTACATTAGCAAAAGATTCATCGAATGTGACTCCGGGAATGTCATCTCTAACATCACGAATGTCATCTCCATATACCATAGTTGAGTTATGTGCTTCCAAGAGATCCAGCTCAGGAACAGTTTTGTCTTCCATTTCAAACAGATCCCTTGGTTTAGTAACAATTACTACATGCCAATGTCTATCTTTAGATTCTGGAACATAGAACACTTACACTGCTTGAGATACGAGGACAAAAGGCTCACTTGTTCTCCAACGTGCTTTTAAATTAACAAGGGTAAACCCATACTCATCTCGTTTAACACCACAAATTGGATCCACCCAACCACATTGAAGTAATATAACACTTCTTCCTTGAGGATAAATCAACTGAATATCTCAGTTAGAATACCATAGCAAGCCATGTCTCCGGCGTCTGCGATTAAATTCACAAGAACACCAGAATTTTGAGTCATACTCCTTGTATCAATCTTTTTAACGCGCCATCTGTACTCATTTCAAATGATCCTAGTCATTGTTTTTATCCAACAGTCTGGTTTACCAACAAAATTTCTCAGATCGTCTGAACATTACGATCCATAGGAAGATGTCTAGAAACCTGCGAACTACATGGTTTCTGTAGTCAAATTTTAAATACATACATATACGTATTACATATTACATTTTGTAAGACACTTACACTCCGTTCAAACCAATGTTGAAACCTTATTTTATGAATCTCATCAATGTTCGCATTGGTATTTTGGTGTTCATTTCCAACAATCTCATAATGCTCTCTTAAAGGGTAACATCAAAACAAAACATGTAAAATAATGTATTTTAAGAGGTAAGTGATAATAAGAACCAAATTTAAAGTGTACTTACTGTGCATACACTTGAACTTCATCACAATTAAATAGCACATAACTATGCGCTTGATCAACTACAGGATAATCAGGACGAATGTCTATCATTTTCGATAGTGCACGCCAGTTTGGGGAGAATATAGATAGACCCCTATACGCTTCATTACCATCGTCTTGGTTCCTTGGTGGTCTATTCTCCCTTGTCTCAGTGCCTTGCGAATATCTAGCACAAAATGCGACATGTTCTTTCGCTACATGTGCTTCAGCAATTGACTCCTCTAGATGACTTTTATTGCGAATAGAAAATTTATGTTTTCCCAAATCCCTAAGATTATCAAATTAATGTAATATGATCTTCCACAAGCTTTGTTTATGTTTTGGAATAAATAGATACGGTTAGAGATGTAACTTTCTACAGATACATCCAATGATACATAACTGGACCCCCAACTCTTGCTTGATAAGACAACTGGACAATTAAGTGAACCATTATGTCGAAAAAGGCAAGCAAAAAAATGCCTTCTAGATGACAAAGTATAAGAACAACACGATCTTCCAAACTTTCAAAGTCCTGTGGAGTAGCAGTTTTAGAACATAACTCCTTAAAGAATGTACTCAACTCAATCAAAATAGCACCGAGGTTCTTATTTTGTATTTTCCTCGCAACGGGTGGCAATGGCTGCTACATAACAATATGATGGTCATGGCCTTTTAGGTCATAGATTTTTCCATCCACAATGCGCCTCATGATATTTGATACATAACCATATGGCACTTTCACTGAGGCTGGTATGCTAATAAACTCATTTTTCTCCTTTTTACTTAATGTAAAGCATGTTGCGGGTATGCAAGTCTTACCACCATCTTCTACAGGATGAAGACTATGTCTTATATTCAACTCTTTCAAGTCAAGGCGTGAGTGCAGAGTATCTTTTGTCTTGCCCATAATGCCTAAAAGTGTTGCAAGTATGTTCTCTGAAACATTTTTTTTCCACATGCATAACATCATGGTAGTGGCGGACCACAAGATGCTTCTAATATGGGAGGTGGAAAAAAAATGTTCTCTTTTTTCAAAGGTGTCACCTCATCTCCCTTTTATTTTTTTGCTTAACCAGGATACTTTCTAAAAGTGATGTTTAGCCCCTTCATCTGATCTAGTAATTGATCCCCAGATAGTGGTTTAGGAGAAGGTCTCATTTCTATTTCTCCTTTAATTGCTTTCTTACTACAAGGATATTTATGATCATTTGGTAAGAAGCGACAATGACCCATGTAACACATTTTTCTACTTCCTTTCAAGTAAAGGGAGCAAATGTTAGTATTGCAATAAGGACAAGCATATTTCTCTTTAGTTTTCCAACCTGACAAATTACTGTATGTAGGAAAGTCACTGTTTATACAAATTAAGGCTCCATGCAAATCGAGTGTCTCATTTTTGAAGGCATCATAAGTTTACACACCTAGCTCCTACAATTCCTTTTCCTCATCCATTAAATGTTTTAAAAATACATCAATATCATTTTCCGGTGCCTTTGGACTTGGTATAAGCAATGAAAGAAAGATATAAGGTTGCTTCATCCACAACCATGGAGCCAAATTATACGTCATTAATATAACTGACCATATACTATATTGAGTACTCATATTCCCAAATGGATTGAACACATCGCTTGATAAGTAAAGTCTAACATTTCATGCATCATGAGTAAAATTTGAGTACCTATTATCAAAATCTTTCCACGCATGGGCATCAACTGGATGCCTTAATTTGCCATCTTGTTTGCGTTCTGCATGCCATCTCATTAAGGGAGCTGTCTTAGATGACATAAAGAGTCTCTTGAGTCTATGTATCAATGAAAAATGACGCAAAACCTTTACTGGAATTGGATCACCAGAAGCTAATTTCATAATTGCTCCATTTGTCGTCTTATACCTTAGGGCAACGCATTAAGGGCAGGTATTTAATTCAGCCTTATCTTTCCAAAAAAGAATGCAGTCGTTCAGACAAGCATTGATCTTTTGGTAGCCAAGACCAAATTGCTTAATGATACTTTTCATTTTCTTAAAAGAGTCGGGCAATGTTGAATCCTTATGAAATGCTCTTTTAAAAAGTTTGGCAAAAGCATCAAATTCCTTATCAGCCACCCCATATAAACATTTAAGATGATACATTTCAATGACAAATGAGAGTTTACTAAACTCTTCACATCCAGGATGAAGAGGTTAACCTGTATCTTCAATTAACTTAAAGAAGGTCTTCGCCTCTTTATTAAGTCCTGATGAACCCTCATTGGATTCATGACAATCAAAAGTATCTCCTATCATATCATGCATGTCATGGTCAAACAATCCATAATTTGCATCGTTAAATGCATTATCTACCATATAATCATCAGAACCATCATCACTCATTGTTGGCTCCCCATAGAAAACCAAGTACATTTCTGATAGTCTGCATCCGTCCCCTTCATGATAAGGTGACCTCTAACAATGTCTCTCTCATGGTAAGAGCGGTTAGCACAAATTGAACACGGGCATGGAATCTTATTATTATTAGCAGAAGTTGCAAACGCATGATCAAGGAATGCATTTAAACATTCCTTATATCCATCATCTATTCTCCTGAACTTCACCCAACTTTTATCCTTGAACACATCCATAATGACAAGTACATTCGTACATATTTCAATTATCAAATTCTTACATTTGTTATTTACTACAACATTTCAACTTATATAATAATAAAACAACAAAGAGGGGAGGAAATATTAGACTTGTAAGGTGTAAGTAAGGTGTCTCAGCCTTGTGCAGGTAAACAAGTTTCTTTTTCTTTGGGGAGAAGTAGTAAATATTATAACATTACCACCATATTACAATCCCAAGAAGTCAAATAAAATTTTAGTAGTAACACAACAAAATAAGAAGGGTATAAGTAACACAAAGCACAACACTACAGGTTATAGTCCCATCTGAAGTTGATGACAAACATGACTTCAAATAGTTGTTGGTTGCAACAAATGGTTATTAACTTCCTAACGCATTTGGGATCTTCAAAGTAAATATAGGCTAAGGCTCCATACTAATGCAGCAACTATGGACTCATTGGGACAGTGGGCAGCTTCCAAGCATGGCATAAAACACAATCACCCACAATTGAACAAGAAGATATGTCCCTTTTGGCACCTCAACAATACAGCTTGCAGACATGAATCGAACAAAGTAGAAAGGGGAATTCAGACTCAATAATTTCGGAGTAAACCACCACGATGGATGAAAGTGGGTTTGGCTTTGACGGAAATGCTCCATAACTTGATCTGCATGTGCGTAATGAGTCAATGGACTTATCCGTAAGGCTCAATACCAAAACATACCTTGAAATATGACAAAAAAAAGAATGAAACAAATTTTTTTTTTATTTTGACCTCGGTGTTGGTTCATAACTTCACCTTTGTCGTATTTGGAGTTGATAAACAGAAACAGGTTGATTCAAGTCGACATTTTCAATAATCAAATCAATATTCTTCGATAGCTCGTTAAGTGATCATATATCAAAATTCAAAGATTTGTCGTTGTGAGATTAATAACTTGATCTGCATGTGCCTAATGAATTGAAACTAAAAAGCAATGAAAATATATGAGTATGTGTCAATTAGCATTACATTTTTGTGATTGTGAATATTCATTATCAAAACTCGAGACTTGGAATTTAATTTTCCAAAATTCAAATGAGTCACATTTCTATAAGATTAGATGCAAACATACATTCTTAAATATAATTATGTAGAATTAAACATGTCATGAAAATGATTTAGAATCGTAGATTAGTAATGTAGTATTTTTTTTTTATAGTAGCCACAGAACGATATTATAATCATAGCGTGCATTGCATTAAGTCATTAAGCGAGTCAAATAATAAAATACACTTGCTAGATCCTAAAAAGTTTAATAATTTTTTAATTGTGCTTCTCTTTTCTTAATTTCTATTTTGACCAAATATTTTTTTCTCTTATATTTCTACTAGATATCTATCAAATTAAAAATTTAAAACTATTAACTATTTTATTTTTTCCTGTTAAGTTTTCAATTGATTTCATTTGTAAAAATCAACTCTTAAGTTATTTTTCTTTTCCCTCCTAAACTCAACCAATTGAGGTTGAAAAATACAGAATTCCCCCCAAAAGTCTAAACCCCACACCCCAAAGTTGCTGCTGATAATTTTAGAATTTTATTATTTTAAGAAGCAAAGCCTAAGTGAAATTGAAAAGCTGAAAACCCTTGACGATATACTGGACAATTGAGACTGTGATAGTTGCTTTGTTTAAGTCCCTCGTCTCTCGCCGCCTATAGCCCTAACACTCCCTCAGTCAATCAGTCAGTTTCCTACTCCGGCTGCTGCCAAACCCTCCCTCAGTCTCTTACTCGTTGCTAGACCTAATTGAAATATGTCAATAATATTACATTTTACCCACTGGTTAAAGAATTTAATGCATTATGCACTATGGTAATAATTATATTATAACTTGCTTGGTTATTAAAAATTGCGCTAAATTACTATAGGAGTTTTTCTTCTAGGCCTTAGTAATGAAATTTAGGAAATTAGGCATAGGTTTGGCTTGATAGGTTATGAGTATGCTTAAGTTTGGGTTATGTTCAGGTCGGGTATACTCAAATTCGGGTTTTATTTGGGTAAAATTGAGTCGAGTAAGAATCGAATTGATTTTAAATCGGGTATGGTTTGGTTCGGGATCAGGTTGTCCATGTGCAGTTTACTTCGAGTCGGGTTACTATGGATCGGGTTTGAATTGGGCTGGGTCGTTTCGCGTGTGGGTCATTTCAGCTCATGCTAGAATTCGGGTTTCGTTCGGTTATGGATCAGGTTACCTTAGGTGTTGGGGTCCATATTGGTTCATCCCATTTCGAATGTCGTTTTGGGGTATGGGTCCAGGTTGTTCAGCTCGGGTTTTGAGTTTCAAGTCAGTTTTTACATGTCTAGGGAGAAGGGGTATAAAGAACAGTCAAAGAGTACAATGGCAGGAAGAGATGAGACAGGATAGAGAATCAAAGGCTGGTTTGCTAGTTCTCTTTTCAGTTTCCTCAATAATTGATTGCACTCTTGGGGGATCTTCTAGGCTACATTCTTCTTGCCCCTTGTTGTGCTTTTGTTTTTGTTTTCCCAAGCTTTTCTTGTGTAGTCTTTGTATATGTTTACTGAGTCTTCTTTGCCTCCTTTTTTGTTTTTTCTGCACCTCTTATTCTTTTACTCTTGTGGTAGCTTTTTCTTGAGGTGATTATGTTGTTTTCTCCAAACTTTGGTCTCCTTATTTTAATTCGCTTTTGATTCTTTCATACCAGATATGTTTTCTTTTTGAGGCTCCGTTGCTGGTGGTGCTTGCATCTATTCATCTTCTGAACTTAATGGACTGTTATAAATGTTTCGATTCTTTTTGTGCTTCTTGTATCATCCTTCTCTTCTTTGTAGTATTACTTCATGAGCTAGTTTTCCCTTTAGAGCTTTTTTTCTTTTGGGGTAGACACTTTTGCTTATTGTTTTTACCAAAAATGTGCTATTTTTACGATTCTTTTATACCTTATTTGTCTTCCAACTAATTATTATATTAGAATTTTTGTTTGGGTTTTGTTTATTTTTAAAAAAATTCAAAAAAAAAATAAAGTTGTTAGAAAATGAAAAATTTCCATGAATTGAGGATTGAACTATCAGCCCAAAGCCTTAGCCCAACCCCTTTTATCCATAAACACAAAGAGAAAAAAAAGGAAAACAAAATAAAACCCAAAAACCCAGCCTTCCAACCCCCCCCCCCCCCGATTAGTCACATGACACACTAAATCCCCCCTTTTCTAATTTTTTCTATCTCCGCTTCACCTGCCTAGACCCTGGCACATACCCTTGTTTTCTTCTTACCACCACCATCAAGCTCACCACAATCTAAACGCTAACACAGCACCATCTCCATCTTCGGTTCCATCATGACCATCTACGACAGTGCTAAATCGAAGGTTGCAGATGAAGAAAGGGAACCGACCTTGGGTGAGTACAAATGGAATAGCAGCGGCAAAGGAGCTAGATAGGGTTTTAATTTTTTGTTCTTAGGTTCTATTTCATATTTAATTTCATCATTAAGTAGAACTTAGGGTTAGTTTTAATGTTTGTTTTCTTCTGTTTTACGATTCCCATATCTGATTTTTAGTCTTCGAATTTCTAGCAATTGATTTTTAATTAGTTGTAATTGTACCATATTTTGGTTTAGAGCTTTTTAAGTTTGGGTTCAATTTTGTAGGCCGGGCCCATTAGTTGAGGTCCGACGGCCACTAAGAGACCTCCCTAAACCCTAGTTGCTAACTCCTAATACCTATATAAGGAGGTTTGGGAGGGTCAGCTAGATACAGACATACGAACAGAGATATTGTATCTCTATCTCTCCTCACAATTACTCTACCATCACCGCGGAGTAATCGGGTTTAGGACGTGGACATCTATAAAGCGACTCTAGTAGCCGCTTGGATTTATTATTGAAGAACTGGTATTCTTATTGTGGACTATTACCGACAGTACAATTCCGCATCCAAGTTAGTCCTGAATTTATTTCCTACAAACTTGATGTTATCTGCCCTCAAATTCTCAGTTATATCTTCTTCTGTCTTCTATTTTCGATTCATATTGTTTGGCTTTGGTTTTGATATTATGCAATGAAAATTGCATGAAAATGCCGCATGGGTTGTGCTCTTTGTTGATTCTAAGTGAAGTCAAATTGTGCTCAGTTTGATTTGTGGCCAATTTTTAGATTTGCCCCCTCCCCTGTTTCTTCTTCTCCATTTTTGTTTCTTTAGTTTTATGATCAAAAAGCCATTTTTTTGGCTTGGGTTTTGGTGAACGGAGTTGAGCTCATGGGTAGTGATGCTACTTTTCTTCTTCCTTTATTTTCCATCTGCAAAACTTTTCTTGCTACTTGTTCTCTTCTCTAAGTTCTAATGTTCATTTAGTTCCATTAATGGTGGTTGGCAAACCTTGGGTTGAGCCCTTGAAAAGTCAGGGATGCTCATGGCTCCTTCATCCCCCCTTCTTTTTCTTAATCTAGTTTTAGTCCATTTAGGGAAATCATGGTTTAATGAAGTTGTGCTGGGAACTTTCAAGTCTGATTTTGATGGTGCATTATCAATTTGTTGAAGTAATAAAATGCCTACTTTCTTTTCGTCATTTGGATCTCATGCTCAGGTCAGCATATAGTATTCATCTCATTTCATAAGCTTAATAATCGTTAGTGTTATTTGAAGTAGTTAGGTGATTTTTAATATAAAATTTATAAAATGTAATCATGTGAATAGTTAGTGATTAATTAGAATTAGATCCTTTTCTGATAAATAATTGTAGTTGTTTATTATTTTAATTAGTTTAGAATGATATTATGTTAGTTTATCTTCATAGTTAGTTGCCTAATTTCACTCCCAGTCTTTGAGGAGACGACCCTCAAGTACTACGACGAAAACTGTATGCCTGTGGCATTTAAATTTTACTTTTGAAAATCTCCAACCCTTGCGCTTTTTCTTTTGGAGATGTGGTTACTATTACTGGTGTAGCAAGATTGTTCCCATGTTGTGGAGTTTGTTCTTCATTTGTAGTCATATAATGTGGAGCTGCTTTGCTTGCTTCTTTTGTAACTATACATGGTACATTATATAAGAAAACAAGATGTATTTTTAATACTGGTCACCATATGCATCACATAGCTCACCAAAACATAATATATAACTCACTAAATGTGCAATAGTTAACATAATGTTAAGCTCTCTATATATGATTACAGTTCATTATACTCCATGCTCACTAAAATAAACAATCTTGTCACTAAAAATGCGATTGAACTCACTAAATATAAATTCACAAAATATATATTACTGCTGACCAAAATGTGACATGAACTCATCAAATATATGACATAGTTTACCAAAACACATTAGAAAGCTAAGTTGCATATGACTCATTATACCAATAAACAATATGCAATTTTAATACTACTTAGTAGATATATCACATAGCTCACCAAAACATAATGTATAGTGGAACTAAATGTGCAATAGTTAACCTATTGTGGAGCGCTCTGTAAATATGTTTACAGTTTCACTACACATACTATCATTAAAATTGATTGTCTGTTCACTACATATGCAATTCAACTAACTAAATATAAACTCACAAAATATAGACATACCTTGTCCTGCATTATCTATAATATCCTCCACCATTCCTTCATTTATATCAGGTTTCTTATTTGCATCCTTCTCCGTTTCTATTAGAGATGTTTTCTTAGGGCTTCAATTAAAAAGAAAAATAAAAATTTTAGTATAGTGAAAGTATTATATTGTGTATGTTGAATTACCTCAAGTACAGTACATCAGAAGAAATATCTCTGACAACTTCCATAATAATATCTTGAGGTTTCTTGCTAGAATATTCTGTCTTTGATCAGTCAATAATATTACATGTAATGTTAATATTACATCTGAATGTACTTGGTGAAGTTGGACACTAGATACAAGTCATAACTCACCACAATATATGCTACGAATCACTAAAGTATATTGATTACAGAAATTAATGCCTTTTTTGAGTATTGTCATTGTGATAGCAGAAGAGCAATTTAATAATTTAATGCTTATTAAATATGCTTGATAGCTCACTAAAACAGCACATATAACTCAGTAACATGCATATGTTGTGCACAATGAGTCCTTCTGTTTTTTTTTTCTTTAGAATTATAGATAAAAGGCTTTTGCATGAAGTTAAACACATCAGATTAAGTGCTTTATTGTCATTGTCTTGTCAGAAAAATAAATTTCTAATTTACTGCTCACTAAATATGCTTGATGGCTCACTAGCACATTTGATGTAACTCGCTAAAATGCATACAAAGGCGTGGAAAAACGAGTCCTAAATTTCTGCTCTTTTTTTATTTTTTTGTCGAGTTATTGGTAAAAGTGTTTTACATGAAATTATACACAAGGGATTTAGTGTTTTACTGTCATTGTGTTAGCAGAAAAGCAATTTTCTTGTCCATGAAGTGCATATTAGTTTTTAAGGTTTTCCAAATACCTTTTTGAGGAAATTGTCGTTCATCACTTCCAGATCTCTTCTTCGATGCTTATGTGCAGTCAGTTTCCATCTGCAAACATTGTAAAATTACAATTATAAGAGCGTAGTTTTCTTAAACCCTAGAATCACATTTCGTTCAAGTGCATTCATTTTTTTTAAGATACAAATTAATTGCGTTTTGTTGACAAATCTTGCACCGAATTGCTTCCTTCAAGCTTTAGGAACAATTTCGAGAAGATTGTTTGTTAGAATCTCTGAAAAATCATTGTAGAATTTCAGTAAATTGAGCATGAATTTGAGCAATTTTTGGAGGGATAGTGAGCGAAAGTTTAACATATTTGTTCATGAGTTTTGAAATGATGGTTTGTATTAGCGGTCTTTTTCTTTTATTATTGTTTCAATTTTGCATTTGACTTAGCACGCATCTGGCGCCATGTGGGATGATGGTGGCATTGATTGTACATTTGCAAATGTAAAACTGGTTGGACCATATAGCAACTGTAGTTCCACCTTTCCATAAGAAAATCACAAAAATTCACTCTTAAGTATTGTGAGTTTTCGGACATATACTTATAGGTTCTTGATTTTTTGAACATGACATTGGGGGATCCTATGTTTTCAGACAACATATTTTTTGGACTTTGTTTTTAATTATTTTGGTCCGAAATGTTCAGAAATTTTCAACTTTGACCAAAATGGGGCACTTCTAGCAATTTTCCTTTTTGGGGGGTTTTTTCAAGAAATATGCCTGGTCTAAATGATTTAACGTTTTATAATGACTCTAATATTACTAGTTATCACAATCTAATACTTATATCATAAATACTATATTTTTTGTGATTATAGGCCCACCATACTCAACAAAATAATTAATCTTAATAAGGGAGTTTCAATCGTTATCTAAACTTAGTCAATACTGGACCATGACGTTCCTCTATCTCCAGTTTACAGAGATTGCTAATCTTAACCACAACTCCGTTAGATCAGACACAACATAGATCTATTTCATTTTCTATCTTAGACTGTAGTCTCTAACCAAGTTTTATAATTTAAAGGATAATGAGACTTTAATTAAGAAATTATAATATTTAAGACATAAGTTTCGATTGAATAATAGTTTCCACTAGAAAACTTCTTCTATTGAAAGCTTAAAAGTGGAAATAATGCAATGGAAGGATTGAAGAGGGACGTCAGCTATTAAGATCATCAGAGACGCTTGGTCATAGAGAAATGGAGATACCTAACTTGTCATTTGCTCAAGTATGCTCAAATGACTATGTCCCCTCTCATCACTTAGCCTCTCCTTTTTATCGAGGAGATATACTACAGAGAATGCCTTAATGGCTACAGTACATAACTGAGTCACTAATATTTTCACATTATTACAGTGCTCTCACATGCCTATAGTAGATTACATTATTTTACTGACTTGACGCTTGACAAAATCATACAATAATGGTGCAACAACTTTTCAGAGCACTTACTTCTGATAAGACTAGTCCTCCACTTTGAGATTCTACACGCTTTCATCTCCAATAACGTCTTCCAGTCCATTACGATCCAGATAATCATCAAAATCTTCATCAAGTTGAGGATGCTCTAGATTCCATTTTTTAAATAATTCATGAAGATGTTTCTTTACTTTTTCTGATAAGAATTTTGAAGCTCCAATATCACAGAGACAATCAAAGACATCTTCTAAAATAGCTCTTTCTACCTTTGTATATTTGCTGAAATCATTACGATTAACAAAAGTACTGCTCCCACAATGTATTAGTATTTTTCATTGCTCAATTAATATTGACATTTGATGATAAATGTTGTAAAAACTGGTGACTCTTGCTAAAGCGGGATTACTAACTAGTTCTTGTCATTCTAGAAATCAGTCTTGTCATTGACAATTGAGATCGTTTAAATTAACTATTTGAAAAGGATGATGGGCTTGTTTTGCGTTTCTATTGTCTTGCACAATCACTGTGCAATGTACCTCAATATACAGACTTCTATTGTATAGAATTTTTGTTGGACCATCAAGAGATATAAGAATCTACTTGATCCTTCTGAACATGCATTGTTGAAACTTAGTTAGTCTTGAGAAGAATGGGTACTTCGGATCTAGGATTTTCATGAGGAAAACTACCATTCTATATTCTCATGCTTTCATGACGAGGTCATCTTGGGAGATTGAAATTGCTGGAAATCTAACACCACCAACTTCAGATCTCTCAGGAAAGAAAATCATAGCACTTTATGATTCTCAAATGTCGTAGGAATAGTTATGATAGTAGTCAATGCATGCTGCACACCAATAGCTAAATCATTTTCTTGAACATAGGAACTTATTTTTTCTTCAATATAATAAGGTCACTTTTGGTAATTCATTTGTTACTCTAAAAGGATGAGTCTTTGCACTATTAGATACGCGGAAGACAACAGACTAAAGCGTGATCTACTTTTGTATGAAATTCCAAAATATCCATAAGGACTCTACTAGAAGGAGAAACTCATTCTAGCAGTAATGACATTTCATTTTGAATTTCCTTGTTTATAGCAGGAGGTCTGCTATGATGATCACCATTGGTAAGCTCATGAGTTAAACTATTTGTTAGAGAATTCTTCTATCCCCGTATATGTTCAATAGACAAAGAAAAGTGGTAAGCCATAATTTCCAATGTAGGAGTTGCCCTCGCTCTTGCATTTTGATAAATTCTTTTTCACAAGACCAAGTATTTTTTGCGATCAGTTCAATTAAGAAAAGGTTTTGGGGCTAAAAGGATTAAAGACTTTTCAATTCCCCCTATGACTGCTAGGATTTCTTTTTTCATTATAGGATAGTTGCATTATACTTTATTAAAACTTCCACTGTAATATTTGCAGAGTTTTTTTCCTTCTTCGAATTTTAGTACTGCACTCCAGTGCTCATTGCTGGCATTTGTCTCAAGAATTAATAATCTCCTTCATTAGGCAAATTAAAAACATGAGGATTTTTTTACGTCTTTTTGAAGTTTTGCAAAATCTTTGAATCACCAGGGGTCCATGTCTAACTTATTCTTTCTTGAGTTTCTGATACAATGATTTTCTCAATTTGGCTAAATCTTTAATGAAATCTGAAACATAGGTAACACATCCAAGAAATCTTTCTAATTGCTTCCTATCTTCAATCTTTCCATTGAAATTTTCTATTTCTTCTAAAATATGCTTTTGTAGGATAATTTGTCCAGCTTTTTCTTCTAGGCCTAAGTTTCTAGTTCAATATAAATGCACATGTTCTTACCAAGAATAGTACCATGATCAGTTAGTGCATCATGGGCGACAGCTATGACATCATCTTTGTATTGTTGTATGATTTTAGAAAATACAAGGATATCATCAATGTAAACCAGACAACAGTGATTAATATCTTTGAAAATGTTGTCCATTCCTCCTTGAAAGATTTGAGGTGCATTTTTAAGACCAAATGACACTATTATCCATTCATAATGTCCTTGAGGGGCACTAAACATAGGCAAAGGAATGTTTTCTTTATCCATTTTTGTTTGTTAATATCCGCTTTTGCAATCCATTTTCAAGAACCAAGATGTTACTTGAATTTTAATAAAATGAGCTGTTTGTTAGGAATATAATAATTATCAAAGACAATATTATCATTAAGCTTTTTATAATTGATTTCTATTTTAGCTTTTCCTCTTTCTTCTTTAATATGATGTCTTACCATAAAAGTCGGAATCATGTGAGGAATCTTAGTATTTCTGATTAATCCTTCATCCAAAATTTCTTTGATTTGTTTATCAAATTCTTCGATATGTTGGTGTGTGTACATCATTTGTTTGACTTAGATAACAGTGTTGGGATTTAGCAAAGTACTCTTTGCAAATGTCTTGTCTTCGTCCCAAATTGAGCGGATTATCACATTAGAGTTCTTTGTATAATTGCTCTTGTTGTTCACCAATATGCTTTTCAATAGATAACTCAAGTAGTGAGATTGTTAGTGCTACCTCACATTGTGTAAGTATTACATCCTCATCACGCTGGTTGTGTGCAAACTTAATCTTCTGATGAGTGTAAGCCTTAATTTTTCAATAGGAACTGAATGACTATTAATTGTAAATATTATGAGGTTTTATGGTCTATGTGCATGGAGAATATAACATCTGAAAATTATGTCCAATAATCATATCATGAGAGGGTTGATTAGTAATCCATAAACCTAGTATAACACATTGGACTCCTCCTATTTCTATAGATAGCCCTTCTATCGCTTCATTATGGCTCATTATGCTATTGTCAGCTATCCTCACATATAAAGAATTTTTGCCTTTTTTTGAACATAAATTGTGAAAATAAAGATCTTTTTACAAAATAGACAGAACAACCACTATTGATGCAGGCACACAGTTGTTATCTATTATATCCCTTTAAATATACATTTATTGGAATGTAGATGCTATTAGTACTTGTATTAGTGACTTCGTAGCATATCTCCATTGTTAGATTTTTTACTAATTCATCCTCATAAATTGGCTCACTAACAGTTCTCGTTTTGTACCCAATGACTTTTCTATCTACACTTATACTTTGATCTACACTGTGTCCTGCAAATTCAAAACTCATTGTACTCATTTCACTTGTCATACTAACTGTATCATGTTCCTTAAGATGTTCTTTAGCAGTTGAAGATCTTTTTACCCATTCTGATCCTGCAGTCACACTTCTTAATAATTGGGGTTTAATATTAATTTTACCACTCTCATCAATTTTATTAAATTTTTATTGTTGATTTTTGTAGAATTGTCAAAGCTAGATATGTAAGACCTATCGATGTTTATCTCCTATAGATTCAATTTTATCCTTTCAATTTTTTGCATTGGAGTAGAACTCTCAAATTTTTTTGCCTCTATCATTGTTATCTTAGTCTTTGAATCTATAGTATTATCACATTTGTAGATTTTTTTCAAAATATTCTTAGTGGATGGCCACCTTTTTTGATAGCCATCCCAACTGTCTTTATCTTAAGGGATTCAACATTTTTAGCAAATTTATCTTTTAGGCTTAAACAATATCTAGGACAACTACTGAATCCTACTGGTCCATTATATAAGTTGATGTTAATCCTTGTGATAATTTCATTATTAAATTTAGTATGCCTGATATCACTATGCAAAACATAAATATCAATGTCTTCGCCATAATATTGTAATATAGTAATTTGAACTTGGACACTTCCAACAAAGATACACCTTTACTTTCTATCTGTGTTATGCTTAAGGATGTTTCCCATTTAATAGGATTGACTTGCCCGATGTCATACTCACGATCTTTATTTCTAGGTCATCCTCCCTTATTTCGTATACATACTTGCTCTTTAATTGAAAGATGGACTTTTTATGGATCATATCTTTCTGAATTATAGGAATGATCCAATCTCCTTTAACATCCTCATTCTCATTATCTACATGAAATTCTTCCCCTTGAAGATCACCATGACAAATTGAACTACTTTTCATCATATGACTAGTTTCTTCATAATTATTTTCTTCATATTCATCCTCTAATACTATTTTAACAATTCCCTTGTTGTTTTTTAGGTTAGATCTAGTGCTTGTTCTTCTCTAAGCTCAAAATAGCGTATCCTATCCAAAGTTTCAATAAGCTGGTTATTCTTCCTATTTTTGCATTCGTTTGCTTAATGACCTACTTCTCCGCATACCTAACACTTACAATTATTTTTTCTAGCAGGACAATAAGTAACTTTTCTAAAAAATCTTTGTTTTTCAAGGCTTGGTTTGTTATAATACTTTCGTTTATATTTCTATCCCCATTGCTTGTTAAAGCTCTTTTCCTTATAAAATTTTATTTTGCCTTTTCTTTTCTTAGATTCATTTCCCCATTGATGAGAATTATCCCAATAGGCTAAAAATTGTTTCTTAATTTTATTTCGTTTTTGGAGATCAAGACATTAATCATCAACTCATTTTATTGAATAAGAGTTTTTTGTACCAAGGATATCAATCACATCTACATTGTCAAGCCATGTAATGTATTTAATTTTTATTAATTGTAGAATTTATCAGATATGATAATTTGTCATAAAACATACCAAGATTGGTTTTATTATGCCCAATTTTGTAGTAATATTGCCTAAATTCAATAATATAATTTTCTAGACATCACATGTGCCAAAGCTCAATGTTGTTAATCTTTCTTTGCCACTCTCTAGCCTTTTCTTTGAAATCAGGTTAGCTCCGATAAATTCAATTGTAATTTCCTTACATAATTTTTTGAAAATAGCAGCTGGTGTTTCCATTATTCTTAATACATTTTTACCTTCCTTATCTTATGAGTTTTACTGATAGGGTATAGTGCAAGAAAAATTATGCTTGATATAACTTAAGAAATTTCCAACAGTCCAAGTGACAATCAAATTCAAGACACTAGCCATACCCCTTTTCTAATATTCGAATATTTTTTCTCTATTATGAACTCCATCAATATTTAAGATGTAACACGTTTGACTAATTGGGATAAGGCCAATTTCTTCAAAGTATGTGACTTTCCTTTGGATGAATCCGAAGAAAAAGTTGGTTGTGTATCATGCTGGAACGTATCTAGGTCTCACAAAATAGGTATTTCTTATAAACGATTAACCAAATTCTTCAGGGTTCGGGATAATGCTATTAACTAGATTGGACTCGATCTTATCTATGTTGAGTTCTTCTCCAATCCCATTGATTTCATCATCAAATACCATTTTACCATTTTTTTTGATCTAGTTTCCTCCAAATTTCTTCTAAAGGAATATTAAGACCCTCTAGTTTAATTAGGTTCATCTGGTGACATATCCCTTATTCTAACTGGACATTATTCGTCTTTTCATTGTCATTAGATAACACATCTTTTTTCCAGTTGTTGTGCTTATGATTTTGTTGGTTTTTATTCTTTATCAAATGTATTTTGTAATTCCTCAAGATTATACTCCTTATACTCCATCTTCTTCTTCTTTCTCTACCATCCCAGATGATTTTTCAGTTGATTTTTCTCCTACTTTTTGGATTTTTATATCTTGTAAAGGAGATGAATTTTTGGTTTTTAACTTTAGGAAAGGATTTCTTTTATGCTTAAATGGAGTACTAATACTTAAATTAGATTTTTTCACTAGAAGGATGGATACAGACAATTGCTATTTTATCTCTTTAGTTTTAGTCCTATTTTTTACTAATTTTACTTTTAGGGTGTGTTTGGTAAGGGGGAAAATCATTTTCTCAGAAAATTATTTTCCGTGAAAAATATTTTTTCAAGAAAAATGATTTTTCACTTACATTTTCAGCTGTTTGGTAGAATGGAAAACTATTTTCTTTCCACTTCATTTTTTACTATTTGATAGAATAAACCGCCCATCCTCACTTCATTCTTTTTACCATCAAACCCCTTCCCTATTCACAACTCTGACCCAACCCAACCAACAAATTCTGTTTCTCTTTCCTCTTCAAAATCAAACCCAAAACATCAGTAAGAAATATACCCAGTAATAAACCCAGCAAAAGAGAAAGTCAACATTAATGAATCTCAATTTTTTCACTATTCCCAAGGATTACCTTGTTGACTTTGAGTGATATTAAACCTAGATTAAAGAAAATGACGAACAGGGAGATGATAGGTGTCTTAGATTGCGAAATTTTTCAAAAGGGCAACAGTAACAAGGTTAGAGAACTTAAGAAATAATTACAGAGATTAACGATGAAAATCATCGATGAACATGATGAACATGAAGAAAATGGGAAGAATGAGAGACAAAATGAGAGTGAAAATAGAGTGATTTTAGACACAATTAAAAGAAAATAGAACGAGAGACAAAATTGAATGATGAAAATTAGGCTTGGAAAATCGTTTTCCCTACTTTTTCAAGGGAAAACAATTTCCTTCAAATGGGGTAAAATGATTTTCCTATGAAAATGATTTTCCTATGAAAACGATTTTTCCCTCCTTGTTTTATCAAACGGCGTAAAATGGCAAAATCATTTTCCGGGAAAATAATTTTCCTCCCTACCAAACACACCCTTAATTCCAAAACTATGTCAACGATATAGTCTAATTGAAGCACTACTGAAGTGGTTCCTTCTGATGAGCGGACAATATGTGAATAGTTAGGAGCATGATAAATAGATGACGATTCAATCATTAAACACAGTTAATTAGCTTAATTCACTATTAATTAGCTTAATTGTTTTAATTATTTTTGGTCGTGTAACTCTGATACCAATTCAAAGAGGGCCTAGAGTAGCACTTATGAGAGAAATTGTACATGCATGAAGCTAAAATTTTTGAAAGCATGCAAATGTGAATACCCAAATGTGAAAGGTTATAGGCAATATACGTAAACTAAAATAGTATAATTAGACTTGAAAACAGTTTGCATAAACATTGGGGGCCCTTTCTATTAGTTACCTCATACGTCAAGATACCTTATAGTTAGTTTTAAAAATAGAGGGTTCTTCAAATAATTTACACAAAACTGACGGTATCTTTGTGTAATATTTTGTTTAAGGCTCTAATGACAAGTTTCGTGTTCTTATAGACAGTGTATGGGGGTGAGTTTACACTGAATGTAAATCATTTATTTATTGATTTTTACCCTATGCACATTTGTATGAAATGATTTTGAAAAGTCTGTTTTGTGAAAATGCACTTTATAATTCATTTAAAAATTAGGAAGGGATACAATGAAAAACATCTTATTAAACTCTAAAAAGAAAAATATGATAGGAGAAGTAATCTAAGATTATAATTGTACAAAATGATGCAAACTAATAAAGAACTAACACAAAATTAAGGTAATTTCTGATATTGCAAGCAGGCAAAAAGTTTAAATTATACAGACCTTTTTTTAAAAGTATAAAAATATTAAAAATAAATAAGGGAAAAATATAAATTTTATTAAATTAAAAAGGTTATTAAGTAAGCCATAAAAACAACCATGTCATAACTCTACAAACATAAGGCAATGTCCTTTTCAACTTATAGTAAGTATTTATTATTAGTATTTAGTACAATTCAATATTGTTCAGCACAATTTAGTAGAATTCAGTATAACTCAGCACAGTTTGGCACTTATAAAAGCAATTAATTCTACTCCTAGACATAGAATGCTAGTTCACTTTTTTTTTTCTTTTTTTCTCAGGAATCGCAGCCATGATTTTCCTTTTTTCTTAACCAAAATTGGTACTTCTAAACTGAAGTTCGAACCTTTTCGGATCCTAGATCAAGAGTCTTACTAGGACTCAATTGGTATAGAAACTATTTTGGTTCCAAATCTGATTCCTAAACCCAGTTTTCCCTAATCTGGGCTCCTTTACGACTCACACTATCATTGCGTAGTGCTTTAGGCTAAAGAAGTTAAATCATACAAGGACACATTGCTCTCCAAATCATATAGATGTGTTCCAACCTAGACAAGAGTTCTACATTATAGATGTTTTAGGTTTCAAACAGTCATCTCACGACCCAATGCTTCGTACACCATGCATGGGGTGTACGGTATGGCTAGAATGTTTTGGTTGCTTTCTCAGTCATAGGCCCAAGAAAGTATGTCTTGAGTGGGTGACTCAAATTGCCTAGTCAATTGGAAGTCTTAATAAACCCACCAAGTGACCATCCACTTTCCTACAGGGCAAAATCAGGGTTCTGCCTAGAGACGCTGTTGATCCATGATAGCTAGCATCTTATAATGCAAGTATGTTTATTGCAAGTAAAATTAATATAATTTTCCGTATTGAAGTTCAAATCTCACCCTCTTAAAAAACATCTCCAGTAGAGTCGTGGCTATAAGGATCCATCTCCCCATGAATGCGATCCCTCACGAATGGTCGGGCTTGTGCGCTATGCACTTTTATACTTTTCTAAAAAACATATTCATCTTTTTATTTTTATTTTCTTATTATAGATTAGGCAGAATTGGGCTTTTAGGGCCACATGAGATTAGGCCTTAGGCCTAGTGAAGGAACCCAGTCTGGTTCCCTGGGCAGGGCCAGGTCTAATTCTTCTAATTTAGACCCTAGCGTTTCCTTCAGCCTGGCTTAGAATTTGGGTGCAGGTCTGATTCAAGAACCCGAGTAGGTTCCTGCGCTATATCATACCCCTAATTCTTTCCAGCAATCTTCATTATCGTGGTCTAAATATGTTATTCCCAAGCTTAGCAATGTAAGAATAGATGCCAACACTAAGGAAAAAGAAAGCATTAATCTTTCAAGTAATAGTGTCACCAGTGAGTTTTAGGAAAACTTACAAAGCATGACACCTTTCTAAGCATATCTTACCAATAGAGACATTGAAGAGACAAATTGAAGCTGCTTCAAAAGGGCTTTGGAAAGGCCCATGAGTACTCCCAAGTGTTGGGGCCATCCTAACTCCTTGGTCTAGAACTAAGGTTCTAGATTAGGAGGCGATGGCACGGTGATGTGACGGGGTGCATCCATCACCACCTGTCATCATTGATGACCTCTACTAATCAAGAAGGGAAATTAATGCTTAATCATACCAACATACATTCATGCAGCTGGTTAGAATCACTTATATAATCAAGGGGCAATGTCATTCAAAAAGGTAAAATTATTCAAATTGTTAGATCGAACGTGGATGAAACTAACTGAAAAGATTACGTATTTGCCAAAATTTAATCAACTAAATTTATGAAAAATAGTAAAGAGAAAGGGAGACAAGGTTGTAGGATGTTCCCTTATGATAACCCTACCTAAATCCTTTAGGAACCCAGGAAAAGATGCCTTTTGGAACTGATGTAATTTCCCTCTCTTAACGCACTTTCTCTGTTTTATAAAAGAGGTTTAAAATCTCTCTTTCTTTTCTCTAGCTCTACATCACTTTAAATAGTTTTCCGTCATCCCCTTGACCAAGGGGTCAACCCCTTTTTTATGGCTATTGAGAAGGCTACATGACTCAGCCTAGGAAGGTGTTAAGCTTCTCGAGAGCTACAAATTTAACCACTACTTCAGTTATTAAATACTTTTTATAGCATATGAAAGTAGGGATCGATCCACGAGGAAAGATTGTTGTAAAAGGCTAGCTTAATCCTAAATGATTTTACTAATCCAATTTATTAAGTCTAATCTTAATAATTCTAAAATAATTAAAATATAATGAATAAAAATCTAGAAAAATACCCAATGATGCCCCTAAATATGCTAAATCATATTCTGGAAATAAAACAGTAAAACGATTCCCTAAATAATTTAGAAAAATAAAAATCAGAATAGTAACTGAAATTCTAATAAAAAATCAAAACAGCAAACAATAATCAGAAACTAAATATTACAAATTGCAAACAGTAACATAAAAGATTATTCTTCAGGTATATAATCTTATAACTCCTCGATTGTATCCAAATAATTTCAGAAAAATCAAATCAGAAAATTACCACAGAATATCAATGCAGAATATTAGATCTGAAATTAGAAATAAAATAATCTGCGTAAATATAAATACGAAAATAATTAAGAAAATTACTCTAATTCTAGGACACAATTTTCTGGACTTAACAATACCTAATAAACGTGAATTAATAACTAACATTGAAATCTTCAGAATTAACAACCTAAAAACCTGCACTTATCAATTTCACAAAATAATTCTGAAAAATTATCAAATAATTTCCAAAAACTACAAAATTGAATTTGAGCAGACTAGGACACTATATAAACCCTAAGAATTAATTAAAATCGAAAAATAACAAAAATAACTATTTTTAGTCTAAGTTCTAACAAACCGGTAATTAAATACTAAAACTGAATATAAATCAATCTAAAATTACAACCACTCCAAAAATCAAAATCTAAGCTATCTAAAAATACCTAGACACTACTAAAAGACTATACTTTTGGGAGCGGGGGGGGGGTCGATTGAAATTATATTGAAGCTAATAAAACTAGAACAAAAATCAACAAACTAATCAAATTAACTCTAAGCAACAAATAATAAGCAAAAGTTATCAAATTGATGAACGATGCTTAGTATAATCTCAATCCACCATGCAAATTAATATTTATCATTAACATACAAGTTAATTTCATTCATGAGTTAAACTGTATAAGACATCCACCAGCGGTTCTTCCCCGTTTTTTCTTAGATTCTAGTTTACTTTGGTCCAGCCCTAATATAAACCATACTAATTTGATAATCTTTACACCAGTGCAAAAATTTAACCAAATTAGAGCATTAAGAATTAGAAAAACATCATTTAACACTTTGTAACCAATTTACCAATAAATTGATTTAACAAAAATCTAAAGCAATTACCTAATTAAAAGAGATGGGTTTGAGCCATCCATGATTAATTAGGGTGATACCTAAGCCTAAAAGATTGTAACTTTTACATATTATAGTCTTCTAAACTATCAATTGAAATTGTATTTAATCAACTAGCATGCATTCTAATCGATTTAACACAAATTTCATTAACGATAAATGCTAATCGCTAAAGAATCATGAATATAAATCAACTAGGCATTAAAGCATAAAACTTGTTTCAAAATAATTAATTTAGCATGGCTTCAAGAAGATTATACTAAGCACATAAAGATGACTCACTCATATTGAGAATAAAATCACAAAATTCACCCAAATAATTCATGTTTAATAATAAACTAAACACAAAAAAATAGAAAAATAAAAATAGAAAAAAAGAAATAGGCTTATTCTACTTGATTGTGGCGTGAATAGGTGTGATTAAAGATACTGATGATAACTTTTGATGGTGATGAAGGCTGGTGATGAGGCTTAAGGTGTTAAGGTAAGGCGTGTAATATTGGTGAGATGGGGCTGATGGCGTGTGTGAAGTGAGATGGCCTTGGCCGTGGGTTTTTTTTTTTTGTGATGTATGATGGTGTTGAAGATGATTGTGATGATGGAGAAGAAATCTGATGGACGAGATGGAGAAGGCGTGGAGGTGATTGAAGTAAGGGGTGAGGCGTGGATGGTGTGTGTGAGGAGATGAGGGTGCTGTGGTATGATCCATAGAAGATGATGGGCGTGGCTTTTATTAATGGGATGAGGGTTTAGGGTTTTCTTCCTCTTTCTTCCTTAGGTTTCTTCTTCCTCAAGGCTTCTAGCTTTTCACCAACTCTTGAAACTCATCCCCAATTAAATAATTATGGAAATAATATTTTTCACAAATTATTATTTTTGGACCGTCTTTATAGCCAAACATGTAAAACCCGAGCCCCAACGACTGGTCTTCTCCTTTTTATTAATACAATGCCTAACTTGAAAAATATATGAAAATAACGTTAATTGGATGCAATAATGTGTAAAATATAATCAAAATAATTAATAAAAGGATGCATGATTAATGACTTAACAAATTCCCCACACTTAGACTTTGGACGTCCTCGTGCAAAGAAATCTTAAACTTGACCTAAAGTTGACATCCTTTCTTTTCTTATAAAATCATGCATACTTATGATATTCATACTAGGTCTGGGCTTGCTTAAGAAAAACAATGTTATTGAATAAATTAGTTTTTTTCTTCAATAAGTGAATACCTGCTAAACATCCAACTATCCATAGAGAGTTTATTTATCCACCTCACAACACTTCTATAATGATATAACAAGATCAATAATTATTCATCTCTTTTAAATATGCATACACCAATCAAGAGGCCTAAAAAATTTATGATAGAAAATTTTTGGCATGGTCTGGCTATGGAGACAATTGAACTAGGTAGAATACTCATTGAATTTATTCTAAACTTGCCTTGTATTTATTTTTCTCTTCTTCTTCTGTTCAAACTCCACTTGCGCACATATTCGAGGCCCATATAGGGTCTTAGAAATTAAACACTCCCTGTCTCACACTCACCCGAATAGAGGTGCTGGAGCAAATAATTTATTAACATCATTACTTTTGTTTATTTTATTGGCTCAGTAGTATGGGAAACAAGCTTTCTAGTGGTAGTATTGCCTTAAAGGGTAGCACCCAATAACGCATGTCTCAAAGGGGTACTTGTCATTCCCAACTTTGACTCTATGAACAATAGACAAGTAAAATCACAATTTTGATGAATTATTCAACTAATTCAATAGTCTAGGAGATGGGCCAGGTCATTTTATTGCCTCTGAATCGGATATATTACATGACTAAATAAGATGGATAATCAAGAGAGTTACTCACTAAAAAGATGTATGAGGATCAACTCAAACTTCTCTAAAGGATAACTATCATACTTAGAAGTCTTCACTTATAAAAGAATAAACTACAAAATAGCTAATAAAACAAAATTTTTCTAAGCAAGCAAGTCTAGTATAAACTCATATCATGCATTATTTATAAGAAAAGAATTTTTTGGTTTTTTTTTCAATTTTTTTTTTCAAGAATAAAAAATGCGAAGATTAAATGCAGGATGCACCCCCCCCCACTTAATTCATGCATAGTCCCTAATGCATGCAAAAAGAAAGAAATAATGAAAATAAAAGCAGAATTAAATAGGTACTTCCCTAAAAACGTTGGGTTGCTTCCCAACCAGCGCCTTTGTTTATAGTCGTTGGCTCGACTTCATGAAGCTCATGGATCCTCAAGTCGGATCTCTTCTATTAAACATACCAGGTCTCCTTCATAGAAATGCTTTAGCCTGTGACCATTCACGTTGAAAATCTTGTTAGTAGCAAAGGATTTAATCTCTACAGCACCATAGGGATAAGTCTTTACTACCATAAAAAGTCCTAGCCACCTAGAGTTTAACTTATCAGCAAAAAGTCTCAGTTTAGAATTGAATAATAGCACTTTCTTACCTACTTGAAATTCTTTCCTAATAAGTTTGGCATCGCGAAATGCTTTGGCCTTACCCTTGTAGATGACTGAATTGTCATAGGCTTCTAAGCATATCTCTTCTAGTTGCTGTAATTGCAATTTACGCTCTTTCCATGCTAACTGATAATCAATATTGCATTGCTTCACAGCCCTATATGATTTATGCTCTATTTCTACAGGGAGGTGACACGGCTTTCCAAAGACTAATCTGTAGGGTGACATACCAATTGGAATCTTATATGCAGTCCTATAAGCCCAAAGAGCCTCATCTAACCTAAGACTCCAATCCTTCTTATCTGGCTTAACTACCTTTTCAAGGATGCCCTTAATCTCTTTATTAGAAATTTCAGCTTGGCCATTAGTCTGGGGGTGATAACTAGTAGATACCTTATGATTTATATGATATTTAGCTAATAAGACACCTAGAGTTCTGTTACAAAAATGAGTCCCCCTATCACTGATGATCGCTCTTGGCACTCCATATCGATGCAGAATCAGAGATTTAACATGTTTCACCACAGTCTTAGCATCATCAGTCCTAGTGGCCACAACTTCTACCCATTTGGATACATAATCAACAATCACAAGAATATAGGTATATCCAAAAGAAGGGGAAAAGGGTCCCACGAAATCAATGCCCCATATATCAAAAATTTCACAAACATACATATTATACAAATGCATTTGATTCCTCCTTGATAAGTTTCCAGTCTTTTGGCACACTTCACATCTTTTACAGAATTCATAAGTATCACTAGAAATAGTGGGCCAATAAAAACCACACTTAAGCACTTTATGTGATGTTCTTTTAGGTCCAAAGTGTCCCCCACTTTCTGAAGAATGATAGAAGGTTAGAATAGAATGAATTTCACTGTCATTTACACATCGCCTTATAATCTAGTCACCACAAAACTTCCATAAATATGGCTTATTCCAAACATAATATTTGGATTGAGCTTTTATTTTCTCTTTTTCAGCTCTAGTCAACTCAATGGGAAAAGTTTTGGTGACTATATAATTTATAATATCAGCATACTAAGGCAATCTACTAGTCATAGCATACAAAGTCTCATCAGGAAAACAATCAGTAAAAGGGCTACCATTCTCCCTTGGTTCCAATATACTCAGATGGTCAACAACTAAATTCCTAGCCCTAGGCTTATCTCTAATTTCTAGTTGAAATTCTTACAACAATAACATCCATCCAATTAACCTGGGCTTAGAATCTTTCTTTTCCAATAAGTGTTTAAGAGCAGAATGATAAGAATAAATAGTAACTTTAGCACCCAACAAATAAGAACGGAACTTTTCAAGAGCAAAAACAACAGCATACATCTCCTTTTTTATGGTGGTGTAGTTACACTGTGCAGGGTCAAGAGTTCTAGAAGCACAATATATTACATGAGGTACCTTCCCAACTCTTTGACCTAGAACCGCCCCCACTGCCTTATCACTAGCATCACACATTAACTCAAAAGGTAAGGCCTAGTTTGGGGGTTGCACAATAGGAGGGGAAGTCAATGTTAACTTCAACTGATCAAAAGCCCTCATACAGTCATCATTAAAATCAAAAGGGACATCTTTTGCAAGCAAGGCACATAAAGGAGAAGCAATCTTAGAAAAATCTTTGATGAACCTCTTATAGAACCCTACATATCCTAAGAATGATCGCACATCTTTGACACACTTTGGATAGGGTAGAGACTGGATGATGTCAACTTTAGCTCTATCTACCTCTAATCCGCTCGATGACACTACATGTCCCAGTACTACCCCACACTCCACCATGAAATGGCACTTTTCAAAATTCAAGACCAAATTGGTTTCAATGCAACGTCTAAGCACAAGAGTAAGATGATACAAGCACTCATCAAATAAATCACCATGGATAGTAAAATCATCCATAAAAACCTCCATAGTCTTGGTGATAAAATCAGAAAAGGTACTCATCATACATCTTTGAAAGGTAGTAGGTGCATTACATAAACCAAAAGGCATACATCTAAAAGCGTAAGTGCCAAAAGGACAAGTAAAGGTAGTCTTTTCCTGATCCGCATGAGCTATAGGGACCTAAATATAACCCGAATAGCCATCCAAAAAGCAGTAATGTGACCTCCCAGCTAATCTCTCTAACATTTGGTCCACGAAAGGCAATGAGAAATGGTCCTTCTTAGTGGCCTTGTTAAGCTTTCTATAGTCAATACACACTCTCCAACCACTCTGGACTCTAGTAGGTATCAACTCTCCTTTATTGTTTTGTACTACTGTTGTCCCCCCTTTTAGGAACCACATGAATAGGACTAACCCCCTCAGAGTCAGCAATGGGATAGATCACCCCAGCATCTAACCACTTAAGAATCTCTTTTTGGACTACCTCCATCATAGGTGCATTAAGTCTCCTTTGAGGGTCCCTCTTAGGCTTAACATCTTTTTCTAAGGTAATAGTACGTGAGCACAAGGTAGGGCTAAGGCCTTTGAGGTCTGCTAAAGTCCACCCTATAGCTTCTCTATGTTCTCTAAGCACTTTAATAAGTTTTTCTTCCTGATCCAAGGTGAGTGCACTAGAGATAATTACAGTCAAGGTCTCATTGTCCCGTAAACAGGCATATTTTAAATTTTTAGGTAAGGGTTTCAAGTCTAGTTTAGGGGGTGAGATATTCGAGGGAAGTAACTTAACATGCTTTTCAGGCAGTTCAAGTTTGTTAGGTCCATTATGCTCTTGCAGTTGAGACAAAGAACTTATCACCTCATCTAAATTATCATTAGCTTGATATAGCACTTTCTGGGGTTCAGTATGATCAAGACTCTTAGTAAGCATAGTAAATAGCTCATCCTCATGGGACAAGTCATAGACATCTTGAGAGAACTCATCAAAAACATCAAGTGCATATAGGTAGTTAACATCAGAAGGAAATCACATGGCATCAAAAATATTGAACTTAATAACCTCACCATCAAATTCCATGGTTAGTGCCCCTTTGTGCACGTCTATTTTAGTTCTAGCAGTTTTCAAAAAGGGTCTGCCAAGCAAAATGGGAACATCATGACATGCTTCACCCATGTTCATTACATAAAAGTCAGCAGGAAACACTAGTTAATTCACTTGAACTAAATCATCCTCTAACACTCCATCAGGATAAGTGTTGCTCTTATCAGCTAATTGAATCACTATGCCTACTTTCTTTAATTCGCCTAGGTTCAGTTTGTCATAAACAGATCTAGGCATAACATTAATAGAGGCACCTAAATCAAGCATAGCTTTGTCAAAGCAAATGTTTCCTATCTTGCAAGGAACAGAAAACACACCAGGGTCTTGACACTTAAGGGGAAGTTTTCTTTGAAAAACAGCAGACACATTTTCCCCCACACTTATCTTCTCAATACCAACTAACTTTCTTTTGGTAGTGCATAATTCTTTTAAGAACTTAGCATAACGAGGCACCTGTTTAATGGCATCAAGGAGAGGTATATTAATTTCTACCTTCCTAAAAGTCTCTAAAATCTCTTGGTTGACCTCATTTACCTTAGACGCAGGGCTCCTAAATCTACTAGGGAAAGGTGGGATTGGCTTGTAAGATTTTCTTTTCTTTTCTCCTAATTCCTTAGTAGTTTGATTAGACTCTGTATTTAATTTTGGTTCATCCCCTTTCACTTCCAACTCAGGTTCCACTTCTCTCTTCTACATAGGTTCCTTTAACTCTTTCCCACTTCTAAGTGTCATGGCACTAACATTCTCCTTGGGGTTAGGGTAAGGTTGAGATGGCAACCTATTTTGCAATTGAGCCTGCAAGTTGCTAACTATGGTATCAGTCGCTGTTTGTCTCTCTTGAACTTGCTTAAGGGTGGTTTCCATATTCTGGAACCTATCATCCATTTTCTTAAGGACTTGTTCTAGGAGGAAATTGGTCATATCTTGACTAGAAGGTTGACGAGAGGGTTGGTCAAAACCAGGTGGATTAGGCTTAAGGCCATACCTAAGGTTAGGGTGGTCTCTGCATCCTTTATTATAAGTATTAGAATAAGGATCATACCTCCTTTGATTTTGGTTAGAGTAAAGAGCATTAACATTACCTTCTTGTAGAGTAGGACATGCAACAGTATGATGCCCTTCTAGACAACAAATACCACATATTACTGCTTTTTGAATACCTCCAGTAACAATCTTATTTAACATAGCAGTAATGTGAGATAACTGATTCTCTAACGATGAACTAGAGCCTATCTCATTTACCCTTTTAACTTATGAGTCCCTAGCACCAAACTGCTGAGTGTTTTGGACCATTAAATTAAATAGATTTCTAGCATCAGCTGGGGTTTTATTAACCAGAGCCTCCCACTAGTAGCATCAACCATATTACGGTCCATAGGAAGTAAACCCTCATAAAAATATTGAATCAATAGTTGTTCAGTTATTTGATGTTGGGGACAACTAGCATATAACTTATGAAATCTTTCCCAATACTCACAAAAAGTTTCCCCATTCATTTGTTTGATTCCACATATATCTTTCCTAATAGATCCAATACGGGATGCAGGAAATTTTTTTTCTAAAAATGATTTATGCAGTGCAGTCCATGAAAAGATCCAGCAGGCATCTAATATAACCAGTCCTTAGCATTACCAAGCAAAGAAAAAGGAAATGCCCTTAGTCTAATTTGGTCCTCAGGAATTCCTTCAGGCACCATAGCAGAGGTAATAAGGAATTCACTAATGTGTCTATAGGGTTCATCTCCAGCCAATCCATGAAACTTAGGTAATAAATTAATAAATCCTGAGTTTAATTTCAAAGGCTTATCTAAAACAGCATAAATAATGGACATTGGTTGGGTTTCTAAGTTAGGGGCAGCAAGTTCTCGAAGAGTAGACATGCTTACCTCTTTAACCCTAAAACTTACCGGGTCAGGCTGACTCTCTTTGATTTCAGCTTTCAATGATTGATCTCTGACCTCTCCAGTGTCCTTACCACTCCTTAATTTCATGCACTACAAGAAGTCCTACAAACAAAATAGAATACTAAAGTTAAAACAAATCAATGAAAGGAGTAAAATTAAATAGAAGTAAACTAGCCATTTAATTTTCTTTCCCCGACAATGGCACCAAAATTTGTTAAGCTTGTCGAGAGCTACAAATTTAACCACTACTTCGGTTATTAAATAATTTTTATAGCATAGAAAAGTAGGGATCGATCCACGAGGAAAGATTGTTGTAAAAGGCTAGCTTACTCCTAAATGATTTTACTAATCCAATTTATTAAGTCTAATCTTAATAATTCTAAAATAATTAAAATATAATGAATAAAAATCTAGAAAAATACCCGATGATGATCCTAAATATTCTAAATCATATTCTGGAAATAAAACAGTAAAAAGATTCCCTGAATAATTTAGAAAAATAAAAATCAGAATAGTAACTGAAATTCTAATAAAAAATCAAAACAGCAAACAATAATCAGAAACTAAATATTACAAATTGCAAACAGTAACCTAAAAGATTATTCTTCAGGTATATAATCTTATAACTCCTCGATTGTCTCCAAATAATTTCAGAAAAATCAAATCAGAAAATTACCACAGAATATCAATGCAGAATATTAGATCTGAAATTAGAAATAAAATAATCTGCATAGATATAAATACGAAAATAATTAAGAAAATTACTCTAATTCTAGGAAACAATTTTCTGGACTTAACAATACCTAATAAACGTGAATTAATAACTAACATCGAAATTTTCAGAATTAACAACCTAAAAACCTGCACTTATCAATTCCACAAAATAATTCTGAAAAATTATCAAATAATTTCCAAAAACTACGAAATTGAATATGAGCATACTAGGACACTATATAAACCCTAAGAATTAATTAAAATCGAAAAATAACTAAAATAACTATTTTTAGTCTAAGTTCTAACCAACTGGTAATTAAATACTAAAACTGAATATAAATCAATCTAAAATTATAACCACTCCAAAAATCAAAATCTAAGCTATCTAAAATTACCTAGGCACTCCTAAAAGACTATACTTTTGGGAGTTGGGGGGGTCGATTGAAATTATATTGAAGCTAACAAAACTAGAACAATAATCAACAAACTAATCAAATTAACTCTAAGCAACAAATGATAATCAAAAGTTATCAAATTTATGAAGGATACTTAGTATAATCTCAATCCACCATGCAAATTAATATTTATCATTAACACACAAGTTAATTTCATTTATGAGTTAAATTGTAGAAGACATCCACCAGCGGTTCTTCCCCGTTTTTCCTTATATTCTAGTTTACTTAGGTCCAACCCTAATATAAACCATACTAATTTGATAATCTTTACACCAGTGCAAAAATTTAACAAAATTAGAGCATTAAGTATTAGAAAAATATCATTTAACACTTTGTAATCAATTTACCAGCAAATTGATTTAACAAAGATCTAAAGCGATTACCTAATTAAAAGAGATGGGTTTGAGCCATCCATGATTAATTAGGGTGATACCTAAGCCGAAAAGACTATAACTTTTACATATTATAGTCTTCTAAACTATCAATCGAAATTGCATTTAATCAACTAGCATGCATTCTAATCAATTTAACACAAATTTCATTAATGATAAACACTAATTGCTAAAGAATCATGAATATAAATCAACTAGGCATTAAAGCATAAAAATTGTTTCAAAATAATTAATTTAGCATGGCTTCAAGAAGATTATACTAAGCACATAAAAATTACTCACTTATATTGAGAATAAAATCATAAAATTCACCCAAATAATTCATGTTTAATAATAAACTAAACACAAAAAAAAATATAAAAAAAATATAGAAAAGAAGAAATAGGCTTATTCTACTTGATTGTGGCGTGAATAGGTGAGATTGAAGATGTTGATGATAACTTTTGATGGTGATGAAGGCTGGTGATGAGGCGTAAGGTGTTAGGGTAAGGCGTGTAATATTGGTGAGATGAGGCTGATGGCGTGTGTGAAGTGAGATGGCCTTGGCCGTGGGGGTTTTTTCTTTTGTGATGTATGATGGTGTTGAAGATGATTGTGATGATGGAGAAGAAATCTGATGGAGGAGATGGAGAAGGCGTGGAGGTGATTGAAGTAAGGGGTAAGGTGTGGATGGTGTGTGTGGGGAGATGAGGGTGCTGTGGTATGATCCATAGAAGATGATGGTCGTGGCTTTTATTAATGGGATGAGGGTTTAGGGTTTTCTTCCTCTTTCTTCCTTAGGTTTCTTCTTCCTCAAGACTTCTAGCTTTTCACTAACTCTTGAAACCCATCCCCAATTAAATAATTATGGAAATAATATTTTCCACAAATTATTATTTTTGGACCGTCTTTATAGCCAAGCATGTAAAACCCGAGCCTCAACGACTCGTCTTCTTCTTTTTATTAAAACAATGCCTAACCTGAAAAATATATGAAAATAACGTAAATTAGATGCAATAATGTGTAAAATATAATCAAAATAATTAATAAAATGATGCATGATTAATGACTTAACAGAAGGGGGACCTAATCATGTTCTGGTTAGGCTTTATCTAAATTATACTATCTTGGTAGACTGGAACTCCACTTAATTAATTTAATTAGGCATAGATGTCTAGCTTTAGTTAAGGTCTGCTTAACTTAGACTAATGAGGATAGCTCTCCGCCAAAGGGAGAACAGGAACCCAAGTAGCCTCATGCTCTGGGCAACCCACCCAGGTTCACATAGAGGCCGACCTATTAGGCCAGCTCCTCCCACAACGTTGGCCTGTCTCTATTTTCCTTCTGTTGATTTTCAAGCTTTTGTTCTGACGGGCCCTTAAGCATTTAAGTTGGGCTATCAATTTTATCATCGGGCTTACTAAAATGAAATGCCATTTTTGGGCGTCTACAGTTAGCCCCCACTTTGGCCAAGTTGGGGTACGACGAAGGTTGAAGTAAGTAGTTGCATCTTGTAATTGTCTATTTGGATGTGATAATTTAGAAACCGCATCTGACTGCTGAGGATCCTAATACTTGGCGCCTTTCTACCTTTGTTGTGATGGTGACCGGCCCATTTCATCATTAACTTGGCAGATAGTGGATTTCCTTGTCGTTGGAGTGGCGGACCTTTCTTGCCAGTACGGAAAATTCATGAATTTATTTCTTCCTATCGCTAGAGTAGCGTTCCTTTTATCGATTAAACCAATTTCCGTATTGCTGAAGTAGAGGACCTTTTTGCTTGTTCAAGAAGTTTCCGTATCGATGCAGTATCGGATCTTTTTGCTGGCCAAGCAAATTCTTGAATTTATTTGTATTGCTAAAATAGCGAACCTTTTTGCTTGTCGAGCAGGTTGCCATGTTTCTAGTGTAGCGAACCTTTTTGTCAGTCAAGCAGGTTCCTATATCACTAGAGTAGCGAAACCTGATGTCGGCCAAGCAATTTTATTTCTCCGTATCCCTAGAGGACTAGACCTTTTACCGGTAGAGCATGTTTCCATACCACTGTAGTAGTGGACCCTTATGTTGGTCAAGCAACTTGGTGAATTTATGTCTCCGTATCGCTAGAGTAGCGGACCTTTTATCGGTCACAGATTTCAACACAGAACTATCCCATTATGTTAGAACTATCAATTTTAGAATATGACTTTGATAAATATTTTGAAACACTTTCATAAGTATTTCCTTTTTTTTTTGCTTATTTGTCTTTAGATGCTTAAGCGTGTAAACTACCCCTTGGATCATTCTTGTTTTATCTTCTTCTTCTTTTGTATTTTTAAGAGAAACAGGATCATGTGATAGTGGAAACCCAGCAGGTTTTGTTGCCCACTCATCCTCCTTGCCGATTTGATTAAGAAAAACTTGCACAAGATTTCTTTATTGAGAGGAAATGGAGACCCGTTCAAGCTTGGGATGGTTTTGATCTTCTTGTTGAGCTCGAATGCCATGCCCTAAGCCCCGCTACTATGAAAAAGGTGAATGATCTTTTTTTGTGTTCTTCTTTCTTTTCTTGATCGAATCTTGTTGTCTAATTTTCCTTTTTCTTTCAAGATGACCTTCTCAAGGCTGAAGACGCCCCTCAAAAGTTCATAGACGACTTTAGGTGTAGATAAATCAAGTCCAGATTGTTTTAGAGAATGTGGGCTTTAGGTCTTTCTATTCAGCTTTACAAAGGATATCCCAACTAACTGATCGTTCTGCCACTTGCGGAATTACTAAAAGATTTTTGGATACTATTAACACCCTACCCCTTTTGATTTTGCTGCACCAACAGGTCTTGAATTTTTTGGTGACCTATTAGTGTATCACAAAGACATTCCCCATGACTGGGCTCATCTTTTTGAGCTTTTTGGCCTAATCATGAGGAATATACCCCATTGGGAGTAGCTTTCCCTACACCATTCCATTTTCACTGACGTGGGATGATGCTAGTTGGGTCGCATATACACCAAACCAACAATCTCGGACATTTGAGCTTTTCTCTTTGGCATCACTATTTTTTTTGGACTAGGTAACCACTACTACTTTCATTACTTGGTTAACCTGGTTAATTTAGATAGAGTGAGGCATTTAAATTGGGGAGTGACTGCATATGCTACTCTTATTCATGGCATGTGAAGTGTAATATGGAAAACCAATCTAACCGAGGGTGAAAAAAACTTCAGCTCTCCTCTTGCTGGTTTGTGGAGGATAATAATGGCATGCAAAACCTACCTATCTTCCCATGATGCTTTTGTGGATGAAAGATAATCAAATTACTGACAATTTTGGTCGGGAAGTTCGTAGCGCCTTCGAAGAGTTATAAGTAACTTAACCACGATATGATAGTTAGTTTTGCTTATCATTCTTTCCACTTTGTTGTTACACAAGTGCTTTTATAGGTTAACTTCCACCCGTGGGGTGCTCATGCGGTTCCCCCTAAGGTCAAGGCAACCTAATATTACACCCAAAGACATATCTTAGTGAAAGAACCTTTTTTCCTTAGAGCACCCGCATTGGTGATCCAGAAGTTTGGATCACAGGTGGGGGCCCACACCCTCCACATCATCCCACAATCCAACCTTTTTTCTCTTCTGTACATCCCTTGGATCACCAAATAAAATAATGCATATGGACCCCACCCCAAACATATTTATTTGGTTGTGGACTTTTATTTTGTGTGTTTGTGTGAATATTTCATTTATAATAATGAATACTTATTTTTTAAAAAAAATAATTTCACATACTGTATTTGTATTTAAAATTGTAGATTACCAATTTGGATTTGTATGTATAATTGTAGATTACTTATGATGCCATTTTTCCAGAAATTAAACAATTGACCTATAGTGATGAAATTTATTTTGGAGTATGCCAGCAAACTAAAAAAAAAGAACTAAAATAATACAAGCTTGATTTGGAAAAAAAAAAGAAGAACACAATACGTCGGTTTACAATAAAATAAAATTACAAACAATACAATAGTTGCACTAAAAAAATTAATAATACAAATACAATGGTTCAACTTAAAAATAACATTACAAAATATAATTTACGACCTACGTCTATGTCGATTCCACATTTCTTCAACCAAATCTGTCTGAAGACCCGCATGCGTTTCGGGGTCTCGAACTTCCATTGTTCTACGTAAGTAAGTCTCATAGCACGGATGAACATTACGTCGAACAGTCGGCTCAGGGGTAGTACCATCCACGTGCTCGTAATCGAACGCAAGGTCGTACGAATCTCGCTCATCCTCAACAATCATATTATGGAGTATTACACATGCTTTCATTATCAATGACATGACTTTCTCCTTCATGTACCGTGCAGGGCCACGAACTATGGCAAAGCGAGCTTGTAGCACACCAAAGGCTCGCTCGACATCTTTCCTAACTGCCTCTTGACGTTGAGCAAATAGTTTTGCCTTTGGACCTTGCGGAAGGGGGATGGTTTTCACAAAAGTCGCCCATTTTGGATAAATGCCATCCGATAGAAAGTATTCGATTCTGTACTCATGACCATTGACGATGTACTCGCATTTTGGAGCCCGATCTTGGTACAGCTCATCGAACACTGGGGAACGGTCAAGGACGTTTATATCGTTAATACTACCAGGTATTCTGAAGAAGGCATGCCATATCCATAGATCATATGACACAACCGCTTCAAGAATAATTGTCGGCACCTTATAGACCCTTTTAGCAAATGCTGCTTTCCAAGCTGTCGGACAGTTCTTCCACTCCCAATGCATACAATCGATGCTTCCCAACATACCAGGAAAGTCACGCTCATTCCCTATAGCCAGTAGACGATCAACATCGGCTTGGGTTGGTTTCCTTAAATACTCTTCTCCAAATATTGCAATGACACCTTTAGCGAATCTTTTCAGGCACTGCAGTGATGTGCTTTCACCGATCTTCAAGTACTCGTCGACGCAATCGGCAGATATACCGTAACCAAGCATCCTGAAGGCTGCAGTGCACTTGGTCAGTGGCGTCAACCCGCGGTTCCCAACTGCGTCGTACTTCAATTGGAAGTAATCTGAATGATTTCCCAATGCCTCCATTATACGAATGAAAAGATGCTTGCGCATTCTAAATCGTCGGCGAAAATGATGGTCATTGTAAATGGAATCCTCTGCAAAGTAGTCTCTGAATAAGCGCTCATGCGCTTCTTGTCGATCTCTCCTTATAAATCTTCTCTTCGCTCGAGGGAATGAGGATGAAGGTCTCAAATCTTGTGCAGCTTGCAAAACATTTACAAGGAATGTCATATCTTGGTTGTGAGTCTCATCATCAAGTAAATCTTCCACAATGGGCATAATCTCTTTTTCGGAATCCTCTAATATGAAGCTTAGACCATCCGATGATGAGGAGGAGGACATGTGCGATGAGCCTGAGGAAGATGAATCGTGTACAAGAGGTGTCAAATTTGCATTCTTATTTGCCATTGTTGGCCACCTGTGTACATATTCATTAATTAAGAAGAACATGAACATAAGTAAATTACAAATTGAAAGAAGTAGAAGTAACAAAATATAAGTTAAACACAAATGGTTCCAATTAACAAAACATAAACTTTCATTTCATAACTAATTTGAATGGATACAACTGAGAAAGCATAAACTATTCATTGCATAAACTATTCGTTACAAGTAACAAAACATAACTAGAGGCGAGTACACTAATGTAAATAAGAAAGCTTCATCTAAATAGCTAGAGGATGGTGGACTACTAATTTTGGGGAGATTTTCCCATTCTTTTCTGTCTAATTTCTGTCTTCATCATTCTGAAATAAGCAGCATCCTCTTCAGACAAGGATGAAAGGTCCATCAACATTAATTGGTCGTCATATTGCCTCTCCTTAAGGGCTTGCTTCCTCAACTCCAACTCCGCCTTGATGTCCTTGCGTTTTTTAGCCTCATCTCTAAGGCGAACTGCCTCCTGAGCTGCAGTTGCCTTCTTATCAACTATGGTTACCAAGTTACGGAATATTCCGACCTTTTCATTAGCTGTGGAACCCATTGTTGCAAAGTGACTAGTCATCAAATCAACCACAACATTGTTTGCATTTTGATGGAGCTTTCTCTTCGCAGCCTTCCTCCCAATGGGGCGGACAACTCCATCAACTTCAACTTCAACTTCAACCTCTTCATCAGCGGGGGTAGAAGGGCTAGAATATCCTCCCATCTTATTTACTTTTGATCGTTTAGACTGTCCCCCATCTAGAGTATCACGAAATGTTCTCCATTTGGGCTGATCCTTAAGCAAATAGTACCAATGCTCTAAATCAAATTTTCTCCCCACCCTTTTAAGAAACATCTCATGAGCACGATTTACAACATCTTCCATACTTGACCCACTCACATTATTACGTTCCATTTCATCCATGATTCCGACCCACTTGTTAGCTAATGGGTAACCTCGATTCCAACGAGCATTGCAAGTCTTCCCCGTTCTCCGCATAGCTCCTTTTGGGGCATGTGTGTTAAAGTTGGCTGCCACCTTACCCCAAAAAGATGTTTTCTTTTGGTCGGTTCCGGTAACAGGGTCAGTACTTGTGTTAATCCAAGCAGTGATCAACCGCTTATCCTATTCCATTGACCATTTTTTGACCCCTACACTACTCCCCTCTACATCATCCCCTTCCAACTCATCATTAGTAGGATCATTACTAGTATGAGGTGGCCTTACGGTTGCAATTGATCCAGTTGGTGTTGATGAGGGTGTAGAGTTGCTTGCACTCGAGGCGTAATTAGGTGGGGGTAGCGGGTAATAAGGCGGGTGGTAATAATGTGGGTGGTAGGGATAGTTTGGTGGAGTATGGTATGGTGGGGGTTGCATGTGGGTATTAGTAGGCACACTTGGGTTACTACGCTCAACATTCTCTATTTCGTCATTCCCATCAAGTAAACTCATAAAAGTACGGGGGGGATTCGGATCCATATGGCCACAAATGATACCTACATACATGGAACGTTTTTGTTTGGGTTATAAATTGCATAATTTTCTAACATTTTTATTCACGATTATTCTACTAATGACTATATTACTAAAAACAACCATAATTCCTAACATGTTACTAATAAATTTTTCATACAAAGCTTTTTTCGTATCAAATATTTCAACATAAGTATGAGCTAACGTATATAAATTTATACATGTACACATAAATTTAAACATTTACACATAAGTTTAAACATGTACTCATAAATATGAGCTAACTAATTTACACATTTACACATAAATGTTACAACTAATTTTGCATATCAATCTAAACATCTTTCCTATGACATCAAATTTATTAAACATCCAACCAAGTTAACTAGTTTTCATATCAATCTAAAAATATTTCCTATGATATTAAAATTAATGAAAGTAACTCATACATCATATTAAATATTTAACCATAAATTTAAACATTTAAACATGAATATGAGCTAAAGTTAACTATAACTAACCATAAATTAATTTACTTCACAAATAATGTATACACTTAAATTGCCAATAACTTAATTAAAATATATCATTAACTTTGCCATAAATAAAAAATGTAAATATGGAAGCAAACAATTATATAACCTTAAATTGACAACAACTCAAAAAATTCAACTAATAAAAATACTTACAAAATTCCACACTTCTTTCTTCTCTTTTTATCTCTTGATTCAAACACAATCTTCTCCACCACTTCACAACTTAATGAAAAATATGAGAGAAAATGTTTCTGTTTTTTTGAATGTAAAGTTACACATAATAAAGTTGGGTATTTATAGAGCTAAATAACAAAAAAAAAAAAAAAACTAGCCGTTTACAAACGGCTATTTCTGTGTCCAACGGCTCCAAGCCCAGATTTTTCCTTTTCTTTTTGCCCCTGCAGTGCTGCTCCCCTCAAAAAAAAAAAGCAAACTGTGCCCCCTAAAACGACGTCGTTTTTAGGGGGACGTGGAATAAAAAAAAAGGAGAATGGGCAGGCGGGTGGACCGGGAAGGCGGGCTGGCGTCGCGGGCGAGCTGGGCGGCCCGGCAATGAGGGAGGCGGACTGGACCGCGGGCCAAGTTTTCGGCCCCCGGGCCAAGGGATGCGGGTGCTCTTATTATGTATTTGGGTGAAAGAGTATTCCTCAAAGTCTGCACCAATGGCCTCCTTATGTCCCAATAGATCCTCTGCTTTATATGTTCCATGCTAGAATGATGTCCGTATCAGACATGATGGAGATGAAAGTGGACCATCATTATGTGGACTTCATTAACCATGAGGGTGACTATAGGGGTAGATCTTCAGTGGATTATGATCCACTCAATAATCTACTTCCCTATGCCTTTTGTTTTATTTGACATTTAAATGATGTCATTTTTACCTTGCTTTCCTCTTTCAGGGCACATGCGTCGATGTTCCAATGCTTAACATGAACATTAATGTGGTGTCGGAAGGAGAGCCTGAGCAATATATAGAGATTCCTTTGGTGCTGGAGTCTGAGTGCCCTGAGCTTCCATTTCCTCTTACGTTTAGAGCATAACTACAGTTCTTTCTCTTCTTTGGTAGGCCAATTCCAAGCACTTACTTGTTGTCCTCCCTTTTTTATTACAATTGTTAGCAATCTAGTATGATGGTGCTATTTTTATTCTACAACTAGGGCATTCGTGAACCTCTTCACTTACCGTTATCCTTAGACGGATAAGGTAGTTCCCCCTTTTCTGTCTTTCCTCCTTTTCCCTTTTGTTTTTGCTTATAATGCTTCTTCTTTCTTTCAAAAGGGGCGTGAGGATTATACTAGGCGGGCACCACCTTGTAGATTACAATCGAGGAGACATCCTTCCTTGAGGGTTTAGGATCTTCTAGAATCTTCTTGTGCTGAGGAGGCGAGACCCCATCTAGATTGACCATTAGAGGTTGAGCCTCTTCAAATTGGTGATCCTAGGATCTTTATGCTACTACTTCCTCTTTCTGATTCCCTAAATCTTATATGGTGACAGGTCATCTGCGACCATGCACAGTGAGCCTCTTCGTCACTCTTGGGCTCCTCGAGGTAGTTCTTGCCCCTATGTAGGTACAACTCGGTCTTCTATCGATTCTAGAGTTGGATCATATGCATACTACTTCTTTGGTGGAAGCAGTAGTAGGTTCCAGGGTGATGAATATAGTTATCCTGTAAGACTTACGTATGATATTGTTATGCTAACTGTGTAATGAAATCTATTATGAATGCATTTGGACTTTTTAAGCAAAATGCGATACTAAAAACTGCAAGACTTAGCAAAAAGATGTACAAACTACCCACTACTTCCCCCCAAAAAGATGACCAAAAAGACAGAACAACAATACGTTTAAAGAAGTTCGATGTTCCTGAGCAACAAATTTTGATTTTATTATCCATGATTTTTTAATGCTTAACCAGGGGTGAAGTAGCACAGAAAAAGTTATGAAGTTTGGTGTGCCTCAAGGATAAAATCTACCATTATCTAACGTTTTTAACATCAGTTATGTCAACGTTTTTGCGTAAACCATACATCATGTCTTTTGAGTAGAACTTGTCGTCCTTGTTACTTGGCCTTGATTTTCAAGATAATATGAACTGAAAAGCCTTATATTAAATCCCTCCTTAGCTTGCATAAAGTCAAAATCTCCTACAACTTTTTTAGTGCAGTTGTGACTTTTTGCGACCCAGAACTCCATGTCTTTAGGTTTGGGACTCGTAAGCAATGCACTCTAGTTGAGGATTTTAGTACGATTGTAGGATTTTTGCTTTACTGTGCTCCCATCATTCCTTCATCTTCAAAACAGTTATCTGCCCCAGTACTGTCAGCTTTTAGGCTTAAGCCTGGACTATGTGTCTTCCGTTGTAATTGATAAGGAGATAGAGTTTATATCGTTGATTGCTCATTTTAAGAGAGCACACGGCTATGCACTAGAAGGGCTACACAGGGGTTGTGCTTTGACAATCTACTTTTTATGTGCCTTCCTATTCGTAGGGCATTCTAATGGCAGAGGCCCTATTACGCTTTGCATGGTAGTGGGTGGCATTTGCCACAGGAAAACCCCATGCCCTTTGTGCTTGCTGAAAACATTATTTGTCTATATCGCTTGCGCCACTATCCTGACAAATTTTTCTCGGGAAGCCCTTTGTTGCTCCAGGTAAGGACTGGTGATCCAATGGGCCTTTCGTCTTGTCTAGCCCACCATTATAAGGAGTCGAGAACCTGGCTGGGATTTTAGTGGCCCACGACATGGTTCTTGTCCTGCGTTCCCCTTATCTTTTATTTTTTCTTCTTTTCTTTGGTCAGTTTTGGACCTAGGAACCTAGGCAGTTTCTAGGTCAATACTTATTTTTTTCAAATTTTTGGTTTTCCAGTAGATCTAGCCATTGGAGCATCTTCGGTTGATTACTGTTCCCCAGAATGTGGACTCCTATCTTATAGCGCATTTTTGTTAGCGAAAGAGGCTTTTCAAGGACCAGTCAACTGCAGATTGGGTTAGATTTTTTAGAATATTTCTCAGGCTGTGACCCATGCAGATCACAATGCCTATGCACGTCTTATTGACCTTATCGTAGTGACTTACTTTTTCTTTGAGCGTCTTTTAAGACAATGTGGTCATGAGCATACCATTCCGAAGCTACACTACATCCCTCCATAAAATCGTAAGAATAACGCTGATCATGTTACTCTTGGAAGGAATATTGGCTTTACCACCCGGTCATTATTATATTGGGGTCACCTTGTTCTGCCAATGTTATGAAATTTTACATAAAGTGGACAATCAAGCGTGATGTGGGGGAGGAGAAAGTTCTTTGGGAGAAGAATACAATGGGGCTTCAAAGGTTTGTGAAATGGGTGACTCATCTCAAATCGGAAAGAAAAGGACCAAGGATACTACCCTACAAAAGATAACCCCCCGAGTGAGGAAGGGCAGAAATTGAAGATAGGCTAGCTTTGCCTCTTCTCTTGACATAAAGTTTTTACTTTCCCATAGTTTTAGAGAAGTTTTTAGTGCACCTTAAAGTTGTGTACTTTGCAACTATTGAGAAGAAATAAAAGTATCACACTCAAATTATTTACTGCTTTCATAAGGTCCCAAGCACACGGTTGTCTCCCACAAGGGTTTGATTGATCTATTGGGCTTTATCCCCTTAAGATAGGCTAAGCAAATAAATACTTGATATTGAAATTAAGCTAATCAACTATCTAATCTAATAGATAAATAATCAAGGACTTATACAAAACTAACAATCTTTTAATTCAGGTATCAATCAAACATTTCTTCCTCAATAGATTATTTTAAAATCAACAATAGAAGTATCACAACCCTATTTCAAGATGAAGTGAAATACCTAAATCTAACCAATTACCATTTCTCAAGGGATCTCGATTTGTTTAAGGTCATTAAGCATGCGATTACTGTATTCGTGGTTTCTCAATTACTGCGACTTTCTCAAGACTCCTCACAATCAAGTCAAATCCTAGGGTTCTAGTATCGAACTTCACATTGCAGTTCTTCATCCAATCCCAACGCATGTAAGAAAGTGATCAAGTTCCTCATAAGACAATAAACTTCTAGTATTCGATAAAATAATCCAATAATTCCTAAACACTCAAAGAGATCAACAGTAAATTAAGAATTTAACTAGTATTTGCATAGATCCAAAATCAAAACAACAAAAGATAATCAAAATTAAAAAACATAAATCCAAAGACAATAAGAAAAGAGAAGAGAAGAGCATAGAAGAGAAAAGAAATGCTCAGCCAATTAACGCATTTCAATCTGTCGATTGCAAACTCGACATGGAATCCTTACAAATCTTTACTTCAATTCTCTCTCTTTCTCTTCCTCTAGTCAATCTAAATTCCTAATCTAGTTATAATGGAATGGAGTATGGAGATGGAATTGTGGGCATTAAAAGAGGTTGAAAATAGCTTTTTTTATGAAGAAACCCCTCGAAGTCGAACAATGGCCTCGGGGGAAATGAGGCCACCACGGACTGTGGGTACCACTATGTACCATCCATGGTGAGCTCTAGAAAAGAACCATACTCATTTATGGTCAAATTTGAGTTAAAATAGTCCAAAAACCAGCAAAACATTGAAAAGAACCATACTCGAGCGCAAAACAAAAAAGGAGCGCATAATATAGCATAAAACACATAATTCTCCCTAAAAATGGTACAAAATGACTTCAAAATAGAAAGCACTTTAAGGACTTATCAAACTCCCCCATGCTTAAATTGCTGGTTGTCCTCAAGAAAACACTAGAGAAAACTAACAAGGCGGGATGCATCTAGGACTCAAAATATAACAACTGCCTTGAAGTAGGCAATTCATAACATATCACAAACAAAAGTGACAATCAACAGCGACCCCAAGTAGCGCACAAGGCATTTCAAATTTAGAAGGAGGAGAAGGTTTTCAAAGAAGTACAAGACCACAAGCTTGATATCAAACTTGATCACCCCTAAGGAACCATGTAGTACATCAGGCAAGCACATGAAGTTGTACAGCTAAAAAGACTAGTAGAGCCTTACTTTTCGAAAATGTGGAACACACCAACTCATGTGTTTGAAATATGGCATAGGGTCACTCAAAACTCATTCCAAAGATGTATTCTACCATATGCTTAACAAGGCTCTCAAATTCTCCAGCACTAAAACACAATGTGCACAAGACGATCAAAAGGGCTTTATATGGGTTCGAAGAGTTAAGGGAAAGGAGTGGACAAATGCATTTGTAACGAACCAATCAAAATATACCATTTAACCAATAAGGTTCACCAACACTCAAAACTGCAACAATTCAATGAACATACCCCACGAATGAAATAGGAAATGAGCTCACAAAGAAAGGAATTCAAACTATTTACATGTCTAATGCCAATCAATTAGTTTTTGTTTTGGTTTTTTTTTCTTTCTTTTTTTTCTTTTGTCTTTTCTGTTTATTATTTCAACATGATTTTTTTCTTTTATTCTTCTTTGGGAAATGAAATGAAAATTTCAATTGTTGAAAGGCATAGGATAACGAACTATTAACTCATAATTGAATACATATATACACAAGCCAAATAAGAGGGAAGCAAATGCTCAGTGTCATCAACCCTCAAAAAACGAACATACCAAAGCCACCTTAAACTCAATTATCCCCAAAATCACCCACTACATAGATGAACTGATGCCCCGTAGACTTGGTTTAAAGGTTAGGAACATATGTTTGGCCAAGAGCTAATATGAAGTGATCCCAACAGAGAAGAATATAAGGTCAAATGGGCTAAGAAAGGGAATAAACATATAACACAAGGGTGGTCTATTTGGCTATGTGGCTAAAATGAAACAAAGAAAGAAATGCATTTGTCATATCATCAATTATGCACATGCTACTGTGGTTTTGAACAAGAGTCAAGGCACCTTCTAGAGATACAACATGGAAGAGTCACACACATGAAAGAACGTGAGACTAAATATAATAAATTAGTCCAAATAAGGCTCAAAGTCTCATGCAATATCTACCAAAGTCTCATTAAGCTTATAAAATGACTTCCATATACTAACATTAATGCTAAGGACTCCAAGGGACAACAAAGTTCTCAAATAAGACAAGAGTCAAAACAAGAAATATTCACAAAACCTTCACAAATTTTGGCACCAAAAGGAATAACACATCAAAAGTTACTCAAGGTCATGAAAGCTATTTTGCCTTACAAAAGCATCATTGGAGTTTATCTCAAACCAATCCACACCATCCCTACGTGCAATCCTATCTGCAAACCTAAATGCAACTAAAAGCAAAATACTAATGCAAACAAAAAGAAACCTAAAACTATATGCTCTCACATGTATGCAAGCTAATAACCAAAATTAAAAACATAGAACCACCCTTTCTCCATGCTTAGATAAAGCATTATTATTCAAATGAAAGAAAGGAGGAAAAGGGAAGGGAAAATAAAATATAAGGATCTCACCAGGTTAGGTGCTAGGTATACCTAAGCTAAGGCCTCCTTATAAATGGGGCAACTGGAGCATCAGCCACTCCAGTATATCTTCAAGTCATGACTTATTAACATAGTCAAGGCTCGCAAAAGCTTCTCAAACATTGCAGCATGGGGCTCACAAGCTTGGATATAAGAAAACATAAAGATGAACATAACAAAGAAATTTAGTGCTCTCTTTAATAAACCAAACTTCATACAAAAATCAAAAGAGAAATCAAAGAAAGTATTCCACATGATTTTTCTAGGTGTATCCACCAGGTACATGAAATAAAGGTCAAGGGATGCAGTATACCCACTAAAGTAACGTAGGGACATAAAATTATCAATATTCACACCAAGCATACTAAACATGTTATCCTCATAGCCCAAATGATTATTAGCATAAAAAATCATAGGATTTTCAATGGGCGTGTCAATGTAATACTCAAGGGAAGGAGAGGGTCATGAACAAAAAGTAAAAATATAGGAATGATCAAGGGGATTATGGAGAACATTATTACAACCAAGGCTAGGAGACTCCTCATGCATAAACACATCATATAAGCCCTCCAAAGGTGTCGTAACTAGATCATGTAGCTCCTCTAAAGTATCTTCTGACTTAAAACACACATCAACAACACTAAACCTAGCAACTATCCTAAAAGGCTCACCCGCCTCGAGCCCTGTGCATTGAGCTAAAGGAAAGGATTGATTAGGTGAGGTCAAGATAACATTAGTATTATCCTTGGGTGATGCAAAGTCAGGTTGAGCATAGAATGCGTAATAAGGACACGAATTAGTCTCATGGTTAGAGGAATTACACAAGTCATACGAAAAAGGGGCATAATAAGATCTAGCATAGAATGCATAAGGATCAAAAACTGAATATCTAGAAATAAGACTAGCGTTCTTAAATTCAAATGAATCCTAAGCAATCCACTCCATGCCTCGTCAATACTTTACCAAGAAAACCCCAACACCGTAAAAGAGCTCGAGTTTTACTATTCACACCCTCATCAACAATGCCTAAAATTTTACAATTACCTACACAAGGAAAAGCATGCAGACGAGCAAAATAGCTCCAAAATAATTCATGTTCGAATTAGAGAAAATGGAAAATGGCCATTGTTTTTTTTTTAAATTTTCAAATTTTTTTGGCCCTTTTTTTCAAAGAAAAACAAAATGCTTAGTCAAACATATAACGAGAAAAACCTAATATTCGACACTAGTCCCTAGCAACGGAGCCAAAAACTTAATAGAGCCACAAGCACACGGTGGCATTGTAGCAACTCAAAGTCGTCTTCCACAGGGACTAGGTTGATCTATTAGACTTTATCCCCTTAAGATAGGCCAAGCAAATCAATGCTTGATACTGAAATTAAACTAATCAACCATCTAATCTAATGGATAAATAATTGAGAAATTATACAAAACTAGCAATCTCTCAATTGATTTATCAATCCAACATTTCTTCCTCAATAGATTATTTTAAAACCGAAAATTGAAGTATCATAACCCTCTTTCAACGTAAAGTGAAACACCTATGTCTAACCAATTACTATTTCTCAAGGGCTCTCGATTTATTTAGGGTCATTAAGCATGCGATTATTATATTCATGATTTCTTAATTAGTGTGACTTTCTCAAGACTCCCAATAATCAAGTCAAATTCTAGGGTTCTAGTATTGAATTTCACTTTTCAGTTCTTCATCCAATCCCCAATACATGCAAGAAAGTGATCAAATTCCTCACAAGACAATAAACTTCTAGGATTTGATAAAATAATCCAATAATTCCAAAATACTCAAAGAGATCAACAGTAAATCAAGAATTTAACTAGTATTTGCATAAATCCAAAATCAAAACAAAAAAAGATAATCAAAATTACAAAACATAAATCCAAAGATAATTAGACAAGAGAAGAGAAGAGCAGAAAAGAGAAACGAAATGCTCAGCCAATTAACGCGTTTGAATCCGTCGATTGCAAACCTCACATGAAATCCTTACAAATTGTCACTTCAATTCTCTCTCTCTTCCTCTAATCTATCTAAAATCCAAATCTAGGTTGAAGGGAATGGAGTATAGATATGGAATAGTGGGCATTGAAATGAGGTTAAAAACAACTTTTTTATAGCGAAACCACTAGAAGTCGAATAGTGACGGGACACATGGAATTAAAACTGCCTAGAAGTCGAATAGTCGTGAGGAAACAAAAAGCCTCAGGGGAAATGAGGCCACCACGAACCATCTGTGGTGAGTTCTATTTCGATATTCTTCTGTTCTTTCTTCCTTACATGGGCGTAGTGACTTTAGGTGTCCATGGGGCTCATTTATGGTTACATCTGGGGTAAAATGGTGCAAAACTTGCAAAACACAGAAAGGAACATACCCAAGCATAAACAGAAAAAGGAGTGCATAGCATAGCATGAAACACATAATTCTCCCTTCATCGTGGGCCCAACCTGGTCATGTTGCTTGGCCTTGCACTGGATTGCCTACAATCTACTATTTTATATTATTATTTTTAAAATTTGATGTAAAAGGAAAAAATAGGAAGAGGTGTAGTAATTAATTGTGCTACACCGATTGATTTCGTAAGTGTCCGCAATGTGAAATTAGGCTATCATAGTTTTTGTTATTTGGGCCTAATGTGGGCCTTATTAGCCTATTGAAGGCTTAGACTTGGCAATTTTTTCCTTTTCTATAGATAACCTGTCATGGGCCTTCTTTTCATCTACTTAGGCATAATAATTTTTTAATTGATCGAGGTTTGTATATTGGTTATATTCCTCTACATCTAGATTTGTCAATTTTACTGCTCCTACTAGTAAAATGGTTTTGGTTATGAATGGGCCCATCTAATCAGGCCAAAAGTTTCCTCAAGGATCTTAAATTGTAGCCTTGATTTCTTTTAGCACCATGTCTCCTTCTTCTAGGTCCTTAGACCTCACCTTTTTGTTAAAGGCTCTTGAGATCCAGGCTTGATATAATTGAACATTGTGCAAGGCCCGTAGCCCTCCTTTCATCTACCATTACTATCTCCTCATACCGAGCTTTTCCCCGTCCCGATTCTAGAATCTGACTTTCTACTAATACCCTTGTTTCGATTGGGAGTACTACTTGTATTCCGTACACTAGAAAATGGGGAAAATGCTAGATTGTCCGGGAATTCTTTATAGTTTTTATCCATTTTCTCAATTACTCTTTGTACGTTCTTGTTGGCCTCTTCAACAGCTTCGCTTATCTGTAGCTAGTTGGGGGATGATTTATGATGCTAGATTTTATACTTTTCTAAAAACCTGGCCACTTCCTTCTTAAAGTGATTTCCCTAATCACTTATTAATTCATGCAGCACCCCACATCGACATATAATGGTATTAATGATGAACTTTGCAACATGTTTTAAGGTGATCTTTGTAGAAGATGCTGCTTCCATCCGTTTTGTGAAATAGTTGATTGCTATAAGTACATATTCATGCCCTCTGTTCTTTTAGGTTTATTCTTCCAATGATGTCAATTCCCTAGATGAAGAAGGGCTATGAAGAGGTTAATGTAACAGAAAACAAGGTGGCTGGTGTTTTAAGTTTGCACAAACATGACATTTGTGGCATTTTCTTACGTATGCAAAAAAATCAACCTCCACGGTGGACCAATAGTATCTCATCCGTTGAACCTCTTTTACTAACATACGGCCGTCCATACGCGGTCCACATTCCCCAACATGAACTTCTTTTATTACCTCACAAGCCTCCTCGTGAGTGGTGCAAAGTAAATTAATACCCATGTCAGTCTTTTTATACAAGTTCCCTTTATCCACAAAGTACTGTGAAGCCACCAGTTGTAATGCTCGTTGGGCTTCCGGGGAGGATCGAAGCAAGTATTTCTGTTAAGTATTAGTAGATGTCGTAATACCAAGCCTCGAGGATGACATGTCATGCTTCTATTATATGGCAATGTGCTAGTTTATCCCTCCTTTCAACCACTAATGGCATAAAATGGGTGCAACTTGGAATATTAATCATTGAGGCAACTGATTCTCCTCATGGGGCAAGTAGGTATATGTAATGTGGGTAAAGTTGTTCACAAGTTCAACCAAATGGGCTTGGTATAGTGCTAAGGAATCACTCCTCATTTTCCACCTCTGTGATATTTGATTAATTATAATGTTGGAATCACCATATACTCTTACATTCTTTACTCCTATTTTAATAGTAACCTGCAACCCAATGATGTAAGTTTTCATACTCTGTGACACTATTGGTAACATCAAAGTCGAGTTTGATAGAGACCAAGGTGTGTGCCCCTTCGAAGGATACAAGGAGGATGCCTACTCAAAATCCCTTTCGATTTAAGACCTCGTCAAAGTAAATTGTCCACATGTCTTCTTCTACTTGGAAAACCTCTTCATCATGAAAATAAAAGGTCTCTTCTTCTTGATTTTCTATTGGTAATTATGCTAAGAAGTTGGATGCGACTCTTCCCTTGATTGATTCCTGTGGAAGCTAGTGGAGGTTGAATTTTGATAAAATAATCATTCTCCTACACACTTTTCTATTGATCACTTGTTGCTATAGTACATATTTTATTGGGTGTGTGGGTGCTACCATATGTATTGCATGGTTTAACATATAATGTCTAAGCTTCTTGGATGCTCATACTAGGGCAAGGGTAGTTTTGTCCAATGGAGAATATCAAGTTCCATATATAAGGAATGCTTTCTTCCCCTTTAATCTTTTGTGCCAACATGACACCTATTGTTGTTGCATTGGTCACGAGATGTAGCATGAGAGGAATGCCTAGTTGAAGAGGAACCAACACTGGCAAATGGGAGAGGTATTCCTTGATCCTATTGAATGCTTTCTCGCACTCTTCATCACATTGTGGCTTAACCCCTTTCTTCAATTTCTTAAAAATAGGCTCGCATACTATGGTTAATCTGGATATGAAGCGGCTAACATATTGTAGAGGCCCTAGAAGTCCTTGTATTTTCTTTTCTATCTAGGGAGGTGACATTTCCTAGATAGCTTTGATTTTCGGGGGATCAACCTCAATTCCTCTTAGACTAACCATGTATCCTAGCAGTTTGCAGGAGGTAAGCACAAATGCATATTTCTATGGGTTTATACACATGTTATATTTCCTCAATGTCATAAAGAACTTTTGTAGTGTCGGCATATGACCTGTTCTTTCCTTGGATTTTATAATCATGTCATCTACATAGACCTCTGCTTCCTTATGCATCAAGTCATGCAATATGTTGCCTCAACAATTTTTAACCCAAACGCATCACAATGTAGCAATAGTTTTCCTAGGGATAATGAAGGTAGTCTTTTTCATTTCTTCCTCATTCGTTTTGATCTGATTGTATCCAGCGCATATTATATTTCCCCTAAGGTTGACCACATATTCTAACAACATCGTAGAGTTGATTGCAAATGCGTATTTATATTGGTTCAAGCGCATATAGTATTTCTTGAGTATAGAAAGAACTTCCAAAGAGTTAAAACATATCCACTATTTCCTTAGACTTTATGATCATACCATCTACATATACCTATGCCTCCTCATGCATTAAGTAGTAGTAGGTTCCCCAAGGGTAATAAAGGTAATATTCTTCATGTCTTCCACTACCATTTTAACCTGGTTCTAACTGTCATACCCATCCATCAATGACATACGAGCATATCCAGCAGTGCTGTCAACCAGAACGTCTCTATGTGGCCAAGAAAAATCATCTTTTGCACCTACCTTGTTAAGATATCTAAAATCTACACACATTCATACCTTTCCATCTTTCTTAAGAACTAGACTATGTTAGCTACTGATTAAAGGTACTGCGTAAACCTGATAAAGCTAGCATCCAACTATTTTTGGACCACTTTCTTTATCTTCATAACGTATTCTAGCTTCATTCTGCAGAGCTTCTACTTTACAGGTTTGGTATATGGATGGAGAGGAATCTTATGATCGGCAATATCCCGATCTATGTCTTTGGGAGTGAAATGAATTCTTTATACTCTTTGGGAGTTCAGGATTGTCCTATTTTATTTTTTCAGCCTCTTCAATTGTCTCCAAATTAATTATTATAGTATCTTGTATCATGGAAGTTCAACTTTCATTATGTTCCACTACCTGGCTTGTCTTTGTAAGACCAACTGAACACATCTATGAATTCCCCTAGTAGTGAAATGAATTCTTCCTGCTCTTCAGGTGCTAAGGATTGTCCTATTTTACTTTCTTGTGGTACTTCAGTTGTCCTCAAGTTAATTATTATAGTATCTTCTATTATGGAGGTTCGATTTTCATGATCTTCTACTACTTTAATTAGTTCTTTGGGATTGTTTCTTTATTTTCATCACTATTGGAGGAAAAGCTTTCAGAAGGAGAGGAATGAGATGATTTATACGCAAAAGAGTTCATCTTATTAAAATAAAAAATGAGTACATCTAAGGTAAAATTAGGAAAGACAGAAGACGGACTCTTAAACTCCACCCTTACCCCCATGTTAGACTCTCTAAAAGCTATAGTGAAGATTTTTCTCTCCTCCTTAGCCTTCCAAGTTACTAGTGTGTGGTTTTTCATACTGGCTTCTGTGATGAATTCAGTAGGATTAAAACCTGGGTTGGCCATGGCAACGGATAAGACAGCAGTGTGATCCTCCCTCTTCCTATACTTTTGTCCAAACAGCATACCAAAGACATTGTTGTCAGCTTTGCCAATCAAATCTGGGGTGGATTAGTCTTTTCCTTTTAAGGTGAACATCTTCTCATCTAGTAATTAGCAATTGCTGAATACTTCCAATCCTGGAATCCAAATTCCCTTTTCCTTCACATAGTGGGGTTCAGGGAATCCATAAATGGGGAAGTTATCTCTTTGTAGAAGGAATTGTCCATTAAGAGTATGCGAATATGGCTTCATGACATAGTCCTTCCAGCATCTTTTCTTACTTGCTACTTTTACGGTTGCTCCTTCCGCTGGGCCTCAACTACTTCTTTAGGAGTGGGTTGGTACCCTAGCCTAAATTTATAAATTTTCTTCTTACGTCAAGGGAAAGGAGGTCCAACCTTTTGGTCTTCGACTTACTACTAATCCTAGAAAATATCCCCATTTTTTAAGGATGGTGTCATATTTAGGTTTAGGATCTAAGTCAAAGGGAGCTTGATCCTTTTGAAGGGCTACTATTGTTTTTGAAATAAGTTCTTCATCAGTTTGGTTGTGTTCCACTTCCAATATTGGCTCTTTGCTGGTAATAGTGGTGCACAGACTATTACCCTTAATGGTTACCACTCCCTTTTATCAGCGTTTTTACCTTCTGATGTAGCATGGAGGGGACTCCATCATGCACAAGGAGCCATGGGTGTCCTAAGAGCATATTAAAGGAGGTTGGAATACCTAGGACCTAAAATTTTGAATTCTTCTCAACAGAACCCACATTGATAGGAAGGAGGATGATGCGCCCAGAACTAATCTCTTTGAGTTATCTCTTGCTCGAAAATGTGTTGAAGGTGCTGAAAGCAAGATTTACTTGATTCCCAATCTCCTTACAGTTATCCACAGGTGGACATTCATGGTGGACTCATTATCCACCAGGGAGAGGGGTATATGCTTGTAAAGACACGTCATAGTGAAATATAAGGCATTATTGTGCGTCACGCCCCTAGTGGAAGATCTTCGCTGTTAAAGGTATAGTGTCTTTTCTAGTAGTAATTAAGGCTATCATTTCCTCGAGTGCGGTACTAGGTGACAGGTCCATCCCATTTAGATCTTCAATTAAGAGCTACCCGTGCTTTTATTAAGCCACTATAAGATGATGTATGTTTATGTAAGCCCTAAGTTTCTTCAGTTGTTTTAACATAGGGTCATCCTCTTTAATTTCTACACCCCTTTCGTTTGCTATAACCTACTGTGGGCCATCATTGACTTGATATCACCTAGTTTTCATAAGGTGTTGGACCTTATTTTCGTCTTCTTTTATTGAAGAATTCTCTTTCTCATTTTCTCGCCAGAAGTCTTCATTGTTTTCTTCATCAAGCCAAAGTCTTTTCTTGAGCTTCATACACATCTTCCTCCTTGCTTTCGCACAAGCCATAGACCTATGACTGTTGTACAGGGCAGCAGACTTTGGGTTGTGGTTCACTGATGCTTTGTTTGTACCTTGAAGGGTGTCAGTCATCCTTAGGATTGTTGTTGATAGTGGAAATGCTATCGTGGTCTCCAAGTGGGTTCTTCTTGTTGTTGGACTTTTAAGCAGCCTTAGGCGAAGATAGTTTCCTTGATTTAAGCAATTGTTCTAGCCTATTAGTGAAGGTCTAAGAATTCTAAGTGTCATGACCCTGAGCCCTATCATACTTATATTTGGTGGGATCAATCTTCCCCTTATCTCGTAATCTTTCTCAGGCTTGGGCATAAGTAGTCTTGATGGGGTGTACTCTATGTAGTGATTTATCACATACACTTCTTTGTTGAATAAACTATAAGCTTTATTTTCTTTATTCTGGTAGTTACTTTCCAGTCAGTTATAGCAGGCTTTACCTTAGCTTGATCCTCCTCTACTAACATCCCTATATTCCTCAGTATAGAGAAATTCTCGAAGAGAGTAAACTGCAGGTGCTGCTTGCACATTGGCTACAAGTTCCTAATGCATAACCTTACCTTTTTAGCTTCTAAGGGTTTATCCACTATACAAGTGTCTGCTGCTGTCCATGTAGAAAGGTAGTTGGAAAAGCCTTCTTTTTCCTCCTACTTAATGAGCTCTAAGTCCTTAAGACTGATTCGAAGGTCAGTACCAACACAAGAACTCTCTGCATAAATCCTCTCAGTTCCTGACCTTTCGTGGGTCCACAACATTGTACCATCTCATGACATCCTTATGAAAGTCCATGGGAATATGAGGTGAATTATGCCTTTGTCAATCCCTTTTTGAGTCATGGTACTAAACAAGTTCCTCACATGAAGATTAGGGTTTTTAGTTCCATGGAATTTTATATTTGGCATAGTGAACTTAGAAGGCAATACCGCTTTCTAGATGGGGTGAATCCTGTATAATCATTAAAGCAATTATCAGATATAGAGGATTCTTTTAGTAATTCTTCTATACGATCCATTCATGAATCCACGGGATGAGCGCTTTTTTCCTCCTCCTCTCCTTTTTTTCACAACTTCTAGGTTTTCCCTCTTATCTTCTCCTTCTTCCTCATCGTTAACTTCTTTGCCATAAGGTTCTCTGTTACGGTCCATGAGTGTAACGACCATTGTCTCTATTCCCTTATCACTTTCATCCATCCTAGCCTGCATCTTTTCTAGCATTTTTAGGAATTGAGCTATCTTATTACTATTCCCAACCATTGGAATTGCGTTGTGTTAGACTTTGACTTGGACTTTGTCCTTGACCCAGTAGATGAAGTTTCTTCTTATTGTTCTCGTGATAGAAGCCTCCTAGTCTTTCGAATTTGCTAATACACTTTCTTTGTCTTCCCTATCCTGGTTAACAATGTAGAGCAGTTAGGACTAGCTCATATGGATGCTTTTTATTAATGACCCTACATGAATCACGCTGACTTATGGACCTAACTCTAAGACTGAGAGCTCAGAATACATCTTCATTCTAAAAATGAAGACCCTAAGGGATAGAAACCTATCCTTGCTTCCTAATTAGATACTGATCGGATTCTAACTAGGCCCAAGATTTACCCCTTTTTATTCTCACTCTTTGCTAGAATTTTATACATGTAGATTGGCAGACTTTGCTACTGAGCCCTAATGGATCCCGATGGGTTCTAGCTAGCATTTTCCTTTCTTCTTGATGAAAATTGGTACTTCTAAATCAGAGTTAGAAAGTTTTCAGATTTTGGATCAAGTATCCTATTAGGACTCAATTAGCCTAGAAATCATTTTAGTTCCTAATCCAATTCCTATACTCAATTTTCTCTAATGCTGACTCCTGTAAGACTCACAGTATAAATGCATAGTGCTTTGGGCAAAAGAAATTAAATCATACAAGGACACTTTGCACTCTAAATTGCACACGAGTTTAAACCTAGGCAAGGGTTCTACATTACAAACGTTTTAGGCCCAATTTCTAACAGCCCTCTCATGTCGCAACACTTCGTACACCATCCATGGGGTACAAGGTATGATTGGACTATTTTGTTTGATTCTTAAGATATAGGGACCAGGAAAGTACGTCAGGAGTAGGTGAAGTAACTTCTTGCTCAGTTGGAAGTCTAAATGAACCTAGTAAGCGACCAGCCACTTTTTTGTGGGGTATAATCAAGATTCCTCCTAGAGATGTTATTGATATGTGATCGACAACTTCTGATAATGCAAGTATGCCTAATACAAGTACAATTAAGATAATTTCACATATTGAAGTTCAAATCTTACCATCTTAAAAAATGTCCCCAGTGGAGTCATCATTGTAAGGATCCACCTCCTCGGGGATGCCGTCCCCCATGAATTGTTAGGTTTGTGTGCTAGGTGCTTTTATGCTTTTAGAAAAAACACATTCATTTATTTTTATTTTTATTTTACTATAGATCAAGCAAAATTAGGCTTTCAGCGCCATAAGAGATTGGGTATGGGGTCTGGGGGCTGGCCAATGAACCAGTTCGGGTTCACTAGTCAGGGCCAGGTCCAGTTCTCCTAACTTAGGCCCTAGCGATTCCTTCAGCCTAACTCAGAATTTGGATACAAGTCTGATCTAGGAACCCGGGCGATTCATGGCCTAGATCCAACCCTTGATTCTATCAAGGCAAACTTCACTACCGTGATCTGAATATGTTTTTCCTAAGTTTAGCAATGCAGGAACATATGCCAATAGTAATGAAAAAGCAAGCATTAATATTTTTACTAATAAAGTCTCTAGTGAGTTTTAGAAAAATTTACAAATTATGATAGCTTTTGAAGCATATCATATCGACAAGGACACTGAATTAAGGGACACTGAAGGGACATAGAAGGGATAAATTGAAGATGCTTGAAAAGGATTTTACAAAAGCCCCCAAGCAATTCCTATTGTAAAGACCATCCTAACTCCTTGTTCTGGAATCTAGATTGCAGATTCATGGGCGATGGTATGGTGATGTAAGAGGTTTGGTGTAATGATTTATTGACTTCACTTTTTGGAAAAACATATTTTTGGACGTGTTACTTTCGGGTAAATGTTTTTCGGCGCACAATTGTTTGGGTTAAATGATTTCTAGGTGAAAAATATTTATTTTTATGATCCAAAACTTTATGAAATTTCTATTTTTGACCCAAAATTGGGTTCAATATGTAAATATACAAATTCTTGTGCTTGTTTTGGAAATTATCCTTGTATAAATGTTTTAACTTCTTATAATGACTTTATTGGTATTAGTTATCACAATCTAATACTTATATCATAAAGGCCATATTTTCTGTGATTATATGTCCATCAAGCTTAGTAAATTAATAATGTTTAATTAGAGCGTCTTGACAATTACCTAAACTGTAGTTGGCATTACACCCTGGTGTTCCTCTAACTTCCAGTTTATAGAGATTGTAATCTTAGCCATACCTTCCTTAGATTAGGCACATAACAGATCTGTTTTGTTTCCTACCTCGAACCGTAGTTGCTAATTAAGTTTTTATATTTTTAGGGATACTGAGAATTTAATCAAGAAATCATAACATGTAGGATATAAGGTTCAATTGAATAACGTTCGCTATTGTGAAACTTCTTTTATTGAAAGCTTGAAAGTGAAAATATTACAATGGAATGATTTCAAGAATGACTTAAACTGCTAAGATTATCATAGATCCTTACTCATGGAAACATGGAGAAACCTAGAGTTGGAAAATAGGTCAGTCGGGTGGAGTTTGTGTTCGTGTCAAACATAAATGGGTTGAGAATCCCTTAACACTAACCCGTTTATTAAAAATATTGGAAAACCATTACTTGTACCCATTTAACTTTCAAATGGGTTGACTCTCTTAACATGTTTAAGATAAATAAGTCAACTTTAGTCACATAATTATCCATTTACCCATTTAACATTTTCAACTAATCTGTAATTACATGGCATTAAAAATTTAAGTTTGGATATCACATTAAATAATTACTCTCTAAAACTTCCCTAATTCATCATAATTCACATTTTCGTATTTATTTTCAATTTTTAAATTCTTAATTATGTAATGAAAAGATGAATGGATAAATGATAAATGAAAAACTATGCCAACTTGTTTAACCCGTTTAACTGGATGGGTTAAATATATAGGTACCTTTTCGTTTCGAGATGCTCAACCTAAATCTATCCTATTGAATTAAACGGGTTGAACATGTCACCCCATTTACTTTAATAGGTTGAAAATTTTTACACAAACCCAATTAAATTCATGCTGGTTTTTGGTCGGTAATTGTGGTGGGTTAGCTTTGCCCAACTCTAGAGAAACCAAACTTCTCTTTTGATCAAGTACGCTCAAATGACCGTGTCTCTTTTTAACACTCGGCTTCTCCTCTTATAGAGGAGATGACTACGTAGATGCCCTAAAGGGTATAGTACATATACAGATATTTCACATGGCTAAAGTTACTGTCACATGGCTACAGTAGTCTGCATTATTTTATTGACTTGATAATTTGATAAAATAACACATAATAGTGCAACAAATTTTTAGAGTACTTAATGCTTGACAAGACTAGTCGTCCATGTTGAGATTCTGTATGCCTTTATCTCTAATATTGTCTTCAAGTCCATCATCATCCAAATAATCATAGAAATCTTCATCAAGTTAAAGATGCCATGGATCCCCATTTTTAAATAATTCATGTGGATATCACTTTTCTTTTTTTGTACGAATTTTTCTATTCGAACATCAAATAGATAATCGAAGATGTCTTCTGAAGTAGCTCATTCTACTTTCATATGTTTACTGAACTCATTATCATAAGTGAAAGTAGTGTTCCCATAATGCACTAGAGTTATCTCCTTGTTCAATCAATACCCATATTTGATGATAAATTTGTAAAAACTAATGGCTCTTGTTAAAGCAGGATCACTAACTACTTATTGTCATTCTAGAAACTATTCTTGGTGCTGTCGGATCTTCTATATCAATTAATTGAACAAGATAATGAGTAGGTCTGACCTTTTCATTTTGATACTCAATTATGGCACAATATACCTCACATATAGACTTCTATTCTATGGAATTTTTGTTGGACCGTTAGGAGATGTGAGAATCTAATGGTTCTTTTTAAATATACGCTATTGAAATTTAGTTAGTCTTAAGTAGAATGGGTACTTCAAATCTAGGATTTCCATGAAGCAAGCTACCATTCCTTATTCCCAGGCTTTCATGATGATGTCATCTGGAAACATTGAATTTGCTATGAATCTAACACCACCAACTCCAGATCTAGCAAGGAAGAAAATCGTAGTACCTCATGACCCCCAAATATCATAGAAATACTTATGATAGTAGTCAATGTAGGTTGCATAGTAGTCGTTGAACCATTTTTCTTGAACAGAGGAACTTATTTTTTCTTGGACATCATAAGGACACCTTAAGTAATTCATTTACAACTCTAAAAGATTCAATCTCTACACTACTAGAAAGACAGAAGACAAAAGCCAAAATATGATCTACGTTTTACATGAAATTCCAAATTGTCCATAAGAATTTTACTAGAAGGAGAAACCTGTTTTAGCAGTAATGGCATTTCATTTTAGATTTTCTCCTGTTCCAATAGAAGTTATGCTTCAATGATTACTATTAGCAAGCTCACGAGTTAAACTATTTACCAGAGAATTCTTCTATCCCTGTATATGTTCAATAGAGAAATAAAAATAGTTAAGTCATAATTACTAACGTAAGAGTCGCTCCTTCACTTACATATTTGATAAATTCTTTTTCATAAAACCAAGTATTCATTTGTGATCAATTCGACTAAGAAAAGGTTTTAGGGCTAAAAAGATTAAAGACATTTCAATTCTCCTTATGACTATAAGGATTTCATTTTCCACCATGGGATAGTTGCATTTCGCTTTATTAAAACTTCCACTGCAGCATTTGCAAAGTTTCTTCCCTTCTTTGATTTTGAGTATTACTCTCTAGTGCTCATTGTTGGCATCTGTCTCAAGAATTAAAGCACCTCCTTCATTAGGCGAGTTAAGCGTAGGAAGATTTTTGCACCTCTTTCTGATGTTTTGAACAATCTTTTAATCACTAGGGAGTCCATGTCCAACTTACTTCTTTCTTAAGTTTCTGCTACAATGGTTTTCACAACTTGGCTGAATCATTAATGAAATCTAAAGCACAGATAAGACATCTAAGAAACCTTTTTAATTGCTTCCTATCCTCAATCATTTCAGGAAAATTTTCTATTTTTTTTAAAAATATGCTTTTGTAGGATTATTTGTCTTGCTTTTGTCTCTAGACCTAAAAATTCTATTTCTTAGTCAGCATAAACACTGTTGTTTTTCCTAAGGATAATACCGTGATCATTGCATCTTTGGGTGACAGATATAACATTTTCTTTACGTTGTTCTATGGCCTTGGAAAAGACAAGAATATCATTGATGTAAACTAGAAGCAATGATTAAGATCTTCAAAATTGTTATCCATACGTCTTTGACATATTTGAGGTGCATTTTAAGACCAAATGGCATTATTATCTATCCATGATGTCCTTAAAGGGCAATAAAAGTAGTCAAATGAATGCTTTCTGCATCCATCTTTATTTGCCAATATCTGCTTTTACAGTTGATTTTCAAGAACCAAGAGACTCCTATTAAAAAGGATTGTTTTGTTAGGAATATAACAACCATCAAAGACATTATTATCATTAAACTTTTTTATAATTGATTATGATTCTAGTTTTTGCTCTTTGTTTAGCATGATTTCTTATCATGAAAGCGGGACTAGTGTGGGGACTCTTATTGTTTTTGATTAATTCTTTATCCAAGAGTTCTTTGTTTTTCTTATCAAATTCTTGGACATCTTGATGTGTATACACCATATGATCAACTCGAACAATAGTGCTGAGGTTTAACAAATTGATCTGTACAAATGTCTTATCTTTGTTCCAAGATTTAAGAGGATTATCATAGTAGAGTTCTTTGTACAATTGCTTTTGTTGTCCAACAATATGTTCTTGAAGTAATAACTCTAGTAGTGAGATTGTTAGTCCTACTTTACATTGTGTAAGGATTACATTCTCACCAAGTTGGCTGCGTGTGGACTCTTATCTTTTGATGAGTGCATGCTTTATTTAATTTTTCAATAATTGACCATTTATTATGAATATGATTTGACTTATGGTGGGTGTGTACGGACAATATAGCCTTTGAAAATTATTGCCAATAATTATATGATGGGAGGATTGATTAGTAGCCTATAGAACTGGTATAATACAATGGACTCATCCTATTTCTATGGATAACCGTTCTATGGCCTTGTTGTGACTCATTATGTAATTATCAGCTATTCTTACTTATTAAGGATTCTTGATTTTTTTCCACATAAATTCTGGAAATAAATTGTTTTTTTCAAAACAGACATAACAACCACTATAGATGTAAGAACATAATTCATGTCTATTATATCCCTCTAAATATGTATTTATTGGGATATAAATGCTATTAGGATTAGTATTGGTAGATTCATAACATATCTCTATAGTTGTATTTTTATCTAATACATCCTCATAAATTGTCTCACTAATAGTCCTTGTTTTCTACCCAATGACTTTTATATCTAAACTCATAAGTTGATCTACACTATGTCTTGCAGGTTCAAAACTCATTCTGCTCATGTCACTGGTCATGCTAATTGTATCATCATCTTTAAGCTCTTCTTTAGCAGTTGAAAAACCATCTCCCAGTTTTTACCTTGCACTCATGCTTCTTATTGATTGGGGCTTGTTATTATATTTTGCTTATTGATTTTTGTGGGATTGGCAACGCTAGGTATCCAAGACCTATTGATTTTTTTCTCATGTGGATTGGATTTTATCATTTCAATTTTTTTACATAGGACTAGAACTCTCAAGTTTTTTCTACTTCTCTCATTATTACCTTAATCTTTGGACTTATAGTGTTATCTAATTTGTTGATTATTTTCTAAAATATCCTTAATGGGTAACATTTTCTCTTCATGTCTACCCCCAACTGTTTTTATTTTAAGAGATGGAAAATTTTTAGCAAATTCATCTTTTAGGCCCAAATAATATCCCAATCAGCTATTGAGTCCTACTAACCATTACAGAAATTCATCTCGATCCCTATGATAGTTTGATTATTAAATTTGGCATGCCCCATATCACATAGCAAAGTATAGAGATCAATATCTTATCATGGTAATGTAATGGTGTAATTTGGGCTTGATACCTATACTTTCTATCTTTATTATGCTTAAGGATGTTCTCCTAATTAATGAGATTAACTTCTCTAACATCATACTCGCACTCTTGTATCTCTAAACTATCTTCCATCATTTCATATAAATGCTTATTTTTTTAGTTGAAAGATGGATTTTTCTAGATCATGTCTTTCTGAATTATAGGAAGGAGTCAATCCCCTTTGATGTCTTCGTTCTCGTTATCTACCGTAAATTGTTGTCCTTGAAGATCACTAAGACTAATTGAGCTATTTTTCATCATATGACTAGTTTCTTCATAATCACTTTCTTCATATTAATCTTCTATTGCTTTTTCAATAATTCCTTTGTTGTTTTTTAGGGTTAGGTCTACTTCTTCTTCTTCACTAAGCTCAAAATAGTCTAAACTTCCTGACCTTTTGATAAGCTTCTTATTCTTCCTATTTTGCATTCGTTCACAAAATGCGCTACTTCTCTGTATGCACAACACTTACAACTGTTTTTCCCGGTAGGACAATAAGCAGTGTTTCTGAAAAAATCTTCGTCTTTTTAGGACTTGATTTGTCACAACACTTTCCATTATACTTCTCTCCTGTTTGCCTATTAAAGCTCTTTTTTTATGATAAAGTTTTCATTTTCTTCTCTTCTCTGGTTCGTTTCCTCATTGATAAGGGTTATACCAATACGCTAGAAATTGCTTCTTGATTTTCTTTTGTTTTTGGAGATCAAGGCATTGATAATTGATCTATTTTCTCATACAAGAGATTCTTATACCAAGTGCATCAATGACATGTTTTTTCAAGCCACGTAATGTCACTACAAAAAAAATGCCATATAGAGACAGAATTAGCTACGGAAAACAACATATCAGCGATGGAAAGTTTAAATCAACGACAAAACTAGCGACGGAAATCGGGAGTCGTAATATGGGTTGTCGGTGAGTACTCAGCAACGGAAATTTAGATCCGTCGCTAGGTGGTGACGGAAACGGCGATGGACGTCTCAGTTTGGCAGGAATAAAACCCACACTAGGTGGCGACAGAAATGGGCATCCGTCGCCATCAGCGACGAATTTAGTGACGGATTTTGCGTCACTGATGGTGACGGATGCCCATTTCCGTCGCCATCTGCTCTATTTTTTTAAAGAAAAAATTCCCTGTTTATCGCTTATCCGTCGTGAATTTTGGTTTTTTTTTAAATAAAAATTTTGTTTTTTCAAGTACCCTAACCACAATATATTTGATTTTCTACAAGAAAATACATCAAGGGTATTCAACAACCCATTCTATAAAACTGCTTCACTCGAAACATTTTCAATAATTTTCAGTTCACGAACAACTCAAACATTACATTCAAACCAAAGTAACCCAACTGTGTCATCACCATACATCACATACAAACCAATTCATAAAACAAAGTTGGAGTAGTTCCCAACATCGCCACACATAGGCAACAGAAAAGTAGAGGCAATGTAAATATATTCACATATCGAAGAAGCAGGCAATAGAAAGAGGAAGAAACAAGCAACTCATGAAGGATCAGTCATCGAGATCATACTCCTTGTCCTCGTCCTCATCCTCATTCTCTTCATCATGCTGCGGACAGGTAGGGAGAACATGTTCCGATCCCGAACCGGAGGCTTGTTGCGTTTGGAAGAAAGCCTGCATTTGCCGATTCATACTCAGGACAATTTGGCTTGGCATTTGGTTGGACTCCTCTATACTCTTATATCTCTCCATCATTGTCCGATATATCTCAGCTTGTGTGGTGAGCTCACTCCCCATGGTGGCCACCCTCTCTCTCAAATCATGTAGCTCCTATTGAGGTACGGTTGGACCTATACCCGCTAAAACCCATGTGTTTGTAGTAAGAATGTAGTGAGAATAATGTAAATTAACCTAAGATGATGTTGTGGATAGTTTTCACATTAAGGACTGAAATTAAAGTTAAAGTTTAGTACATCGACTCGCTGAGAGGGACTAAAGTAGGGGGATTCCCTTATGTTGACGGCCTCATCTCCAATGCCGTAAATATGACCCTTTTTGTTCGTTTAGGCCTTCACCCACAACTCATTTGGGTTTGGAAGCGATTGAGATGGATCTTGTGTGTTGTCTTGTGAGGTCCCTTGAGAGTTGATGATTTTCTGCAATTCTTGCTCAAAGAACTACAATATCACAACATTTGCAAAACATCAAATATGTTAGATTTAATAAAAAATATATGAATCACAACATAAGATTAATTATCGAGAATAACTTATGTATCTTTGATGTGATTTCCTATCAACCCAAGGTTCATCTAGCTTGCCTCTAAGTCTGTGAGTGCAGGTGAACAACTCAACAATTGTGGGATCCATCCCAAGTTCTTCCCTCTACTTGCAAACTAAACAAATTCAGAAAACACATTAAACCCCACATGAAAACAAATAAGTAAAACAACGTTGTAATATTTATGGTTTATTACCAGATGCCTCCCATGCTCATACATTGGGATCGAGTTGCAAGTATGAAGAGATGGTCCAAGACTCTATGGATCACCAAGCCAATTTTTTTTGGGCTTTTTCACATACTTTTTTGTATGATTCATTCACCTAATGCCCTTGGAGTCCTTTCCATTGATCATCACTGAGCCACTAAGGCTTCTTATTGTGCTTCGTTGCTTTGCCAAGGAAGTCTCTCAAACGTGCATTGCCTACGTTTTAAAAATTCTTTTTGATACGCTCCTTATAGATAGGATCTCAAGTGAACCACTTCTGTGTATTAGAAAACGACACACACATCAAATAATGCCTTACAAATGAACCAGAGCCCTGTAAGAAGTCTTAATATGTAGTTACTTCACTTACCTTAAACTCTCTAATCCACAAATCTCAAACATGTCTAGGCACTTTTTCCAAAGTAGGCCAAGGTGCATCATACTTGCCTTGGAAGATCTGAGAAATCCTACTAATAACACCTCATTTGGAATGAACCTAATGCCGCAAAAAACATCAAATTAAAGTGACACTATGCTAGATAATTGCAATTACAAACACATAACAACATTTCAGTTACCCGATACCATCTGACACAATAACTGTTTTTGTTCGGGTGCTTCCATGACTAAGTTACAGATCAACATCTCCAGTTCCAACGTTTTGTTGGACTGGCTGGAGTTCGGGTCGATGGGTTGGGGAGTAGGGTTGCTAGTGGTGGCAAAAGTTATGCTGCTTGCAATGTTATACGCAAATTATTGGGCAACAAATGGTGGACTACAAGTGTATGGTATACGAGGAGGTACGTGCCCCATAGGAACATTACCGAATTGAGTTGGGATTGTTCCTAATGCACCTAACATGTGAGGGATTTGGGCAGAAGGTGAACCAATATCCATTACACCAGGATGTTCGCTATAATTCCTATGTCCTCTTCCTCAACCTCGAGTAGAGGATATCCCTCGACGTGGGGTGGATTTCATACCTGAAATGGTTCATAACAAACACAAACACAAATAACGATTGTACATAGCAACAATTTAATTACACAATACAATAGGAAGAACAGCAAATACATTCGTACACATATAATACAAGTACAGAAGTACACATGTGGGTTACTGTTGAGTTATTATATTTAAGTTTTGATGATAACAAATCCAAGTGTA
>JACYFF010019584.1:70884578-70901409 GCA_017589665.1 Selenicereus undatus | reverse complement strand
TGTGGTTGCAAGGTTGTAACAAGGTGTGTTACAATTGTAACGTGTTAAGCCCGGTTTAGTGAAGTGGTTAAATCCTACACGAGGTAGGTCGTGGTTTTTCACACCTCAGTTGGGCTAGAGGTGTTTTCCACGTGAAAATTGTGTGTGCTTTAATTTCCGCATCTATCTTGATAGTTTTTCGCTCTTGCTACATCTGAAAACACCCTCTGCAAACAAGTCACAGAGGTGTTTGTCATATATAACGCGAAAAACAGACACCACAATTCACCCCCCCTCTTGTGGTAGGATACTCTAAGATCTAACAGTTACAGAACTAAGTAATGAAGTACATAACATTTTGTAAGCATTCCATTGTCTACTTCATCTTTATCAGCATCCTCATCACCATTCTCATCATCGTCATCGTCTTCATCATCATATAAATGCATATCTCCCTTTTCTTCATCTGTTTCATTCCCATCATCCCACCCACCCTCTTCATCACTGTCACCCCCTTCTGCCTCATCTATGTCGTCATTCACTTGAATAAATGAAAAACCCAAATCATCATTAATTTCTTCCGATGGTGCACTTTCATCCACTGATGATGTAGGGATAACATCATTTGTAGGTTCACCAAGTGTCGTCAACAATCGTTTGTTGGTAAGCAACAGGTAGAGTGTAATGCGCATCTATCCTGGCTCTTGGTTTGGTTGGTGTGACAACAAGCCAATTGACTCTATCCCTTGACTGATCTGGATGTGACACGAAGTATACTTGCGATGTCTTGTTGGGAAAGATGATAACAAGTTTGCTTAGTTTATGAGGTCGTGTCCCACGATTCAATGTGGCATCAAACTACTCACAACTGAATAGCACACATTTTAAGTGGTTCACCCACATACTCTAGTTCAATAATATCTATCAGTACGCCATAATAATCATTTTCAATATCACCTTCTCGGGTCCTGCATACACCAACACCACAATTACACGTTTTCTTCCAAACATTGCGGGCTTCTGTGTAGAATTTAAATCCATTAACTCCGTATGCAGTCTATGTTTACACATTTCTACTAGGCTTTGCAGCTAATTGCGTCAAGTACCAATGTTTACGACTGTCGAATAGTTGAATGTATTGCACCTAAGACAACACACAATGTGGTTTTCGTTAATACAATGGCCTCAATTGTGTCGTAATATTCATTACTAAAGAGGTTCAGTTACTTACATTTTAACTAAACCAATCTGCAAAATGAGTTTCAATGATGTTATCAACAGCAGCATCAGTAAGATGGGGTTGTGCGTTTTGGACTTGTTCTTAAAAAATTCTACACAATTATGGGCACATTGTAAACAAAACTATCTTTTGGGAAATATGAACGTACGGATAACTTACTATGTCAATGGAACACTCACCCAATATAAGGCTTAACTTCGTCACAAGTTAGTAGCACATGAAGATGTGTAGCAATATATTCAGCATCTGTGAGATACCTTGATCTTTCCTTCCCAATAACAGTCCTTTGCGGTTCAAACGCAGATAAAGTTTGGAAATGACTATTATGTTCATCACCATCCTCATTTCTTCAACATCTACTGCACATGGAGGGCACATTAGAGTCGAACTAATAGGAGGCAAAGAACGTCCTTTCAGCTTCTAAGTAGGCTTCTTTTATTGATCCTTCAAGATATGCTTGTTGTTTAATCCTTCTTTTCAACCGACCGAAGTACATAACATAATAATCTTAAGTAATTTTTGTAAACACCTGCATACGTTCCCTAGTTTTTTAAGCCTAATTTAAATCAATATAATCTATGTCATCTCAAATGGATACATCTATCGGTACTGGACAGGAGCACTAAGTTGTGCCTCTTCTGCCAAATGCACCAGTAAGTGCTCCATCACATTAAAGAAACTTGGAGGAAATATTGTCTCCAACTTATAGAGAGTAATAGCAATGTTCTGATGCATTTCCTCAAGCACATCCTCCTGCAGTGTTCTGGAGGAGAAATTCTTAAAGAACTGACTTCACTCAATTAGAGGTTTCAACACATCATCCGGGAGAGCACCAAATCCAATGGGCAACAGTGTCTCCACGAATACATGACAATCATGACTTTTAATATTATTGAACTTTGTCTCATTGGGGTCCATAATATTCCTCAAATTGGAGCAATATCCATCAGGCATGTTCAGTCCCTTAACCCATTCACACAACTCTCTTCTTTTATCTACAACAAGAACGAATCTCACTTTTGGTTTAACTATTCTACCATTACAATCTCACTGCAAATGTAATTCTTCTCTATCGCATATATCTGCAATATCCATTCTTGATTTGACATTGTCCTTTTTTTTCTTGAACATCCATCACAATGTTAATGATATTCTCGAAGAAGTTCTTCTCTATGTGCATCACATCAAGATTATGACGGAGCAATTGGTGTTGCTAGTAAGGCAACTCCTAGAATATACTGTTCTTTGTCTAGTTATGCTCATTCTCCTTAAATCTTGGTATTTGGACGTCACCGTCTGTCGTTAACATTGGGTAGTGTTCCACTTCAACATAAAGTTGTTCCACAATTATACGGCGAGGAGGACCCCCGGTAACAATTCTACCTTTTCTAAATGAAGTTTTGTTTCTCTTGAATGCATGATTTCTTGGTAATAAACACCGATGACAATCAAATCATGAGAATTTACCTCCATTCTTGAGTCTCAAAGCCTTCTATTGTGTCATACATACTGGACATACCAATTGACCACTAGTGCTCCGCACAGGTAACATCCTATACGTCGGAAAATCATTGATGGTCCACACAAGTGCAGCTTTCATTTGAAATGTTGTACCCGTAGATATGTCATAGGTGTCAATTCTAACATCCCACAACTCATTCAACTCATCAATAAGTGGTTATAAATGTACATCTATTTTGTTCTTGGGATTTTTAGAGATGGGGATTACACAAGTGAGGAACATAAATGTTGTGGTCATACTTATTTTAGGGGGAAGGTTATAAGGTGTAACCACCACCGGCCAAATGGAATAAGATCTTGAGGATAATATGTAAAGATTAAATCCATCAGCACATAAACCAAGTCTAACATTTCGAGGCTCTGTAGTAAAATCGGGGTACTTGTTATCAAAATATCTCCACGATGGATGACATAAAACACCGTCCTCCCTCCAATGTTCATAAGTCCATCTCATGTGCTCTACCGTACTTCTTGATGCATACAACCTCTGCAGTTGAGGTTTCAATGGCAAGTAATGCATCCTTAAATATGGCAATGGCCTTTGATTCCTTTGCTGCGACCTTCGCCTCTTCCATCTCGAATGCTCGCAAAACTTGCATGCATTAAGGTTGAGTCCTCCTTTAAAAAGAGCATACACCCTTTACAGCAACAATCAATATGTATCACATCGTTGCCGAGATCTTTAACAAGCTTCTTCGTCTGGCCATAGTTGTTTGGCACATAATTGTTAGGGGGACACATCTCTTTCATTAACTGAACAACTTCATTGAAAAATTTTTGTGGCATATTATAATCAGACTTAATACTCAATACCCGAACAACAACAGATAGCTCATTGTGGGTTGAACAACCATCATATAAGGGTTGTTGAGCAGCTTGAACCATATTATAGAATGGTTCTTGAGAACTACTTCCCTCTTGAACCCTTACATTTTCATTTTCCAATACAGCATCACCAATCATGTACTCCATGTGATTTACGTAACATTCATCGTTGGCATAATTTGTATGACTTGAACCACCAGCTTCGCCTATTTCTCTAGTAGAATATCCAAAATCATATTGTTGAGGTTCTACTTCTCCATGACTTATCCAATACCAATATCCTTTCACGAAATCCTTATATGTCAGGTGCATCTTTACCTCATCATGTGTTAAGTACACTCTATTTTTACATTTCGAACATAGATATCTATATTTCCCCCCACCTTGGAAGTCTGCTTACCTATGTGCAAATGCATCAAATTGATTTATCTCATTTAGAAATTCTTTTATGTAACCATTAAGATCAGGTAATAATCTATTATACATCCACAAACGATGTGATGGGCCACTCATATTTAGCTCAAGCAACTATATTCATAAAAGTCATTGAATTCAATTTATAAAATAATATTTAACATCATTTCTCACTTATGTATTACACGTATTTGTTTACTAAAAAATATATATAAGTACATTGAATTGGTATTAATTTTAATTTACAGTAAACCCTTGCAAATAACTCACTACAACTCCCACAAATTTTACACAATTCCTTCACACATGTTTCAACTCATGCAAATCACCCCCTACAACTCCCACAAATTTTCACATAATTACTTCACATAAATTTTTATTTCTGCCAACTCTTCTCTATAAATAAAACTACTAATCTCATACAATCCTAAACCCTCAATTACAATAATGCATAATTTCAACCAAATTGAAGCAATTACTCAATAAATATGCAACAATTCAACAGTAGCATATACTAATAACACATTTTTAACTACCAAAACTATAATTTGTAGTAGTTAAAACTAAATCTAGAGTTAGAAAATTTACCCAAGTGAGGCTAGAAATTGGGGAGGAATGCGGCAAACGGCACAAGGGGAACCAGCGGTGCGACCGGCGACAGCAGAGGGCAGCGGCGGCGGGGCCGGAGGCGGGGGGCTTTCCCTTGCCTCTCGCAGTCTTTCTCTCTCTCCCCTCTCGGGTGTTTGTTGCGAAATGGCTTCAAAAAAACCAGATCTGGTTTCTTTAAAAAAAACTAAGCAACGGACAGCGACGGAAATTCCGTCGCCACTTTGGAAAATTAATTTTGAAGGTAGGATTTCCGTCGCCACATTAAAAAAAATCAATCTTTTTTTGGGAGCGACGATTTTCCATCGCCGATCACTGTTTATCCAGATTAGCTACGGATTGTCCGTCGCCATATCATTCCAGATTTTGTGTTCTATTTTTTCCACTTTTTGTCGCCATTTCAGTCGCCCATGGCAACGAAAGATCATTTCGTCGATTGTTTCCGTTGTTATTTTGCTCTTTTTTAGTAGTGTGTATTTTTCATTGATTATAAAATTGATCAGATACGGTAATTTGTCATAAAATATACCAAGATTGGCATCCTTGTGCCGATTTTGTAATAATACTAATGAAATTCAGCAATATAATTTTCCAAATATCCCATATCTCATAGTTCTATGTTATTAATCTTTCTTTACCATTCTCTAACTTTTTATTTAGAATCAAGTTTAGCTCCAATAGATTCAGTTTCACTTTCCCTATATAATTCTTTTGAATATAGCAGCTGGTATTTCCATCATTCTTAATACATTTTTACCTTTCTCATCCAATGAGTCATATCCTTCAGCTATAGTGTCAGAAAAACTATGTTTAATATAATTTAAGAAATTTCTAGCTGGCAACATGGTATTCAAGTTCAAGACACTATTCATGCCTTTTTTTCAATGTTCAAGTATTTTTTTTCTCTATTACGAGCTCTATCTGTATTTAAGATGTAACTCATTGCCTAATTGGAGTAAGGCTAATTTTTTCAAAGGAAGGGTTTTTTCTTGGGATGAACCCAAAAGAAAAGTTAATTGTACGTCCTATTGAAACATACCTAGGTCTTATAAAGTGGCTATTTCGTCTCAATGATTCACCAAGTTCTTCAGGTTTAAGAATTACATTGTTAACAAAATTGGATTCGATATCATTGATGTTGAGTTCTTCTCCAATTTAATTGATTTCACTTCCAACCGCCAATTTTCCATAGAGCTAAGCTTCTTCTTAATTTCTTCTAAAGAAACAACTCTTAGATCTTCTAGTTGAATCAAATTCATCTATTGATATTTTTCTTTTTCTATTTGGACATTATTTGTCTCTTTATTATCATAATGCAATACTTTTTGTTTGTCTACTATTACACTCATGATCTTATTTAATTCTTTTGAATTTTCTTCTTTGTCAAACACATTTAGGAACGCTTCTAGATTGTACTATTCATATTCGACGCTCTGCTTCTTTCTCTGCTTTCTCTGATGATTTTTCAGTTGATTTTCTCTTATTTCTTTTTCGATTTTATATCTTGCAATGAAATGGATTTTTGATTTTGGGTTTTTGAAAGGATAATTATGTCGAAATGGAGTACTGATACTTAAATCAGATTTTCTATGATGTTTAATTTTGTCAATTAAAGAACGATGTATTATAGTTAATTGTTTGTTTGTCACTTTAACTTCAATCTTAATTTTCACTAATTTCACTTTTAATTCTGAAACTATATCATTGATATAGTACAATTGCGGTGCAACTGAAGTACCTCCTTCTAGTGTGTGCAAAATATGTGAATAATTAGGAGCATGACAAGCAGGTGATGATTCAAGCATTAACCTAGCTCTGATACCTTGTTAAACATGACTTCATGTAGTGCTTATGAGAAAAAAAGCACAGGCACAAAATTAAAATTTTTGAAAGCAAGTTTTTAAGGATTGGGGTTAAATTTCAAAAACTTAGGGTATTTGGTGTAATTAAAAAAGTTAGGTTTAGTGAAATTTGGTCCTATAAACTATTTGCCCCAAAGTTTGATGGATTGACAAATCGTTTATTAAGTTATAGGTTCAGGAAATTATTTACCCTAACCTTACGGTCCAAAACGGAATTCATCCTAATAAATTGCCTAAAATGATCCTTGTACCATATTCTAAACTGCTGATAGCACAACGTGTCCCATTCTTAAACGATCACCTTCATAGCCCATGCGGGAAAAGAGCATATATATTTGCCAGCGTTATTTGTACATTGGTTAGAGGCTTAGCGCATGGATCGTTTGCTCTGCAGCTATCAATATGTGCCAAAAACAACAATGCAACAAACTAGTAATTTTAGAACCGCTGATCAGTGTCTCACAAAAATCATAAAGCAATCCAATACAATACAGAAAATAAGTCAATCGGTGTGACTCGTAAAAATCATGATGCAACCTAGTTCATACTGAATGGATACCGGTCTACATGTCATTCAAGCCATCTAGTATTTGGTTGTGATCCCTAATGCGGCTGGTTGTGCTCCTTCTATGAATCTTCGATCCCTAACTCATTATGTTCATCTGAATTTGGTCGGATCGTATGCCTAACCCACTTGGTGAGTTGTTTTCAATTGACCCATAAACCGTACTAAATTAAGAGTCTAGCTTGGTTGACTATTTAAAGACTTTTAGTATTACTCACATGCATATAGTTACCTAGAAAGCATGATTCCCAATGTTGAATGTTAAAACATGATGATTTACCCCGTCTCCACTATCTACAACTTAAATTTATTTTCCAGATTGAGAGTTTTAAGATAAAGTTCAAAGATAATACCTAAACTCATATGATGCACTGGAAAAGTGATTCCTTCTACAAGGTTTATAAGTTGCTTATAAATAATGTGAACAATTCTCCTTATGGCTGCTAACTTTGAGAGAAAAGTTTTTCAAACCAAGATTTCCCAAAATTAAAAGAAAATTAATTTCCAGGAACCACAAAGGTGCTGAGGAACCAATTCAATATCTAAGACTGAGATATAGGTTACCCTCATAGCCTGGTAGGCAACTGCAATGATATCGTAACATGTACTCGTAGGCTAGTGTCAAATTTCATGCATTTTGCTGTTGTTTTCGCAAGCACAACTAGACACATTCGTCTGAGTCTGATTGCAAGTCTCATTTTCAGCAACATATCATTCAAGTATGATGGGGATATTCTCTATTATTCATCTTATGAAAGTAGGTTCAGAAAGCTCAACGACGTTGAAGGTATACTTGCACTGTTTAGATAAGAAAGCATAGGAACAAGGTTTAAAGCTTGACACATTAGTACGGTTTTTAAGGCTCAGTAGTTGTGTTTTGAACGACTTTAACCCCTTTATGATGGATATTTGCCAGCAATCCTTCCCATTACACAACCCATTAACTACATCCCCTACTGTAGAACACATAACAAAACAACCAACAGTGAATACACCATGAAAATTGCCTTGTAAAGAAAAGTCTACGGAACCAATGACTGTGAACTTGTTTGCAACACTTCAAAAAATGAAGTGTGGAGGCCGTAGATCTACCTATGTTGGAGTTTCGCTTACTACACTATCTTTGTGGTAGCAAATAGAGGTGATAATGTTCTTAATCCGCATCTAGGTCTCTAATATTTCCATGATGCCAGTACTGTTGTTTCCATAGATTAGCACCAGGTGGGTCACAAGTGCTGTTGCAAGTCACCATGTGTCCCTTGTTAATGAAACATTTCCTATCTATGCTATTGGAGTTTTGAAAATTGTAGTTGTCCCACATTGATAATTTAAGAGGTCTTAAGTATATATATAAGCTTGTGAATAACTCTATCTATTGCAAATTGATTTTGGGTTGAAATTTCATTTGAACTTATATGCATGACTCATTTATATAAGATCCATTTAACATAAAATTTAACATGGTATTAGCACTGGTGCTGGATCTTGATCAGCCACCATTACGAATTGGTTATGAAAAATGGGATTGTCCAACATTGACAATTTGAGAGACCTTGAAAATGAATATAAGCTTGTGAATTATTCCACCTATTAGCAATTGATTTTTTGAAATATTTGAACTTATATCCATGACTCGTTTGCTTTAAGGCCCAATTAACATAACATTTGACATAGCCCAACGCCAAACATCCAGGGAATGGCGATGTTGCCACACTAAGAAGGGCAATGAGGTTTAGCCATGGAGAATGTGGCCAGAATAAGTGGTGGCGGGAAGACGTGGGGCAAGTAATCAACCAAAGCCATCATGAAAGCAGGCAAAGGCATACAAGTCACACCTCAAAGATTGATTCTTGCTGTGCACATATGTCGTAAGAGCTTTGGAATGTAACAGTAACTGGGACATAACTTCTTATAATATCTTTTTGTATTTCTAGAAGTGACCCAGACACCCCTTTTTTTTTGCTTCTCTTAGGGGAAAAAAAATTGAGCATGTAAAAATTAGTATGAGGATTGAGGGGGAGTATAGAATCCCTGATAGGTTCTTCTAAAGAAGGTGAGGGAAGGAAAGCATACAGAAGATATCTTCACACTAGCATAGGTTAGTTGGAGACCACATTGCTACAATCAATATAGTTATTAAATCATCTTCCTTTGAATGCATACTAATGGGTGGATTCTCTACTTGACATCTTTCTTGATGGGATTTTATGCAGTGACACATTGACTTATTGAGCAACAGGTGTTTTATGAAGTACATCAACCAGATCATCATTGCTAAGCTTTTGTGAGCTAAAAGCAAAAATTTGGATTTGGAATCCTATAGCTTGGCTCTTATGCCTTTATATCTGAAAAAATGAAAAATCAAGTAACGTAGCTGTAAGTTAGAATTTGAAACATACAAAAAGGAGTTTACAACTCTATATGTTGACCATATAGAGGATCCCCTTTGACTGTTAAAATGGAATTGAAAGTTATTGAAATTAGGGGAACTAGATTGAGGTCGATCTACCCCTCATGCATAACAAATGCTACCTATAATGATACGCATATGCATAGAATACATACAATATTAGGAATTCAACGTAAAATTTTTATAAGAAAAATCATTATCCTTGAGTAGTTCCTAAATAATCAGGGATTGAGTTTGAGCCAAAACTCACAGGTACTTGTATATGCTGGCCTACTCCTAGCAGGGTGCATTAGGCTTCTTTAATTTATAAATATACAGATTGGAGCGAACATGGAACATATTTGAAAACAGGATCTAGTTAGATTAAGGTTAATTGGTTAAATCTGATTGCGTACTCCTAAAGTTTTAGACTTTATGGCAATTAATTATTCAATGCGTTAATGATGCAAACCAAAAATTACTAGTAGAAAGGATCAACCAAAATCACCAAGATATTATGCTAATTCGTAACTTTATAATTGTCCTGTTGGGGTTGTCTAGTGATAGGGTGCTTGATTTCCGCAAAATAGACTGATGATCAATTCTATCTAAACTTAGTATGAGAGTGTTAAATTATCCATCCCCCGAAAAAAAAAATCCTTATAATTGAGGCAAATTAGTCATAGTTGGAACTAGTCAATTATGTAAAACTATATAGATCGAATAGACTTTAATAAATAGTTGGGAAAAGAATAATTATATTTATTGCTCAAAAAAAGATCATATAACAGTGGAATCAATGACGAAAAAAGCTCGCTCAACAAAGGAATCCTTAAATCAGTGATAAAAATGGCAACGCAACAGTTGAGTCGTGATTTGCTCATCTTTCAGTACCTAGTGATGGAGGAGGACAAATTCATTGCTAGCTAGCAACATAGTGGATGGCAGGCGGTAGGGCAATGGAGGGAGAGAAAGGTGTGCCAGTTAGCAAAGAATTTTTCATCTGTTAGAGACGGAATATCTGTCGCTGATGGCGACGAATCTTAAATGTTGTCGATGATTTGCAACTTTTCTTAAAAAAAGGAAATTTTGTAAAGATAGGTTTTCTGTCGTCATTTCGCCGACACTTTTGATATTTTTTAATAAAATACTTGTTTTGTCGACTATCCCTTAGTACAATATATTCAATTCCCTACGTACAATTACAAAAGATGATTTTCAACTAATTCGAAAACAATGCATCCTTCGCGGCTCATTCTCAAGAATTGTCAAACCAAAAATAAGCCAAATATCACACGTACAAACTAAATAGTTTTCAAGCATTTCATCACAATTCAAGTCACAATCAAGTTTGTAGAAACATGCAGTTCCTGAAAAGGGTAGTTTACTTTACAACACGAAGAGACCATTGTCCTCAATCAAATGGAATAGGGAAGGGAGAACCAAGCAACTCAGGAATCAGTCTCCAAGGGTATTATCATCATATTCTTCACCCTTATCTGCATCCTCATCCTTATCTTCATCTTCATCAATCAAACTCATCTTCATCATTTCGTGGAGAATTAGTAAAGGGCTGTTGTAATCTCGAGCAAGAACCTTGTTGCATTTGGAAAAATGCTTGCATTTGTTGGTTGATGGTCATCATTTATTGGCTCCTTCGTGTTTGCTCCCGTAGCACTTCCTCCTTAAGTTGCTTGTCACTTTGGCATAGTATTTGGTTGGATTCCTCTCATTGCTTACATTTTTCTATAAGCATGCAATAATTCTTTGCTTGTAAAGTGAGCCCACCCCTTAAGTTGGTTACCATACCCCTTAGATCGTTCAAATTTTCTTGCGATGGCACATAACCTATAGCTTCTAAAAAAAAATTATGTGAACTATATATTATTAACAGTAACTAAACTTATCCTAAGGTTACGTTGTGCTAAACTTTACTACCAATAAACTAAAGTATAGTGTTAAAATTAAGTTTACCTGCTCGTTGAGAGGGACTGAAGTTAGAGGAATCCCTAATGTTGACGACCTCACCTCTAATGTTGTAAATATGACATTTTTTGTTCTTATAGGTATTCACCCACAACTCATTTGGATTTGGCAATGATTGACATGGATATTAAGAATTGTCATCTAAGGGCCCCTAAGAGTTGATGATATTTTGAAAACCTTATTCAAAGAATTCCTACGATATCAAAACATTTGTTAAAAAATCAAATATATTATATTTCGTGAGATTGTACGAATCCAAATTGAACTTGTAATTAAGACTGAAGAGTAGCTTACATATATTTGTTGTGATTTCTTAGCAACCCAAGGGCCATCTTCTTTGTCATGATGTTTGTTAGTACGAGTGAACAGCTTAACAATTGTGGGATCCATCCCAAGTTGCTCCCTCTATATGTAAAAAAAATGTAAAAAACTCATAAAAAAACCACACTCAAACACATAACTAAAAAAGACTCAAAGAGGTAAAGTTAGTTATCCAATGCCTTACATGCTCATGCATAGGGACCGAGCCACAAGTGTAAAAAGATGGTCCAATATTCTGTGGATCACCAAGCTATATTTTTTTAGGTATTTTCACAAAATTTCTTGTATGCTTTATTGTCCCAATATTGTTTGAGTTCTTTCCAATGGCGGTTAGCAAGTCATATAGGCTGCTTATTGTGCTTCCTTTCTTTGTCAAGGAAATCCCTCAAACGTGCATTACCACTGTATTCAAAATTTCTCGTGACTAGGCGTCATGGATGGATCCCAAGTGAACCACTTCTGCAATGCAAAAGACGACAAACACATCAGATAATGCCATAATAATGAATCAGATACACACAAAGTGTTATATGTAGTCACTTTAGTTACTTAAACTCTCCAAACCATGAATCACTATATACCATACAGGTCAAGCTCCATCATATTTGCTTTAGACGAATAAAGAAATCCTTACAACAACAACAGCATTTGGGAGAAACGTATTTAAACAAAACACATCAAACTAACGCCACGTGACACAAAATAATTCAAGTTAGAAACAAGCAATACCATCCGACTTACCTGTTACTATATACACAATATACATCTTGGTTTGAGAGCTTGCATGACTAGATTGTGCTTCACAATCTCTACTTCTAATGTCGTGTTGGGACTGGTTACAAATAGAGTCACCAATGGTATAAGTAGTGTTGAAGGTAGGGTTCACAGTGTTGGTGATGGGGGTGTGGTTTGGAATGTTATTTCCGAACTGTTGATATGTTAAAGTTTGGTTTGGCATATATGGATTACACTTAGGGAAAGACACCATAGGAACTACGCCAAATTGATTAGGGATTGGAATTATTTCTGAAACACCTAGAGTGTAAATACTCATGGTTGCTCCTATGGACAATGTACCATGAGGTGCTTAGGGAGGTTGATCAATGTCCATACCACTAGGTTGTGCGCTGGAACTCCTATCGCCACGCCCTCTTCCTCTATCTCCAGTAGAAGACTTGACAAGGGTTGGAATTTGTACCTGAAATATTTGACAACAAATACGAGTACAAATAATGATTGTACATATCTGTAGTTTATCCACACAAAATAATAGGTACAGAATAGCAGGTTTGACAATTAACACATAATAACAGTAAATTAATAACTAAGTGTTAAAAAACTAAGTAATGAAAGACATAACAATTTCTAAGCATCTAATTGTCTCCATCATCTATTTTTGCATTTAGCACATGGACATTTATACTTCCCCCGCTTTCAAAGTATGGCTACCTACTTGCAAATTCATTAAATTGATTTGCTCCATCTAAAAATTCTTGTGTATATTTGTGCGATTACGTAATTATCTACTATACATCCACCAACGATATGGTGGGTCATTCACATTATGCTCAGACAACAATATTTATGTAAGTTATTGGAATATTACTCTTAATTAAAATTTAAATTCTTATAATCATACAAATTAGACAACTATAAAGTAATATTCAAACGTGACATTAACTAATCCACGAAAACATATATAAACGCATGAACTTAAATATATAAAACATTAGAAACATGCATTATAAAAGATATACAATTGAATATGTAAACATATATACAAACTTACATTTTGCTTTTTAAATATTCATGTTGCACTCTTAAATTATTCACCAAAATGCACACAAGTTTACTTACCAAAGATTCTATTTCTAATTAATCCTAACTACATAAATGGTGTTCACATTACATTACCATGAATATTTCATAAAAATTACCATGCACATTACCATCAGATTACCATGCACATTTCATAAATATTCATGTTCCACTACACAAATATTCTTAATTATTCATCCAAATGCACACAATTTTACTTACCAAAGATTCTATTTCTAATTAATCCTAACTACATAAATGGCGTTCACATCACATTACCTATTATAAAGCATGTCAATTTACAAAAAACGTTTGATTGTACTCCCACAAATTTCACAATTGAATTAGAAATTGAAATAATTTTGTACATTTCTACTTATACTACAAATGTATTTTTTACTTTTACAAATTCCACAAAGCTAATAATAGATTCATACTTAAGCATTTTGTTTCCACCAATCAATCACATTCTAACAAAAATTTCCAAATCTAAACCTTGAATTACATTGAGAAAGAAGACGAATAAATTGGAGCAATTACTTCACACAAATTTCACAATTCAACATAAACATGAACTAACTACAAGATTTCAACAATGGTGTAGTTCTATAAATTTTCAGAATTAAAACTATATGAAGTGAAAATAAAAAAACTACCCAATTCTGGTGAGAGTAGTTGCTTGGATGGCAATGGTAAACATACCCCTGCAGCGACACAATAAGGTGGGGGTGTGACGCAGTGGGGGTGGGGGCTCTCACTCTAACTCTACCTCTAAGAAAGACAGCTAAAATGCAAGAGGAAAAGAACCAACTATGGTTATTAATTTGTCATTGCCAATAGAATTTTCATCACCCAGCTAAAAATTAATTTTTTTTACTGTTTAGCGACGAAAAATATGTCACTGAACGGTAAAATAAATTTAATTTTTATCTTTAGGGACCGAAACTCCATCGTAGACTGTTAAAAATATGCGATGGAATCCTAATTCATTCGCTATTTCTGCCACCACCTCTAACAAAATAAATTCTCTATTTATCACTTGCTATATCTACCACTGACTACCACATATTAGGATCCGCACTATTTTTCATGGCTATTTGGACTTTTTAACAGCGTAAATTTACAATTGAGGAAAATTTCAAAAAATATTGTGGATTTAAGTAATCCACAATTACTAACATTTTCTAATCGATTCAACTATGTCTCAATCAACAAAAATTTAATGAAAACATAGTTCCTTTTGTTTTTTGTGAATACATTTACAATTTTCATATAAACACCCAATCTATACTATTATAATAGTAATCTCTACAAAACCCTATGATGATGCAACGAGAATGATTTGTAGGATTTGATGTAATCTTAATCATAAAAATATTTATACATTAAATTTAAGCCGTCAATTTTAAGGTTAGGATATCTCTGTGTTTTATTTAAAAAATCTCCCACGATTTCAGATATACATGATAAAAGATAGATGATAATCCAATTATCTAGGAAAAAAGTCAGGCAATTATATTTATTCATTAAATCTAAACCGTATATTTCAATTTAAAAAGCTACCTTATCTAAGTAAAATGCCAATTTTTAATTTTTAATTTTTAAAAATATCACTCATAATATTTCTGTTATATTTGATAAAGGAAACATGATAATTCTATTATCTAAAAAAGTCCAAGCAATTAAACAAAGTGATAATCTTTGGAAAAACCTAAAATGCTAGTTACAACGGAAGTGATTTGCAGGACTTGATGTAATCTTATCCATAAAAATTAGTCATCTATTAAATCTAAGCCTTCAATTTTATATCTAATATGTCGATCTACCCAAGCTATATTAATAACAATATTTATAGAACCATAAAATACTAACACGAGAGTGATTTGTGGGACTTGACATAATCTTAGCCACAAATATTATCAACTCATTAAATCTAAACCATTGATTTCAAAGTTTAAAAAAAATAGTTTGTAACTGTCATTTATCTCCTAGCAAAATATTGCTTTATTTTTATTTATTTTTAAAACATAACTTAGAGGAGTTAACTACCTACTTCCCATATTTTCGATCATACGTGATGCATGAATGTCGGGACTTTAGATATTTTCGATTGTTGATTCTATGCACTTCTCTTTCTCTCATCAAAATGCATGAGCACTCTCTCTCTCTCTCTCTCTCTCTCTCTCTCTCTCTCTCTCTCTAGGAAGTTGATTTCTTAATTTATTTTTGAAATTGCTTCTCTAATATTCCTTCTTCCCTAATTTTATTTGATAGTCGCCCTTTGATTATTTACTAGATAATTTTTTTTAAATCTTTCGACTAATTTATTTGGGAATTTGTGTGATGCACAGTTTCAAGGAAAACAGGAAAACACAAACAATACTCATGAAGCAATGGAGGTGTGTAAAGACTAGAAGAACACATGAAAATCTTGTCTTTTTGTTTTGCTTTCGGTTCCTGGGATTGAATCTACTAGCATTGTGCGATGGTATGATTGCTTCTGCTTTAGTGCATTTATAAATTTTCAGTTTTGTGCTTGCTGGATTTTCGTTACTATTAGCAATTCTTTTGTGGTTGTATGTTATCAAGGTCTTGGATTTCTTTTAACTTCTTTTTATTTTTTTAGATATAAGAATGACAAATAGGATAGTCACGATAATGGAATTTTGAAGGAGGGTGGTTGATTTGTGAAGTCAGAGGGTTTGAGAGGAGGGATGATAATATGGTATATTAATTTAGAAAGAGGCAATCACCTTCAGGAAATTTAATTTTAGTTAGAGGGTATTTCGATCCTAAGGGGGGTATAGATGGATTCATTCTGAAGTTTGAGCTCCATTTTGTCTTTTTTTTTTGGAGGAACTAATTGTAGAGCATGCTTAACATAATGAGCACTGAATTAGAGATTTTGGAAGTTAATACTTGCGGAAGCATTCCATTACTGTCTACTAGGAACCTCAAGTATAGAAAAGTGCCCTTCAAGGACTTGGACGAATATTTCAATCAACTGGAAAGAGAAAAAAGACAAATAAAGGAATATAATCTATTTTTGGAAAATGATGCCTTCAACTTAGCAAAAATTGCTATCTCTTTATATTTTTGTGAAAAACTAGAATAATGAATTTTAAAGGCACATATTGTTCAGTATTTGATGAAAGAGAATAAATTTTACACTATGATTCTTACTATTGCCAACAAATTTTGGAGAGATATCTCATTTGATATCGCTATATTTTTAAAAAATTCATTTCACACACAACATAAAAATAAATGTGTTACGGAAAAAGTTCATCATGGGGGGGGGGGGG
>JACYFF010019584.1:70803426-70867770 GCA_017589665.1 Selenicereus undatus | reverse complement strand
ATATATATATATATATATAACTAGGAGTCAGTTCAATTGATAATATTTGTACGAGTCAATTGTTCACAGGAGTTATTATTGGACAATTAGATTCGAATATGTCGATTTCTGCCGCCATGACTCATTTACACGACCAAAAAGAATAAATAAATCTGGTTGGCCTTGTCCTTCACACCAAAGTGGAGTATAGAAAAAAATGGTGGCCTAGAGTAGTGAAGATTACTCTCTAATTATATTACTTGTTCCTCTTAATAAAGAAATTTGAAATGTAACATAGATCCTAAGGAAGAAAGCCCCTATTTTTACTTTTGTGGTATTAGTACGGACAAATATTAGTCAATTTCAACTTCATCTCTAGTATTGATCAACATTGTTAGACTGGGATCCTAGTTAGAATGGATTAAGGTGCCATAGAATCAAAATATTATAATTGGATCGAGATTTGGAACAGTGAAAACTATTTTGTAAGAGTAAAGATTTTAACAAACATCCATTAAGATTATAGAAATTGAGTTACACTACATTTTCTAGAATCTTTTGATAACAAAAACATATATTGTTGTACTGTTACATTGACGACAATTATGTATGAACACTTCATTAAATTCATTGAGGATCCTGGATCGGCATGTAAGATTGCAATATCATATTACGATTTTATCGTATAGTTTTTGAATTCAATTAGCATCACAAAATTTTAATGGATTAAGCATTCTAGGAGGAGGTAGATGGACGGAAAATGTTTGAATTGTTGAATACTGAGATTGTAAGATTTGGATAAAGGGTTTAATAGGTTATGGTATTAATTCCTACGGAGCAAAGACCCCTATGTCTTTTCTTTTCTTTTTTTGGGGGGGGGGGGGGGGGGGGGGGGGGTATAATTGAGTGAGAACATTATTCGTGTAGTCAGCTGAAGAAGCTTACCTGAGTGCATCATTAGGTTTAAAAGGTTTACAATTCAAGGCTCGACCGAGGAGTTAGTTCCTATGTCTGCCTTGTCTCATTCCGCTTCCCTGTCCCTCCCAAGTCCATAACATTATACAAGAAAAATGTCACAATAAGTTGTGTTCGAAAACCTAATGATGCACTCAGTCGAACAAAGCTAGCCATCAGCAAAGGCTTTGGCTAAAGTAAAATGACACACTAAATTGCGTTCGTTACGTACTTTTCCCATTAGTACACAATTCCACTGTTTTAGAATTACATAAAAACAATCTCTCTACAATTTTATCCTAGCCAAAAATTGGATTCGGGTTAACAAGGGTTATGTCAACTCTCACACACATCTTAAAGTCTGAAACTGAACTTGCTACGAACCAGCATTCAACGTGGAAAATTGGATTCAATTTGAAGTGGACTAGCACTCTTTCCTAGATGCAGAGGGACGAAACAGATTGCAATTACCAAGAAACACAAAGGCTAACAAGCACCAAATCAAGAGTGTAATCTTAATTTCATTTCGCATGATTGAGCAGCGACTTTACAGCAACTCTTCGTCTACCAGCACAGGTGGACCAACTTACAGTTAGAAAGAGGCAAAACAAAAGAAACCATGGAAACATCAAATTATTTCAAAGCAAAAAACATCCATCCGCGACATATCCCAAGCTTAAAACTCAAGAAGATAGAAGTTATATATATATCCACTAAAACTAATAACCAGAACGTATGTGAATTCCAATTGCAACAGTCAAAATGGTGAGAATACAGAAGAAAATAATGGCATGAACCAAAACAGAAATCCCGCTTGTGCTCATATTTCCAAATTCCACCACCCTTGTTCTTGCAGGCAGTTGAAACAGCAGCCCCGGTGACAGAAGTATAAAGAGAGCCACTGACACCACCACTGGCCCCCAATCAACCACCATTGCTCGACGTGTGTGGTTCTTTTTGTATCCCCTCTTAGTTCACTCTCTATGAATCAGTCTGTACTGGTCGACATCAGTTGTCTTCTGATAGAGGGGAAGGATTTTGAGAATTTGTAGGGCGAATAAGAGGGAGCTTTCCTTGTTGAAGAAGGAGAAAGACAAGCTTGCTAAGGAAAAAGACGGGGCAGAGAAGAAGGGGGGCGGGAAGGAAGGGATCAAGAAAGGTGCCGTAGGTGTTTTTGTTTTCTTTGGCTTAATAAAGCCCAGTGCGTTTGCTTTATGGATTACTTCAATGACTACTTTTTCTTTTCTTTACAATTCATTCATTCATGAAAACTGCACCTTCTGTCTCTATCGCTTTTTCCTTTGCGAGGTGCCTTGCTTTGGTGTTGATCAAGGAAAAAAGAAGTATAGGAGACAATGTGTAAAGTTAAAGGGATGATCAAGACATGGAGGACGCTGGGGTTTGGTTTCGTTTGTGTTTTTGTTTGTCTTTTTTTTGTTTTGGTTTGCTCGGTTAAAGAAAAGCTAGTTTCTCTTTCAACCTACTTCACCAATTTACCCACCCAATTTACCTACGAAAAGAACAGAGCCTTAATAAAGGCATATGCATGAAACTTCCATACGATTGCTGAAGATTGTTACATGTTTTATATGTTAGTAATTGTGATGCACGAAGACCTAAGCTTTTGTGAAAAGATGGGAAATAAAATAAGTAAAATGATAAAGAAATGGCTCATGATATATATGTCTCACTAGCACATACTTTTTAAATATATTGTTTTAGCAAAGTTAACATGTTATATGATTTAAAATTACCTAATTTTGAATAGTTATAGCTAATTATGATTGGCGAAATTTTACCACTCGTCTGCTACGCTGTTGAGCACAATGACTCCTTAATCAAATCAATTATATCCACAAAGACATATTATAAGCGTAATTTTATAATTGTGAAAATTCATCAATAAAGAAGTGATTTCACCCAATTTATATGTTGTAATAATTATACCACTTTTTTTCAATATAATATATGATAATATAATTTTTAAACTAAGATTGTAACAGGACATTTATCATTTGGCTAAAGATACAATATTTAAGGTAAAAATAATTTCAGTCTTGATGCCAGTTTAAAAATTGATACATTATGCATTATATGAACGATGTGCTTATAGTGGTTGGCACTATAGAACAACCATCATAACTGGATAATTCTAGACCATACATTTGTTAGAACTTGATCTAATTAAACCATTGATTTAATTATTGTTTTTAAATGAATAAAAGTGTCTCTTAAAAATCATTGGACATTTGTAAATATTGAGAAAAAATAACTTTCATAAGAGTTGTTTGGACTTTGTTTAATTCTTAATGCCTATGCTTCCTATCCAACCCATTCAGATTTTCCTATGAAGCATTCATATTTTCCTGCGAGACGTACATATTTTCCGGTGAAGAGGGCATTGGTTCCCAGCGACCCATCCAAATTTTCCGGAGAGACATGCATATTTTCCTGTGAAAAGGGCGTTTGTTCCCAGCGACCCATCCAAATTTTCCGACAAGACATCCATATTTTTTTGGCGATGAGTGTGTTGGCTCCCTCGCTCCCTCTTTGGTTCTCATTTTTCCGGCGATGAGCAAGGATGGCCATTCAGCGACCATTATCACCAATCTTTAGCAACAACCGGCCATTAGGCCCATTGTCGTTGAGTCATGGTCGCGTGTACTCGCCGGACAACAAACGTTTGGTCTCACCGTAGAGAGGCCTGAAGCAGCGGATCTAATGGAGAACGACTTTTTCCATCCAGTTGGTTGGCGTCGGCGGGTGGTAGCGGCTGGATACAATCGCTAGGGTTTTGGTGGTTGGCTAGTTTTCCTTTTTTTTTCGATTATTTGATTTTGTTTAATAGTAAATAACATTGTCTTCAAAGCAACAAAAGTGCAATGACTTGGTGGCTCGGTGACTTAACATATTGTTGTGTTGTTCAGATGGTTGGGTTTTCCATTTTGGGGAACAACTTTTTACTTTTTTCGGTTTTTGGTGGACAATTTTTTAATTGCTGCTTGACAGCTTTTTAATATTTCCTTTCCTTTTCCAACCTTAAGAGCTTTATTTTTTTTATATTTTAGCATGATTTTCTTATCTTGTTTTAATATATGAAATCTTTCTTTGATAGAAAAGAAAAATATGAAATATTTCAAGATATTTTATTTCCTTTTCTTCCGCCATAAAGTACAAAACCCTAATATCTCGAATTCCACAAATTCAGCCTTATTCAAGCACTTAACATCAACAATAGTTCATCAACTTATTGGATAAAATTACTCATCGTTATCTTCTTCTCAACAAATCTTGGTCTAAATCACCCAACATCCATCTTCTTGAATAGCTTAAATTGGAATGTTAACATTCAATCCCTTGTTTCCTAATTAAAAATATGCATTGATTACTAGCAAGTCATATTTTTATTTCTTCAGTTTCTTTGCATGTTGATTGTTCTATTGTAGCATCTTAACTGACAAAGAGATAATGTTAAGTTTTTTTTTTTTAATACAGCATTGTTAATTATGAATTTTCAGTAGAACTTTTTAGACTTATAATTTATGGTTGTTCTATCTTTTAATTTATAAGTTTTGAGTAGAATTTTTAGTTCTTACGTTTATGATTATTATATTGTCAGTTATGAATAAGTTTTTAGGTTGAATTATAGAATTATTTAGACTTATAATTAGTATTTGTTCCATTATTTTAAATTCTTTTACTTATGATTCTTCTCCTGTTAGTTAAGAATAAGTCTCTAGTTTTAATGATAGAATTATTTAGACTTATAATTTAATTTCCTATTGGAATTTTTTGCTATAATTGAAAAATAAAGAGTATATATTTTTTGAATGAAAGGAAAGTAAATAATAGAGTTAATCTTGTTACAGTAATAGTCAGTCTAATTAAAGTGTAAAATTTGACGATAATATTTTGACAAAAGGTAGATGAATTAGTAAGTAATAAATTTGGAGTATTAGCCCTCTTTTTTCCTTTTCTTAACAAATTGTGAATATGCTACACCCTAAGTGCTTTTTTCACTTTTTATTGGAAGTTAGTACATAATGCACATGAACAAAGAAAATGCAGAAAAAATTACGATTGAATATAGTGACATGAATGATTTAACTCCTTAGAAGAGTGAAGCTAAAATAATTGGGGATTTGGACAATGAAATTCTATGGGTGTCATTTGGAGAAGAATTTCAAGATTTTACCATGAGAGATATGACAAAATTGATATCTAGGTCTTTGGATTTATGAGGCCAATTTATGAAATTTATGTGAAATCAAAAGGATTTGGAGTCTGACAAAAGGGGGCATGTAAGAGTGGATGAGATGTACCTCCAACTTCAATAATATTTAAATGTTCCATAGAGGGTGAACATGATCCAAAGTACCAAAAAACCCCAACAGGATAAGAAACCCAAAATAGTTGACAAGATGTAATTGTCTAATAGAAATTCGATTCAAATGGATGAAAGAAGCAGATCATTGCATTGTTACTAGATTTGTGATTGAACATTCACATCCTCTTGCAAAATTATGACATACAAGATACTTCAGGTTGGTAAATAACTAATTAATTTTTAATTTTTGTTATTTGTCATTTTATATATAATCTTATTAAAGCATGCTTTATTTTCTAAATGGAAAAAAATAGGTATCACAAGAAAATTCCAAAGTAGGATAAGAAAGAAATGGAGCAACTTATGATGTTGGCATTCCCCGACATTTCATATGTCGATCTATAGCAAATAGATCGGAAAGCATTGGGGAGCTTCTATGCCAAAAAATTGACTTGAAAAATCATCTCTACAAGCATAAGAATAAGGAAATCTGAGGGGGTGATGCTGAAGCCATTTTGGCATATTTTCTAAGGAAAGAAAGCTGTTGATCTGGCATATTAACTGAGATATACAAAGTATGTCGAGGGTAGATGAGAGAACTTATTTTGGCATGACAAAATGTCAAGCGTGGGTTATAAAATGTTTGGGCATGTTCTTGCTTTTGATAGACATACAAATGTAATGAATATAGTAAGCCACTTATCGTGCTAGTCAAAATCAATCACAATCAAAAGACAATGACTTTTATCTATGCTCTTATACTGCATTAGAACAAATCCTCTTTTATTTTGATTTTGGAATAGTTAGCTGAAGCGGGAGATGGACAAAACCTGGAGATAATTGTGACAGATGGTGACAAGGCTATGGCCAATGCAATTAAGGTGGTACTTCTAGAGGCAAGACATAGATTATGTCTATGACATCTACTGAGAAACGTGCAATCAAATGGCAACTGTCAATTTACAAGTGGTTTCATTAAATGTGTTAGCAAGTATCGGACTCAAATAGATTTTGAAGTTGGTTGGCAAGAACTTGTGTCTCATTGTGGTGTGCACCATTGAAAGTGGGCAACGGACTTGTACAATGATAGGAAAAAGTGGGCAAAAGCATATCTACATGGAAATTTCTTTGAACGTATCTAAATCACTATTTTAACACATTTATCTATTGCTTATTTTAAAATATTTATTCCATATTTATTATTTGTCAACCACTTTAGGAATGAGTAGTAAGCAAAGAGTAGGGCCTGTGCGTAGAACGATCAAACTAGGATTGGATTTAAACATCAAGTTATATAGACTTGTTCAATAACATGAACAAGTAATTGTTTTTTTTTTTTTTGGAAGTGAACAAGTAATTGTTGAACAAAGAGATAAAGATTAAAAGGCCTCATCATGAAACAAAATGTTGAAATAACAATATAGTTTATTACATAAAGCATGACGAGTACATATAACATTTTCCCCTATTCAATAAGTAAATTGTATTATTAGTTTTGGGATAATTTACTTTTTCATGCATAACCACGAAAAGAAAGCCATATCCAATTTGATACCATTTGTCCAGGAAAAGCATAAAAATTGACATATGCTACAAATTGACTCTTTGAAGAATTCTAGTAAGCATCCTCACTTGTGTCTTTCAAATTAAACATTCTGTCATGAATTCTCGCTTGTTCATAAGTTAAAAATTGCAAATAGCTTTTGTGCTTCTCATCGGCACCATGTGCAACATCACCCAAATTATGTAGATTCTCTTGGATATCTTCTAAATCTATAAACTACATACAAAATGAAAAAAGACATAATAACCAAATTGAAAAGGGAAAAGTCCTCACGTGCAATAATAAACAAATATACCTAATGTGTTCCATCTGTTTTGTTGACTTCATTATTGTTAGTAATACTTTGCGAGACAGTCATGTCATTCACATACGTAGAATTAAAATTCTATATAAGATAAAATATAATATGATAACAATAACTTAGAATTTTCATTAAACGAGGTTAATTATGGGGAAAAAGAAATTCACTATTAATGATGTACCATTGTGTATCCATTCCACAATGACAAATCCCTTTCTTTGTTCGGCATCAAATTAGAATCACTTGAATCTTGCTAAATATTACATTGTTAGGATCCACACTAAGACAGATCCTGAAATTTTACCATGTCTTCTTTCCTTGTTATGTGACATTTCTTCCTCATCAACTCACTTTCCTAAATTTAACCCCATCTCTTGAGGCGATGACTCACATTTACCAATTTTTTATGATTGGATTGTTTTTGAATCTTGTGAATAAACTACGTGTGTATCTATTGTGAGCGAGGTTGCCTCTTTTCATCATACATAGAAAGATGGCTATCTTTAAGTGTAACTAACTCATTGCGAAAGTAAAGGTTTACTAAAGCATATGTCAGCTAAGGCCTCGAGAATCTTCATTCTGATAATTGGTGAGTTTTGATTGTATGTGGCATTAAGGTCTTGTTTTCTCCTGGCATTTTCATCACTAAGTTGCCCAAAGTCTTGACTACAAACTTTCAAGAATAGGGAATTGCAAGGTTGTTTTGATATTTTTTCAGACACATCTTCTATTTGCTTTGTATTAGGAGTGACAAACGGAATATCAACTTTGTCTTTCAAGTTCCCTTTTTCCTTTTGCTGATTAGAATAACCCATACTCATTCAATTCAAAGTGAACACCATTTTTTTAATAGTATCAAGTTGAGTGAAACTAAATTTTAAAAGTTTCGTGTTTAGTTTGTAGTTTTGCAAAATTTTTGAACAATTACATGGATTAATGAAATTTTCACTCGAAACCTTTTCATTAATCTACAAGAAAGAAAAAAAAAACTAACCAAAGAATATCACTAACATGCCACATTCAAAGGCATAGTCTTTAAAATAAGCCATATGACAATTATTATTAAAAGCATATCACTCAAAAATAATAAGTTACATTTGGTGACTAACATTGTACTTGATCATAGTTGAACTCACAAAATTAACATTTAAAATTAATAATCATTCTTAGGTACCAAATTAATAAAAAATTAAAAATATAATAATTGAAATAAAAATCCTTGTACTTATCTGGTCAACCTTCTTTTCACCATGTGCACTAAGGCTGTACATTGAGGAATCCATATTGCAAGATTTGATTAAATTAATGATGGCATGGCATTAGTGGACCATAATTGATCAGAACTTCATAAATTTATACAACTAAAGCACTAGGGTTTACATAAGGATTACAAAGATGTGATTGGATATTAACCCTAAATCAATAATGGAAACGTAATTTATTATATGAAATATATCTTACAACAATAAAAAGGAGAGAAAACGCACTGAAATGAGACCTTCCTAAGTGTTTCATTGGGCAACCTATTTCTCATAAAATAGCCTGTAAAGATTGGAAACTCGTTCCACTACTCCACAACCAAGTATTCTAACCACTAAGGCAGTTCACATTTATGTGTCATTACATCTCGTTTTTGCTATACAAACACTTTAAAATAAATTAAACAAAGTCCTACTAAACACAAAACCGTATCAACTATACCCAGATGTTGCCACCCACCAGCATCAGCTAATGGGTTGTAATAGTTCCCATTCATAAGGTCTGCAGCTTTCGACATCTCTACAGTGAGACCGATTGTTTGTAGTTGAGCAAGCCCATGCAACGTCGATTCGGGCACAATAGGGCTAATGATCGATTGATTCTAATGTCTGTCACTAATGACTGATGATAATGGTGGCAAGTGGACTAGAAAGCTTGCCGAAGCTAATGACAATGGCGAAGGATGCTGGTCGCAGGAGAAATGAGACACAACAAGGTAGCGAGAAAGCCAACACACTCATTGTTGGAAAATATGGATGGCTTACAGGAAAATTTTGAATAAGTAGCAGGAACCAATGCCCTCTTCACCAGAAAATAGGGATGTCTCGTCGAAAAATATGAATGGCTATTTCGAAAATTTGAAGGAACATAAGTGGGTAGCAAGCATGGGCATTAAGGATTAAACAAAATATAAACAACTATTATAAAATTATTTTTCTCAATATTATAAATGCTTTAAGATTTTTAAAATACACTTTTCTTTATTTAAAAATAGATAATTAAATCAACGGTTCAGATCAAGTTATAACAAAGGTATGGAATAGATTTATCTGGTTATGGTGGGTATCATATAGTGACAACTGACTATAAGCTTTTGCTTATATGAATGAACAATGGTTTAATTGAATTTAAATTGGCAAGTCTGAGTACAATATCTAAATTAATAAATTATTTGTAACCTCTCTCAGCTATAAAATTATAGTACAAGCCTTCTTCCTATAGAATGATTGGTCTTCACTAGAATATCTTTTGTAGATGTCAACGACATGGCCCACGATTTCTTTTAACCCAATAAATTTGTGATTGGTTCTAACACTATAGACCTTACTATTTCAGGTGCTTAACACGTACATTTATGTTGTATCGATGCCAAAGAATGTTATTGTAGTTCAAAACATTTATCATCATCCATATAATATGTCAACTACACCTAGAAACATATATTGAAATGAAGTTCACACTTAATAATAGTTATATTTATAAGATTTTTTTGTTTATTGTACTGTTTGGTTCAGAAGACATGATTTTCTCATAAAATAGCTTTCTAAATTTTCATGCTTGATATAGTAAAGAATGAAAACTATTCTTCAAGAAAAATCATTTCCCCCCAATGGGACATAATGATTTCCATTTTAAGAAGAAAGGAGGATGATTTTCTTCCTTCGACTTTTTTGGCGACATAGTCAGTCGAGCTTTAGGTGCTGAATAAAATTTTATTAGTTTGTATTGAAATTTGGTTATCTAATCTGAAATAATAAAATATACTCAAATCCAGATTTGGAGATGAACTTTCCTTCATTTTCTCAAGATTTATATATGCCAACATAAGTCAATCGACATCTTTCGTCACTTAAACAATCCAGTTGTCCTTTTTTGCCACTAAAATGTAACGACGACTTGGATCAAAACTTGATTATCAGGTTTTAAAGATTAAAATAAGCTCAACTGCAAACTTTGAGCCCAACATTTCTTTATTTGGTCACCATTTTTCTCATCCACACAATTTAGTTGACATGTTTCGTTACTTAAACAATTCGGTTGATACTTTTTGCCACTAAAGCAATACTAATGGTTTGGATCGAACCTTGACGATCGAATAGAAAAGATTAAAATAAGCCTAAATCCCAAATTTGAGCTTGATCCTCTGTCATTTAGTTAACATGTTTCTCCACCACGATAATTTAATCGATACTTTTCCACAGTTTAAACAATTCAGTCGACATTTCTCGGCACTAAAACAATTTCAACGGTTTGGATTGAAGCTAATTATCAAATAGGAAATACAAAAAGAAGTTTAGATCAAAATTTTAAGCACAACATTCATTCATTATTCAATATTCCACTATGACAATTCAGTCGACCTTTTCACCACTTAAACAATTCAATTGACATCTTCTTTTTGTCCATAGAAAAGGATTTACCTTGCACCAAATAATGAAAAATATGAGATAAAAATTCATTTTTCTTGGAAAAACATTTTTCATAGAAAATGATTTTTCAAAAACACCATTTTTCTTCAAATCACACACTACCTGTATGTATGACATCACAAATAAATCTTTTTTTATCCGAACACACAAATTTTTCATAATATATTAAAATTTTCTATTATTACTATTCGATTTTGACCACATTTTATTTTCTCCAACCTAGGAAGAAGTCTTTCAAAATTCTTGGAATCATCTCTAGTTAATATGAGTCAACTCCGTAATTTGATTGATTAAATTCAATTGCACCGACTTGACTTGGCGCAATACAAAATAATATAGCCCTGTCAAGTGTTTCAAATTTAAACCATACCAGTTTGATCATCAACAAGTGATGTGTTTCCTCACTAACGAAGCCACATTCAAGATTGGAATGTAGGCAAACTAAGAAGGAAATGAAAACATAAGCAAGGATTGAAGGGAACCCAGTTAGAGTGAACTAGGGAAGATAGTTTCTAAACTGAAGTATGGATATAGAAACACCACCATGAATTAGTTTAGGGCCCTTAATCCTTCTTAATTAGGATACAGAAACACCACCTAAGGAGTGATTATGACTCACTAGATCAACACTTTATTCAGCCTAAGTAAAGATAAGCTAGTTTGAGTGTTTGGATAGAAACTAGGAGTTAAGAGCAAAGCTCGACTGAATTCTGATTAATCCCATATCTATCCCAATGAACAAGCTAGCAAGCACTTAAGTAGGCAAACCCATATTAGCTTAGCTTAAATACATCACATGCATCTAGCTAATTACATGCTTAATTATGCTAAACTTAAGCTTAAACATGTTATTAAGATAATAAGCTGTCCGCTTGCACATGTCAGAGAGAGAAATGGTTGCTGATTTGACTCACTTTGCGGCTGGCCAATTAGAACCACCCATGATCTTTATCTCCCTTCCTAGTGGCCAAGGAGCCTTTCAAAGCTGCAAACTAGCCGATGATAGGCCTGCTAGTAGCCTACGCAAGCAAGTTGGCAAGTTGGTAAGTCACAAAGTCGTTCCCTTGACGAGATCTCAGCCGTTGATCCAAAATAGTCAAACCGACCATTTGACACCCAAAGTTCAGCAGCTTGGTTGCTTGGTTTCTACCTTATTTAGATTTGATTTCAATGCATGAATGACTTCATTAGGATTTTAATAATTATCCCAAGTAAAGAAATCAAGTCTAAATCAGGTTTAAGAGGGTGAACAAGCTAAAAACTCAAATTGGACCAAAATCAAGCCCAATCTAGGACTATTGACTTGTAGGGGCAAAATCTCCATGAAGCAACTAATTTAACTTCATTTTGTCTTTAAGGCTTGTTATTTGAGAATGTTAGGTAACATCCTATGTAAAAATATCAACCCTAAACCTTTTGAATGTTTAGGAAATCAGATGAACAAAACCGGGTCTTTGTAAAGGTTCACACCCTTGGTAGTGTGTAACTTTGCAGGAGCAATGCTTGGACTAAGGCCTAAGGTTTGGTGCTTGAACTTGCATTCCCTAGATCATTTTGAAGGGTTTAATCTTGTACAAGTGCTTGATCTTTATCATCCTTCCATTGTTGAGAGGAATTTGCTCTCAAATTCATTAAATGCTCATCTTCTAGATAAGGACTCAAGTCAGCTACATTGAAGGTAGCTGAAATACCATAATATCTAGGGAGATTAACCTTGTAAGCATTGTCATTTACTCTTTCTAGCACCTCAAGAGGACCATCTACCCTAGGCATCAGTTTGCTTTTCCTTTTTGAGGGAAACCTTTCTTGCCTCAAGTGAATCCACAGTAGGTCTCCTGGCTGAAATACCACCTTTCTCTTGTGCTTGTTTGCTTGAACTTGGTAGGAGGTATTAGATTTCTCAATTCTAGCCATGAATTGCTTGTGGAGCTTCTGAATTTCTTCAACTCTCTTACTGGCCTTTACACTTGGTTTCTCTTCTGAGCTTCTAGGCACCAAATCAAGGGGGCTTAATGGATTAACTCCATAACCACCTTGAAAGGAGACATCCCTATGGTTTTTCTAGGTGCCTTATTATAAGCAAACTCAGCATGGGGAAGGGTTAAGTCCCATGCTTTTGCATTCTGTTTGATTAATGCTCTTAAAAGAGTACCCAAGGTTCTATTTGTTACCTCAGTCTTGCCATCAGTTTGTGGGTGGCATGTGATACTGTACTTGAGCTTGGTTCCCATCTTCTTCCATAAGGTTATCCAGAAGTGACTCAAATTTTTTTTTTCATGATTAGAAACAATTGATCTTGGGATCCCATGCAATCTCATAACCTCTTTAGAATGGAGCTCAACAATGTGGGTGGCATCATTGGTCTTGTTACAAGCAATAAAGTAAGCCATCTTCGAGAATCTATCCACTACCACAAAGATAGAGTCCTTATTCCTTTGAGTTTTAGGCAAGCCAAGGATAAAATCTATGCTTACATCAACCCAAGGGAGGGAAGGAACTGGCAGTAGGGTATATAACCCTTGTGGCAGTGAGTGACTCTTGGCTACTTGGCAAGTAGCACATCTCCATAAGAGTTCTTGAATGTCCTTACTCATCCCTGGCCAAAAGTAGTGCTCTCTTAGCATGGCTTGGGTCTTGTTCTCTTCATAATGTCCAGTCAAAGAACCTCCATGGACTTCCCTAATCAGTAACTCACGAGTACCACATCTAGGAACACACAAACAAGTGCATTTGAATAAGTCCTCATTCTGGACCAAAAATTCTCCTTTAGGGTGTTTTAAACAAACATAATATAACTCCCCAAAGCATTCATCTGTAGCATAAAGGGACTTAAGATGCTCAAATCCCAGAATGCAAGCATCTAGTTGAAATAATAGCAAATGCCTCTTTAAAAGTACATCTACCCCTTGATTGCAACTTATGCTTGATAGTAAAGTGGAACGACTGGAAGTATTCCACCCATTTAGCATGCCTGGAGTTTAACTTGTGTTTCCCTTGAATGTACTTTAAGGCCTTATGATCAGAATGCAAGATAAACTCACTATCCATCAAATAATGGCTCCAATGCTCTAAACTTCTCACTATAGCGTAGAACTCCTTATCATAAGTCAAGTATTTCCTTTTGGAATCACATAGTTTCTCACTGAAGAAGGCTAAGGGTATTCCTTCCTAAGTAAGAACTCCTCCTATACCCACACCAGAAGCATCACATTCAATCTTAAATACCTTATCAAAACAAGGTAATGCTAGTACTGGTGTGTAAGTTAGCTTGGTTTTCACCTTCTCAAAGGCAGAATGAGCTTTTGGGGTCCATTTAAACGATGAACAGTTAAGCACTTCAACCATTGGGGCCATGCTTGTACTGAGGTTTCTAATGAACCTCCTGTAAAATAAGGCAAGCCCATGAAAACTCCTCACATCATGGATACCCTTAGGTATTGGCCAAGATCTAATGGCCTCAACCTTGCTCTCATCTACCTTGACTCCTTTGGCAGTCACAATGTAACATAAGAAAGTTACTTCTAGAGTAAAGAATGTACACTTCTTTAGGTTCCCATACATCCTCTCCTTTTCTAGGACCACCATGATTTGAGCCAAATGATCTTAGTGTTCTTCTTCTGATCGACTGTAGATCAAGATATCATCAAAGTATACCACCACAAATTTACCAATGTAAGGCCTGAACACTTGACTCATTAACCTCATAAAGGTACTGAGTGCATTTGACAATCCAAATGGCTTGACAAACCACCTTTAGTCTTGAAAGCTGTCTTCCACTGATCTCCTTCTCTAATCCTGATGTGATAGTAACCACTTCTCAAATCGATCTTAGAAAACACACTAGAACTATAAAGTTTATCCATCATGTCCTCTAGTCTTGGAATAGGATGCCTATACTTGATGGTGATCTTTTTTATATCATGGCTATCCACACACATTCTCATGCTCCCATCCTTCTTTCGGACTAAAAGGGCTGGAACAACACAGGGGCTAAGTGACTCCCTAACCAACCCTTTGTTGATCAGTTCATCTACTTGCCTTTGTATGTCCATAGTCTCCTTGGGATTCATTTTGTAAGCAGGTTTGTTTGGGAGCATGGATCCTAGATTGAGGTTAATGTGGTGTTGGATGGATCTTTTGGGAGGTAGGCTAGAGGGTATCTCATCTGGAAAGATGCGACTGAATTGCTTCAGTAATGAGATAGCAAAGGGATGGCTTGGGGGTGAGTGTTCTGGTTCCTCAAAGGCAGTGAGGATCTATTCCTTAAAAGCCTTAAAATCATTATAAAAGGCCTTCAGTAATGGTTCTCCACAAGTGATAAACAAGTTAGCTTGTTGGGGACTCTTTTGTGGTTTTGATTTGTGGATCTGGGAAGGGCTTAAAGGGGCAAGGATAATCTTTTTCCCATCCTTGGAAAAGGAACAGGTATTCAAGTAACCATCAAGCTTTACCTTCCTAGCAAACAACCAGGGCTTACCAAGCAGAATGTGACATGCATCCATTGGGATTAAATCATACCAAAGCTCATCTTGGTAGTTTTGGCTAATGGAGAATGAAATCAGGCACCTTGAGTTAACTTGTAACCCTTTACCTTGATTGAGCCACTGAATGTTGTATGGATAGGGGTGACCAAAAGCATGGAGATTGAGTTTCTCCACCATGCTTAGAGAGACAGCGTTAGCACAACTACCTCCATCAATGATCAATGAACACACCTTATCTTGGACAGTACACCGAGAGTGAAAGATGTTCTCTTGTTGTTCTTCCTTGGTTTTAAGGCCACTCAAAGATTTTCTTAAGACCAACATCTCTCCTTCATCAGCCTCCTCAATAACCTCCTCATAATCTTCCTCCTCTGCCTCCATTAAGTGAGCCTTCTTTTCCTCCTCATTCTCCTACTGCTTACTTGCCTCCTACTCGGCCAAGGTGATTGCCTTTCTGTTTGGACACTCGGAAGCAATGTAGCCAAGATCTTGACATTTGAAACACCTCTTGGTGCTCATGGGGTTGGGGTTAGGCTGTTTTTGTGGGGCTAGGGTTTTTGGTGGAGCTTGGGTTTTTTGTGGGGTAGAAAGGGGTAATGCTGTGTGTTTAGGCAGGGGGTAGGAACTCCCCTTGATAAAAGCTTGGTTCCAGGGTGGGGGTTTGGGCAGTTCTTTTTTGTAGGTTTTGGTTTTCCTTTATTGCTTAATCTTATGAGCAAGGACACACATTTCTTCAAAACTAGTATACTGCTTCCGTTCAATCACATTAGAGTACCTAGGATTAAGTCTTCCTAAGTATCTCACAATGGTCTAGTCTTCTAACTCTTGTAAGCCAAATTTGATCATTAGTTTCTCAATCTCTCTGGTATATTCCTCTACACTCATAGTTCCTTGAGTCAAATGGTGTAAAAAGGAATAGTTATCTTAAAGGTAAGAAGGGGGTAGAAGCCAGGACCTAAGTTTGACTTTTATTTTATCCCAAGTCCTGATTTTGTCCTTTCTTAACTTAACCCTTTTGGTACACAAGTTGGTCCACCAGAGATAGGCATACTTTCTAAGCTTCAAAGTAATAAGCTTCACCTTTCTCTCTTTAGGAATGTCCTTGAAATCAAAGACCCTGTCCATTGTTTGCATCCACTCTAAGAACTCATCCGGGTCTAGCTTTCCTTCAAATTCTAGCATATCAACTTTAAAGTCATTAAAGTCAGGCAGGGGTCTTTCTTATCTTCTCCTTAGTCTCCTAGGAGGCTCCTCATCACCAGTGGAGGCCAAATGCTAGCTATCTCTCTCAACAATTTCTTCTTGATCAGAACCGGGTGAGGTAGATGAGCTCACTAGGTTTCTTCTTTTCTACCTCATTGATTCAGCAGGTTGGCGTCTTAAGTAGGCCTTCTACCTCTTAAGCTCTTCATTATTGGTGGTAGTGGCTTTAAAGTTCTTCATGAGAGCTTCAAACGTCTCCTCCAAGGTCATACTTGAACTCATGATTGCAACTGAATCAAAACCGGGAATGGTGTTCTGGGATGTGCTTGGGCAGAATGGAAATGCAACTAGAACAGGGGTTCAGGGCCAAGAAAAAACTTAATGTGATACCAAATATGATGTATTTCCTCACTAACAAACCCATATCCAAGATTGGAATGCAAGCAAGCTAAGAAGGAAATGAACATAGAAACTAGGACTCAAGGGAACCCGGTTGAATTGAACTAGGGAAGATAGTTTCTAAACTAAAGTATGGATACATAAACCCCACCATGAATTTGTTTAGGGCACTTAATATTTCTTAGGATACAGAAACACCACCTAAGGAGTGATTAAGACTCACTACATCACCACTTTACTCAGCCTAAGTAAAGATAAGCTACTTTGAGTGTTTAGAGAGAAATCGGGAGTTAAGAGCAAAGCTCGAATGAATTTTGATTCATTCCATATCTATCCCAATGAACAAGATAGCAAGCACTTAAGTAGGCTCCTCCCCAGCTACCTAGTTGCTTAGGGGTTTCCTTATTCATTAAAAAGCCTCTAATCTAGCTTATACAATCAAAATACAAACCCGAATTAGATTAGCTTAAGTGCATCACATATGCCTAGCTAATTACATGCTTAATTATGCTAAGCACAAGCTTGAACATGTTATTAAGGTACTAATTTGTCCACTTGCACATGTGAGAGAGAGAAATGGCTACTAATTTGATTCACTTTGCGGCTGGCTAATCAGATCCACCCATGATCTTTATCTCCCTTCCTAGTGGCCAAGGAGCCTTCCAAAGCCGTAAACTAGCCAATGATGGGCCAGTTGGTAACTTAGGCAAGCAAGTTGGCAATTTGGTAGGTCACAAAGTCATTCCCCTGATGAGATCTCAGCTGTTGATCCAAAACAGTCAAACCGGGTGTTTGGTGCCTAAAGTTTAGCAACTTAATTGGTTGCTCGGCTTCTACCTTATTTAGATTTGATTTCAATGCATGAATGACTTCATTAGGATGTTAATAATCATCCCAAGTGAATAAATCATGTCTAAATTAGGTTTATGGGGTTGAACTAGCTAAAAACGCAAACTGGGCCATAATAGTTCCCAATCTGGAACGGTTGACTTGTAGGGGAAAAATCTCCATAAAGCAACTGATTTAACTTGGTTTTCTCTTCAGGGATTGTTATTTAAGGATGTTAGGTAACATCCTATGCAAAAATATCAACCCTAAACCTCTTAGAAGTTTGTGAAATCATATGAACAAAACCTGGTCTTTGCAAAGGTTCATGGCCAGGTAGTGTGTACCTTTGCAGGAGCAATGCTTGGACTAAGGCCTGATGTTGGTGCTTGAACTTGCATTCCGTGGATAATTTTAAGGGTTAAATCTTGTACAAGTGCTTGATCTTCAACAGCAAGTGATTTCATAAATAATTTACATTTGAGGGTAATGATTCCATTTTTTAAACATGTTTAGTGGTCTGTACTTGTATAGGGACTCTAAGCTGAACTCAGATGCTTCTATTTTTACAATCCTAAAAGAAAAATGAGTCAATTTGCAAGAATTGCTAAATCTTAAGGTTGACAAAAAAAAGCATATTAAGGGGAAAAAAAGGTATACGTAATGTTGCTTATATATGTATCTCTCCAAACCTACGAATATGACCCAACTAAGAATTGTTGTTGTATAGTAAATGGTAGGTACCCACAACTGTTGGGCTCCCTATCTCATAGATGCCCTGTTGGAATAATTTCCAACAAAAATGGAAAAGGTAGTGCAAAATTAATTATATTTTTTTTGTTGTGAAAAAATATAATTAGTAAATCCAATTAACTAATCTTCTATGCATCTTTGCATTTATAGCCATTATGATTAAATCTAATGGTTGAAAATTCATCTCATGAAAAGTTGCTTCTCTCTTGAAAAGACACTTAAGTTCTCTATAAATAGGGGATGACTAAGTGTGGTTTGGAACAAAAACAATTGTTCCAACAAATCAATCCCTTTAAGTTTCTGTCATATCTTAAGGCATTAGTGTGCCTATCTAAGTGAGGGCAACGCTGGGATAGCAGAGATCTCCTTGTATCTCATAGGTTTATTCGGGAATACTCGTTGCACGTCGAGTAAATAAAACCTTTAGGACAAGCAATCTTGATCCTACCTAGAGCTCTCAGAGTATTCCTAATTTTCGAACCTTTGTGCCACATTTCTAACAATCTAAATGTTTTATTATTTTTTCCCATGGCTTCTTCACTTTGAGACATAGCCACTAATTTTGTCAAATTAGAGAGGTTTGATAAGGCTACTTTAGGCATTGGCAGAAGAAGAACCATTTTCTTCTTACTACATTGAAGGTAGCATATGTCCTCAACACTCCACCAATTCTAGAGCAAGAAAATGAGATTGTTGATCAAATGCATGCCCGTGCCAAGTGGGAGAATGATGACTACATATGTTGTGGTTAGGGGTGAGTAAAAAAATCGGGTACCCAGTTCCGGACCCAGAACCGGTTTGGACCTGGAAGGTATGGACCCGAAGCCGGTTCAAAAATTTATAACTGGGTCAAAAAATTTAAAAAATTTTGATAAAAAATAAAAAAAAGTATACCCTCATTCCTCAAGTCATGCATCTTTTGTATTGAGACCCAACTCCCAACTACTCCAATTTAACCTTTTGTATTTTTTACTTTTAATTTTTCCGTAACTTACTCTTTACGTATCTCAACTGACATAAATTTCTTTAAGCTTTGGTTCTTCTCCTCATGAGCCTCGATTCTTATTACGTATTTGTTTTTAAATTATCTTGATAGTTTTCCTCCTTTTCTCTCTCTATCTCAAGTGAATTAAAATAATTTTTATGTTTCTCGTTCATTTGTAATCTTGATTTATGGGGCTTCTGATTAACATTGTCTCCAATTCTTTAAGTTTATTTTAGAGTATGTGAATCTTCTTTACTGCTTATTGCATATTTAATTTTAGCATTATAATTTGGTTTTTGGGAATTTGGCTTCATATATGAGTTCTCAACTTTCTTTAGTCCCTCCCTCTCGCTATTTTCTTTGGAGAAAATGAAACAAAATAAAAAACACTACTTAGGAACTGATTATTCAGAATTGGACCCGGTCCCAATTGGGTCCGAGACTGGTTCCAAATTTTAGGAATTGGTTCCAACTAGGTCCGGGAACAGTCCCAAGTTCTAGGACCCGATTTCTGGTCCTAATTAAGCATTCAACTGGGTACTCGATCCCTCTCACCCCTAGTTGTGATCATATTCTCAATAGCACGTCATATCCTTTGTTCAACACATATCAAGCAGTGCCATATGCAAAGGAGTTGTGAGATCTCTTGGAGGCAAGGTACATGGAAGAGGATGCTACAAGCAAAAAATTTTAGTAAGTCATTTTAATGGATAAGTAATGAGGGATGATCGGTCAATATAATGGAATGATTTAATGAACTTGAGAAAATCGTAGGTCACTTCAAAATGAATAATATGAATATGGATGAAACTATTATAGTTTCTAGTGCAATAGATAAACTCATGCTTTCTTGAAAAGATTTTAAACACAGTCTTAGCTTTTAAACACAGTCTGAAACATAAAAAAGAGGATATCTTTCTTAAGGAATTGGCCAATTCTCTTCGAATTGAACACAAATTTCATAAGCAAGAGAACACTAAAATTTTATTTAGTGTTAATCTTGTAGAAGATGATCATTCTAAGAAGAGGAAGTTTGATAAAAAGAAACATTATACAAAGAAGAAGCCTCTTTCTTGGGATTGTGGAAGTCTCGATCACTTGAAATGTGATTGTCCTAACCCAACAAGAAAAACAAGATGCGCCCTAAAAAGTCCAAATCAGAGGGGAAGGAGAATTTTGCTGTCATGATTTCCGAAGTCAACATGATCCAAGATGATGATTCTCGGTGGGTTGACTCCGGTGCTACAAGACATGTTTGCAAGGGCAAAGCCTTATCCAAGACCTATGAGCCAGTGGAAGATGGTGCAGCTCTCTACATGAGGAATTCTTCAACGACACAAGTCCTAGGCACAGGAAGTGTAGAATTAGAATTTACTTTTGGAAAATTTTTAACTTTGAAGGATATATATCATGTTCCAAAAATTTGGAAGAATCTTGTATTGAGTAGCATTTTAAATCTTTTTAGCTTAAAGATAGTGTTTGAGGCTGATAAGTTTGTACTTTCTAAGTGTGGGTTATTTGTGGGAAAAGATTATTTGTATGATGGTATGGATCAAGTTAAGCATTACTAATAATAAGAATGTCATTGCTTGTGTTTGTGACTCTTTTTACTTATGCATTTTAGATTAGGCCATGTACATTTCAAAGAAATGAATGACATGGTTAAACTTAACTCACTACCAAATATAAATGTTAGTGATGAAAATTGCACAACTTGTATGTTGACTAAAATCACTAGATAACATTTTCGTAATGTTCAAAGATCTTCTAATATCCTAGACTTAGTACATAGTGACATATGTGAGATGAATGGTCAATTAACTCTAAGTGGTAAAAGATATTTTGCCACATTTATAGATGACTATTCCAGATATTGTTATGTGTATTTACTAAGTTCTAAGGATGAGACACTTGAGAAATTTAAAATTTACAAGAATGAAGTTGAACTTCATTGCGAGAAATTCCTAAGGTGCCTAACCTCCGATAGAGGAGGGGAGTATTATAGTCCTTCTCATTTTGAATCCATCGGAATTGTGTACGAAGTCACGACACCATATACCCCACAACAAAATGGTGTGGCTGAAAGGAAGAATAGGGTTCTAATCGAGATTATCAACGCTATGTTATCCAACTTGGGATTAGGACCTGGATTTTACGATGAAGCCTTATTAACGGCTTGCTACATTTTAAATAGAGTTCCAAATAAAAGAAGTAAGATTACTCCTTATGAATTTTGGAACAAAAGAGAACCAAACTTGAGGCATTTAAGAGTTTGTGGTTGTAGAGCAATAGTAAGGGTTCTTGAGCATAAAACAAAGCAATTAGGTGAAAGGGGAATTGATTGTATCTTTATTGGATATGCTCTACATAGTAAGGCTTATAGGTTTATGGTTATTGAACATAATGAACTTATCTCAGTTAACACTGTGATAGAATTAAGGGATGTTATTTTTTATGAAAAAAGGTTTTCATCTATTCCTAGATCTAGAAATGCATATCCTAATCATCTTGAAAACGAACAAAATGAAGTACAAGATATTCGATATGACAATGTTAATTTCTTTATTTACCTTGTAGAAGGATCCAGGGAATCAGTCTCCAGGTGTATTCCATATTGTTGCAATGTCGAATCGAATCCTCAAACCTATAAGGAAGCTATGTCTTCACCCAATACTTATTTTTGGAGACAGGCTATTAATGATGAAATGGCTTCAATCATAGGAAGTGGAACTTCCAAGCTTGCTGATTTACCCTCGGGGTGCAAACCTATTGATTGTAAATAGGTGTTTAAAACTAAGAAGAATGTTGATGGTTTAATTTTTAAGTTTAAGGCATGACTTGTAGCCGATGGAAATAATCAAAAGGAAGGAATTAATTATTTTGATACTTATGTCCCTATCGCTAGGATTTCGACAATTAGGTTGCTAGCATTAGCCTCAATTCATAATCTAGTAATTCATCAAATGGATGTCAAAACGACATTCTTAAATGGTGATATAGATGAAGAGGTGTACATGAGACAACCTGAAGGGTTTGTTGTTCCCGCTCAAGAGCACAAGGTTTGTAAGTTAGTTAAGTCCTTATATGGACTTAAGCAAGCTCTGAAACAATGGCATCAAAAGTTTGATGACATTGTTTTTTAGAATGGATTTTTTATAAACAATGCTTACAAGGGTGTGTATGCCAAGTTCAATGGTGACAAAGGGGTCATCATATGCTTGTTTGTGGATAACATGTTAATCTTTGGTACTGACTATAAGCAAGTTGAGAGTGCTAAAAGATTTTTGTCACAAAATTTTGACATAAAATACTTAGGTAAAGCTGATGTAGTCTTAGGTATTAAGATTACTTAGCATAATGACTCTCTAGTCTCGTCTCAACCTCATTACATAGAAAGGTGCTAAGAAAGTTTAACAATTAAAATTGTGTCCTATATATGCATCTTTTGATATGAACATGAGATTGGCAAAGAATGAAGGTAATCCAGAAGCTGAACTGGAATACTCAAGGGTAATTGGTGTCTTATGTATGTTATGACATGCACCAGATTAGATATAGGTTTTACGATAGGAAAGCTAAGTCGATATACCTATAATCTACGATGTACGCATTGGCATGCAGTGCGAAGGGTGTGAAATACCTTAAAACCACCATAGATTATGGTTTACACTATTGTGGTTATCGACCAGTATTGGAAGGTTTCACAGACGATAGTTGGATAACAAATAATGAAGATTATTCCTTTACTATTGGGTGTAAACACTCTTGGGGGGGGGGGTTGCAATATCTTAGGGATCAAAGAAACAAACGTGTACAGTAGATTTGACTATGGCTGCTGAGTTTGTAGCATTGGGATTTGCTTGTAAAGAAGATTAATGGTTAAGGAGTTTGCTATATGAGATGCCTTTGTGGCCGAAACCTATGTCACCAATTTCTATTCGATGTGATAGTGTAGCTATTTTTGCTAAGGCATATAGTAACATATATAAATGGTAAATCAATGCATATTGGTTTACAACATGGTTGCGTGAGGCAACTAGTCATAGATGGTGCTATAACTGTGGAGTTTATTTGAATTTTTCAAAATTTGGTTGATCTGTTAACAAAAGGCCTTACAAGGGATTTAGTATCTAAGACAGCCAAAGGAATGGGGTTAAGGTGCACATCTAAAATCACAAATGGTGGAAACTCAACTTGGCATTCGATGAAAAACATTTGAATCTAAAGTTCAATGAACTATAGTGCACCATTTTTGTGGTTTCCAAGCACATAATTTTCCCATTCCAATAATGAAGTACTTGGTTTTATTACCATAAGATTTACTAGGGTGAGGAGTTGCTCTTAGTGATCCTCACATGAGTTGCTTAGAGAATGTCTAGAGTTAAGTGTTGATTATAATAAATTTGTATTAACCTGGGAATACATGGGTGTATTTCTAAATTTATTATGAAATCAATGAAATCTTATTTCTTTACATTTTTTTATTTCATCTATAACACTTTACATGGGGTATTGATGATGTTCACCTATGTGAGCATAAAGTTTGGCCTCTTTAAGGAGTTTAATGGACTTGACCCCGACGTGCTCATGAATAGACACAGACAGATGGTCGGTTTAAATGTGTTAGGATTACTATGTGATTCTCGGATGGAAGTTCTGTGTGTGATTTGAACACAAGTTATCATAGAGGGTAGGTTGGTTCAAAGCTTATTCTACCATGCTATCCTTATCATCTGTTGGGTGAGTCACTGAGGTGGGGGTTTAAGCGCAAGACACCTCCATTTTAAGCATAGAACCTCCGAAAATTCTGAACACCATTTATTATCGAAATGGTGGGGGATTGTTGGAATAATTTCCAATAAAAATGGAAAAGGCACTACAAATTTAATTATATTTTTTACTTTCAAAAATATATTAATAAATCCAATTAACTAATTTTCTATGCATCTCTTCACTTATAGCCATTAAGATTAAATCTAATGGTTGAAAATTCATTTTATGAAAAGATGCTTCTCTCTTAAGAAGACACTTAACTTCTTCATAAATAGGGGATGACTAAGTGTAGTTTGGACATCCAAAAACAATTGTTCCAACAAATCAATCCCTTTGAGTTTTTATCTTATCGTAAGGCACTAGTGCCTATCCAAGTGAGTGCAACACTTGGATGGCGGAGACCTCTTTGTATCTCAAACGTTTATTCGAGAATACCTGTTGCACATCGAGTGAATAAAACCTTTAGGACAAGCGATCTCGATCCTACCTAGAGGTCTCTATGTAGTCCTAATTTTTGAACTTTTGTTCTAGATTTCTAACATGCCCAGTGTGCCAATAGCCTAGTGTAAGGCGAAAGCTCCTAGGACAAGCTCAGACCACCCACGTTTCTCACTTTATCTCACTAAGAAATTGAGATGCCACATATGAAATCCACAAACACTGAATGCCAAGCAACTTGAGTATCAGCCAAGCTAATGATCAATAGATGACTTGGTAAATTAAATTATAAACAAAATTGAATGAGAACATCCTAAAAACCCAGATCATTTAAAGCCAAGATCTCATTCACCAAAGGAGTGTCGAGTTTAAGTTTGTCCATAATAACTCTCAATGTGGGTCCTGCTTTGGTAAGATATATAGAGATCCATATGTAGATAACATTATCCTTGCAGGCACTTGTCCAAGCAGAAAGACTAATTCCAAGCCTCACAAACACATTTTTAGAAAAATATTTTGTTGAGATGAAATATTTAGATACACATTCGTAAGTATAAGCATTAAATATAAAACATAAAACAACACTAGATATTTAATATATAAATAAATTATATGAAAACAAGGTGAGAAGAAATAATATTAAAAAACACTTATGAAGTAGGGTTACCTACTATATTAGACAACAATGTCAACATCTGCCAAGCGCCTAGAAGGTGAAGTGTAGAAAACTAACTATTTACAATCTACCACTTTAATCCCTAAAAAAATTCATATCATTAGCCACGTACTATATACGTCTCAAATGTCTCATATTGTATATAATCACCTCATTCTAATTCTTGTTTAGCCTTCTTTTATACCTCCTACACCTCATTCTCATTCTTGTTTGGCCTTCTTCAATCCCTCTTACACCTCATTCTCATTCTTGTTTGGCCTTCTTGTATCCTTCTTACATTCAGAAAAGTCATATGCATTTATATTCTTTCGTTTGATATAACCAAACCATCTGATTCTTACTTTTCTCATCTTATCCTCTATAGGTGCCACACCTACTCTCTCTCTCTCTGATAACTTTATTCTTTATCCTATCCAATCTTATATACCCACGCATGTAACTGATCATTCTTATATTTACTACCTTCGATCTTTGAGTTTGGGACTTCGTAATCACCTAATACTGTGAGTCGTACAATAATGCTGCTTTGACAACCACACGGCAAATTTTTCTCTATAATTTTATTGGGATAATTTTATTGCACAACATTCATATGCAAACCTTCATTTTTGCTATCCCACCTTTATACAGTGACCAATGTCATCATTGATCTATCTTTTTCCTTGAACGATCGAACCTGAGTGCTTAAGCTTTTCAACTTTTGATATTGTCATACCACTATGGTGACTTCCTTTACTGTCTCTTCTTCCCCTTCGCTAGACTTACATTTAATTCTAAGTACTCAATCTTTAGCCTACTTAACCTACAACCTTTTGGACTCTAAAGCATCTCTCCACTTCAAACCTAGTTTTGACTCCGTTTTTAGTCTCTTTTGTTAAGACAATATTGCAGATACATCACGTTACCTTATCTATCACAATTGTGAAAAGAAAAGGGATTAAAGTTGACCCTTAATGCATTTGAATATCAATAAGAAAGTCATATGTACCTCTTCCAATTTCTACGCCTTTGTCTTCACCTTCCCATATGTGTGTCTAATAAAGCATCCCTACCCTTGTCTTTACCGTCTCATACATGTCTTTAATAAATGAAATATATACAAATGATTAGTTTTCTTCTCTAGGCAACTCAAAAGCATTTTTGTAGGTACTCTATCATAATTCTTCTCAAGATTGATGAGCACTATATCCACATTATTTTCCCTATTCCAATAAAATTCCAATAACATTCTTGTAAGATTTATTGCTTTCTCTATTGATTTTCCTGGCAAACCAAATTAATTCTCTGAAATCAAAATATCCCTCTATACTTGATCCAAAAAATATGATTCTCCTGGGAAGGCCCATGGATACCAAATCGCAGGACATGCCCAACTAAGCATAGTGGGCCCTAGTGGGACCCTCAGGGCTCCTACTAGAGGCCCAAACGGACCAAGCAAATGGCAGCCTACTTTGGGAATTTTCTAGTATGAAATTACCATCCTACCCTTTGCTACAAGAGTTATAAATACTCACCAACCCACCTCGGAAAAGGGATTGGCACTCTGACATAATTTCCTTCACATTCTCTCTCTTTACTGCATTTATCTCTCTCTTGGACCCTCCTTTGACTTGACCGTCAGCGAGGTGTTCCCCATATCACAACCTGGGGGTGCCTTTTTTGGCAGGTTCGGCTTAGGAGGAGAGGACCGTTCGCTGATCTGCACGTGCCATCACTTAAGCCCGACCACTCATCCCACGTCATCTCTAGCAACGCACAGGATGTTTCCAAAGCAATGCCCTGTTCTCAATCACTCTTTCACATATCATAGATCTAAACAACCCTTCGAATCAAGACTGAATCTCAACTATTGGGATTTCTCCCAAATTTCTTTGTTGGTTTTAAAAACAATTAAATTGTTTCCTTTTTCTACATTGTTGCTTGGCGCACAAGGTTCACGTTATATGATTAGACATTTTCTATTTTATGGAAATTATCTTATTTCTGTATTTTGGGTTGAAGATTTTTTCATTACAAAAAATAATGTATATGCCCACACTTATCTGGCTACACTAGAGGAAGTGTGGGAGGAAAAATCAGGAACTTTTCAGCTCTATACTTCATTAGTGTGGGGAATCAATAAATTTCCGTCTACACTTTAAAAGGCAAAAAAAAAGAAAACCAAATTTACCGTTTCCCCCACGTGCTGGGCACGTGCCTACCCCCCTCTCACTTATCTCCTCATGTCTCTCTCCTCACCCTTGGCAAAAAGAAACGAAAAACCCTAACCCCTAACCTTCGTCTTTTCTCTCTCTTCGCCATATCTCTATCTTTCTCGAACTCACTCCATGTCAACACCATCATCAACATCCCCATCACCACAATCACCCTCACTCACTCCACTCTCTTCATCAACCAACAGTCGCCCACGCCATTCCACACCAAGGGCTGATTTCGAGCCGATTCGGGTATAAATCGAAGGCAACGACGTTTGGGCGAGGTAATTGGGGAATATGGGTATTATTAGGTTTTAGTTTAAGTTTTTGAGGCTAAATTTAGGGTTTCTTGTTAGTTTAATTTCAGTTTTTAGATTTTTAGGGTTGAATGTAAAGTTGTGTTTTACAGATTTTAGGTTCACTTTTCGGTATTTTGACTTTGATTTTAAACTTTAGATTCGTTCTCTAACCTTTAATTTCGTATGATCGAATTTTGTTGCTTTGATTTGGAGGGGTTTTGATGAATTTTAGCTTGTATTAGACTGTTTTGGGTTATGGGTTGTTCTCGACTAACTTTGAATTCCCCATCCCATGTTCAGCTTCTCTGTTGCTTATGCTCTAATGCTCTGTTTCTTCTCTATTTGTTTGCTGCATGATTTGGAGTTGGTGTTGCTCTACTACTCGGTTGCTCAGCGTTTTTCTCTATTTCTGGTTGTGCTCAAGAAACTAATCTGGGTTCTCAACTAGGAAGATGCCTTAACCTTTTCCCTTGCTCCTGTTTTTACTTTGTTTCTGGTTTGGATGAATGTGGATAATGGAGCTTGAAGCTGGGTTGAGCTGCAGAGCAAGGAAGCCCTAAGCTCTATTCACCCTTTCCCTGTTTTGGTTATTTCATTAAAGTTAATGTCTATTATCTTTGTTTTGTTGTCTTTAAGAGGAGGATACTGCATTCTAGCAGATTTTTCATTAGATTGGACAATGATGTTAGTGATAAGTTTGTTGACTGTCATCTTCTTTGTCCTGACACTGTAATAGGTGATGTTAGATGATAAATTTATTGATTATACTGCAAGGATTATAACTGGAAGGGGAATTGTTTTACGATCTATTGTTGTGATTGAATGAGTGGGTAATAAGTGATTTCAGAACTTGCAGGCTTAGTTAACTTACAAAACTGGTGATATGTTGATTCTATATGTTCCAATAGTGTTATAATTCATATTTGAATGCTTTGAATCATGTTCTTGCTCCCTCGTTATCTCTCCTTCACAATGTCCAACTTGATGGGAGATTAAAACATTACATGAAGAGACCCATATATTATATCATTACATTCTGGCAAAAGACTAGAAAAGGTCTTTTGCCGCCTTAATTTTAACCAAAATGACAATTAAGGGGAGCGTTGGAACCCTTGAGGTCTGAGTTTTTCTTTTTTTTTGAGGACATGCATACTTTGATCCGAACTTGGGTGCCTTTGATAGGGTAAGTTAGTGTAGCTAAGTGATGAACCGTGTTCTGCTACTATGATCCATTGCTTGATGACTATGACGTTGTGTGTCATCTTGACGCTTTATTGAAAAGCCGAAAAAACTTCTATCATGTTGATAACAACTGCAAATTGTCATAGTTTATCAAGACTGTCTCTTGGAGAACATATATGAAATTGATTCTTAAGTCTTTCCTATTTTAGGTTTCTTTTCATTTACCTGCTTCTTAGGTCGTCTTTGATTAGTAAGACACTTTTCATTTTTTCCCCCGGGGGGGGGGCCCGTGAGGGCACTAGGTAGTGTTGACCTTGTTCTTGTCACGCATCATGCATATGTCGGATAAACTGTGTATCTCATAATCCTTTTTGGATGGCTCTCCTGCACTTTTTCTGTGTGGGTTTTCCCTGTAGATAAGAGAGTTAAGCTATTTCTCTACCTACCTTCGTAATTCATATTGTGCTTTTCTTTGGCTCGCTTAAGAAAACATAAGTATGAGTGTCATACCTTGTTTGTGTTCGTGTAGGGCTTAGTGAGGACCTAGCATCATGCTTGCATATTTGAAGTAAGGTTGCTTGTGAAACATCTTGTATTATTTCCATGTAAATGGGCCAATGGGATGCCTGACATCATTGTTATAGATGAAGGGATAATTAATGCTTCCTTTATAGCAAGCCTTATTAGGAACTGCCTAGCCACTTTGAAGTTGGAGATGCATACTTCTTCATCACTGACTCCATGATCCTGCTGTTTCTGAGTAAATTCTTGTTGTTTTTCTTTTCATATTGAAAATTAAACATTTGATTACCATTGTAGGTTCCTAGAAACCGGTATTGGGGTTTGCATCCACCCCCTGCACACATTGAGGATGTTGTAGAAGATTGGTTGTTGGCCATCCAAAGAGTTGTTTTTTTGAAGAAAGCAGGAGTAGAAACTGATATTGATACGCAATTCCTTTTGAATCCGCCAGGTAAGACTGAACTCTTGGACTTGGCTGTTAAAAACATTGTCAGGTAAGATTCTTTCCTTGAAATTCTCCTGAACCTAGTACCCAACCTCTCGCACTGAAATTGTGGGAAGCTAACTGTCAAAAATAGGATCTCATCTAGATAGCGGTGGGATCATTGTAGCCTAAGCTATGCTTGGTACTGTTTTACATTGTGTGTCACATATTATTTGTACACTTTTGCGTTTGATCATTATCCTATTTTTTCAGTTAGGATGAGAGTATGGTTGAAGAGCTTTGGTACCAAAGGGCTAGCCAACTTTGTTGTTGCAGAAAAAGCTAAAGTTGTTTACAATGGTTGAAAAAGTAGAATTGAGGAACTTTTGAACATATAAGAGATACTCGGTAAATGAAGATGGTGTTACGGGCATAACCAGGCCCTCTGACTTGGAGTTTCTGGTTGGTTTTTGGAGATTTAGGGGCATTGGAGGGTATTTGCAGATAAAAATGGGAAGAATGTTGCAGGGAGAATGCTACAGGGATGACTACTGCAATTTTTCTGGGTGGTTGGGTTGGAAAGCAATAACTTTACTCAACGTAATCACTCATCATCCGAGGAGATGAATCGTTTGCCTCATAGCCTTACAAATTTGAAGAGCATTGGAGTTGAATTTGGGACTTGTAATGATGGTGTCAACCCGAATGATGAGATTTCTCTCATTGGAAAAAATGAAGACAGTGATTTTTTTATATATTCTACTTGGACATTATGCATGTTTTGAAAGTGTAGTTTTAGGTAGTATAAAATATTGAATCAGCTACCTACACAAAAAAAAAGCAGTACGGATTCAAAATAATGTAAGAATATTTAGTTTTGATTACCTTAGTCTCTATTGATTTGTCTACAATTAATTTTTTCAAGGCACTAATGTGTACTTTATTTAATTGATGTTTGATCTACTTTAATTTGTTGGTTTGTTAATTTTATTCATTTATGTAGGGTGATGCGTGCTGGTAATTAGTATAAAATTTATTAATTAAAAAAAGAACAATTGTATACAATTGTTCTATTTTTAACTTAATACATTTTATATTAATTATAAGCAATATTTTTTAAAAAACAAAAACAACACTAGTAACATTTTTAAGTGTGGGGAAAATTATGACTTCTTGCATATATCAAAGTGGGCATAGTGTAAAATGGCCACACATAAATTGCGGGTAATTAGTACTTACTCCGCATTTATAAGTGTGGGAAATATAACTCTACCTGCATTTTCATTAAGTGTGGAGAACACTTCCACACACTTAACCTCCCCATATTTAGTCTAAGTGTGGGTAACTGCTATTTCCACACTTATAAATATGGCTATTAGCAAAATTAAATGTGAAGGGAAGCAACCTTTTTTGTAGTATTTTTTTCTTTTTGAAAAGATAGTGCTTAGTGGCCAAGGCACATGTTTGTGGATACAATTACTCAGTATCATTGGGGGGTTCTCTATAAATACTAGGTTGTTCAAACTAATTTGGTGTGAGCATTTGGAGTCCTTTGTGGGTGTTTGGTGTGGCTTTTAGGCCTCTTGTGGGCTTTTGTGGAGTGACCAATTTTGTAACAAATTTTGAATGTCTATTCTATTGTTGGTGAGATGAGAGTTTGAGATTTTGAGAGAGTGTATGTGTAAGTTGCTACCTCTCTTTGGTTGATATCTTAGGGTGAGATCATTGGTTGTACTCTCCATCAATTAGTGGATTTATTTGGCTTGTCGCCACATGTATTTTATTTTTTTTGGGTTTTTCATGTTAAAATATTCTCTTCTCCTATTTAGTGTTGCTTTTGTTTTATTTGTTCTCGATTATTTGTCATCCTATTCATTTCCACTGCTTATTTGCTTGAATACTATCCCTAATAAATCATATCTAATAGATTTTTACATAATAAATAATATCATAGCAACTTTTGCTCAACATAAACAAGTAACATTGCTTTGATGTATACTCTTCACGACTTCACCAAGTGTCCCTCAATCCATAAGAAGAAAGAATCAGAATTCAACCCTTTTTCCCACGCGTTGTTACATGTGAACGCACACTTCTTGGTGGACCAGAGATCCACTGGAGGGTGACAAAGTGCAAATTATTACATACACCTGAGAGCTTATGCTCTCGGTCTATGTCAGCGCCACGTTATCATGTCACGTCAACTAATTTAATTTTCTAGAAAAAAAATAGTGGCAGTTATGTTTGTGATCCCCATCCACCGCACGTCATGGTAACCATTTCTTGCCCATTTATCTCATGGTAACCGATTTCCTCTTTCTTTCTTTTTTTTTATTTAAATTTTGGCTGCTTCTTGCAGCACTATCGAATGAACAATGCAGTGTAGGAGCTACCGAATGTAGCTTTTGAAGTGATGATGAGATGATTACATTTGTTGGTATTTATCTCATATTTTCATGTATATGGTATTTTTCTCATATTATTTTTGCAGTAAACAAAAAAATTGTCAAGATTCTTCATTAGCTTACCGAAGACTAGTCATCGTAAATATTCAGTTTGTTCATTAAGTGACTAAAAGTTGTTTATTGTTTTCTTAATCCAAAAAAAATTATAAGGGCTTTTCATTATATATTTCTTTAAAGGTAAAAGAGTTGTCAATACCATTCATTAGCTTATCAAAGACTGTTCATAATAAAATATTCTACTTCTTCTTTGAGTGACCAAAGGTTATTCATTGTTTACTAAATTTAAAAAAGAAAATTATTACATTCATTCATTAGCTCATTAAACACTATTCATAGTAAAATATTCAATTTGTTCATTGAGTGACTAAAGGTTGTTCACTATTTACTCAATAAAAAAGGGAAGACTCAAGGTTGTTCACTATGAAAATTTAGCTCGTTCACTATGTTACTTATGTTTGTCCTGTCAATCTACGACTTTGTTCAAGTCATTTATGGGCCTATATTCCCAATAAAACCTGATGAACAATATTCATTTGATGAATGAATAGATTTCGTAATAATAGTTAGTTATGAACAATATTCATTTGGTAAATGTTTTTTCAGTTGCAATACTATTTTTGTCTATCATAGGGGTATTTTCTTTTCTTTTTTTAATATGAACAAAAACTATTACTCAAGTCTCCCAACATTTACTCATAACCTCACCCAAAGTTGTTTACGATAAAATATTTGATTTGTTCATTGGGTGATTAAAGGTGGTTCACTATTGCTAAAATTCAGATTTCATTTCAAGCATATATTACTTAGGTTTGTTCATTTTTAAAAGTTAGTATCTTTGTTTTGGTTATGTTAATTTAAATTGTTCACTTTAAAAAGTTTAGTCTGTTTCAACTCCCTCAAGGTTGTTCATTAACAAATATAACCTGTTCATTAGGTGACTAAATGTTGTTCACTATTACCAAATTAAGGCTTTTATTTCAAGTATATTGCTTAGATTGATGATTTGTTAAAGTTATTATCGCTTTTTTGGATATGCTAATTTAAAATTACAATGTAAGAAGTTTAGTTTGTTCGTGTATTTCCTCAAGTTGCTCCCCGCAAAATATTCAGCTTGTTCATTAGGTGACTAAAGGTTGTTCGCTACCACTAAAATTCAGTTTTTTGGGGGGAGGGGGGGCATGCTAATTTAATTGTTCACTAAGTCTCATCAACTTGTTCATTGTATATCATGGTATTGTTCACTAAGAGTGAAATTCATGAATAATATTTAATATTTCTTGGGCGAGATTTTTATATTTTTTTAGTGTTCAAATAAAGTTTGTTTATTTTTAAAAATTATTATTGCTTTTCTTTTCTTTCTTTTGTTGTGTGTGTGCGTGTGTAAAGTAAACATTGCTCGATAGATATGTTAGGTTGAATTGTTCATTAAGTCTGATAAATTTGTGCATTAGATATCTTGATAATATTTACTAAAATTAAGATCTTTAATTTGTTTATTACACATATGAGCTTAAGTTTAAACTAACTGAACAAAGATTACCATGAATTAAATGATTTTGATCATAAACAGTCCAATATGATAAGTTATCAAATAAATTTTGATTTTTTACTAATCAATACGATCATGAACAATAAAACTTACCCAATATAATACAAATAAATTTTCTTTTACAAAACTTAATGATCAAACAATAATCACAAAACAACCTGTAGCTAGTTAGATATCATGTTGGTGTATGGAATTTAAAAGAAAAAAGTTAAAATCAAAAGAATTGAAATGCTTGTTCAAATATCTCTTCACTATGCCTGAGAGGATAGATCAATATACATGTAGCTTTGTCAAGAACTTGGCACATGTCCCTCACGTCATATAGACATAAGGACAAATGTCCTTTCCAAAAAGCAAAATTAAAATAGCAGAAGAAACAATGTTATTGCATGTCCTTCTTCCTTTTTTAGTCATCTTCTTGCCCTGGAAATCAGTGAAATCCTATCACCATATGGCCTCAATGTGTCGGCACCTCCATCAGAGTTCTTTTTTCTCTTTCACTACCATGTTCCTTCACCCACCATATGTTAATGCTGAAAGTGAAGAAATCGTTGTCAGATATCAACAATTCTACCAGTTGTATTCAATTAGATTAACAACATTTGAGCATATGTGACAAGCGATGAGTTGAGCCTCATTCTATTGTGATGAATTACCTTCTATTTGCCTTGTATTTTTCTCTTTTTTGCAACTATGGTGTTTTTGAGCAGCATTCAGGTGTTCTTGTTCATTTTTTCTGCTCCTCCTTCAACCATTTGGAACAGATCGAGTTAAGAGTTTTCCTGTTGCTCGGACGGTTTGTGCGCAATAGTGGTAATATGTTTCTTCTGGCGGTGGCTGCATTCACTCGAGCATGTTGGGTCGGTGGTGATGAGGAGGAGAGATGGGAGCAAGAAATTGATAGAGGTTGCAGTTATGTAGAGAGAGAAACAATGATGATGGATAATGATAACTAAATTTAAAAATCGTGTACCGCATTAATTTAGGAGATTTTTTGTTTTACTTTATAGTATTTTTTCTAAAAATTGAAATTTTTAACGTGTAAAATATTTTCCATATAGATGTGGGAGTTTATGCTCGCAGATATACGATATATATATTGGTGACAAAGCGAGGATGAGGGGTACGCACCCGCGCCCCCCCTTTTTCCTTTTTGACCCATAGTTTACTCATTTAATTAAACAATGTAGTAGTATGATATCACCTGAATAAGTCCTTCCATTGCAACAATGGATTTGATGCGGAGTAACTTTCCATTTTTTCCCATTTTTCTTTTTGGTCACACTAGTCTGGACCCGTGCTTTGCACGGAGCATATTTAAATAGACATTTTGTAGATATATTATGAAAATAATAAACGGATAGCCATTGTAGACATAATTAATTTTATAATTTAGAAAAGAATCAAAATATAATAGAGTAATTCAATAATAAATTTAAGTAAACAACAACTTTGTGCATAACCATTGGAATTAACAATTAAAAATTAAAGGTGTAACCCTAGTATTCAAACATGTTTGGGTGAATTAATTGATGAAAAATTACAGGGCAAGTGTGCTTTTCCTCTCAGCATTGAACTTCTCTTCATTAGTAATTATGTACCACGTTGGTGTTGACGCTTTCTTTGTTGAAGCAAGCTCAACTTTTTGATACCTTTTATGCTGTGTTGGTACGTTTGGTTTTAATTGGGTTTTCTTAGGGGGTGAGGGGGGAGGGGCAGAGATATGAACAAAGGAAGGTGAGCAGGCACAACCTAACCCAGAGCACTGACGGAGAGAGAGAAATTGAGAGTATCAGAGGGAGAGGGATAAAGGTGTTGAAATGTGGGAAATACAGTACTGGGGCAGGGGGGGACAAAGGTTGTGTCACTTTTGATTGTGTATTTCGGCCAGCAGAGTGGTAGGGGTCCCAGCGATGAAACCAAGTGTGCTTAAAATACACAAAATGGAACCAAGCAAATTTATGCCATTTAGATAAAATAGCCAAAATCTAATCAAATAAAGGCAAAGCAAAGTCAAATCTACTTGGCCTTCCCTTCAGGTCTTTTTTTCCCCCAAATGCAAATAACAAAATTGTATGATATAGAAAGCAAATCAATTTAAATATGATGTTGTTCAAGATTCACCCCTATATAATACTACATCAATTCTATAAAGATTGCCCATTTTCTACTTCTAAAGTCACTATTAGTTAACTTTGACGATTAGTTAATGAAATATATATTGATTTAAAAAAAATACAATTATTATTGTTGATGAAAAGAACTCATGTATATATTATTATTGTTGATGAAAAAAATAAAATTGTTATTGTTGATAATACCAAATATTTTAATTGATTTAACGTGAAATTAGTTTATGTCATATATATATATATGTGTGTGTGTGTGTGTGTGCGTGTGTGTGTGTGTGTATAAAGTTGGATTGAACTCATGTATAAGGAACACGTAAGTTTGCTATGTAGGATGCCACATAGGAGTGCATAATCATGTGAGATATTTTAATACAATATAAGATGCTACATGAGGTTTAAAATAAAAAGAAAAGACTATGTAGGATGGATGTGAGTTAGATATTAATTAAAAATACAAAAGTATATTATTAGTAGGAAAAAAAAAACTAAAGAAGCTCACTTTAATTTTTCATCAATAGAATAATATAACACATCAATTTATTGTTTGTTTTTTTATAAAAAATTATTCTCTTAATAATATATTAAAAAATTATTTTACTCACTCCCCTAGTAACAATTAAATAATAACTCCTTTCAACCAAAAAAAAATAAATTAAAGAATGATATAGGATGAGCATCATGAGCATGAAATGGAAACCTTATCCAAACCAAAAACTTTGTGAAAGAATCCAAGTGAAGTCAACGTGGAAAGAGCTAAGCTAAACACAGGGAAACCAATGACATGATTTTTTTATTCTTTTTTTTCCTTGTAGTGAAGAATTAGAATCAAAAGCTTTTATGTGACTGAGGGGGAGTTTTGGAAAGAGAAAATAAACAAAAAAGTAACAGCAAAGGGAAAAAGGAAAAGGAGAAGAAAGCTGGTGGAGGTGATGTTGACAGGTGTGTGGGCTGTCCAGAGTCTTCCATAAGAATCTGCCCAAACTTCAAATTTCCTTTTCTTGATGCCCTCTACTCCGCCTCTCTCGGTCTCTGCTCTATCTCCTATTTTGCCCATATCTTACCTTGAGCTTTTAGAGAACCTTCCACAAAAATATGCCCATACCCCAATTTTTCTTATTCTGCTTGCCCTCTACTTCATCTCTCCATTTCTGCTCCATCTCTTAGTTAGCCACTGTCTTGGCTTAAGTTTCAAAATTTGCAACTAAAAATCCAACCCTCCCAACCTTCAAATTGCGCGCATGTTGCTAAAATCAACATATCTACCCTCCAAAATTATCTGGATGGCACCCAAAGGCTCTTAATTGCGTTCGTAATCCAGTAATTTTGGAGATGCAATTTTGTGGAGGAAGAAGGTGCGGTCGGGATTTTTTGGAGCATACAGAGAGGGTCGAGGTATGGGTTGTGGGTTTTTGGGGGGGGGGGTTCATGGGGTCATGGTTTGCTCTGAATTTTTAATATGTAATATTCCTCACTCCTCCCCTAATGTGAGATGTGGGTCCCTTTCTCTCCAAACCTCTGCTTAGACTTGTGGTTACTCTGTTACAGTCGAAGGCCTGGGAAGATGAACATTTCATTCAATTTGTTTGAGGAAATCTGGGGATATTCAGCCCAGATTTAACGGTGATTTCTTTGGGGGGGGGGGTATAAATAGTTGATTATGTCATTTGTGAGAGAGTTGTAGGTGCCGGTGCAGTGAACATGGGCTCATCTACATGCTTGAATGTGGCTAAGATAGAGTGGGACGGTTTTAGAGGGGGTGGATAGTCAATTCTTGTGGGGTACGATTTGTTGTTTTCTTTGTAGTTGTTTCAGACTTGGCAGTTACTTGCGTGGGGTAGTGGTGTTATGCGTAAACTGCATAACATTTCCAAAATTCAATTCTTGAAATTTAAAACCTTATCACTAAACTGTTGTAGATAAAAGAAGATAAGCAGATTTTTTGAAATTTAAAAACCATCTATTATAATTAGGCGGGACTGAACGAAATTGCAAGGATGGGGGAGGGAACGCTTTTAAAGCCCTTATCATTCTACTATTTATTATATAAAGATTGGGATTAAATTTGTTCACCAGTTACGCCATCGATTCGGTTTATGTGCCATGGTTCGGATTTGACACAAAATTAATAAATCTTTTTATAATTGCTTCTGACCATATGTACAAAAAATTATTTATGTATTATACATCTCCATTAAAAAATTCATAAAATACAATTATTTATAATAAAAACATTTTTTAACAACTTATAAATATATGTGTATATTCTAATGAAAAATAAATAAATGAGTATTTATAATGAATTGTTTTTTCTCTATACATACTTTAACAACTTTATAAATTTTTCTTTTGGCAAAATATGATTAAGCTCGTAATTAAGCCCCACTTCATGTTCTTTTCAAGGTTGTACTAATTATTCATAATCATCCAACACCTTTCAATACCATTAAGCAACGTTTCCGTTATGGTGGTTGCCACTATATGACAACCACAAAAATTCGAAAAATCATAACTGTACATATGTCTCCAATTCATCTTTGCCATTCATCTTTTCTACCATTAGTTACATTAATATTTAATTTTAAAAATAAAAATAATAATCATAAAATTAAAGAAAATTTTAATAAAATTGAACTCTTAATACAATTTATCCTTTATTATCTTTTGCTAAATATAATTAAGCTCTTAATTAAGCCCCAATTCATGTTCTTTTCAAGGTTGTACTAATTATGCATAGCCATTCAGCACCCTTCAACAACATTGGGCAACGTTTTTCGTTCATGTGACACAAGGGGCAGTGCAATATAAAGGAGATGAGGACTTGAACCAAGAACCTAACGTACCCAGTCTTAGCCGCCAGGGCAAAATGTCAGAGGTTAACATGAAGAAATATTAGCAAATTTCGACATTTTCAAGCAACTATCAGAAATAAGTAATTATAAATACATTATAAGTTGAAAAAAATAGGTTGTAAGTAACATTTATCACACCATATGTGGCTATAACATTATAATCTGCAATCAGTACGATGACAAATTCATTGTCATTTGATGTCTACATAACAAATGTTCTTTATGCTATATTGATACTTTTTTTGTTCATGTTGTAGCATTATAATGTGCGATAATCATGATGATAAATTTATTATCATTTAATATAAAACGAGCAATTTTTCCCTGCACTATATTAATACCTTTTTTTTCATATACTTTCGCGTCCTCATAAATGCACTGCGGACCATTATAATTGTCTTGGTTACAAATTTGTGCTATGTCTTTTCATTCTTACTGAAATTTCTCAATCATACAACATCACGTATCAACCGTAAACAAACTTACCGACGCATATTTATCCTTTCCACTTCAAATGCACTGCAAAAATATAATTTCACGCACCAAACCCCCACCCCCCCCCCCCCCCCCTCAACTGATTAGCTATGATGTTATATACTTTATGTTGGATTAATTTTCATAAAAAATGGAAATTGTAAAAGAGATATGGTATGTGTTGGACTGTTTGTCAAATTGCCCTGTGGGCTTCTAATTATAATATTTGTATATTATAGTTTGCCATATAACACAACAAACGATGCTCTGGCTGATGAAAACAGAAAAATAGCTTTGGGCCATGAGATTAAATAATATTAAACAATTATTATTTGCCATGAATAAGACATGGAATTTAGTAATATTAAGGTTTTTTTATATATGCCATGGACTAATTTCTCAAAAGCCATGAAGCTGGCCATGAATCTTGGCAACATGGCATTTAATAATAATCAATACTATTTGATATTGAAGAGGTATAATTAGTTAATTAACTAACTAATTTTGATAAGTGTCTCCTCAATTATAACGATTGAGATTAAAACCAATGGATGAGATTTTATTTCATGAAAAGATGCATGTCTCTTGAAAAGACACCATATTCTCTATGAATAGAGGATGAGTGGTGTGATTTGATCCATCCGCAAAATTGTTCCTAGCAATCTTCCCTCTAAATTTCTGTTATGTCCTAAGCCTCATAAGGCCTGTCTTCATGTGTGCATCATGCAGACAACGAGACTTTTTGGATCCCAAAGATTTAAACTCTAAGATGTGTTGCACAATTGGAGGCCATTAGAGTCCTTAGGAACAGAGAGCACCACCTGCCTAGAAGTCTCGAACTGATCCTAGACCAAATTCTTTTCTTAATTTCTCCAACAGGATAAAGACTCTAATATGGCTTATTCTCTTAGAGATTTGGCTACTAACCTTGTAAAGTTAGAGAGATTCGATGGAAGGAATTTTAGCCGATAGTAGAAGAAGATGCATTTCCTATCCACAACTTTGCAAGTAGCCTATGTCCTCATATCTAACGCACCACAAGAGCATGATAATGAGATTGTTGAACAAATTAGGCGTCGTCACAAGTGGGACAATGATGACTACATTTGTCATGGTCATATCCTCAACAGCATGTGTGACTCATTGTTTGACACATATCAAACCGTGTCATATGCAAAGAACTTATGGGATCTTTTGGGGACAAGATACGTGAAGGAGGGTACTACTAGTAAGAAATTTTGGTGTGTCAATTCAATAATTATCAAATGAGGGAAGATTGTTCTATAATTGAACAATTTTATGAACTTCAGATAATTTTAGGGCATTTCAGAATGCCTAATATGAATATGGGTGAAACGATAATAGTATCTACTGTAATTGACAAAATCCCTACCTATTGGAAACATTTTAAATATAGCTTCAAACATAAAAAAGAAGACTTTTCTCTTGAGTTGGCTAACACTCTTTGAATAGAAGACGAATTCTGCAAACAAGAAGAGAATAAGATTGTCTCTACTATTAATGTTGTCGAACATAGCCAACCTAAAAAGAGAAATTACAACAAGATTCATGATAAAAAAGAATAAAAAGAGAAAGGTCTATTGGGATTGTGGTAGCCTAAATCACTTGAGATGTGAATGTCCTAACCCCAAGAAGAAAAAGAAAGACTTTAACAAGTCCAGATCTAGACCCAACTAGCCTGAGAGAAAGGAACAATTTGCTACCATAATCTCTAAAGTCTTCATGATCTAAGATGAGAAGTCTTGGTGGATTGACTCTGGTGCTACAAGACACATTTGCAAGGATAAGGTATGCTTTAAGACCTATAAAGCGGTGGAGGATGGAAAATTCCTTAAAAGCACAAGTCCTAAGCAAGGGAAGTGTAATACTTCTGGACAGTTTTTCACTTTGAATGATGTATATCATGCATGTTCCGGATATCCGGAAGTATCTTGTGTCGAGTAGTTTGTTGAATTGTTCTGGGTTCAAATTACTTTTTGAGGCTGATAAAGTTGTCATTTCTAAGGGTGGGTGCTTTGTTGGAAAGAGATATATGTGTGATGGAATGTTCAAGTTAAACATAGATAATAGCAATAATATTTCTGCTTATATTTTTGATTCATTTGCTTTATGGTATAATAGATTAGGCCATGGTAATTTTAGAAGAATGAGTGATATGGTAAGGCTTGACTCAATTCCTTATGTGATGAATAAAAGTGATGATAAATGTAAAATTTGCATGCTAATAAAAATCACTAGACAACCGTTTCCATCTAATCAAAGAAGTTCAAATATCCTACACTTAGTACATACTGATATATGTGAAACGAATAGACAATTAACTAAGGGTGGTAAAAAATATTTTATCATTGTCGTAGATTATTATTCTAAATTTTGCTATGTGTACTTACTAAGTTCAAATGATGAGGCACTTGACATGTTTAAGACATATAAAAATGACATTGAACTTTATTGTGAAAAATTTATTAAGTGCCTAATTAAGGAGTGATCGGGGTGGTGAATATTATGGCCCTACATATTTTAGGACAACTGATATTGTCCATGAAGTGATGGCTGCCTATACACCACAACAAAATGGTGTAGCTGAAAGAAAGAATAGGGTTTTAACCAAGATGGTTAATGCTATATGCATTCTAATTCAGGATTAGGACATGACTTTTGGGGAGAAGCATTATTAGCTTCAAGCTATGTCCTAAATAGGGTTCCAAATAAGAGGCTAAGACAACTCCTTATGAATTTTACAAAAAAAGAAAATCCGACTTGAGTCATCCCAAAGTTTAGGGTTGTAGAGCAATCGTAAGAGTACCTGAACCTAAGAGAAAGAGATTAAGTGAAAGGGAATTGAATGCATTTTTATTAGATATGATCTACATAGTAAAGCATACAGGTTCATGGTTATTGAATCGAATGACTTTATTTTCACTAATACTATCATTGAATGTAGGGAAGCAATATTTGATGAAATTCATTTTTCATCTATTCCTAGGCCCAGAGATGTAGTCTCTCAAGTTCCAAAAATGGAACATAATGTTAGTTAAGTACAAGATCAGCAAGAGGTTGATAGTAACGATGTACTTGAACTTAGAAGGAGTAAAAGTGCAAGAAAAACTAAAAATTACGAGCTAGATTTTCTTGTCTACCTTGTTAAAGGGTCTAGAGAATCAATCTCTAATTGTGTTCCATATTGTTTTAGTGTAGAATCAGATCCCTTAACCTATGAGGAGGCAATATCATCATTGAATGCTTCCTTTTGGAAAGAAGCAATAGATGATGAAATGACTTCAATCATGAGCAGTGCCACTTGGGAAGTAGTTGATCTCCCACTGAGATGTAAACCCATTGGATGAAAATGGGTGTTTAAAACAAAGAAGAACCTTAACGGTTCGATTCTTAAGTTTAAGGCTAGGTTAGTAGCCAAAGGGAATACGCAAAAGGAGGGCATAGATTATTTTGATAAATATGACTCGATTGCTAAGACATCTACTATTAGATTGTTGCTGGCACTAGCCTCTTTACATAATCTCATAATTCACCAAATGGATGTCAAGATGATATTTTTAAATGGTGGTCCAGATGAAGAGGTGTATATCAGACAATTCAAGGGGTTTGTTGTGCCAAGTCAAGAGCACAAGGTATGTAAATTAGTTAAGTCCTTGTATGGACTTAAGCAACCACTGAATAATGGAATCAAAAGTTTGATGAGGTTGTCTTGAAAAATGGTTTTCATACAAATGATTCTAATAAGTGTGTTTACCCCAAATTTACAAGTAATAAAGGGGTTATCATTTTCTTATATATAGACGACATGTTGATTTTTGGTACAGATCTTAAGCAAGAAGAGAATACCAAAAGATTTTTGTCCTGAACTTTCGATATGAAAGATTTAGAAGAAGCTAAAGTTATCTTGGGGATTAAACTAACAAGGGTTGACAATGGATTGGAATTGTCTCACTTGCATTGAAAAGGTGTTGAAGACATTTAACAATCTTGATTGTAAATCTATCTCTACACCTTTTGATGTAAGTTTAAAACTTGAAAAGAATACTAGGTAACCTGTACCTCAACTTGAATATGGCAGGGTTATAGGATGTTTGATGTATACAATGCCCTGCGCAAGACCTGATATAGCTTTTGCCATTAACAAGCTAAGTCGATATATAAGTAATCCAAGTCATACACATTAGCATGTGGTAAGGAGGGTATTAAAATACCTCAGGTCATCTATTAACTATGGACTTCGCTATTGTCGTTATCCATCTGTTTTGGAAGATTTTTGAAATGCAAGTTGGATAACAAATAGTGAAGATCATTCCTTCATAAGTGCATAGATTTTCACTCGCGACAGGGGTGTCGTATCTTGGGGATCAAACAAACAAACTTGTATAGCTTATTTAACTGTGGCAGCTGAATTTTTCGCTTTGGCATCGGCTTGTAAAGAAGTTGAATGATTAAGGAATTTGCTATATGAAATTCCTTTGTGGCCAAAACCAATGTCACCTCTTTCTCTACGATGTGACAGTGCTTTTATTTTGGCAAGGGCATACAGTAATGTATATAATGCTAAACCAAGGCATATTGGTTTACATCACAGCTACATAAGATAACTTATCAATAATGGTGTCATAACTTTGGATTTTGTGCGTGAAGCACAAAATCTAGCTGGTCCATTAACAAAAGGCGTTGCAAGGGATTCAGTGATCAAAACAACTAAAGGGATGGGTTTAAAGTCCATATTCAAAACCTTCTATGGTGGAAACTCAACTTAATGCTTGATGGAAACATTGAATCTTAAGTTCAATGATTCGATCAAAGTACATCATAAGAATGGTTTGAAGCACTCATTTACTTCTCATCAATGAACGGAGTGCTTAGATTTCCATATATACTTTTGGAGGATGAGCTAAGGCTCTTAGTGAACCTTATATGTAGGATTTTTATAATGTTTAGAAATAAGTGCTTAACTTTGATAAATTTCTTGTAAGTCTCTGGGTATGTCAGTCTAATTGTAAGTATTTATCAAGTTAATAAAAATGAAATCTTATTTCTCTAATTCAGAAGTTCTCCTGTTATAATATTTACAGGATGTTGTAAAAGTTCACCTACATGAGTATTTAAGCAAGGCTAGCTTCGTGGAGTCTAATGGACTTGGCTTCAATATGCTCACAAATGGATATAGCACACATGACTATTTAAATCGCCAGGATTACTAGGTGATTCTAGGACAGAAGTCTTGTGTGTGACTCAGATGCAAGTGTTTAGAGAGGTTTACTGGTTCAAAGCATAGTCTCCTATATAAACCTAAATATTTGACGAACAAGTCACTAAGGTGGACGCCAATCGCAAGACACCTTCATTTATGCATAAAGACCCTGGAAATTTGCTACACTATTTATTATGGAAATGGTGGGGGAATGTTGGATTAATTTCCAATAAAAATGGAATTAAAATAGATATGGTATGTGTTGGGCTATTTGTCAAATTGCACAATGGGCTTCTAATAATATTTGTATATTACAGTTTGCCATACAACACAATAAACGGTGGTCTAGCTGATGAAAAATAGCTTTTGGCCATGAGATTAAATAATATTAAACACTTATTATTTGCCATGAATAAGCCGTGGAATTTAGTAATATTAAACAATTTTTTATATGTGCTATGGATTAATTTCTCAGAAAGCATGAAGCTAACCATGACTCTTGGGAAAATGGCATTTAATAATAATTAATATTATTTGATATTGACGAGGTATAAATAGTTAATTAACTAACTAATTTGATAAGTATCTCTTCAATATTGCTAAGAGGGTGCCGGCTTTTGATATGGGGTGTGCTATCCGTGGTGCTAGCGAAAACTCCAACGTTCATGCTTTGCTCCATTGTCCACTTGCACACACGATCTGGGAGGGGAGTAAGGTGGATAGTTGTTTCTGGGATGTTAATGTCAGAACCATGGTGGATTGTTTCCAGGAACCCGTGGTAAATATGAGCGTGGATGAAGTAGGTGAGTTCCTGGCCATTCTGTGGGAGTGTTGGAATGCGAGAAACAGGTTTATATTTCAGAAGGCTGACAAGAACCTAACAACTTTGAGCGAGAGAGCGGTATCCTTTATTCGAAGCTACAGGGAACACCAAGGCCTTCATGAGGGTGCAGCGCGAGATGCCCCTATTCGATGGAAGCCTCCAGCGCCGGGGTGTTTTAAACTAAACTTTAACGGCGAGAAGGCTGGTGCCTCGGGACGGGGCTGGGGCATTGTGATTAGGTCCTGCGACGGTGATATTATCCTCGCAGGGGGTGGACCAAGAAGGTGGATTTGCAGGACCCGAAGTGGAGGAAGCCAGAGATTGCTTTTTTGGGTTGAAGTGTGCTTCTGATCTTGGTCTCGAAAGGATTATGGTGGAGGGTGATTGTCTGCCAGTGATTCAGAAGCTGAGACAGAGACATCTCCAAGATAACGTTGTGGGTCTCTTTGTTAAAGACATTTTGTTAGTTAGTCGCTCTTTCAGTTTTCTTTCCTAGTCATTTGTTAAGCAGGGGGGTAATAGAGTCGCCCACAACCTTGCCCACTAGTAGCAATTTAGCCATTGGAGAAGGGTGTGGGATGTGGATGCACCAGGTAGTATTGTGGCCCAAGTATCAGACGATGTGTGTGCTTTTATTGGCTCTAATATACATTAGCCCCCTTTCTTCGATAAAAAAAAAATAAATTAATGTATGAGATTTTATCTCATGAAAAGATGTAGGTCTTTGAAATGATACCATATTCCCTATAAATAATGGATGAGTGATGTGATTTGATCCATCTCAAAAATTGGTTCCAAGTAACTTTCTCTCTGAATTTCTGTTACGTCCTAAGCCTCCTAAGACCTATTCGTGCATGCAACACGTGGACAGGTAGACTTCTTTGTATCCCAAAGATCTAATCACTAAATCCTACTGCATAATTGGGGACGATTAGAGTTTTTAGGAAAAGAGTACACCACCTGCCTAGTAGTCTCGAAGTGATCCTAGATCGATTCTTTTCTTAATTTCTCCAACACTTTAGTGACCAACTCTTTTATCTTTTTATCTTAAATAAACTTCACTACAATATGATCTTTTAAACAAAAAAATTAACTTCAATATGGTTACATCATAATGAGCCTATTAAGCTCATCCTTACAATTCACCTCATGTAATTAGTAGAGAAATCATAAGACTGTCTTCTGATAGTTTACAACACGCATAAGTATACAACTCCTTCGTTATCCATACATATCAAAAACAATGTGATTTGATTATAAAAAATGGAGAGTTCCTTATTAATGAAACAAATTTGAACTTGAATTAAATGACGATGTTTTGTGTTAGCTATTAGAAGATCCTTTTGGGAACTGATATTAGAAAGCAATTGAAATTCAGTTTGCAAAATCACTATTAAGATCAAAGGCCGAAATTCAAAACTAACAAATTGGTTTGTAAAGTAGAAATCAAATGTCACATTAGGTTGCTAAATTAGAAACTTACTACCACATTAAGTTTCGAATTCTAAACTGAATTAATATTCGGTAAATGTGATATTCAATTCCAAAAAATTTAAAATTCATAAATCCCTTTTCATTTAAGCTTAGTGTTTTTGTTGGGAAATAGGGGTTGAAAAAAGGGTAGGATTGAGGATTAGAAAGAATTTTTAAAAGTTAGAAAGAATTGATATTTTGTTGAAAGGATTGGGAAAGATTTGAAAAGATTGAAAAAAATTAGTAAGAGTTGGGAAGGGTCGATAGGGGTTGGGAAAGGTTGGGAATGGGTGGAGAATGAGTGGGGAAGTGGTTGTGAATAATTGAGAAGCATAGGAAAAGATTAGTAAGAGTTGGCTAAGATTAGGAAGAGCCATGAATGAATAAGTACTGTGGTTGTTCAACCATAATGGCGGATCTTGAGGAAGGCATGGGCCTTTCTCTGCCATTTCACTCCTATTCTCATTCAAGATCATAATAACTTTTCAACACTCAACAAATTGAGAATTTGAGGTTCAATTGACAACAAATTGCAAACAGTTTTTAGATCTCTTTTTAGCCATCGTCTCTCATATACTGTGTTCTTGATGAATTCTTTTCGATTCTAATTCCATATCTAGAATCTAGATCTATTTTCTTCCTCCATTTTGTTCTTGAGCCAATTTCTTAATCTAGATGTCATATTTGAATTGTTATCCAAGTAAATTCCAATCTCTTGTGATATTTTCAAGGGTTTTTGTAATATAACAATTTAAACTTTAGAGTGGTGGATAGTCCCTACCCCCCAAACTTTGAAAATAAATAAATATGATCATTTTATAATGTATTTTTCAAATAGCTCCCAATGATATTGCGTCTGAAGCAATACAAATATTTGAAATTTAAAGTGTCTATCTCCATGTTGTAGTTCAAATTGTTTGAAAAATATAATCTAAAATGACACAAATAGCACTGAAAATAAATATCCCAAAATTTGGAGCATTAAGGGCCATTTTTGAAGATTGAATTTTTAGTTTCCATTAGACCCAAAATTCGAATTATCATATTTGAAAAATCCTATTTTCATTTGATTTGTTTATTGGTAATAGACATAGAATCTATTGCATAGTAATGCATGATGGTAATCTATACTATATATAAAAGCAATGTTGTGATGATGTGGAATTTTCTTGCATTCTCATTAATTAGAGATTTCGAACCTTTGGATTCATTCTCTCTCCTCATCACAGCCATCCGATTGTTGAAAATAATTAATTTATAATTTTCAAATCTCTCACATAGTAGTAAGGGGAAAAAATCATTAATAAGAAAATGATCGTAAGAAAGTATAATTTTATGAAGTATAATTCCATAATTATCGAAATGAGGATTATAGAGTATTTTTTTCTAAAAGGAATGATTATGCAGTAATTAGTGGTTATAAAAATTATAAAAAAATATCATTCTTAAACCTTTTGAATTCATTTTGTCTCCTTATCACTGCTAGATTGTAGGAAAAGATTAATCCTAGAAAGTATAATATCAGGAAGCATAATTCCGTAATGGTAGAAAAAAATCACTAACAACTAAGGAAATGATCCTAGGAAAGCATAATCCTGGAAAGCATAATTCTGTAATGGTTGAAATAAAAATTATGGAGTGGCTATACTTTTAGTATTATTTTAAATAATAAAGTCAAATCCCAATAAAGAATAATCCCATAATTATGGAAATATGAATTATGAAGTAGTTAGTAACAAATAACTATAGAAATTATAGATAAAAAAGATTTCATACTTGAACCTTCAATATTAGTGTAAATAGTCAAGTAGTTCTTACTCATAGTTGAAATTATACATTAGAATACGTCTCATAGTTGAAATCAATTCTCCATCTTGCTCATTGCTCATGTGTGTCAAAGTGATCTTTTTTACCTCACTTCCAGATATATAATAATTATCATTCCCTTCCTCATATATTTATTTGTATTAATTTGTTAATTCATTAGCAAGTGACCTCCTCTTCTATAATTAGTAGTGTCAAAATGCTTGATTGTATTTGACTGAAATTTTTGTACCTTTTTGTTCTAATTCCCACCTATATGTGACTTAATTTTCTTTTCTTGATATTTAATCTTTTACTAATTGACGCCATCATTGATTTCTTGCTACAATTCGTAATCTCACTTTTTTAGGTATAGTTTTTGTCAGGCTTGATTAATAGTGGTGGTGTTTGGTTTGATTCGTTTATATTCTTAATTATTTCCGTCCGATTCATGACTTAGGTTAAAACTTTTTTGCTTATATTATATTATATTATATTAGTAACTTAATTGTGTTTAGATTCTTTCATGTTTTATTTATGTTGTTCATTTATGGATTTTTGTTTTTTTATAAGAAAAACTCTAATAATTTGATCATCTTCCTTGGCGTTTCAAATTTTTAACGGAAACAACAATGCAAACTATTTCACATGTATCTAAATTGTTTGGTGACCTATTTATTTAGATCAATTAAAAATTTTTAAATATCTATACTACAAATTATAATATAATTTTCATAATTTACAAAAGTTACTGTTAAGATATATAAAAGAAACCACAAAATTTGACTTCCTTTTTTACCTACGTAGAGAAGAGTATAGTCCTCTATATCTTCAAAAGTTTTGCTGTTTTAGAAATTTATTGAGGTGGTCAGGTTAGGGTTTAGAACAATATGGAGGGGGTGTTGTGGGATTTCATTGGGTTAGGAACCCCAGCAGTAGGATCAAATTGCATTAATGGATATATGGGATGAGTTTAATGTTAAAAAGTTGATCATAATTTATAAAGTCTTTAGAACGATTTTGATTAACTTATTCACCTTCAAAATATGCCTCCAACATTAACAAATATAATTTTTCAGTTTTCTCTTTAAAATCATCGCATACGTTCAATACTACATCCATGTTTGAATCAATGTAATTTCCTGTTTTCATTGTTTAGTTAGAAACTATAATGCATGTTTGACGATTTCCACTGTTTAGTTAGAAATTACGATGCATACTTGAATACTATTTTCGTATATTTTTTTATCATGGCATATACTCAATACTGTAACGGATACTTCAATCAATGTAACAGTTTTTATTGTTTAGTAAAATACTGTAATGTATTCTTGAATATTATTTGTAGGTTTTTTTCATAAATGATGACAAATATTCAAAATCATTAATCATGTTATATAGTTAACTTAAGACACAAATCACAAGGTGAAGTTATAGAAAATTTTAATTTCTTGGGGTTTTTTTTTTTGAAAATCATGTGTTAATTAAGATTTTGATGGGTTCTGCTGATTTCAAGAAATAAAATAACCCCATTTTAGGTTAGCTAATCGAATGAACAAATTTGAAAATACTATTTTTGGGTTTTTAAATTATGGGTTAACTAAACTCTGTGGGTAATATGCTGCAACTATTATGATCTATGATTTAACTAGAATATCTTAACATGTGCATTTCTGCAAACTCATTATCTTTCCTTCCGAGAGGGGACAACTTATATAAATTGGTAGGTAGTTTCAAATCAATAGATCGGCGACCATATATGATAATTTTTATTGGTTTTCTAAATCCATCCATTATTTTCACGATCCCATTTTTCCCAAAAAAATAAAATTTGCTTAATTCAAATAACCTAAAATCACTAAGGGCTTGTTCGGCAACAGTGTTTTGGATAGCGTTTGGCGTTTGGATAGCGTTTGGCGTTTTAACTAAGTCAATACACTCATTAGCTAATTTTGAGTGTTCGGTAACATAGTATTTTGACTAGCATTTCATCTAGTGTTTTTGGCGTTTTAAGTAGCGTTTCTGAAAAACTAATAGTATTAACGTTTTGCATTCAAAAGTAGCGTTTTATATTTTTTTGCTAAAAAAATCCTTTGGAAATTATCTATATCCTTTTATGTAAATTTATATTAATCAGCTAACCCAACAGCTAAAGTTACCGAACACATTTATTTCAACTGCTTATCCAAACAGCTATCCGTTAATAGCTAAATTAGAAACGTTATCCGCTACGTAAACAACTATCTGCTACCTAAACCTCTATTTGCTACTTAAACTGATAATTTTGCCGAACAGGGCCTAAATCTATGGTTCTAAATCTACAACTCATTTGTGTTGCAACTCATGATTTAAGTGGAAGACTAACCTTAAGGAGATATCTTCTCTAAAGAATAATTCGATGATATATTTTTCAACAAAAGGCCATCTAATTTCATGATTTCAAAAGGAGGAACCTAAGCACATCATGGATGACTAAGTTTAACGTATTGTAACTACATATTGAGATAACTTAAATGAAATTGATACCAGAATTGATATATTTTCAAAGATAAAAATTACCTAAAAGAAAATGATAAAAAAGTATATAATACTAAAAAATTCTAATTATAATAACTAGGCTTATTAAATTTTTATAGTGAAAATTTATTTCTACTTATAACAATATCACTTACTAAGTAACTTATTTGTGTCTTCTTTTCTAAATAATAATAACAACTATGTATCTTTTGTAAACAACTTATTATCTATTTTATAAATCACCGGCAAAACATGGGTCTATACTAGTAGTATTGAACACAAAAGCTGAAGGAAGTGAGTAGATGTATTTTCTCCATCAATTTCTTTTCAAATTAGTTGTACAAATTTAGAATATTCACTTGTATAAATTACTTAGATTATTCATATTCAAGTTTATGACAGAGACTTTAGACACACATATTTAGCATTTGGATTCATTTCATGTAATTTGCGTTAATCGTTTTTGGTTGTGCACAAAATTTTCATTGTGACAAATAAAAAAGCCGCACCTCCAAGTTTGTTCTGAGTAGGGTTTCTTTTTTTTTTTTTTGTAATTTGGAAACTGAATGGGAAATTGAAATTGGATTTGGGCATTTGAAACTAAGTAGTATGATTTTAATTAGGGGTGAGAGAGAATTGGGTGTCTGGTTTTGGGCCCATAACATATTTAGACTCAGCGGCATAGATCTGGACCTGATTAAACTGATTTTGGGACCGGTTCTAAAATTTAGGATCCGGTTATAACCGAGCCTGGTATCGGGTCCAAAAATTTTGGACATGGACCCGAAACAGTATCCTGTTTCCGGTCAAAATTTAAAGAATTTTGATAAAAAAATATATAAAAACCCTTATTTCTGAAGTGACACATGTTTTATACCGAAAACCAACTCTTAACTACCCAATCTAACATTTTGTCTTTTTTGCTTTCAATATCTCCCCAACTTACTTTTTATGTACTTCAACTGCCATGAATATCTTCATTCAAGCTTTGACTCTTCTCCTTATGAGCCATGTTGCTTGCTAGTTACTACTTATTTGTTTTTATATTATTTTGACACTTTTTCTTTCTTTCTCTCTATTTCAAGTGAATTAAAATAACCTTTACATTTCTTGCTGGTTTTGTAATCTTGGTTTATGAGTTTTTGATTAACATTGTTGCCAATTCTTTGAATTCATTTTAAAGTTCGTGAATATTCTTTACTGCTTATTTAATATTTTGTTTAGCCCTATAATTTAGCTTATAGGAATTTGGCTTCAAATATAAGTTTTTAACTTCCTTCAATCCCTCCCACTCCATGCTTCATTAGGGAAAAATAAGAAAAAATAAAAAATATTACTTAGGAACTAGGTACCCGGAATGTGTCAGGAATCGGGTGCAAATTCTAGGACCCGACTCCAACCGGGTCTAGGATCGGTTCTGAATTTCAGGACACGACCTGTTCCTAACAATCGAATCGGGTAGCCGGTGCCACTCACCCCTAATTTTAACTGTAAAAATCACTTTCAAAATGATTTAGAAACCATTCCTTTAGAATCAATTTGTACTAATTTCCAAATGGGTGTCTATGACCGTCTTGAAACAGATTTTTAACATTATCGATCTCTAAACACGAATTCTTTGTAGTGATTGCATAATGATACTAATGTAATGTTTGATTAGATGTAATCAGTCTTGTAATGCAAACAAGTTTTTAACTATGCTTTCATTACTTTGTTTTGGTTGTATGAGAATATAACAATAAAATAATTATCTATTAATTATGATTACCACAAATTAAGTAATCATGATTACATTGCAAAGTTGATTTTTTTTTGGGTGCAGACGAGGAGTTGTCCCCCAAAAATTTTATTAAGTAAATGTCAAACGAGGCCACCTGGCCCCTACAATATCGGCAAAGAGAAGATCTCTAACCTCCTGAGGAGGTGTCTCGAAGAGAGCGAGCCTAGTACTAAAAGCTCTAATGTTGGCCAACTTATCCGCTACTTTGTTGGCCTCGCGATAGCAGTGGGTGACTTTCGTTTCCTAGTTATCCTCCTATAGCATCCGTTTACATTATTCGATAAGAGCTCAATGCTCAGGATTAGGCCTCATATCTCCGCAAAGCATGCCTACAAGTATCAGTGAGTCCGATTGCACCCAAAGTTTGGAGATGCTCCTTTGCCGTGCAATGGTTAGTCCTCTTAGGACTGCCTTGAGCTCCGCCTTCATGGACGAACGGTATCTTGCATGCTCCGTGAAGCCCCATTGCCACTTCCCTCTGCTACCCCTGAGCACACCACCACTCCCAGCTGGACCAGGGTTGCCCTTTGCCGCCTTATCGGTGTTGAGAGTCATCCAGCCCATCGGAGGGGAACTCCAGGCAACGAGCGTCTCTCTGCGTAGTGTTGTGGCTTGGCTTCCTCCTTCCCGTTGAAGAATCTTGTTGATTTTGTTGAACTTGGCCAGTAAGAAATTTATTTTATCATGAGGTGCATCCTCTTCCTTGCCAAAACAAACGCCATTCCTCTATTTCCATAATACCATAGGGTGGTCAAGAACTTCATGGGCCATGAGTTATCCTTACTTTTATCATGGAGGTTCTCTAAAAACCACTCTTTGAATGTAGGAGGTGAGCCTCTGTAGCCCAATCCCAGGATGGCCAGCTGTTACCAAACTGTTCTTGCTGCCGGGCATTCACGAAGAACGTGGAGCACACTTTCGTGGTCGCGGTCGCATACCGTGCAATAAGGGTGGCTCGTGAGGCCCTTTTTGAATTTGTTGACTTTGGTCATTAATCTTTCGTGAAGGGCGAGCCACGCAAAGACTTTCACACGCTGGGTTGCTTCAACCTTCCAGACATCTTTCCAGCAACTCTCTACTAGAATCGGGTTCATTTGCCTGAGTAGGGCGAAAGCTGATTTGAGAGTAAATCACCCTGACTGAGAAGTTGTCCAATAGTAACCATCTTCAATCCTTTTCCCTAAATCCAGATCAAAGGAGGTTATAGAATTTATTGCGTTGTCCGAGAGGTAGTCCTTAAAGAGGTCCCATGTCCAACCCCGTTCCTTGTCTTAATAATTGGATAAACTGTTGTTGTGGGTGTCCCTCGAAACGTCCCAGGTCGCGTAGTCCAGGACGGTTGTCCTCAAAGCCCATTAGTGGTTCCAGATATTGGCGCAACGACCATCACCTATAGCCCATCCAGTTCCTTGCTGGATAATGTGAGCTTTTTCCACTATTCCTCTTCATGTGTGAGAATCCCCAGGCTTGGCTTGGAACATGTCAAGACCTTGTCGACCTCGACTATATTTACTCTTGAGGATTCAGCTCCATAAGGATTCACCTTCCTGTAGGATTCGCTAACCCAGTTTCGAGAGACAGGCTGAGTTAAGTTGTTTCATTGCTCGTAGGCCTAGGCCACCTTCTGACTTAGGATGTGTCACAACTTCCCATTGAACTAAATGAGGTCTTCGTTCAGTAGCGGTGCCTCCCGAAAGGAAGCGACGTATTCTTCTGTCAACCTCATCACAAATTGAACGAGGCAATTTAATGGTCAGCATCGAATAAGCTGGAATAACTTCAATTGTGGATTGAATGAATGTTATTCTCCCTGCCAGAGATAAGCATTTTGTCTTCCAACCCGTGAGTTGCTTCTCAATGCGATCAAGAATGTATTCGAACTGGGCTTTGGAGACTCTCCCATTGATAGTGGGAACCCCCAAGTACTTCCCGAGGTCATCTGTGCATTCTATCTCCAAAATACTACAAATTGCATTGGCCATGTGGCCCAAGGTATTGGGAGAGAACAGAATCTTTGATTTGGGTGTGTTGAGTTTTTGCCCAGATGCATTGCAAAATCGGTGTAGGCACCACTTGACGATTCTAGCTTGTTCCTCAGTGGCCTCGGCAAACAAGACAATGTTGTCAACAAAGCATAGGTGTGAAAATTCTGGTCCACCTCGGCCAGCCACCAACGACTTCCATTGCTTGCTAGCTACAAGACCTTCGATGAGTTATGACAGTCTCTCCATGCATGCAACAAACAAGTAAGGCGATAAAGGATCGCCTTGTCGTATGGCCCTAGAGGGAAGAAATTGTTCTGTAGGTTCACCATTCCAAAGGATCTGCATCAAACATGAGGTCACACAATTCATGATTACCTGGGTCAAACCTTGCAGAAGGTTCATGTCTTGAAGAGTATCGCGGATGAACTCCCATCTAAGTCGATCATAAGCCTTTTCCAAGTCGAGTTTTATGGCCATATACCCTTTCACGCCTTGCTTTTTACGTATGGTATGTAATAATTCATGCATGATGACGACATCGTCATTTATGAGGCATACCGAAACGAAGCTCACTTGGCATGGAGAAATGAGCTTGGGGAGAATGCACTTGAGCCTTTGCACTATTACTTTGGTGATGGCTTTGTAGGCCACGTTACATAACCCAATGGGTCTGAATTGGGATACGAGATGAGGGTTATCAATCTTGGGTATAAGAGCAATGAAGGTGGCGTTTAGGCCTTCTGGGAGGTGAGTTCTGTTTAACATAGACAGTGCTAGATTACACAAATTCATCCCCACCATTCCCCAGTATCTCTGGAAGAAGAAAGCGTGATAGCCATCAGGCCCCGGTGCCTTATTGGGGTTCATGCTCATTGGTGCTGACCGAATGTCCTTGATGCTGAACGGTGTGGAGAATTCTTGAAATTCAGACACGTCCAAGGAGGGGAAACATCCAATAGGCATGCTCTCCGGTGGGGTCTCCCGATTGGGTTCAGTGAATAATGTGGAGAAATAATCCAAAACCAAACGTTTAACCGCTTCCGGTTCTGACACCCATGAGCCTCTGGAGTCCTGTAGGGCTACGATGTGATTATATCTTCTCCTTATAATGGTACTAAGGTGGAAGAATCTGGTATTTGGGTCCCCGTCTTTGATGGCCGCACTCCGTGACTTTTGAAACCAAAGCGTTACGATGTGATTAAGGGTTTCATTCAAATCCCTTCGTAACTTGGCTTCTAGTTTAAGGAGGTGTCTCCTACCTCCCTCGGTAAGCTGCTGTTGCAGCCCTTTTAATCGAGCCAAGAGGGTCCTTTTCCTTTTGAAGAGATTGCCAAAGACCTCTTTATTCCAAGTTTTGAGATCTTCTGCGAGTTGTGTGAGGGTTGGAATCAACCGTGAATGCAGGCACTAATTACTTTGAACAAAGTCCTCAAATTTGTGGTGCTCAATCCAAGCCACCTGGAACTGGAATGGTTTGGTTCGATTCGAAATACGAACGAAGCCCATCATGCTAATGAGAATTGGGCAGTGGTTAGAGTAGCCACGAGGTAGATGTTGGACGACCGTTTCCTAAAATCTCGAACGCCACTCGATATTACAAAGTGCTCAATCAAGGCGTGCTTGCTTCCTCATTACCCACGTGGTGCCTCGTTTCCAAGTAAATTTAGGTCCAGCAAACGCCAGGTCCAGTAGGCCATTATTATTAATGACATTGTTGAATTTGTGGCATCTACGGACCATGTCTTCTCCTCCATGAACCTGTTCTTCTAAACTTTTGGTCTCGTTGAAATCCCCCACTAACATCCAAGGGTTGAGAACGTTTCCTACGAAGGACTCAATTTCAGCCCATAGCTCATCCCGTTGCTGTGAAGAGGGATTAGCTTAGAGCGCTGTGGAAAACCACAGTGGTGTACCTCGTTGTCTCACCTCAGCCGTAATAAACTGTTGGTGAGCCTTGAGAATGTGAAGACTTAATACAGTAGTGTCCCATAACACCCAAATACCTCCTTGAAAACCTTGAGCTTCTACTCTGAAGACACCCTGAAGGCCAATTTGTGAGCACACTCCTTCAGCTCTTTTGCCACTAACGTGAGTTTCAAGAAGAGCAATAACAGAGGGCTTGTAAGTACGCATGTACTCCTTAAGATTATTGAGGCAATCTTGATTTCCCGCATGCCGCACATTCTAGACAAGGATTGTGATTGGATGGCGATTAAAAGCCATGGGTTGATTGATCGCATTATTGATCGCATTATGCATTTCAGACCTTAAATCCATAAAGATTAGAAAGACTGATTTGCACCTCCAGAAGGTGCCTTGTTCATTTCCTCTACAAGGAGTCGCATTTGCCTTTGTTGATCAAAATATCCAGGGTTACTTCTCTCCATCACTAATGGCTCCATCATGACACCGGTTGGTCTACAGACCATAAAGTTTGAGGGGTGAGAAAGGCCATCTTACCTAGGCCCAAATGTATTTGCTTTATCAGGGGGTTCCCCATTGGGCGTTGGGCTAAACCGGTCCCCCGCAAGGTGCATACTGGAGGATGGGTGGGTGGTGCTTGAGGTGGGGTATGTGAATAGGTGTTAGACATTAACGATCCCCTAGTTGGGGGCCCATTGCACAACTCTTCGGCTGGCAAGGGGTGGGGTGGGCTGAAGCTGCATTGGACTGTTGACTCTAGGCCGGCCTTGTTGGATGACTTGGGAAGGGTGATGTGGCGATGTTACCACTCGTGGGCTAGAGCCTTGACCCAGTCCATTTAAGGTGACCTATGGTTGATAACATGCGTCCATGTTGGTAGCACCTTGAGCCCTGTTTGGGTGATTATGATTTTCCTTTCCGTTGTGCCCTTGATCAATCATAGTTTCCTTGTTTGTTTCTAGATCCTGCGGGATTTCCTCATTGCTATCCAACTCCAGATTGAGGTCTAATTCTACAAGAGCCCTAAAACGGGATCCGAGGTTGGAAACTCCTTCTTTACTTGTGCTAGCTTCCCTGATTGCATGGGATATATCATCTTGTGTCTTTTCCATATTTTGTGGAGAATCTAAACTACCCATAGCTGACTGATTGGACCGGTTTTGTACTTCAGAGGGTTCGATTTTGTGACCGGTTTGATTACCTTGCTTAACCAGTTTTCTCCGGGGTGGTTTTTTTACCAACATCCAGCTACCATAGAGCTCCTCCTCATCGTTGCATCCGACATGGGTTTGAGCCACTTGATTTGCATTTTGCTCTGGGAGTGTGGTCCCATTGTTGACTCCTTCATGCAAATGTGTATGTTGCAACAGTGGACAAGTTTCCTCTTTGTTTCCTTGCTTACTGCATTTAAAGCATATCATTCTTAGTCCTTCGTATTGAATTCTCCAAATTCTCCCATCAAGGTGGAATTTAGATAGTAAGGGTTTGGTCAGATCAACTTCGACACTTAGTCTGGTATGTTGACCTCTTTCTACATTAGCCATAGTATCATCGACTTGAATGACCTTCCCAATTTTGCATTCAATTTTCTTGAACAAGAAATGCTTATTAAAATACTCCACACTCAGATGCAGTATCCTCACTCAAGCAGTAAGTCTTGTGATAGTGTCCTCCTTTAGAACGAAGTTTGGCCCTCATTCACGAATGACTAGATAGTTGTCTCCTGGCATCCATGGTCATGAGTTAACACATACTCATAGTTGATTAGGAAAAATTCTCCCTTGAGAGCGCATTTCTTCTTCAATCCTTTCTTGAGTTGCATGAAGCTGATTCCCTTGTCAAACATTTTGATAATGAGCGCATTCCTCCATGGGTAGCGGAGTTGGCGTTTTTCTTCAACAGTTAAAAGAATAGTAGGGCATGTCGGGTCATCTTCTTCTGGGGCCTCATCGTCATCTGAGACCTCATAGTAAGGGTCCTGCTCCCACACTGGATTTACTCGTGCAGAGAAATTGAGGTGAGGGTTATTCTATTTAACAATGTCCCTGTAAGATCTCCTCGGCAAGGCACTAGGGTCCTCTGTGGTGGCAGCTGTTGCGTCTGGAGCCCTAGAGGAATATGCATTCAGTGATGCTTGCGAATTCGTATCCAGGTCTTCCAATATGAAATTACCCTTATGAAGTTGCTTCATGCCCATCAAATTAGTCATCTTCATCTTTTTGGTTGATCTTGCTAGTTGGTCGGCTTCGTCTTTTGAACGACTTCCAGAGAGAACTTCAGAGCGTTCCATTTCTCCTCTTATTGTGAGCTTTACATTACATAGGTAAATTACAAACTTGATAACCATTGCCCTTTGGACAATGGGTTAAGGGACAATTAATGTAGAAATCTACGTTAAACATAGAGAGACGCTTCTAAAAACTCGAATTAATAGAAATACAGCAATTAATTATAGAATTCTTAAAAAGTACCATTTTGCCATTAACAAATAAAAATGTTGTAATTACATTTCTTTGGATTTCGTAGCTTTGAAAATGATTGTCCAACTATCACCATCTATGCTGGTCAAGACGCCCAGCAACATGATAGATCAGCCATCACAGCTTCGCAAGAAAAGAGAATAAGACCTTGATGAAGGGTGGCCGGCTTTGCTGGCATACCTTGCTGTACCCCACAGCTAAAGCAATCAAATTCTAGTAAAAATCTTTGACAAATCTAGGCGAGAAAGGTAGGCCCGAATCCCAAATAGCGTCGACAATTGAAGAGGAGGAATTGACGGACATGCTAATCATGAGGAGGAAAGGGGTGGTGAGGAGGTGGAGCACGTTACTTAGGGAGGAGAGAGAAACTAGTGGCATTACAGCACATGGTCGTGGAAAGCAACAGTGACATATAACCCATAGTCAATTTTCAGAAAGCTAAGATGTTTCGACGTTAATTGAGGGCAGAAATCTGGTTAGGAATAATTAGAGGTTTTGTTTTGTTAAGCGAAAGATAACAAATGCTATTTATTTTAATTACTTACTTTATCTTAGCTAAACATATCCATAAATATTATTAAATGCAGTTTATTCATTCCTCTTAAGAGAATTACAACTTTTTCCGTAAAATTATTAGCCCCTTTTACTGTAAAATTATGTCGTAAATAAAGAGCTCTCCCGTTTCTGTAAAATTATCAAATAAAAAAATGAGTGCTGCAAACTTGAAATGGAAATTTAAAACATCTTTACCGTCTTCCTAAGATATAATGCTCAAAAATTGTAAAATTCAATTGATCTAACATTGAAGACTAACTTTTTAGAATTCGCGAGAAGGGAGTGAGAGAAACTGAATGACATAGAAATGAGTGAGATAGCGCGATTTTCGCATTTAAGTATCTAGATGTGCTGAGATTTTATTTTACTTTACTTTGTTAAAAGGATACTTCGTACTCCATGAACTAAGAGTGAGCCAGACTAGATATTCGATTGGATTTTTTGGAACCGGAAAATTTGGGATCAAACCAGATCCTAGAATTCGAAATCGATTCCAAACCTAAGTGGAACTGAGTCTTAGAATTTGGACCCGGTCCCAAACCTGGCTGGGACTGAGTTTGATTGTTGATTCTCAGTTCCTAATTAATATATTTTTATTTTTTGTCATTTTTCCCTAATAAAATAAGGGAGGGAGGGATTGAATGAAGTTGAAAACTCATATTTAAAGCCAATAATAGTGTACAGAGGACAATTGTGTAGTTTGTACACTATTAGCCAAATTCCTTAAAATCAAATTATAAGACTAAATTGAATATGAAATAAGTAGTAAAGAAGATTCACGTAATTTAAAATAAACTCAAAGAGAAAGAATTAAAGTAATAAGGTTCATGAGAAGAAGAATTAAAGTTTGAAGTAAGAAATCCATGGCAACCAAGATACGAAAAGAGTAAGTCGAGGATAAATGAAAAGTAAAAAAGATTAAGCATTAAATTGGGGTAGTTGGGAGTTGGGTCTTTGTACTAAAAATACATAACTTGAGGAACAAATGTTTACTTTTTCTATTTTTTTCATCCAAATTCTTTAAATTTTGATCCAATACCGAGTAATGGGTCAGGTTTTGGGTCCAAAATTTTAGGACACAATTATAATCGGGTCCTAAATTTTGGAACCAGTTCAGCAACCGGTCTAACCGAGCCCGAATCCGTAACCACTAGGTCCAAACCGATTCTGTGTCCGAAATCATGTACCCAATTTTTTTACTCACACCTACCACGAACTGTGATATATAAAAAATACTCCCTCTGTCCCACATTCACTATCAAAAACATCATATTCTTTAGTTCCATAATATTGTCAAAGTTTACTTTTTCAAAAAATTATCAATGGTGTAATTGGTTTTCAACTTAAGTCAACAGTATACATATATTTAATAGTTAGTTTTGCATATTTCTTGAATTTTATTATGAATATAGGATAGAGAAAATAATAAATATAAACATTAGGATATAAATACAAGATATGTACAAACTATTTTAAAATATTTATCCAAAACCACGTAGTGCTACGCTTATATATGCTATTTTTCTTCTTTTGAAGGCCATGTTCGGCAAAATTAGCGGTTTAGGTAGCGGATAAATGTTCAGGTAGCGGATAACGTTTCTAATTTAGCTGTTAGCGGATAGCTGTTTAGAAGAGTAGTTGAATAAAATGTGTTCGGTAAATTTAGTTGTTGGATTAGCTGATTAATGTAAATTGACATAAAAGGATATAGACAATTTCCAAAGATAAGATTTTCAAAGGGTAATTTTTGGTAAAAAAATATGAAACGCTATTTTTGAATGTAAAACGTTAATACTATTAGCTTTTCAAAAACGCTACTTAAAACGCTAAACACAACTTGAAATGCTAGTCACAACATTACGTTACCGAACACTAAAAATTACGTGATGAGTTTATTGACTTAGTCAAAATGTCAAACGCTACTCAAAACGTTATTGCCGAACACGCCCTAAATCTACCATGGCCCTATTCGATATTACACTCTAACGTTTCAACTAGATCAAAACTTTATTTGCTATAACTTAACTGCTCGGTAAACTCTATTCGATAGTACCTCATGATAACTGCCAGTTGCCAGAACTTTTTGAGTCTGCTCTCTTCCCCTCTTACTTATGAGGAAGGGAAATTTACAAGTGGGTCATGTTTCAAGTGGCATGCAACAAACCTATTTTTTTTGCAACAAATGGGTGTTGCTTTTGGAGGGAAAACCAAATTGGAGAAAAAGCAAAATAAAGTAAAATGACTACAATGCACTCAATGAAAATACCCCATCTTCTTCCTTGCACCCCACTCACTTTCTCTCTCCTCAAAAATCTGGAAAAAACAAAGGAAGCAAAGGCAAGGGGAAAGAACGAGGGTTTTGTGTGGAGTTCAAACCTGCGCTCTCTCTCCGTCTTTCAATCTCTCTCCAAAGTTGAATGTACTCCTGAATCCTAGAGCAGTGAGCAATTGTGCATGAAAATTGAGAAAAATCTAGCCCCAATTATTGAAGGCAGCTTGGTTGTGGGAGAAGAAGGGGGTTGAGGCAAGGTGCGTACCTGTAGGTGAGGGAAAGTATAGAGGGAGGCTGGAGGTGAGCTTGTAGTGTTTGGTGATGATGGAAACCTGACATTGGAGGTAAGCCATGAAGTCGATGGTGGAAGGGTTTGGGCGTCTGACGTTGGTAGACGCCTTCAAGCTGAGTGGTAAACATAAGGTGTGTTAGATATTATTTGAAATTTATGATTTTGGTTTGTGGAATGAGATTTTGGTGAATGATTTAGGGTATAGGAAGGGCACATGTTTGGGGTAACATGCGTACCATGCTGTTAATCACCGTTTACCAGGGTATCATTAATGTTGTTGACTGAAAACCCAATTACATTGGTGGCCATGTTGGAGGGTGGGATATGGTTTTATTGTGATGAAAGGAAGATGATGTAGTTAACACTGACATTGAATGAGAATGGCCCACTATTGAACCAGGGAAAATGTGGTGTTCACCATGGTAAATGTAGTGTACTGAATAGGTAATAGAGAGTAGTGGTGTTGGGGACTCTTATTATGTACTTGTGTGTTGTGGAGGATGCAGTATTGGTTGCACTGACCATAAACTGTTATTGTTTGACGTGCAGGGAAATAAGGAAGGTTTTTGACCGATATAGTGGTACGGTAGTCGGTGTTACGACGTCTGGTAAAAATGGATGGGGACAGTGTTATTGTGGGAGGCAGTGGTGGGGGGAGAGAGGTGGTTGTGTATGTGTTATGGGGGGCAAGTTGGACGATGGTGGAGCTGAAAAAGTAACGTATGTGGGGGGTTGAACAAAGTATATCGTGCTCAAAGAGGGTGTGGAGTTGGAAGAGGTGCGAAGAATGGCGAGCGAGATTACTAGCGATGCTTTGATTGTACATAAATTGTTGACAGTTTAAAGTACGACCGAGAGATGGTAATGGAATTAGAGGGGTATGGTGATTTGAGGATGTTTTTGAAGGGGAATGATGAGCGCGGGTATTGTATGTGGGCGACAATGACGGGCCGAAAAGGCGCGCACAAAAGGCAACGTGGAGTTATGATCATGGCGTCGTTTGTGGGGGAAGTGACAGGGATAGGGATGATATGGTCCAAGAGGGTTGTAAGGAAGCAAGTCTGAAAAGGTGGATAAAATGTGAACACTAGTATGATGAATGACATAGTTGAATGTTGTGGAGGATGGCAATTCGTTGGATGGTTCGTATGTCCCAGGCCGTTATAGCGCATGATGTTGCATTATAGAGTTATCAGCAAGGGACAGAGAAATTCAACCTCGCAACCTGGAAATGGTTCAAAACTCGTTTGAAACTATGGTATACGCGTGGGATTGTGCTCCTACTGTGTTGTCAGCTCTGACCCCACCCCCACCCCTGTTTGTATTGTAATGATGAAACTAAGCTTTGCATGTTTAGTTCTAGCATGTTTACCGAACAGAAGACAAATGTTCACCACGGTAAACCATGCTCTGCAACCGGTAAACCCATGGGTAATTGACAGATTGCAAACCTATTTGTTTGTATTGCGCTTATAGTCGGTAGTCAGGTGTGACCACAACCCCACCCCCTGTTTGTATTTTAATGTTCAAGTAAGTTGTTGCGTCTTCATTGGGGGTAGGTAACCTGTCATGTTTACCGACCCGAAGACTGATGTTCACCGTGGTAAACCATGCTCCATAACTAGCAAACCCATGGATAATTGACAAACTGTAACCCTGGGTGTTTGCATGTATGTATGTATGTATGCGTAAATATAAATATACACGTATGCATATATATGTACACACACACACACACACACACACACACACACACACACACATATATATATATATATT
>JACYFF010019584.1:70764274-70788426 GCA_017589665.1 Selenicereus undatus | reverse complement strand
GCTAAGAGAGAAGATTTGTACTGACGTAAACGCTTATCTCTTAACGCTTATCCCCTGACCCAGCTGCCCCTAATTTTTCACAACGAGATGTATTTTGATTTGTTTTCTCCGTTTCCAAATTGTGGCTTAAGAGGAAAAATATATTGTTGAAAATGAGGAGGCTAGGTGGTGTAGTAGAAAAGATACTTTTATTCTTTTTCAAGAGAATGTGCAAAAATTAGACAAGATTTTGATACATCACTTACTATGTCAAAATTATGTGCGAGACCTGACAGACCTCTCTTGCTCTCTTATACTCTAAAGACTCCTCTCCAACTCTCTTGTATGTGGCATCTCACCTTTTTAATTTGTGGGATTGCCTAAACTAGGAGACATCACTTCTATTTATACTAACTCCACATCCTTAAGATGTCGTGGATAGGGGTGGCAATGGGGCGGGTACCGGGCATGTTTAGTTGTACCCACATCCATACCCATTTTCAAAATTAATACTGATACTCATCGGGAGTTGTAAAACTATACCCATACCTATACCCACTGGGTATAGCAGGTATGCAGGCTTTATTCGGGTACATATAGACAAAAAAGAATTAAACCTATTTTGTACCCATATTCAACATCAAATAGCCAACATGTCACATTAACCCCAAGCTTCTAATAACATATCATATCATGTCGAATACAACTAAAAGCTTGCCAATCAAAGTAATAAATTAGCACTTGACAATTATAGTTTTAACAAAATGTCTCACTGAAGCCTTGAATACTATACAACTCAGAGCAACTAGCAAAATATCCAAGTATAAGCAACAAATTAGAACTTTAAACAAATAGTTATGGATTTTATATGGGTTAGATATGGGGCAGGTATGGTATTGACAAAACACGTATGGGGTGGGTAAGACCTATACCAATACCCATACTCATAAGCATTTTAGCAATACCCACCCCATACTCTTTTTTTGCTATTTTCACCACCCATGCCCATATCCATTAGGGTGATTTTTACGGGTTCTAGGTGGGTACGGGTTTTTTTGTCCACCCTAGTTGTGGAGCTTTGAGGCAAGTGAAAAAAAAATTCTTACAAAGCCTATTACTACATAGCTTAGATTTTTCATAGGATATTCTACTGGCTAATAAAATATCTTGAATTTTTCTAGGACCTAGAATAATTTAAGCAAATATCCTAGATATCTTTGCAAAAGTCTATAACATCCTAAGTGAAAATCTAGATATTACATTCAAAGGATTTTATATATATTGATATATTATTTCTGGATCGTTCTCTCATTGAAGGTGGGTGATGTTTATTATCTTTATGTTTATTTTTAACATTACCCCTCATCACAAGCTTTTCGCCGATGTCAACCTTGACATCATGCCAAGGCTCACATGAGATTCCTCAAACTTCATAGCATTAAATCCCTTTGAGAATATATTTCCTACTTGTTCTTCTATCCTTGTGTACTCAAATTTGATCTATTGTCGTAATTCTTTCACCTGTATAAAGTGATAACATACCCCCGTGTCTTTGGTCCTTAATGCTTTGGCCCTTCCACTAATGCTGCATTTGCATACTTAGGATTTGGTTCTCGTGTCCTCTTAAACCTTCTTAATTATGGCTCTAAGGTTTCTTCTTCAACTCTATCTTCAAGTTGACTTGGCCTTTCTTCTTCTAGAGATGCATGATGTACACCTGTCTGCCATGGAGAATTTTGCTTGTGTTGTGATTTTCGCAAGCCCACAGTTATCGTCGTAGCGTTTACGGGTGTCGTCCTAAGGGATGGTTTGTAAAATTAGATTACCAAAAATTCTAATCTAAATTAAAACTAGATGTTAAAATTAACCAACTCCATGGTCAACCTATTCCACGAATTAATAGAGTAAATAAACAGGATTAATTCATGAAATTGTGAACCATAATATTTGCAAAGAATCTAGTCAAAACAAGAAACACCAAACTGCAAATAATTTGAACCCACTAACACTTAGCCGTAATTATTCATTTAGACAGAACACTCAATTCAGCTAAACTTCCATTGAAGTAGAGCAAAGCAAAGCACAACCCATAATCGAAGCAACTCAACAAAATAATATGGAAGCAGAATAAGAACATATGAGCAAATGAAAAGCACAAAAGCATGATATCTAAATTATAATTCAGTAAATCCAACTTAAAAAAAAACCGAAATCTCACTCAAATTGAACTAACAAACAACTGTATCACATGAATCTTTGGAAATGAAAAACTGAACCTCAAATTCGAGAACAAAGAAATTAAAAACCTAATCTACCCTATTTCTCCTCCTTGCTTCTCTCTGCTCTCAGTCCGCCTTTGAAGACCCTCAAAACACCGCCGTTCGTATCCCCAATTAATTGCCTCTATTGACTCCTTTGTAACCGATCGATTGATGATGGACACAAAGGAGGAGAGCGAGGGAGTAACAGCTATGGTGTGAGGAAGATGAAGAAGCAGAGCGTCAGTTGAGGCTGAGGAAGAAGGAGAAGCAAAGCAGAGGAATTTTGAGCGCCTGGGTTGCAAAACCGAAGAAGAAGAAGAAGAAGAAGAAAAGGAAGGGGGAGGGGAAAGATCACATGCGCTGCGCTTGATGGTATAAGTGAGGGGCAAGTGCAAGATTAAAGAGAAGAGAAGGCTAGCTAGAGAGTCGCCTGGGCCGGCCTACAAGAGAAAGCAAAGAAAAAGAAAAGAAGGAAAGAGAGGGGAGACTGGGTCTACGTACAAGTTGGGCCAGGCCCACGTAACTAGGGAGAGGATAGGGAAGAGAGAGAATGAGAGGCAACAGGCCAAGGCTTCAGCGGGGCTTTGGGCCACTGGTGATGCTTGCTGGACCAACCCACATATGGGAAAGAAGGGAGGATAAGGGTGGACCAGCCCACAGCAAGCTAGGATATGATGAGCTATCCGAATGCAAGGGCTCCTAATGCTAGGATGAACTGGTGTTGTACCTAACACTCCCTCAAAGCTCACCCCAAAAGGCATTTGGGTTGAATTCGCAGGGGACTTCTCGGTTTGGTAAATTCATACTAGGTGGAAAACCGAATATACTGTTGAAGGTACCTAAGTTCAACTCATATAATTGTTCTTGCAAATAAAATGAAATGTATCGGGTTTGACATTGAGGCCCTCTCGTGACTTCAACATGAAGTGTACTCAGGGAGTCTAAGGTGAGGCTCCGGTATGTATGCTCTTTTATTTCTATCTCTTTTATTTCTATGAAATGTCCAATACCAGCCCGTGCAATCAACCACCTAATTTCATCTAACAATCCTAAACGTCCTAATAATTTCTCATCATAATTGCGAGTTGCCACAATCTTGCATTCATTCAAACAATTATATCTAGCAACATGATTAGGGTTGGTTAAACCAAGGGGATAAGGAATGTTACCTTGGGCGCATGCATTGGTGGAGGTTTGGGAGGTCCGTTGAGGTCAGAATGGTGCTTGACTTGATGATCCAACCTCCTTGACACTCCTTTGTCTTTTGGTATGCACCATTGTTGCAAATGTAGAACAAAAGCTGAAGGTAAAACCTAAATAATAAAATTGAGGAAGAAAAATGAAGAATTTAAGTAAAAAGAAAAAGAATTAGAGAGATAAGAAGATGGTTATGGAGCATGGGTGAAGGTGAGATGAGTTTGAAGAAGAAAAAGTTGAAAGAGAAGAAATTTGTGGAAGAAAGAGAAGAATTAAGTGAAGATGAAGGATTTTTAGTGAAAATGGAGTAAAAATGAGAAGAAATGAGGAAGAATTGAACGTTTAGTAATGGTGGGTTTAGAGAGAGAGAGAGAGAGAGTCGAAGAAGAAGATGAATATGGGTGAGAATGAAGGGTCATTACGGTCAAAGCCCTTAACTGCAGGTCGTAGTATACCACCACGGTTCATGGCAGTGGCCACGGGCGAACCGTGGTGTCTGCTGACACAAAAATAAATTTTGGTTTCTATGATTGGCACCCTACGGCCGTGGTGCTGGGCTGCTGGTCATGGTGCCAAACAATTTTATTATTTTTTTTTCGTTCTCTCTCTTTTTTTTCCTTATTTTTGTTTTTTTCCTTCATTCTATTCTTGTCATTCTCTCATTTTTGTGTCTCTTTTTTTTGTTTCTATATTTGTTTCTATTTTTTTAAAAAAACTACAAAAAATAATGAAAATCAAAGCTATGAAAAGAAAAAGGGTTTGGGTTGCCTACCAAGAAGCACTCTTTTAAGGTTAAGAGTTTGACCATACTTCTATGCATGATCCGGATCAGTGAGTGTATGGACATTAGCTTTATCAATAGGTTGTCCCACAAGATAAGGTTTTAACCGCTATCCATTGACTGTGAACGCACCGATGGACTCACTCCACACTTAAGCTGCTTTACTAGGTTGAATTTTAGTCACATGAAATGGTCCGGAGCATCGGGATTTCAGCTTGCCCGGAAATAATCTCAATCTCGAGTTGAACAATAGGACCATGTCACCTTTTTCGAATCTCTTCTTCATGATGTGTTTATCATGCCATTTCTTAGTTCGCTCTTTGTAGATGTGTGAACTCTTGTAGGCCTCCAACCTTAGTTCATCTAGCTCATTCAATTGTAAGAATCTCCGTTCTCCCGTTGCTTTAAGATCAAAATTGAGTGTCTTTGTAGCCCAATATGCCTCATGTTCCATCTCTATGGGCAAGTGACAAGACTTCCCAAACACCAACCGATATCGAGTGGTGCCTAGAGGAGTCTTGTAGGAAGTGCGACAAGCCCAAAGAGCATCATCAAGCGTGAGAGACCAATCTTTGCATGACCAATCCACCATTTTCTCCAATATGCTCTTTAATTATCAATTCGTGAGCTCCACTTGCCCATTTGTTTGGGGATGGTAAGGCATAGCAACCTTATGAAACACCTCATATCTTTTCAATAGTGACTCAAGAGGCTTGTTATAAAAGTGTGTTCCATTGTCACTTAGAAGAGCTCTTGGCATGCCAAACCTTGTGAAAATATTCTTCTTAAGGAACTTGATGACAACCATGGAATCATTTGTCGGGGTGGCAACAGCTTCCACTCACTTAAAAAATATAGTCAACTTCCATAAGGATGTAAAGGTTGTTACGGGAAGGAGAAAAAGGACCCATGAAGTAAATCCCCTATACATCAAAGAACTCCACCTCAAGTATGCCACTTTGAGGCATGTCATGCCTCTTTATAATGTTCCCTGTTCTCTAACATCTGTCACAAGTCATGACAAATTTTCTTGTGTCCTTGAAAAGCGTGGGCTAATAGAAGCTTTCTTAGAACACTTTCGTAATCGTTTTATCTGGTCCAAAGTGTCCTCCATAGGTTGAAGCATGGCAATGGTGCAAAACACTACGGACCTCATCTTTTGGCATGCATCTTCTATAGATCCGATCTCCACATAGCTCGTAAAGAAAAGGCTTTTCCCACACATAGTATTTGGCATCAGAAAAGAATTTCATCCTTTGTTGGGAAGACAATCCTAGAGGTAGCACCCCACATACTTTGATGTTGACCAAATCAGCATACCACGGGATAGCTTGGTGGGAAATGGCACAGAGTTGGTCATCGGGGAAGGAGTCATCAATGGGGAGCTCTTCACTAGGACTAGCCCCAGGACCTAGCCGAGATAGATGATCGGCAATCACATTTGCCAACCTGGACTTATCGTTGATCTCCAAATCAAACTCTTGAAGAAGGAGGACCCATCGAATAAGTCAAGATTTGGAGTCAGATTGTTCATTAAGTGTTTCAAAGCGGCATGATCAGTAAAGTAATGACCTTGGAATTGATCAACTAGGATTGAAATTTTTTCAAGGCAAAGACAACCGCCAAGAATTTCTTTTCCGTCGTGGCATAATTCACTTGAACCCCATCAAGAGTGCGGCTCACATAATATATGGCATATGGTTTATTGTCCTTTCATTGGCCAAGAATAGCGCCCACTGCATAGTCACTTGTATCACACATCACCTCAAAATGTAGCTTCTAATCTGGAGCTTGCATTACTGGAGCCATGATTAATGCTGCTTTTAGCCTATGAAAAGCACTTAAACATTCTTCATTAAACTCAAAAGGTACATCCTTGACAAGCAACTGTGTGAGAGGTTTTGCAATTTTCAAAAATCCTTTATGAACTGCGGGTAAAAATCAAAATGTCCAAGAAAACTCCTCACACCCCTTACAAAAGTTGGTGGTGGCAATTTTTCAATGACCTCCACCTTTGCTTTGTCAGCTTCAATGCCCTTGTTAGAGACAACATGATCGAGGACAACCCCCTCTTGCACCATAAAATGGCATTCCTCCCAATTCAAGACTAAATTCACATCTTTACAACTTTGCAAGACCTTGGACAAGTCATTCAAGCAATGGTCATACGTTGCATCATACAGAGAAAAATCATCCATAAAGACTTCCATTATGTCCTTAATAAAATCAGAGAAAATAGCCATCATACAACGTTGAAATATAGCAGGGGCATTGCATAACACAAATGACATCCTTCTATATGCATATGTACTATAAGGACATGTAAAAGTAGTCTTTTCTTGGTCATTAGAATGGATAGGGATTTGGAAGAATCCTGAATCTCCATCTAAGTAGCAAAAATATGAGTTCTTAAGCTAACCTTTCAAGCATTTTATAATAACCCGACCCTAACCTATATTTATTTATTTAAATCATATTTATTTATTTATTTAATTAATCATGTTTATTCATTTAATTAATCATATTTATTGATTTAATTGGTCATGGTTATTTATTTAACCAAATCATGTTTATTAATTCAATTATACCCAATTTATTTATCAAACGAATTCCATTATGTTATTTAAAATTTTCCACATTCATTTATCGTATTTAATTATTCTGGTTGGGAGATATTTCATTTTGGGTCCCACTTTGCAATTCAAGTTTCATTGATTGTCAATTCAAGTTTTGTTGATTGATTAAATACCGAGTGAACCGATATTATGTCTCGGTAAGCATGATTCAAAGATTATTAAGCAATTAAATTTAATCATCTCGGTGGGAAAAAATTTATTTGGACCCTTACTTTACAATTCGGGTTTATTTATTTATTTAGTTATTTACTTATTGAAGAAAATTTCTGGAAAATTGATAGTAGACCCTAATAATTATAATCCAAGTGATTTAATTTATTTTTCCACATTGTCACAAAAATTTAATTTCAAGTGACATAAAAACGTTACTGTTACGAAACGTTTTATTCTCAAACCTAACTTATTTAGACCCAACTTGAAGCCCAAAAATTTTGCATTCTTTAACTTAACTAATTACCATGATTAAGCTTAACCATGGTTAGCTAAATAGTCACTTTTCTGGATAAAATTTCAGCCAAGTGTTTGATAAGTTAAAAATTTACAACCCAAAATTCAAACATCATCTCTCTCCTCTCTCCCTCTACCCCATGGCCCCCTATTTTCCCCCAAGCTTTGTTGCCTTCTCCTGGTGTTTTCTGGCCAGCCAGGGGCTGCCTCCGACCACCACAACCAAACAATAAGGGCTGAAAATTTCAGAAAAACAAGGCAAACTTCGGGATTAAACTAGTAATGATCAACCCATGGGAAAATTATGATTTTTTTTTTGGTAGATATTTCAGTGTGTTAGCTTTCAAAAGACTTTTGAATCACCTTAATCCGAGGTCTATGAAAAAAGTTATGGTCGTTTTACCAAAACTATGCAGAATGGAATCAAAACTAACACACTTGTGTTTTAACCCCATTTTGGGAACCATATTGTGGGAATCATATTTTGTATTGTAAATGAAAGTTTTAAGCTTTTCATTTTGGGGTTTTAGGTCTCCATTTGAGGTCAAGAGTGAAAGTTATGAATTTGTGAAGTGAACTAACCTGCTTTGGTGCAAATTGGGTTGTTATTGCAATTTCTGTGCCGCATATACTTGGAGGAAAATCTTGAAACTTTTATTATAGATTTTCCATATTATTTTCAAATTTCCTATAATATTTCATGAATTTTGGTTAGGTATTTTGAGATTGATGATTTTTGGAAGCATTTTGAGTAATTTTGTAAAGAGCAATAATAAAGATTGAGTGAGATTGATTATGCACTCATTTTTTGTATTTTGGGCCAAGTAAGGTCATTTAAGGGGGCAGTGAACATTCGTAGACTTTCATGGAGCTTTTAACTTGATTAATGAGAAAGAAGAAGACAAATATACAATTTGGGAGCTTGTTTATGAGCTTTAAATCAATTATGAATTTTACAAAGAAAATACCACGTTTAGTGAGCTTAATCGCTTCTATTGAGTTCAATGACTCATTTGGGGTGGAATTCTATATCTAATAGATTTATGAATGAAATATAAGAAGCGAGGAGAGTTGTGACTCATAAATAATATTTATTAGACCAAGTTATTGTAATTTATGCTATTTTGAACCAAGATATATCTCTCTTGGCCTTAATCCTTTATTGCTTACTCAATTCAAAATGTATCAAATGTATTTATCAATCCAATCTAGTATACTCGTTGTTATCTTGAACCGAGCTATACATTAGCAAGCCTTAAACCCCGTATCAGTAACCTATTTCAGAAAATGTCACAACCACTCTCCTATTTGTCACCATCGAGGCATTTTCCTTTGTAATCTCATTTATCCCATTATGGTCTATTTTACTTTCATTTACTTTATATCGAATTTAATTACTTTCATTAATTCAATTTTGAAGTTGTATTGAAATACCCAAGTTATGTATACCATTTAATTACGCAATTCCTGTTACATATATTTTTACTTACTCAATTATGTGAGTAAGGATCATTTACTGACTACACATACTTACAATAACATTAATAAAGCAGAGTTGAGGCCTACTTATAGTTCCCCGTTATGCATAAGTGTTATCAAGTCATAACATATTTATCAAGTTGAATGACATTTATGAAACGGCTAACTTTTATCAAATTAGATGACTTTTTTAAAGACTCAAGGTGCGTCCATTGCCTGTATCTTCAGAAAGTAGAACATGTTTACCAAGTTACAACTCTTAATGAGTTTATCAATGAATCAGTTTATACAGTGTTTTGCCATTTAACTTGTGACCCCGTCAGTTATCATCTATAGGGCATCAGCCCATCATTTACCCATGTGGTTTCAAGCCAACTCTTGATCGGATTGGCAGGTGTACACCTATGTATAGATCATATCATTGCAAGGGGTTCACATCCAAATAATAATGAGTAATTCAGTTTCATATTACTTTCATTTTCATTACTATTGCCAACTAAATGAATGCAAAGTGGGTACCCATCAACAGTGTTTCTATGCTCATTTTACAATACAGGAGTGTATGTATTCAGTTTTTGCTCACATTTTCGAATTGTTTTCATGTTTTCCATTTTAGGTGATGAAGTATCACATGTTTATCCTTTTAGCAAGCCCTTTTGGAAGTCATTAGATGCTTACCGTGGATTCAGCATACCATGAATGTTGGGATCGACCTCATGGTCAAGTTGGGTCTATATTCAATATATTTGTGTAGTGTGGAATGCGAGTTAGCACATGGTATGATTAAGTCGATGGTATTGAAGTTGAACTATTATGGACTTTGGTCTTGAAGTGTTTCAGTTTAATAGATTTTGTGACTGTGAACATGTGTTGTAAGATTAAATGGTTTCAGTGAGCCTTGTCTTTATCAGGACGGCAGTAGCGCCTTCTATTATTAAGTCTTCCGCTATAGTTTTTCATCAATAATGTCATTAGCATTTTGGGGGCATTACACATTTGGTCAATGAAGGAAAGGAGGAAGTGATCTTTATAGGTAACTTTATTCAATTTCCAATAATCAATGCACATACGCCATCCTGTGACAGTCCTAGTCGAATTAGCTCATTATTCTTATTTTTGACAATAATTATCCCTCCTTTCTTAGGTACAACATGGACCAGGCTTACCCATGTACTATCGGAGATAGGGCAGATAATGCCAGCTTTAAGCTATTTCAAAATTTCCTTTTTGACCACCTCTTGCTTGCTAGGGCTCAGCCTTCTTTGGTGTCCAATTGAGGGCATATGATCATCTTTCATTAAGATTCGATGCATACAAAAAGAAGGATGAATTCTTTTTAAGTCATCAAGGGTCTATCCTATGGCTTTACGATGCTCTCCAAGTACTCTAAGAAAAGAGTCAATTTGAGATGCATTCAAACTTGCATTCACAAGCACAGGATATATAGTGTTGGGTCCAAGAAATTCATACCTCAAGGATGAAGGGAGAGGTTTTAGTTCTACCTCGGGAGCTTTCGCCTCATCAAATGAGGGCTTATTTTCATCTTTTAATGGTTCCACCTTAGCAAGGGAAGGCAGAATTGGTGGATAGGCTTCCAGAAGTTTAGCACACATGGCTACTTCAGAATTTTCATCCTTAGTAGTGCTATTATTCAACATCAAGTGCTCAAGAGGATTATTAGAGTCAAGGTTAGACACAGTTTACCGTATCAAACCATCAACCACATCAATCTCATTGCACTCATCGGAAATGGAAGGGAACTTAGCAGCTTTTGATAAGTTAAACTCCACATGATCATCCCCCTCATCAAAATATAGCTTACTGTTTTTCACATCAATACGACACCCAGTGATGGCCAAGAATGACCTCCCAAGAATGACGGGGGTTCGCGTATCTTCTTTCATTTCTAAAATCACAAAGTCTACCGGCACATATAAATCTCTTACTTTTATGGGAACATCCTCTAAAACATCCACAGGGTATTTCACATAACGATCCACCAATTGTAAGGAGATAGTAGTCATTCTCATTTCTCCTAGTTTTAATTTTTCACGCATAGAAAGGGGCATCAAGCTTGCACTTGACTCTAAATTACATGAAGCACGGTCTATAAACATATTCCATATCAGGCAAGGAATTGAAAAACTATCGGGATCCCTCAGCTTGGCAGGACACTTGTTTTAGATCGCTGCACTGCACTCTTCAGTTAAAGCTACAGTCTCATGCTCTTCTAGCTTTCTTTTGTTGGACAAAATTTCTTTCAAAAATTTAGCATATGAAGACATTTGAGTCAACGTTTCAGTAAATGGAATGTTGATATAGAGTTTATTAAAGACTTCTAAAAACTTCCCAAATTGCAAATTAAGTTTAGCTTAGCCATCATTTGAGGAAATGGTAAAGGTAGGGTGTAAGGTTTTGGGGAAGTGATGTTAGGGTCCTTAGGAACCTCGTCAGACTTATGCACAATATTATCAATCACCTCCTTAGAGGGTGCAAACACCTTTTTCTCAACATTCTCAACATACTTATTCTTATCATGCAAAGACTCATCATAGGTAACCCCCTTAGGTCCCTCTAGTTGTTTCCCTCCTCTTAAAATCATGACATTGCATTGCTCATGAGAGTTAGATTCAGGCTTGCTAGGAGGTCTATCCAGGGGCGTAGATGAAAGGCTAGCTTGTTGGGTAATTTGGGCTTCCAATTTCTTGTTGTGAGTAGTAAGCACATCAACCTTAGAGGCTAATTTCTTAATATACTCATCTTGCTTTTGTTGTGCCATTAGCATACTTTCCATCATAGCCTCTAAATTAGGCTTCCACGGTATGTGTGGAGGGAAAGGAGGTCTTTGAAAACCAGGGGGTGGCCTAGCATTCATTGGGGGCATATTTGGAGGTTTGGATTAGACGTATATGAGAAATCCGATTGATTCCTCCAACCCAGATCGTAGGTGCTAGAGTAAGGGTCATTGGCCGGTCTCCCGTTGAAGTTTTGGACATAATTAACTTCACTAGAGTCTTAGGAAAAAGGACTCCCAACTTGACAATTCAAAGTCACATGTTCAATAGAACCACAAATTTCATATGGTGGAGGTGCACTAGAACTCACAGCATTAACATTTGTACGATCCAACCTTTGATTCATAGCATCAACTTTAGCAGAAAGTAAAGTAAGTGCATCAACAACCCATTTGGGTTGGCCTCATTCGGTGGACTATTGGAAATTGTTGAGTGTCATCTCCTCAATCAAATTATAGGCCTCGTCTTTAGTTGTATTCATCAAAGTTCCTCCTGCCACCGCATCGATAGTGGACCTTATAGGTTGGGTCACACCATTATAGAAAACTTGAATAATCATCCATTGTTGAAGACCATGATAGGGGCAAAAACACAGCAGATCCTCAAACCGCTGCCAAGCTTCATAGAGCGTTTCATCATCCCTTTGCGTGAAGTTGGTGATTTGATTCGCCAAACTTTCCATTTTGCTCAGTGGGAAGAACTTGGCAAGGAAAGCTCTTGTAAGCGCACCCCACGTGGTGATACATCCTGAAGGCAAAGAATGTAGCCAAGCTCTTGCCTTATCTCTTAGTGAGAAGGGAAATAATCGCAGTCGCATGGCATCGGTGGAGACTCTGTTAAGCTACAATGTGTCACACGGCTCTAAAAAGACCGAAAGGTGTAAATTCGGGTCTTCTAAAGGAGTGCCTCCAAACTGGGATTGTTGCACCATGGAAATGAGCGTCGACTTGAGCTCAAAATTATTTGCGTCAATGTTACGGCGAGCAATGCTTGAGGCAATTCCTTGGACTCTACAGGTAAAAAAGTCCCTAAGGGTCCTTCTTTGGTCACCTCCCCCTCCCGCCATATTTGTTGAAGTTCTTCTAGCCTCGCGTCTTTGTTCTTCAATCTTTTCCTTATTCCTCCTTAAGCGGAAAGTCCTTTCAATCTCGGGGATCAGGTTCGTATAGAAATGGACTTTGCATAAACAGGGAAGATTCCTGTAAGCACTATCACAAACACTACCAACGCAATCAAACCAAAAAAATTAAAAATAAAAGACAAAAAATAAAATACTTAGTCACTTTCGTAATTCTAACTCAATAGTTAACACATTGGTCCTCGACAACGGCGCAAGAACTTGACCACTACTGCAAGCATACAAGTGCGTAGTATAGATAAAATATCGTCCTCAAGGACCAAAGTAATCTATCGAGTTCTTTCTATCAGAAAATGTTAAGCAATAACTTAATTGAGGATTTTTGATTTAACAACTTCTAATCAACTTATTCTAAATTCATTCGAGGAGAAACGCCTAGAGATTTATTTAGTTAAGAAAGATGTTGGATCAATATGATTAACATGCGCATTTCTCAAATTGGATAATTTCGAGGAATTGTAATCTATCTAGAATTTAGTCTATTCTTTCGAAATCAACCAAATTGCTTAAACTAAAACAAAGTCGTTCTTTCAAAATAATTGATCTTAATCTAAGTTCAATATTTTTGATTACTCTCTCGTCCCCATAACATGCAAATTTCTCTTTTGAGTCATCGCTATATTAGGTCTCATCAAGCAGTCTAACAATCAAATTTCACCTTTCACTTCTTCATTCAATTGTTTCAAGGGTGCAAGCAAAATTTGGTCAAAATCCACTCACAACATGATAATCACTTGATAAAACGAAATCAAACCTATCATGAAACAAAAGCGCAAGTCTATTGAATATAACTTGATCCAACTACACTTCCATTAACAAACAAATCCCTAGACAAAATAAACTACTCACTTATGATTAAAAATTAAAGAACTAACCAATGATTCAGCGAGATCTGAGAGGGAAGGGCTTGATAATGACAACCTTCAACAAAGTTTTCAAATCACCAACAAAACCAAAATCCTCACTCAAGATTTCTCACTTGCACAACAATCAAACTAAAATCCTAACTACAAAGAGTAAAATTTTGGAAAGGACAAATGACTATCTATGATATGCTCTCCCTTTCTGTTGTTGAGGGACGAGTTTATAAAGAAGAACACAAGCATTTTCAGCCACGCAGCCGAAGGAAAACGAAGAGGCCACAGTTACATAGCTTACCACGATCCGTGGCATGCACCACTTGCACAACCGTGGTCTTCGCTGGAACCAAATTTTCTGCTCTTCTCTTGCTCCATCAGCATAACATCTCACTGGCATTCGTGTGGGTCAAACTACACTCAAATGAAGGTCAAATGCTGGGTTAAAATGGTCTAAATTCTTGCAAATATCATCAAACAACCATACCCAAGCATAAATCGAGAATAGGAGTATAAATGGCAACTTAAAGCACATAATTCTCCTAAAAATGTAGCAAAATGATCCGAAAATGATATATACGATAAGCACTTGTCAAGTATCTATACAAATACATACAAAAAGGCCCCGATTGTGTAACAATGGAGCTTAGACCTGAGCCTGTGTATAATGAAATCAAACAATACGTGGATGCTAGGTGGGTTTGTGCACCTGAAGCTTTATGGAAAATTTATCAATTTTTATTTACTCGAATGTGTCCACCTATTGAGCGTTTTAACTCCATTTGCCTAATATGCAGCAAATAACATATCAGACAAGTTAATCCCTTGAAGATGTTGTTTCTAACCCCAGGAATTCTGGCACAATGCTGACGGAATTTTTCAACATCAATGTCATTGAACTTGAAGCAAGGAAGTATCTTTATGTAGAATTCCCTAAGAATTATCGATGGATTGATACAACATGTTGCTAGTGGAGGAGACAAACCAATCAAAGTGTTAGGTCAAATATACAATGTCATCCTAACAGTAGGAGAGCGATTCTATTTGAGATTGTTACTCAACCATATTTGAGGCCCACAATCATTTGAGCATCTCAGAACAATTACTTAATGATATCTAACCTTTAGAGAAGCTGCTGAAAAGTTAGGTTTCATAGTGAATGATGATAACATTCAAGAGTGTTAAGAGAAGTATGCATGACAAGAATGCCATCAGCAATACGATGGCTATTTGTCGCTATTATGGTATACCGTGAACCAACTAGTATCCGTGATTTATAGGATGAGTTCTTTCCAGCCACGGCAGACGATTATCCTTCATTTTCCTCAGTTAATAATGATTTTGCATTCAATTCGATTCTGCAAGAAATAGATCAACTATTGAAACAGTTATGCAAGAATGTTAGGGAGTTTGACCTATCGCAAAGAACAATACAAGTTGATGATGGAGCTTCATCATATAGGGCTATATATGATGAGTAGTCTGCTCCATTCCTTCCTGAAGATATGCAATGTGCACAACATCTTAATGATGACCAATGTCATGCATTCAAGTGGATGCTATCCATATGAAAAAGGGTGGGATATTTTTCATAGATGGCCCTGGTGGAATAAGAAAAACATTCTTATATCGTGCCATACTTGTTACAGTTAAACTTAAAGGTCAATTTGGACTTCCAGTAGCAAGTTTAGGGATAGCAGCCATGTTACTATATAGAGCCAAAACAGCACATAAACCTGTGGACTACCAGTTACCTTACATGCATCATCAATGTGTCATTTTAGTAAACAATCTGTTGAAGCTCATTTAATAAGACATGCAGCTGTTATTATATGGGATGAAGCAACTATGACACATAAACATGTGTTTGAGGCTGTCGATAGGAGTTTTAGAGATCTCATGGGAGTAGATTTTCCTTTCAGTAGTAAAGTAATGGTGCTTGGCGGAGATTTGAGACAAGTTTTATCGATTATACCTAAGGGTACCAAAGGTGAGACAATAAACGCATGTGTTGTTAAGTCAACATTGTGGACACATGTGCAAGTCCTCCATTTAACACAAAACATGAGGTCACGTCTTGATGAAGAATTGCATCTTTTTTACTTAGAGTTGGGGATGGGCGTGAGCCCACCATTAGTGCAGATATGATAAAGCTACCAGCATCTATACCCTTGCCAACATGTCATGATAATCCACTCGATAACTTAATCAATGCTATCTTCCCAAATTTCACTGAACATGGGGGTGATTCGGCATACATGGTCGATAGAGCTATAGTTAACCCTACAAATGGAGACGTCAATATTTTGAACGATAAAATAATTGATAAATTTGTTGGAGATGAGAAGGTTTACTATTCTGCAGATTATATTCCTAATGATACACAATATTTATATTCTGATGAATTCCTGAATTCTTTATCTTTTGGAGGACTGCCACCACATGCTCTTAGATTGAAAGTTGGCACTTCAGTCATGCTACTACGGAATATTGATGCAAGTAATAGGTTATGTAATGGAGCAAGGTTAATTTGTTTTCGTTTGAGGGAGCATTTCATTGAGACTCAAATCTTTACGGGCCATTATAAAGGGACTAGAGTGCTCTTGCCACGCATTCCTTTAAAAACGGTTGAAGATGTTAGGCTACCTTCTGAGATGGTTTGAAAACAATTTTTCTGTAAAACTATGTTTTGCTTTGACTATCAACATGTCTCAGGGTCAGACAATTCCAAATGTCGGTATATATCTCCTCAACATGTTTTTTGTAATGGACAATTGTATGTTGCATCATCTAGGGGAACATCCCAATGAACAACAAAGGTTGTGGTTACCAAAGGTCACATTCAAGGAAGAGATAGAGTATTCACAAGAAATCTTGTTTACAAAGAAGTCTTACTACCGATGGATATAAGTTGAGGCTTTTAATTTATAGTATAGATGTCTTTGTATTCCTGCTTTTCTACACATTGTACCAATATGTATGGTTTTTTAATTATTTCAAAGAACACATTTTATTAGAAATTATTATAATGCCATCTGCATGCATTACATGCAAATGAAAACAAGTATTGATACAAGCCTCCCATGTCCATGGTGGCTCGCTTCTTCTCGAAATGACAAGGTAGTCTTATAGATTGCATCGATCATGTCTCATTTTGACAAAAATCCACACTAAGGCCCTATTCTTTTTCGCGATAGTGGACATTTAGGTTACAACTTGCTTCTCTTTATAACTTATTGCAATTCATTATAGCTCCTTACATATTTAGCAAAATTCTTATAGCTTCTTACATATTCTTGCATCTCCTTACATATCCTTACATCTTGTTACATATCCTTACATCTCCTTGTATATGTTTTATAACATTCAACTTGTCCTTTATTTTTTTCTCGTATTCATTGAAATATGTATATACTTTTTTATATACTGTGTGTACCCGTATGAAAAATCTGTATATAATTTTATGAACATAATATTTCTATAAACTTAAAAACAAATTTAACAATGTGAATTATAATTGAGTTTTGATGTTAATCGTACACGCCATTATGGAGAAATTAAGTTAACATGCTTTAAAAGTATACTACAAAAATTGCATTCATGTTTGAGTTTCGACGTGAATAGTATATGAAAATAGTCAAACTATAGGTGACGAACTCATTTTAGTCATTTCATCCCTAAATTTATCCATGATTATTTGGTTGCTATCATCGTAAAATTAAACATTGAACTAACCAATCCACATTTGGGTTCTTCGTTGAGTTTGCTATACACTTTTTATGCAGAACAATAAAATTGTTATTTTTTAAAAAATTTCTTTATAGTGAGTTGAAATTAGCGTTAATTAAAAAAAATCCACCTCAAGTGTACAACATATTTGGTTCCATAAACTCCTGGGCTTAAATTTATTTGATTGTTATTAATGACTTGTTAAAGGTTTATTTTTATTAATTATGTTATTTCAATATTATTTCTTCTCAACTAAGACAATAATTGTAGAAAAAGCAAAATTTATTTGTATAATATTAAATATAATTTGTTGAGTGATGGCAAAAATTAATTTTGTAAATATCATTGGCATATAACATGTAATTTACTTTTATGAAATAATTTATTCTACTAATCATATATTAAAGACCAACATTTATACATATATATCTAAAAGCTATATTTGTACAACTTTTAATTTAACAACTGTTTACATCTATCCTTATATTGTCTTACAACTTATTAGAGTTCTTTATATTTACTTACAACTTCTTTGTAGTTTTATAACTCCTTGCAACTATTACAACTTCGTACAATTCTTTACAACTTATAAATATATCTTATTGTGAAAAAGAACAGATCCTAATAGCCATCTTTGTTGCAGTTGCTTATTCAATATTCAGTCGGATCCTAATTATGGACACAAAACAAGAGGGAAGATACCAACGGCAGACTCATTAATTCCTCGCCTACTTGTTCCCCAATAAACACGAAAGGCACATACAAAGTCAAAAGCTGAACAGCTGACCCTCCATAGGAGGTCATCGCTCGCAGGAAGCAAGCACAGAATCAGTTCACAGTCCCTCTCTCACATCTGCCTATCCATTTTGATCACAAAATGCTTCCTTCCACATTTGGGTCACCCCTCCTTGCACACTAAAGCAGCAATTCTTCACTATGGTAACATAGAAACTCCAGTATATATAATGGGGCCCCTGCTCATTTCGTACATATCTCAACCATCAAATACGTCAACAAGAAACATCCTCAAAGGGAGAGCTTGAGTGAGAAAGAGAGGAGCGAGGAGATGGCAGACTGGGGGCCGGTGATGATGTCGTTGGTGCTCTTTATCTTCCTGACACCGGGCCTACTGTTTCAGCTGCCCGGGAAGAACAGAGTTGTCGAGTTCGGGAACCTGCAGACGAGTGGGATGTCCATATTAGTCCACACTGTCATCTACTTCTGCCTCATCACCATTTTCCTCATTGCCATCGGCGTTCACATCTACTCCAAATGAAAACACCATATTGCACTTCCGCTCGCTTGATTTTGTTGATCTGATTATTAATCTCTGTTTCATTGATGTTCCATTGATCTGCCTTGGCTATTGTTTGAGAGGAAATTTGATCCTCCTCGTTAATGCTATGAAAGTATCTCTGCCAAATCCTAAGTTCTGCTCATTGTTCACTGCTTAGTTCTTGCAGGCATAAATCATACAAACAATTGCCAAATTCTCAGTTTAGCAGCACAAATAAATCTTTGTCAGCTGCTCCAAAGCATGAGTTGTAGAATTAAATTCATGAGCAGCAAACAAAAAAGAAAAAAAAGTTGCATTTACATGAAAAAATCCATAGATCCCCCATCAAAATAGATACTATAATGTCAAATATGAAGTACCTGAATACCATCCGAAATGATATAAGAACCACTCTGAATTGCGGACACAAAGTGCGAGAGATTTGCATTCTATGCATAGTTATTGTTCAGTTACAGCAAATTTTAATTGGATCCCAGACCTAACTGTTTCACCACAGCAAAATAAGTAGAGGGCAACAAAACAATTCTGGTAACTAATTTAGTACAATCATCACCAAACAAGGCATTGAAGAAAGGAAACAAATGGTGATGAGAGTAGATAATAATAATGCAGCTTGAATCTTTTCATGTCTCACACTGAGGAGGCCAAAACTGATTGCGGAGCAAAGACTATTGAGATATTTGTCACTGTAGGAAACAAATTCAGGACTAACCTGGATGCGGAATTGTACTGTTGGTAATAGTCCACAATAGGAATACCAGTTCTTCAATAATAATAAATCCAAGCGGCTACTAGAGTCGCTTTATAGATGTTCACGTCCTAAACCCGAATACCCGGTAGCGATGGTAGGGTCACCGTGAGGAGAGATAGAGGAGTGTTATCAATATGTTTTGCACCCGAGGCTAACCCCCTTAAACCTCTTTATATAGGTTAGGGGGTAGCTAGGGTTGTCGCCCTAGGCGACTTAAGTGGCCGTCGGGCCTAATCTAATCAAGCCCGTCCAACAGCTCCCACTCGGCCACTTAGGCTGTAAACGCGTATTCTCCATATATCACAACTCTTCACGCTTCATACCAGGAATAGAACGTGCGATCAAAAATAACAAGTAGTGTTATATTAAGTTACCATCAAACTAACATAACACTTTCACGAAATACGATACCCCAAAAATATCCCAAGACATCACCAGTGGCATCTTTAGTCCCTTATGCCTGATGTATCATATGATTATATTCTCAACATAATCGTCCGGGCTGATATGGTGATGGTGGATAAATTTTCCTTAAACACTCATGAAATCTCATCTTAGCTTAATTGCTTTCTTAACGTGTTCTCATTGAACCGTATACATCGTGGCTCTTGAGAATCACATTAAAGTAGCATCATTAAGCTTTGACTTAATATCATAGTTTTAAGTCAAAGGGTCATCGTCCATAGGGTCACACAATAACAAGTGAAAGGGAATTCAATCGTCACCCCACATATGGGTTGTCTTACAAGCACACATAGTATGAGATGTGTGTCACGGCATAGCTCCCACTTAGCTGGGTTCGTCACTCTTTATGCCATGCGAATCGTCAGTCTAGATTTTCACTCAAAAATCTAACTTGAGTCACTAGATCAACATACTAAATGTTGGTCTTGACACTCAAGATTCGGCTTTTAAGGCTTCAATATGAAAACTTATTTCATACTCGACTCCCTCGAGTCTCATCTTAGTCTTACTAAGGCGACTATATTCATTCTACTCACACACTTCCAGTGTGAATAATCAATATTGCACACCTAGTGCTAATATGATTACGTCTCATCCTGCCCGCTACTGAAGCGTCAGGGCGATTGCCTGTATGACTAGGCCAATCAGAAGCCTGTGACATTTCAATATGCCTAATGTACAACAATGAGCATCATGCCCATAGAAGAAACATGTCCATCACGTAACAGAACATGTCTAGATACCAAACCTTATGAAATCCAAGACTCAACCAATGAGTTTTGGACACATCACTAGGAATGGGTTTACTTAAGGGAACATAATCACCTTGTTAATATATATATATATATATATATATATATATATATATATATATATATACCCAATGGCAATGCTTTTTGTCTCTATGGTACAAGACACACAATCTACCTCCATAGCTAACATTGTTGTGCAGCTTTGCTTCTTTGCACACCATGACATGGCTCTCCCACTCAGGTTGAAGGCATGTCCTGAGGTTGACTTAGACTCATCCAAGTCACTACCCCAATCAATATTTGAGTATCCTCTCAACTCGAGGAGTCTTCCTTGATAGCAAAAGACAGAGTTATCAATACCACGAAGGTAGCACTTGATTCTCTTGACGACTTGCCAACCAGCAAGTTTTGGGTTATTTTGATAACGACTTATCAAACTAACCGCAAAGTAATGTCGGGTCATGTACATAACATGGCTTACAATAAGCTTACTATGATACTGAGGTTAGGGACTTTTGTTCATCATCTCTATTTTGTCATCTGTTTTAGAACATTAAGTAAGACTCAAAGGTTTGACCATTCTCAACTGGAGTATCTACGGGCTAGGGATTATAAACCCAAAATCATTCCAAAACATTTTGATGCATGCTTCTTGGGACGGCTTTGGATTATTTCCACTCCTAGGACATACCCGGATTCACCCGTGTCATTTGTTTCAAAAACATGGAATAACTACCTTTTAGTAGCTTTAATCATCTCCAAGTTGTTCCTAGTCATCGGTATGTCATCAACATGAGGAACGTAATCCCCATGTTGATCTTCCGAGATACACAATGGTATTCTGAGACCATAGAAAAAACCAAAATGGCTTTATGGAATCTAGAGCACCAAAAACTAGAAGATCGCTTAAGATCACATATGGACCTTTTAAGATGACACACATTATCCTCTTATCCCTTTGATACAAAATCAATGGGTTAGTCCATATAAATCGTTTTCTCAAGATCACCATTGGGAAAAACAATCTTTACTCCATTTCGAACAACTCAAAGTCCGAATAGGCAACTAGGGCTAGGATTATTTGGGCCTAAACCTGTCAATTGAACTATCCACCCGGTGTTTTATCTTGAAGACTTACATCGGGGTGGAGTTCCAAGGGGTTCTTAAACCTTGCAGTGAGTCCATCTCATCCCTTATGGCATCCAGTCACTCTTTGTAATTTGGTGAACCTACCGCCTCTTGATAAGAGGTAGATCTCTCAACTCCCAATGGAGTGCATGAAGATATTTCTTCTTCGATGTAGAAAGATCGTTGAAGAATTCTTCCATGCCAACTCCTTCGGGTTCTAGGACCTTCATTATTTGTCTGACGATTTCAGAAATCCCTCCCCCTTTCTCTAAGAGGTATGGGACCAGGAGTTCCTCCCCCTTTCTCTAAAAGGTATAGAACCCTGAGTATGGAGAGAAAGTTACTCCCACTATCCATTCGAGGTGGGATCCTAAACATGTGGACTAACTGCATGTTCAGGAATGACTTTCCTCAACATTTGAAGATTGAGGACGAACCTCATTCTCCTTGACAGACAAAACTTCACCATTCTTACCAAGTAAGGAATGTGTACCATCCTCGGTGACTTAGTGAGAATTCAAATCCTCCCCCTCACCGAGAGGTGGTTGAAGGTGTTGTTGTAACGCATACAAATTGAGGTCCTTTTAAGTTTCATCAAATGCTAGAGAACTCATCCTTAAGAAAATCGACACTACGGGATTTTGTTTCACGAAGAAAATATTCATGATCTCAATTGGTTCGAAGAGTTTTAATATTTCGTCCCAAATGAGTCCTACTACCGATATAAAGTATATGATCACATCAAGTACTTAATATCGGTGAGATAGTAGGTACATATACCTATATCATGAATACATGTGGTTCCATGACATGCTTTCATATTCATGGACCCGCAGATGTCTAAAGTGAACGAACGCTAAGGAATTCAATGCCCTTGAAACCTTACAAAAAGGATTTCCTATTCCTTTACACTACAAAAAGGCGGTCAATCTGCGACGAATTCTTGGCGATGAAAAAAAATTTTCGTCACAAAATAAAATCTGCGACGAAATATTGTTCTTAAAGACGAAAAAACTTAATCGTCTCTATTAGAAACGAAATCTGAGACGAATATAAATTTTCGTCTCTGATAGAGACGAAATAATAGACGAATAAATGTTTTCGTCTCTAACAGAGACAAATTTGGAGACGAAATTAAATTTCATCACAAACTGATGCCAAAATAAGTTCCGCATTGGTTTTCCTTTCGCACTGACACCATTCTCCTTCCCTCGTCTGTCTCTGGCAAAACCTCGCGCCATTGTTGGGATCGAATTGCAGGGCTTGGGTCGACAATTTGGGAGGTAAGCGAATGAATTGATGGAGCTTCTCTGTATGGTTCTCTCTTTCTTCCTCTTTGTGTGTCTAACAGTAACCCTACTATGTGTTGTGGTTGATTTGTGGCAGTTGTGGACATCTTGGTCATCAACGAAACCCTCAAGCTTGTTTCTTCCTTTCCTCGTCCCTTTTTGGCGAAATCAGCAAGGTAATTCTACGAATTTGGATAATGGGTATGAATGTCTGGGTTTGATGGGGACTAATCTGAAATGGGGGTTTCGGATGTTGGCTTCCTTGGTAGATTGTGGGAATTGCTGTGTATGGCTTCCTTGGTGTGGGAATTGCTGGCGGTTGAACTGTTTCCCGAGTATGCACACCATGTGTTTGTAAAAATGCCTTAGTTGACAAACACTTTGTTTGAGTAGCTGTGTGAATGTGGAGCTCAGGATGAATAAAGCATAGGTTGAGTACATGTAGAAGGACAAGAGAAGATGATTGTGTTTTCTGTAATTTAGAAGTTGGATGCTTTTTACATGATTTTTTGGACTGGCTGTTAGTCATTTTGCATCTCCACTTGCTCATTCCATCCAATCTGTCCTTAAAATTTAGTCAGACTCCGTTAAATGTCGTTGATATAAAATATTCAAAATGAAAACTAAAAAGTCTACTAAAACACAGAGGATCATTGCATAAATGTCTATATTCTCAATACTATAAACGTGGACCCAGGGGCTCTGCTGTTGTAAGTACTATATTTTTTGCGTAATTGCTGATGGGTGTGTTCTTAGTGTCGAGATTCCACATCCACAGTTTAAATTTTTTCCAGAAGCAACCTGCTTAAGCTATCGTGCATTAAATTGCTTGTATCACAATTCAATGAACTCAACATAGCAGGTCCTTTACGCTGGTATCAACAAATGAGAACTATAACAAATTAGCAAAACTTTCCACTGAATAACTTTCCTGATTTGAATTGAATTGGTTCATAAAAATGAATCTAGTTTCTGCTTTCAACTTCCCCTGAAATCATTTTCTTTTTTATTATATTTTTTTGGGGCCCCAGTGAGGGCTGTACTGTTTTATGACTTTTGGTAAGCAAACATACTGATCATTCCCTCCTTGGAAAAGAATCCCCAGGCCTTGGAATTTTGTTCTTCTTTATGTCTAAGTTTTTGCCTTTTTGATAGCTTCAAGTTTCTCTAT
>JACYFF010019584.1:70742207-70763376 GCA_017589665.1 Selenicereus undatus | reverse complement strand
CAGTTTATGCTACTGATTGTGTGCTTTAAAGGTAGCTACTGATTATGTGCTTTTTCATATTTTATCTGTTGTTTACAGTCTAGCTACACTTGGGCTGAGCATCTAAACCACAGGGTATATAAGGAGTGGAAGTCCATAGCAGCTAAGCGCCTTAGGGACATGGTTTGGAAGGCAATAGATGAAGAGATAACTGAATGGATGCCAGCTGAACTGAAAAAACGAGTGCAAGCCTTAAGGGAAACCGATGCTTTCAAGAAGAGGTCTGAACAAAATAGGAAAAACAAGACCACTGGGCCTAAAGCTGGGACTCTCCACACATTCGTGTCAATCTCAGCTTCTCAATGGGCAAGGCGACTGGTAGTATCATTTAATAACTACTTTGTACAAAATAATTTTCTACGAATACCGCACGTCTTATATGTAGGTAATTGACATTTAATTTCATATTGTTTTCATTAGACAAAAAAAATCAAGGGAAAAGACCAACTGCATCTCAGATCTTCAAGCAACTGCATACTAGGAAAGATGGAGCCGATAAGGTTTTCTGTGACAACCGTTCTAAGGCTGTGTGGGTAAGAGCTACTCTATCTTCTTTCTCCTCTTATTCAAGTGTTTTTATTTTATATTCTCTCTTCCCTTGTTTTTTTACTATAGTTGACAAAGTCAGACAAGTGTTATTTTTGCTAGAAGACTGATGATTCATGCAGCCTAGTACTATGGAGCTTTTTGTTTTCTGACTTAGTGACTTCTATTTTCAACTTTTTTTTGGTTGTGATTAGATTGAAGTTTAGACATGACCTTTGATATCCCAGAGGTAATTTAGCTGTGTTAGTTACATTTCATTTTATTAGGTTTAGAGAATAATGTAACTTTCCTAGTCCTTTTTAGCGGCCTAATTGAACTCTTTTTCCACTGTTTTCCTCCCACATTATTGTGTTTTATTGTTGTTGAACTCCGGGCGTGTGGCCCGTAGAGTTGTAGTCTCCGGCGTGTAGCCGTTGAGTGATGAATATACATGGTGCGACTGTTGAATGTAGGAACCTCATTATTGTAAGGCTTTACGCCTAGATTTTGCTCAATTTTAGGCGAAACTCTGTCCGTTTCACTCCAGAATTGCAGTCTTTTTATGTTCATTTATCCCTCTCCTTTTTTTGGTGATTAATTCTAAATTGGTGATTTGAATAAGCAATGATTTGAATAAGTAACTTAGACTGACTTGAGTCTTTCTCTTCATTTCTTCCTATTAGTCTAATACAAACTACTCCTAGTTAACCCATAATAAAGCAAATGTTCATCTTTCAAAGGTCCGCCCTTATTGCTGGTCTTTTATTCAAGCAGAGTTCTACTTCACTTGAAAACTAAGTATATTCACTTGAAAACAAACTGTAAATCAATAAAGTAGGAGGGAAAGTCTTGCACCCTTGTATTCATTGCTTTCGAAGAGTACTTTGAAGAAAGTGACTGTAATTTATCTTATTGCTTTTTCATGAAAATTTATCTTGCACTTTGGTTGTGAACTATTTTATATCATTTAAGTCAAGTAGGTTTGGGGTTCATGTTCATATGGAGGATGAAGGCCAGGGGGTTCAGCATTCCCATTGGCCCTTGCTAAGACATTCATGAAGGGTCAGAGTAAAAAACAGGCACTCTGGGGCATGAAGGCAGAACATTATTGCTTAAAGGGTTGTTTTCATTGCTAGGTTGGGATTTTATTTGGGGATTATTACTCTTTTTCTCCCATATTATTGTACTTTGATCTGCGTTGAGTTCTATGTACTATTGAATGCAAGAACCTTAGCAAGGAGCATTCAATATCACATCTTTTTCAACTCTTTTTCTCCCATATTATTGTGTTGTATTGTTGTTGAACTCCGGGTGTGTGGCCCATAGAGTTGTAGTCTCCGGCGTGTAGCCGTCGAGTGATGAATATACATTATACGACTCTTGAATGTAGGAACCTCATTATTGTAAGGCTTGATGCCTGAATTTTGCTCAATTTTAGGCGGAACTCTGTCTGTTTCGCCCCAGAATTGTATTCTTTTTATTTATGTTCATTTACCTCTCATTTTTTTTGCACCTATCCTATTGTAGGAGGAGTTTGAGCGTCTCAACGCACAGACTTCTCAAGCAGGAACTGAAGCAGATGACGATGAGCTTTTTCTACAAGCTGTTGGAGGCAAGAACAAGAAAGGAACTGTTTACGGACTTGGAACGGAGTCAGAAGCTTACTACCCAAGGTCCGGTCGTCGCTCTGGCCCATCATCATCATACACACCCTCAGTTGTTTCTCAAATGGAAACTCGCTTGCAAAAATCCGAGGAGGAACTTCAAACTACGAGGGAAGAACTTAGAGCCACTAGGGAGGAACAAAGACAACAAAGAGAATTGATTGCTAGCCTACTTGCTTGGCTTGAGGGCCCATCCTCTTCCCATTCGCTCCCACCCCCTAGCTAGCTCTTAGTTTATCTTTGTATAGTCTAATGTAGGTTACAGATTACCTTTTTGGATGAGGACTCAATTATATGTTTGAATTGAGACTCATTAGCACTGGGTTTAGTTAGTATCTAATAACTACAATTAGTTGTAGTTTGGCACGTTTATATATTTTGGGGCACTTAGAAATAGGGGGGATCGACGTACCAAATAACTACAATTAGTAGTAGTTTGGTACATTTACAGTATATATTTTGGGGACTTAGAAATAGGGGTGATCGAAGATATGCCGGATGACGACACTCAACACTTTTTGATCATGTACTTTGATTTGTGCCTACTTATGGTTGTTGTCGCTGATTATATATTCTTCTTTCAGTTTATATATTTGTTTACATGAAATTGTTAACAACGGCGCATAGCAATATCATTCGACATAGCTACAAAACATAGCGTTCAACATGCTACAGAATAACTTGTCCGCATCTGTGATGGAAATTAGTCAAATCGATACAAAAACATTATCGTTGTGTTAGAGATGAAACACCTTTTCATAACGAAATGGTAACAAAAAATTCGTCTCTAATAGAGATGAAAAATCTTTTCGTTGCAAGTTTTCATCTCTAATAGAGACGAAAAAGTTAATAAGGAAACGAAATATATTCGTCTCTATTAGAGATGAAAAATACATGGTCTCTATTTTCGTCTCTAACAAAGATGAATTTTTATGGAGCGGCTACCAGAAATATATTCGTCTCTATTAGAGATGAAAAACTTATGGTCTCTATTTTTGTCTCTAATAGAGACGAATTTTCATGGAACAGCTACCAGCAATATATTCGTCTCTGTTAGAGATGAAAAAATTATGGTCTCTATTTTCGTCGCTAACTGAGACGAAAAGTAAAATTCATCTCTAATTTCATCTGCGACGGTGGGTTTTGAAACAAACGATTTTTCGTCTCTGTTTCGTCGCTAAATAATTTAGCGACGAAAAAATAAAAGTTAGCAATGAAAATTTTTCATCGCTAACTGCGCGCTTTTCTGTAGTGTTACTAGCTAGACGTAACTCACATTTTGCACCTTAAGCCTAGTGAGTTGGTCTTAAAAGGCCATCTTTGGCTATTTAACTCTATCTTGACCCTTATGGTCAAAATGAGCACGTCTAAAACAGATTCAAAAATGAGATAAGGATGGAAGATGTTCTATTTCATCCATTGAAAACACCTTTTAGTGTGACATGGCCAAACAAATCACCATGCCATATGATGTCTAAGACATCTAGTCGAAAATTAAAGAAAACTATCCTGAGGGACATAAGACATAAGGAAACATCGCACCTCAGTTGCATAGAGAGCATCAGGAAGAGACAACGTAGTTCTTTCAAGGAGCCTCGAATGATTTTGTCTTTAATTCAAGAACACCCTTTTTATCGTCGTTACCTAAAATGACAATTTGTGAATCCACCGGGTAGTAGTGAAAGTTCACAAAAATTAACTCGTTCCTGAAATATGCACTTGGTTGCTCCCGTATCTGCGATCCACTAAGGATCCTAGTTAACAACAAATGCTTGGGAGCGCACACATTATCCAGGAGGAGCTGTGGAAAGTGGTACCTTAATCGACTTAGGACAATCCTAAGCATAAGATGACTAATTTCCACAATCATAGCACTCACACGTGCTATATGCTTCTCTTTATTTCCTCAGCCTTTTTCCCTTTCGCAATACCAATCTTAGGTCCAGAACCTTTTGAGGGAATGGATCCGGACGATCCTGATATTAAGCTAATCCCACGCGTACTCAACAGTGGAATGAATTTTAATTCCCCTACTAGATCGACATTGATGCAATGCGACAAGGTATTACATCTTGATCGATCTATTCTTGAACCACTTTTGGTATGCTCTTAAGTTTTCTGAATACTGTTTACCAACAGTAGCATCTTTTCCATCCTATGAGACCTATAACCTAATGAGTGTCCTAACATTTCACGTTCATTCAGAAGAAACTTAATCTTCTAACTTTATGTATCATAGTCAGCGCTATCAAGTTCTCTTATTGGTGAACAAATTACCAATCTTATTTTAATTGCCATAGCTTAAAGGTGCATATTCTGTAAAGTGGACATTAGGCATATTTTCAAATAAATAAATTATCAAAAACTCCATTATTCATGTTGCATGATCGAAAATTTCGCTAAACTCATAATCATCTCATACAAACATGAATTAGAAGTTTTTATAACTTATTTATCACAATCTTCCATAAAACCAAATTTATGGAGAACATTATGGTTAAACATATTAATATTTCAGAAATATCACGAAGGTATCCAACTTTATATAACCAAATTTATATGAAGTTATCTCATTATATATAACTTCTAATATGTCATCTAGAACTTTATCAATGACATATCAAAATATGAAATTCAGATTATTATCTAAAACTCATCTATATAATAAAAAGAATCTATATTGCCAAACATATTCGAACAATAACATGTTACAAAAGAATTTCATAAAATGCCCAAATAGCAATGTATAAAACACATTTATATAATTATATGAAACTTATTCAGATGTTACTCGCAAAATATAAACACATCTATAATATTACGAATTTTAAATTTCATGAAACCAATTCATAAAATACCGCTAAGTTACATAATTAGCAGGTAACATGAAAATGAATCCACATTCATTAATTTGGACAAGGAGCAAATGCTAAAACAATTAGCAAAGTTTACTACAACCCATGTAGTTCGTATATATAATACGCATTTATATAATACTACTAATTGACAATTGGTATGAAACATATTCACGTAATCGAATGTAACATATTTTTGTAACATGAAATATATTCAAATAGTAATCGCAATTAACTATATATAGAATAGATCTATATAACAGTAAAGTTTGGAGGAAACGAATTCATAGTAAGACTTGCAAATTATATAAAACGTATTAATATAATATTGCAAATTTAGAATTTATGAAACAAACTCATTATAAGATCAAATATCTTATATATCCAAATAATAGCATGAAGTAACCACAAGAATGATAGAACATTTAACTAATTCATAATTGCTCATATTTTTGCATAAAGTTGTAAAATATGAAACATAGTCATGTAACTAAGTACTATATAAAACATATTTATATAATGTAACTTATGAAACACATTCATTTATCGACTAAGGGGATTCTCATATCACATAGATATTTATCGAATTCAAGTAAAACAAATTTACGTCTTACGTACTAATCATATATATGAAACGAATTCATATAACTTCAACCCAATTGATTGATAACAAGCTACTTAACATGAAAATTTTAAATCGTCACATATATAAAACGAATTTATATATGACATTAAACATATTAATGCAACTTATGAAATATATTCATTTATTGACCAAGGGGATCCTCATATTTATCGAGTCTGAGTAAAACAAATTTACGTCATACATACTAATTTCATATATGAAACAAATTCATATAACTTTAATCCCAAGGAATCGATAACAAGTTACTTGGTCAAGCAAATGTCAAGTTGATGCATATATAAAACGAATTTGTATATGGCTTTAAACATATTAATGTTTTTATAACGAAATCATGCATTTAGAATTAAAACTAATTTGAAACCTTAATTCAACGAATGAATTAAATGCATAAAACTTTATCAACTCAAACATCATAATCCAATTAAAAATCATGCCATAATTAATAATCTTAATAATTGATTTAAAACCCAATAACAATAACCGAAAAATAATCTGATCCAAAACAGAAAAAAAAAAAAATAGCTGAAAACAACTTCGGCCCCATAACACATAATCAGTCCAAAATTAAAAACAAAAAGAGGAGATGGCCCAAAATTAAATAAACGCCCGGCATATATGAGTGAGTTAGCTCATTCTCTCATTCTAACTGCTCGCCTTCTGCTGGCCCGAGTCTCTCTTCCTTTCCCCTCTCTCTGTCACTTCAGTGCCATGGTGGTGGAGCTCTAAGCTTCACCCATGGCCCGTCACCCCCCTGGCCGTTCGCCGATTATTATGCCCCCCCAAAAAAAAACACCCATGTGATGTCAAACCGCCGCCACCAAAAGAATGGTTCTTCCCTTCGATCCACGCCAATCCGACGAGAGCTGACACCGTCACCGTGCAGATCGGCTCAAACCGAGTCCGATGAAGTCCCCCACGCGTCCAACGCGCCACTGAGGCAGCGGCGCGTGGGTGCACGCGCCTCCAAGGCCGGCGTTTTTCGCGGTGCTTTCTCTGTGGTTGAGTGGATCGACCTGTTCGGCGGCTAATGAAGGAAGAAGAGGACCAAAAGGTGGCCTCGTTGGCGGCACATGTCTACACGCGCCACCCTTTCCTCGTCGGTTTCTGATGGGTATGCCTTCGGAAAACTGCCTCTTTTCCTTTCTACTACCCTTTTTCTCGAGACCCCTTTTTTTGGTAATTTGGTAGCTCTTGCTGAAGGCTACAAAAGCCTTGTCTGAGCCCCGACCACCGCAAAAAAAAAAAAAAAAAACTGCCGTGGAGGTTTGCAAGGTGTGGTATGAGGCAGATGTCACGTAGTCATGTTTAGGGCTATGGATCTGGTTGTGTTCGTAGTGGGCACAGATCATGATAGACTGGCTATTGGGTACTTGACCGTTTCGGTGAAGGCCACCGAGGCCTCACTGTATTCGCCGCTACCGTCACCACAAAGGTGCCGGTGATGGGGACAGTAGGCAGACATCTAAGGTCTCACCACCACCATGATTAGGGTTAAGGTTAGGGTTAGGGTTTCGGGTTTACCCTTCCCATTCATGAGTTCGCCGCAACTGATTATGCCACTAATTTGTAGTTTGAACGTGATATCATAATTAAACTGAATGCAGATTAATTAAAACAACATTTAATTTAATCCGTCATGCTTTCAAAATTAGGCTGCTAGAATAAATATGCTTTTATACTTTAGTCAATATTGCAGCAGATTTATTTAGTTTGAATCACTGGATGCGGGGAAAAAAAAATTCAATCTTGCGGCACATTGATTGCACAAAGCATATGCATCCATGAATTTGGATTAAAAACGCAAACTTTTGTTGATTCTGGGCATGCAAATTCTGTTAAACAGCGCATTCATGGGGAATCTCGACTAAAGATTCCATCTTTAAGTTGGGTCTAAATGTCATAATTGTATAAGCATGCTTCTGAATACGCAGGTTGCATAATTACGAAAATTAAGCAAATAATTAATAAATAAGCATGCTTTTCAACAAATCGTGTTTAGCAGATTTATTAACCTTTCAATCGGGACTAATCCGAACAGTTTAAGCTCTGATACCACTGTAGGAAATAAATTCAGGATTAACCTGGATGCGGAATTGTACTGTTGGTAATAGTCCACAATAAGAATACCAGTTCTTCAATAATAATAAATCCAAGCGGCTACTAGAGTCGCTTTATAGATGTTCACGTCCTAAACCCGAATACCCGGTAGCGATGGTAGGGTCACCGTGAGAAGAGAGATAGGAGTGTTATCAATATGTTTTACACCCGAGGCTAATCCCCTTAAACCTTTTATATAGATTAGGGGGTAGTTAGGGTTGTCGCCCTAGGCGACTTAAGTGGCCGTCGGGCCTAATCTAATCAGGCCCGTCCAACAGTCACACTATAATTGAATGCAATATAAAACTCGACAGATAGTAGAACAATTAGTTTCTAGATTAAAGCGTGCCCCACAGAAATTAAAGCACAAAATATATTGTGAATGACACCAAATGGGTTAAATATTGAGTTCATATCCTTTTTCGACATATATATTGTTGAGTGAGGAAAAGGAAAATTGAACCTAGAACCAAACATACTTGGACTCTTGTTAGGTGTAACATAAGATCTTATTAGCCAACTGAAGTTAATATATTTGGACTGAGAATAACCAATACTAGATAGCTATGTACGGTGGGACAACCATCTAAATTCAAAGAAATTCAATGAGTAACAGTCCCCATTTAGGAGACAATTTTGTTCTTGAAAAGTATGTAGGTAGTTTAAATTTGTACAGGACTAATTCAGTTGAAACTATAGCTTAATTTTCCTACAATGCTAGCTAATAAACCAAAGAAAGCAGCCTTGATTTTCACAGAAAAAGGTCTGTCAAAGCAAGAAATCACGTTCCATGATCTCCTCCTCTTTTCATCAATCCTTGCATTAGTTGCACACGATGATAATGTTCACCAATCTTTGATCATGGTTAGGGCGTACTAGAGGGGCAAGAGGCCCCATGCGGCCTAAAAGGGACTAGGCCACGTTGCATATGTATCTATGTATTTTCCCCTTTTTTTGGGGGGGGGGGGGTGGAGTTGTTCCGGTAGGAATTACAACCATCAGCCAATATATCCAACCCAAACGTCATCGAGCTGTTTTTGCCTCAGAATATTGAAGCTATCATCAGATTTCCGTCTGATGCAAATACGTGCGATTAAATTTTATCATAGGCATAAATTCCTGTAAAGCAAAACCAGTTTGTTAAGAGTAAAAGGCAAAATGGCTTGATAAGTCAGCACAACATACTAAGGGCACCGAGAGAGCAGGGGTTTGGAATAAAACAATCACACGCGTTTGTAATTCAAGTGTGCTGATACACTTTTGCCTCAATGACAACTTTAAATTATCATCAGAAACTGAGTCTGATGCTAACACGTGCAGTTGAGTTTCATCATACGAAAATTCCCACAAAATCAATTCTTTCAAGAGCTAATCGCCAATAGGCTTTATAGATTCACAAAGAACGAAGTTTTTATTTGGGGGGGGGGGGGGGTGCACACATTCAATATGACAGAAGGCACCAATAATGATCTGGGGAAGGATGTAATCATCCAAGCACACTGACTTTGGTGAAGACAACATTTTAGTTGCAACCAAAATTTCGTAGCAACACAGTTTGTCCAAAGAAATGTAATTTCAGTTATGCACAGAAGAGATGCCCAGTTAGACAAATTATCCTACATCATAGAGTCAGGCGCAAATGGAAACTAGGATATAGACAGTATATTACCAGTCTTAGCATAAAAATAGGCGAAGGTAAAAATATTCTTCGCATAAAAATATGCAAAATTAAAGCAAAGCCAAATGACTAATATCTCAAACTGGGAACTTGTAGATAGTACGTAATCAGTCTTAGCATAAAAGTAGGCGAAGGTAGAAATATTCTTCTGCATAAACATAGGCAGAATTAAAGCAAAGCCAAACGACTAATATCTCAAACTGGGAACTTGTAGATAGTACATTGTCAGTCTTATCGTAAAAATAGGCCAAGGTAGATATATTCTTCGCATAAAAATAGGCAAAATTAAAGCAAAGCCAAACTGCTAATATCTCAAACTGGGAACTGGGTTGGAAAAATCAGAAAATCAAAGAGAGCAAGACACATTTGACCCAAAACTTCCACTTTCTGTGCATACTACCATGCTGCCTTCCTCGTTTTATCTGGAGCATCCTCATTGTACACAGACATGCGGACACACAATCTCCAATTCACGAACTAATATCAATGCAGTATACACATGGGGTAAAAAAGGTTCACCTAAAAGCATCGCTTTCAGAAAGTTGTAAACTTGTAATTACGCAAGCATCAGAGAACGTAAAGGGCTCAAACTTTTTAATGCTTCTGAGCAAATCAGTCATTGGTCTGAAACATTGCATAATGTGCTGAAAGACAACATAAAAACAAAAAGAATTCCCATCTAAGTATTTCTAACAACTTACTGACTAAAAATAGAAAATTAAAAAGTCACACAAAAACCATCAGACAATGTGAGCATACGAGAACTGGGTAGATTTTATAATGCAACAAATACATGGAGCGTGCCTCAGAAAAACAATTGTTTTCAAAGCTTGAGACAATGAGACAATGTGACTATGTGACAATACAAGAACAGAATATATATTTTATAATGCAACAAATACATGGAACGAGCCTCAGAATAACAATTGTTTTCAAAGGATGAGACAATAAGACAATGTGACTAAATGAAGATACATAAACACGATATATATTTTATAATGCAACTGTAAAACAATTTAGTGTTTAGGACGTACCTAAACTGGTGGAAACGAACGGATCTTTTTGACGCATTTTGCTCCACGAACGGTACCCCGGTGGCTACAAGAGTCCCGGCAATGCGACCACGACCCAAACCCGAACAAGTGACATACACTCACGTTTAAGAGAAAATGGGAATTAGCAGTTTGCAGAGAATCTTAATCAATTACTTAACACCTTCGGTTTCTGTCAAATGGATGGGATTTTATATGCCACTTAGACATGGCTATTTACTAAAAATAGCTACCTAAAATCCCTCATTCTTTCCTGATTTTCTGCTTAGTGGACGTTGCCACTAACATCTCCCACTCGGCCACTCAAGCTGTAACAATGTTTCTAAACATTGTTCCCTCTTTTAAACGTATTATAGCAGGAATGGGACGTGCGACCAAAAACAAGTAGTGATTTTGTTAAGACACCATCAGTCTAACAAAACACTTTCAAGGCAGACAACTCCCTAAACCATTCAAGACATCACCTGAGACACACGCTGTCCCTTTATGCCTGCTGATATATCATGGTTATATTCCGAAATATAACCGCCCGGGCTTATATGGTGAATATGCAATGGTTTTCCTCAGTAACTCATAACACTACATCTCGATAAGATTGCTCTCCTAATACGTTCTGCTGAGCTGCATAAATCCATAACTCTTGGAGTACGTATTAAAGTAGCAACATCTCATCGAGGATTCATGTCATAGCCCTAAGTCCAAGGGATTTGTTATATGAAACACCGATGTTTCAAGGATCACACAGTGACAAGGAAGGGAATCAGTTGTCACTCCACTAGGTCGACTTAAGCACACACAGTCATGGTATAACTCCCACTGAGGTGAGACTGTCACTATTTATACCATGCGAATTACAAGTCCAGTTCCTTCTCAGAACTGACTCGAGTTCCTCGGTTAACGTACTTAACATAACCTGGACACTCAAAATTCGGCTTTAGGCTTTGATATAAGGTTGTGTTATATCCGATTCACTCAAAATCTCATCTTAGACTTACTAAGGAGACTAATTCTCCACATCACTCGTACCACCTAAGGTACGATGATAATCAATAGTGCACACCTAGTGCCAATATGATCAAGTCTTACCCTACCCGCTACTTAAGCGTTAGGATTGATTATCCGTATGATAAGATAATCAAAAAGCCTAGTGACATTTAGATATGCCTAATCAAACAACCAGAGTAAAATAATGACCATTTTATACAAAATAAATGTTCATTACATACTTGTCCAAACCAAAAACAGGATATTCTAATTAACTAAACTCTACGGAGACCAAGACTCATCATATGAGTTTTGAACATATCTCTTGGAGTAGGTTTGGTTAATGGATCCGCTATCATCTTAACAGTAGATAAGTATTTTACAATAACTTCTTTCGACTTTATGGCGTCTCTTACAAAATGATAACACCTTTTAATATGCTTGGCCTTCCTATGGAATTTAGGATCCTTAGCATATTGGATAGCAGCAGTATTGTCACACCAAATTTCTACAGGATCATTAACTCGTGGAGTAAGATCAAGATCCAGGAGAAAACTCCTCAGCCAAACTGCCTCCTGAGTGGCAAGGCAACAAGCGACATATTCTGCTTCCATAGTCGATAGGGCTATGCAATCTTGCTTCTTGCTGCACCAAGATATGGCTCCCCCACCCAGGGTGAAGACATATCCAGAGGTGGACTTAGACTCATCTAAGTCTCCACCCCAGTCAGCATCAGTGTACCCCCTTAATCTTAGGTCTCCTCCTTGGTAGCAAAGTACCAAGTCAGTAGTTCCTCGAAGATAACGCATTATCCTCTTGACAGCTTGCCAATGAGCGTTCCCAGGGTTGCTTTGGTAACGACTTACCAAACCAACTGCGAAGCAAATGTCAGGCCGTGTACATAACATGGCATACAGTAGGCTTCCGACTGCACTAGCATAAGGGACACTACTCATTTTCTGTTTTTCCTCATCTGTTGTTGGACATTGTTCTAGACTCAAGGTTAAGCCCTTGTCGATCGGAGTATCAACAGGTTTGGAATAATGCATCCGAAACCGTTCTAAGACTTTCTCAATATATGCCTTTTGACATAAACCGAGAAGTTTCTTAGAACGATCTCTGATTATTTCCACTCCTAGGACATACCTAACTTCACCCATGTCCTTCATCTCAAAGACAGAGGACAGCCACCACTTAGTGGCATTGATCATCTGCAAGTCACTCCCAGCTAGTAGAATGTCATCGACATACAAAGTAAGAAACATAATTCCTACTTTTGTCTTCTTGACATATACGCAGTGGTCTTCTGAGACCATGGTTAAGCCAAACGCAGTAATGGCTTCATGGAATCTGAAGTACCATGCTCTTGAAGACTGTTTGAGGCCATATATGGATTTTCTATGACGACAAACTTTATCTTCTCGCCCTTTTGATACGAAACCAAAAGCTTGTACCATATATATCTCTTCCTCAAGGGACCCATTTAGGAAAGCAGTCTTCACATCCATCTGGAATAGTTCTAAGTCCAGATGGGCAACTAATGCTAGAAGTAGGCGAATATAGGCTAATCTCACCACAGGAGAAAAGGTTTCCTCATAGTCTACTCCCTTAACTTGGGTGTAGCCTTTCGCCACTAATCGGGCTTTGAACTTATCAATTGACCCATCCGCCCGACGTTTTACCTTGAAAACCCACTTGTTTCTAATGGCTTTACGTCCAGGAGGAAGGTTGACTAGATCCCATACTTCATTCCTAGCCATTGAGTCCAACTCATCCCTCATGGCATCCATCCATTCTTCCTTATTTGGTGAGTCCACAGCCTCTACGTAAGAGGTTGGCTCTTCTATTTCCAAAGGCATGCAGAAGAAAATGTTCTCTTCGATTTGAAAAAAACGGCGAGGAACTCTTCCGCGCTCACTCCTTCGGGTTATCCTAGGACCTGGTTGCGTTGTCTGTTCAGGTTTCAACTCTTCTCTCCCCCTTTTTCTCCGAGGTACCAAACCTTGAGTAGGAGAAGTCCCTCGAGGCACAGAACCTCGAATAGGAGTGGTGCCACTCCCACTAACCCCTTGGGGTGTGGGCTGGTGAGTACGAGGACTATCCTCATTTCTGTTAACGGGAGACTGAGGGTCTTCCTCGTTCTCAGGTTGGGCATCCTGAGCAGACAAGCTTCCTTCAGCAGGAATGATGGGTGTACTCCCACTATCTCCAGCATCAGGAAAAAATTCCCTATCCTCGGTGATACGGTTAGTGTACATATCCTCCCCTTCACCGAGAGGTAGGTTTAGTTGTAACTCATACAACTGTAAGTCCTGTTTGACTTCACCAATAGTTGGGAACTCATCCTCAAGAAAGTCGACATTTCGGGAATCAATTTCCTTCATGCTGCCACTAGGATGTCCTCCGTACATCACATAACCTTTTGAATGTTCAGGGTATCTAATAAAGACCATCTTAGTGGCTCTTGGACCAAGTTTTCCATATCTATAAGTCGGGTTATGCACATAGCCTGCCGACCCCGATGGTCGTAAATGGTCCAAAAGAGGTTTCCGACTGTTCCATAACTCATATGGAGTAGTTGAAACGCTCTTACTGGGTACTCTGTTTAAGATGTAAGTTGCTGAAAGCAACGCATCCCCCCAGAAGCTAATTGGGAGATTAGCTTGAGCCATCATTGACCTGACCATGTCAAGTAATGTACGATTCCTACGCTCGGCAACACCATTTTGTTGTGGAGTGTAAGGAATCGTAAGATGTCTAACTATACCCTTTTCCTCACAAAAACTCTTGAACATATCAGAGAGGTACTCTCGACCACGGTCGGTCCGAAGAGTCTTAACTCTTCGATCCAACTTAGTCTCCACCTCTAATACGAAGCGTTTGAACACATCTAAAGCTTCATGACGATGTGATAACAGATAAACATATCCGTATCTAGAGTAATTGTCAATTAGAGTGAGGAAATAAATAGCACCATTACGTGCCTTTACATTCATAGGTCCGTAAATGTCGGAGTGAATGAGATCTAAGGCACTAAGCGCCCTAGAAGCCTTACCAAAAGGTTTCTTGGTTGCTTTTCCAGCTAAACAAGGTTCACATTTAGGTAGCCTAACTTTAGTAAGTGATCCTAATAGACCTTCTTTAACTAGTCTAGTCATTCTTTCTTGACCAATATGGCCTAGTCTAGCATGCCAAACAACAGAATCATGGTCTGAATCAACAGATGACACAAAAACAGAAGACCTATTATTACTATAATACTCATTATCCAAGTCCAAAACAAGGAAATCATCTACCAAAGATGTGTGGCCAAACAAATTGCCACTATAAAAAATATCTAAACCGTCAATACAAGAAACAAACTGAAAACCTAATTTCATTAAAGAGACATAAGACACTAAGGAACATCGGACTCCAGGCGCATAGAGAGTGTCGTGAAGAAGCAACGAATTCCCTCCACGCAACTTAAGCCGATACGTTCCGACTCCTAGAACGTCTTATGCAGTGCCATTTCCAAGAGTCACAGTTTGTAACCCCACCGGACAAGGGTGAAAGTCTACAAACCCAACTCGATCTCGAACTACGTGCTTGCTTGCTCCCGAATCTACAATCCAATTAGGAAAGGATTTAGCAACGAATGCATGGGAACATACAAGTAGTTCAACAGTAGGAAATGAAGAAGGCACCTCAGTAGGCTCGGGACACTCCCGAGCAAAATGGCCCTTCTTCCTGCAGTTATAGCACGTCACTCGTGCCATTTTATCCGTCACCTTGCCCTTGGCCTTTGATTGCTTCTTAGCAATACCGCCTCTAGGGCCAAGTTTCTTGGAGGGATGAAGACTCTTCTTCTTCCCTCGTCTGAACTGGTTGCCCTTAGGCCTGTCTACCCTGGCCACTAAAGCTACAGGGGGAGGAGCACAGGCCTTCAAGCGCTCATCTTCCAGCTCAAGATGCTTGGTGATGTCGGCGAAAGTTTTGATGCTCTCGTTGTGAGTCATCATGGTGATGAACGGTTTCCATTTTTCGTCCCCAGCGGGAAGTGCACGAAGCACATTCATTCGCTGTTCGCGTTCGGAAATGTCCACACCAGCAGCTTTTAGGTCCCGCAGCATGGCTTGCAAAGTTCGCACATGCTCGGTTATACTTCGGTTCGAGTCTATCGTGTATGTCATCCACTTAAGATGCAACGCACGTAGTCTCGTTTCCGAAGTTTGACCGTACCTGAAGCGGATATTATCCCACATTTCCTTAGCAGTGGGATAAATTTCAAACTCACCTATAAGGTCGTTATGCATGCAGTAAAGCATAGTATAACGTGCCTTACGGTCCTTTTTGCACCAATCTCGGTACGCAACCAAGCTGGTTTTATACTCATCAGTATGAGTAATATCCTTGTCGTCGTTGTCTCTAGTCAAGGGTGCGGACATTGTGGTTGTGAGGTGCTCTAATACCTCACATTCTTCTAGAAGATACTGAATCTTCCGGCGCCACATGTCATAGTTGGACCCATCCAACTTTTCATTGGTGGTCAACTCACCAATCATAGAAGTTTTTGAAGTCATATCTACAATTTTAAGAAAGAATGGACATTAGGCATATCTTGTACGTAACCAAAGAAAACTCAAGATTACAACTCATGTTATACGTTCGAAAATTTCGCTAAGCTCATAATCATCACATATTTCATGAATCCAAAAATGAGATACTTTGATTACTAATATTTCATAAAGAAAAACACATTCTTATGAATACAATGTCAAACACATTAACATTCCATAATCTATCATCACATAGACGTTTTAGATCTTATGCAAGACATATTTGCATGAACACAACATAAAACACATTTATTTATGTTTAAACGGAAAAGAACTAATCTTTTATATATTAATCGAACACATAGCGATATATGCATATCAGTCTACATGCCAAAAGTTCACACAAAACTATCGTTACAGGCTTATATACACGAAACTCATTCATGTTTAAAAGAAAAATTAAACGGGCATGTTTAGAATGATACAATTAAGCAACCAAACAGCTCTAGCCTGGGAAAATAAAATTAAAATAAACACATTATTATAATTCCCGAAGTTGAGCATGATTTTAAATTTTAAAACCAAATTTTAAAATTAAAACCATTGTAAAAAAAAGGACCCCCCCCCAAATTTTTAAAAGAAACCGAGACCCCCTCCTAGCCTTTTTTTTCCCTTTTTTTATTTTTTTTTATGCAATGTCAAAACAAAAAAAAAGGAAAAAATGGAGGTCGGTCCTCTTTTTTTTAAAGAATATGGGTGTGGGGAAGGGGGAGGCCTTTTAGTGAGTGGGTCGGTTGGTTTTTCATTTCCTCTCACCTCTCCATACTCCTGCTTCTCCTTCTTCTTCCTTCCTCTCTGGCCCTTTACTTGCCGTTGTGCCGGCCGACCGCTATGGACAGAACCAGGCGAGGCCATGGCCACGGCTGTCACGAGCACCTCACCTGCGTCCCGTTTCTACCCTTCGACCCTTGATTTTCCTTGGTGCGTGCCGGAAAAAGGCCAGGGAAGGCCCGACCGCCATGGATTCCGGGCACCAAGCCCGGTGTCCGCCGGCCGGCTGGCCTCCCGGTCGTTTTCCTATGCCCCAAAACCCAAAAAAAAACACCAAATGAGGAAAAATCCGCCGCCTCTCCAAATCTGAAAAACCCCCTCAATCTCTCTTTCTGGTCGCCCACCTTACAAACTACCGGAACCATCACATAGATCGGCTGATGACGGTCACGTGGGTAGGTAACGCGCGCGCAACGCGCCACTCAAGCGGTGGCGCGTGTTGCCCACGCGCCGTCATGGGTGGTGGTTTGTGCGTTTTGTTGAGTTCAGGCGACGGATCGGGGGTCGTGGTAGGGCAAAGTGAAGAGGAAAGAGAGAAAATGTATATCTCTCGGCAGCGCGTGCAACCCACGCACCACCCCTCTAGGGCGGTCTTGGCGGCGTTCTGATGGTATGACTATCACCACCCTTTTCCCCTTTTCCCGTTTTTTTTTTGTTATTTATTTTATTTTTATTATTCTTAAAACAATCAAGGGTCGAGAGGCCTGAACATGGTGTTATTTTGCGACAAGAGGAAGAAAATTAAACAACTAAATTACATAAATTCAACAAATAAATTTAAGCATGTTTAGCTAAAAATCGAGAGCAAAAAAAGGCCAAAAATGGCTCTGATACCACTATTAAACAATTTAGTGTTTAGGACGTACCTAAACTGGCGGAAACGAACGGATTTTTTTGACGCCTTTTGCTCCACGAACGGTACCCCTGGTGGCTACAAGAGTCCCGGCAATGCGACCACGACCCAAACCCGAACAAGTGACACACACTCACGTTTGAGAGAAAATGGGAATTAGCAGTTTGCAGAGAATCTTAATCAATTACTTAACACCTTCGGTTTCTGTCAAATGGATGGGATTTTATATGCCACTTAGACATGGTTATTTACTAAAAATAGCTACCTAAAATCCCTCATTCTTTCCTGATTTTGTGCTTAGTGGACGTTGCCACTAACAACAACAAATACATGGAACGAGCCTCAGAATAACAATTGTTTTCAAAGGATGAGACAATGTGACTATATGAGGATACATAAACACGATATATATTTTATAAAGCAACAAATACATGGAACGAGCATCAGAAAAAAATTGTTTTCAAAGCATGAGACAATGAGATTATCTGACCCTGTGAGGATACAGGAACAAGATATATATTTTATAATGCAATAAATTGCACAAGCCTTAGAGAAACAATTCTTTTCAAAGCATGAGACAATGAGACAATGTAACTATGTGAGCACATAGGAACATGAATACACGATATATTTTATAATGCAAAAAATACATGGAGGGAGCCTCAGAAAAACAATTGTTTTCAAAGCGTATAAGCTCAATGTAATTCTAGAGCCTTTAAAAAAAATCATCGTAGGCGCCCTAAAGAGAATCTAATTTAAGCGACAAACCAAGTCTAGCATTGACCCACACCCAAAAAAATAAAAAATAGGCGACAAGAAGGAGGAGGTACTGCTAAAAGGGTTTGAAGAGCTAAAAACTAATGACGAGACTCGATAAGCATAAGTAATTATGATTCTCTAAATCAAAATTCGCATAATCAGCCACAGAATGGCAATGCTAAAGAGAAAATGGCAATCTTGACATTAGTTACAGCAAAACTTTAAGATTATACAGAAATCAAACAAGTCCAAAATCCAAATCTAAATCCAATACCAAAAATCCCACCATCAAGTAGGGTGTGGAGGTCTAATAGTAGGGTGTGGAGGTCTAATATAGTAGCCTTGCCCCTAAATTGCAAAATTAGGAAGAGACTGATTTCAATAGTATGATATACTAAATGATTTGTACTCAAAAATAACTTTAAAAATCGAACGTTGCTAAGAACATGAAAAAAGAGCTAATTTGTGCAAAGTAGGCTAAAATGGCCAACTTAGCAAACTTAATTAGTATGATAAAAAGCAAGCGTAAATCTCAGTGCACACAACAGTAAGAAACAGGCAGGAACAGATTATGGAGAAGAGCGGAGAAACTGAAGGAGAAATCTAAGCAGAAAGCAACACAGAAATATGATCAAGCAAAGTATTTTCGAGAAGAATGTGGTTGGGGTTGGCGCTTTAACGCAAACGAAGGGTGGTTTATGTAGACTTCAGAGACTCATAGAGGGAATAGAAGTGTGTCGAAGAAAGGTCTCCGCCGAATGAACGGCGACTCATCAGAGGAACTGTTTGATCGCAGCTAATTAATCCTTGACACGTGGTGGAGATTTCCTACGTTAAGCTGCCTGTGTTTCTTGTTCCCTGGAACGGCTGTGCTTTTTTTCTTCTTCTTTTTTTTTTTTTTTTTGAGTTGAGGATCTGATTACGTTGGATCCCAAGGATTAAGTATTCCAAGGAGGCTACGTGAAAAGCGGTAGATGATGAGGATTGAGTTATGCAAGCCATCAGAACCCAAATGCAGGAGCTGGTTTAGTCAATCTTTGAAGTTACAAACAACGAATAATGAATTGTAGGTCAAGATTTAAACCGTAGTCTCCTCATAAGAGGTGACATTAATGTCACTTTATATCTTACTACCTCAAAAGAGAATAGGGTAAGTTATTAGTGAAGGTAATTTTATAATTTTAAGGGTATGTTAATCATTTTAAGTTAACAATTGCTCTCTCAATGAATAATTAAATGAGGAGCATTTAAATAATTTTGTACATCAAAGATCTATTCCACAACATGAGTTTCTATTATAAGCATTAGTAAAATGGGGGTAATGTAGTAAGCTCACTTTATTAGTTATACTTTTTCAAGGGGCAATTTTGATTTTACAATGCAAGCCCTACTTTTATGACTTTTTATGAAAAATAAACGAAATACATTTAAACACTCTTAAAAAAATATTTATTACAGGCTAAACAAAATAGATGTTTTTAAGGGTGTGAATTTTGGATTGAAGTGAGAGATAGCACCCAGAAGAACAACAATTTTTTTATTAATTGATTATCTTTAACAATTAGGGGAGGTAGCAGTTTTTAAAAAATAAATTTTATTTTACGTTTGAGGAGACGAGGTAACTTAGTATTCCTTCTCCTCTATACGTCTTTCTTTCACTCTTTGTTTTTTCTTCTTTAAATAAATAGTTTAATTTTTTTTGGATTAAATTATATGCATTTTGTGAGGATTGTTGAGCTCTCCTCATTTCGGAAAGAGTACAGATTTAATTTAAGTTGAATGAATCTAAAGCATGTGAACAAACTACTTTGTGACATATTATCCTTTCCATCTTACTCCTAACAGGACATGCTGAGATTGAAATTGTGTTGCCTACTCAATAGTTGTAGCCCATTCTTTGTAGTTCAAGATTTTTTTATTGTTCCTATTAGACTTTTCTGTTCCACTATCCACCCAAAGTTACTCACCCTCAACTAATCTCCCATCTGAATTCACTTGAAAGTCTTTATCAATTTCTTTGTTTTAACTTCTACTACTCTCATTTGCATCACACTCACACTATTCTAACGATTACAACAACAACAAGAACTATTACTACTAATACTCTCAGTGTAGATTCTGCTTTCATGAGTTTGAAAAAATTCAGATATAAACAATCTTACCTCTTCAAACATCTCAACCCTCAAAAAGGCCGATTATACGAGATCCACACAAATTTATAATTATAATTTAACTATCATTTGGATACACATAAGGTAATAAAAGACATACTTTTTTTTATCACCAAAGGATGAATAAAAGAAATACTTAAAATAACATAAAAAAATTATCTGAGAGATAGGTACCATACAATAAACACTATTCTAACAATTCTTAACTTAACTAGTTTTTTACCCGTGCGGTGCACAATGGCTATCACTTCTCGGTTGATAATTATAAACATCTTGTTGTATATGTTGTTGGTGGTGGTATACTATACTGACTTCTATAGATAGTAATACTTTTTTTCTGACTTTATTTCATATGCAGTCGCCTTAATTATATGTACTTGACTTTTTAATATGCAATCTATCTTTTTTAATCTTGTTAATTAAGAAAAAATTTTTATTTTTTTTGTTTTAAGGTATTATGTCATTTGATGCAGCATC
>JACYFF010019584.1:70718988-70737207 GCA_017589665.1 Selenicereus undatus | reverse complement strand
GTTCGGTTTCAAAATGCGGTTTCTAAAAGCGAGTTTTTTTGTAGTGATAGGATAGTATTTACCGGTGTGTTGCACTTGACTTAAGCTTACAAAAAAGAAAAGGGTGATATGTGTCTTGTTGTAAGACACTCTTAAATGTCTTACCTTATTATAAATTAACATGTTTTATGATTTAAAACCACAAATTTTTCAATGATTATATTTAGTTATGAATTGCTAACCTTGAATATTCATTGGCTATACCGACAAAGTATTAAATGATACCATAATCTCATTAACCCTATCCGCAAGTACATATGATATGTGTATTTTAGAAATGTGATAAATTATGGATAAAAAGATGATTTTGTATAATGCATAAGTTGTAATATGCTTATCGTACCAATTTTTTCAATTTAAAAACACAATAGTATAATTTTTTAGTCAAAACAAGACACTTATGAAGTGTCTTGCAGCAAGACATTTATCATTTTACAAAAGAAAAATATTGCATATTATAAGACAATTTCCATGTGAAAGAAAAAAGTGCATGAACAAAGGGTATTCTTAAAAAAGAAAAGAAATTATAATTGTTAGCTATTTCGCCAGTTCGTCACATGTCTCCCTTGCATATTGCTCCGCTGCAAATTCGCTATTTTGACTCCTTTAGGTGGAGTTGTAATTTTTCTTGTTGCTTAAATATGGCCATGATCTTAACCTGTTAAGAAATTGCATTGTGTGACTATCATCTCCCAATTCATTCGCATATTATTCCTAACTTCCTTGCCGTTGGCCTTGGTTGAAATATAGCCCAATTCATTCACATGTCCTTGTTTAGCTTTCTTGTCATTGGCCTTGTAATATCCTATTCCTTTGGTTGAAACACCCGTTCTAATTGCCAGTGTAAAGAATGCAAGGGGAAAAGTGATATTTAGAGAAGTGAAAGATAATAAACTCAAACAATCCTCTTGAAATGTCCCTTTTTGACAAATTCACCACCTCTACCACAAGTTATCAAACTATTTATCAAACAAATAAATGTAAGTACATACTTCAGAAAGTAATATGCCTAAAGTCTTAAAATCTACAACATGCCCAAATACTGCAAGTTCCTCATTTAAATTATACAAAGAATGTTTATAATATGAATTTAGTAGCAAGGCAAGAATCGACATCTCTAACTAAAAACGCTGCATGTATGACTCAACATATATTATCCAAACATAATTTCCAATATTAAACAAATTTGCTATACAAAAAATCGATATGTTGAAATACATGATCCATCCACCTATTGTAACAAGTTGCTAATCCAATAACCTCCCCCCCGCCCCCCAAAGAAAAAAGAAGATATTACACTTTTTTTATTCCTCCTTATTCTAATTCCTTCACAATGCTTTGTATAGCTTGATATTGATCACAATTTAGCCTCTTCTTAGATGCTGATCCAGATTCAGAAGGAAAGAGGGGGATGGATAGCAGTAGGCCAAAATTTTCATTTAATGAATGCTGCAAAAAGAAGAAATTGAATAACAAAGACGATCATCAATATATATAAAGACTCAATGTGTACAAATAATATAGGATATTCATCAAATCATACAGAAAGCTTATACCTTATAAACATCAATATAATTTCCTTTCAATCCTCAAGACTTTGAATCCCCCATCTCTTTTACTAAATGCATGTTGTCTTACAACCTATTTACTCCTAACAACAATAATAATAAGAGAGTATAGGTTTCTTAATTTTGTGCAGCAAAATAATCAATTTTTGGTCAATATGCATGCTCAGCTACATTACATTCTATTCATCTTGCTCCAAGTTTGATTTCTTTAGTACATACTGCATAGAGAGATCTTTCTTAGTTATTCATTGTGTTCGTTGCCCCTCCCTTGCCTCTTCGTAGTTCTTTGCCTCAAAAAACACATGTCTTATGTCTCCATAGTCCATCTACCTTTTTCAAATCCATTACCAAACATTCTTTCCCAAATTCTCCCCCTCCCCGCCAAAAAGGTAATCCACTATTATTCCCCATCTTAGCCCACATTTAGCACATCCATTTTACCGACAAACAACTCTTAGTGTTTTACATCTCCATAGGCATCTATCTCCTTATATCGTTTCCAGGGGGGTTTCCATCATTTTACTTCCCATGCTGCCTTTTCGGTGGCAAGTTCATTAAACATCCTCCTCTAAGAAAAGACAATCTTGCATCAAAAGGCCGTTCGAGAACCATTACTTAGTTGATCTTGGTGGTAGGGTTTCAAGGAATCAAATGAAGGACGTAACTTTTTTCCTCCAACAATAGAGTTCACAGGAAGGAAGTAAATGAGGATGAAATTCAACCTCAGTCTAGACAAGAAAACCAAAATTCCCCCAATACACCATTAATTAGAATAAGGTAATCCTTTTTTGGCAATCAATTGTAATTTTATCATAATCAAATGTGTATAGAAATAAAACCCAATATGATTTCATGAAGTAAGCGAAAGGTTTTCACATAATCTTTTCTAGGATGGATGCAAATGATGGAGCTGAGAACACAAACAACCCCTTTTGGTCATATCCCGAAAAAGGAACCCAACCCACACTGAACTTATCTTATTTCACTAAGCATAAGAAACCCCTTTGAAAGTCAGCGCACAAAGAAATAAAATAAAAGGCAAAATAATTGATTAATGCCTCCAAAAAAATTTACATAATTGGAAATAACCTGAGTAAATAACAAGGGATGAAAGTGCACAAAAAGAAATTATCAGTACACACGAAATCATTGAGGAATTTTTTTCTTTAAGTGCGCATCATCTATCAATAGTTTGACGCCCAATAGAGGCTCCCATTGGAGTTCAATTTACTACTGTACGTGAATTGGATTTGCAAGTGTCATCACATCATCCATTTGCTTCACAACTACCTTGTTACCCTAGAGGGATGTTCCCTAGCCACTGAGGACCAATCATTGAGACTAATAGCCATAATTAAAAGAAATGCTTTTAAAAATCAGACGATCAACCTCAAATTGCCTCCTCTACCTTGGAGATTCTTGAGGGGAACGTGACTATTTAAAGCACGTAACACTCCTCCACTCAAGTATACACACTACGGGGCTGTTTGGTGAGCAAAAGTGGTTCCTCTTAGTTTGGTGAAGGTTTTAAGGGAATGGGACTTGATACTTAAGGGCATCAAGTTCCCCCCAAATCCTAAGGGACTTGATCCCTCCCATTACCAAGGGGTTTCATATCCCCATCCTTCAGGGATCAAATTAATTATCACAAAATAACAGAAAAATAAAATCAAAGGTCCACTTTGTTCAGTATTTGATATATCCTTTCTCATTTGCACTGTTCATCCAAACCCTAGTTGAGATTATAGTCAGAGAGAGAGAGAGACGCTACTGCTCTACCGTCGACGAGAAGGAAGACACCGGTCGCCGTCTACTGTGACATTCTCGCCGAACGAAGCATGTTGGTCGTTCTGCAACTTACACCGCTTGCAACTGTTCATCTTTAGCTCTCATCTTCTTCTTTTTTCTCTTTCTTGTCGGCTTGTTCTCAGTTTTGCTATGATTTATAGATGTAAGTGAGAATTTACAGAGAGAGGGAGAGAAAGGTGAAGATGAATCAGATCTGGAGAAGGCAGAGAGAAGGAGACAATGAGCAAAGTTCATATTTCGTGAAGCCTTCTTTTCTTTTTCTTTTTGTTTTGATGGGGGTGGGGCTTGTATACTGTTACCAGCATCTAATTTATTTTAAAACAATAGCTTATAATATTTATTTCATCAATCAAACAAAAATATAAAAATAGTAACTAGAATTATAATTCAAAAACTGAAATACAAAAAATTTTTAAAAAAAGTTTATTATAAAAATAAAAGATAACTTATAATGGGATAAAAATATTTTTAAAATAAACAATTTGACTCCATTCCATAGCTGCTAACCAAACAACTACTGGATTTAGGATTCAACAGTTTGACTCCATTCTATTCCACTTTTTCTCACCAAACATGCCTATAATATTTCTAAAATAAAAACAGAGTTGATTCCATTCCAAAACTGCTCATCAAACAGTAAGGACAAGAACTTTATTTCATTCCAGTTTTCATCAAACAACTGGGTTCAGGATTCAAGTTCTATACCCAACCCCCCAGGATTCAAGTTCTGATTCCATTTCATTCCAGTTTTTCTCACCAAACATGGCGGTACATCCATTATGATCTATATGATTTACTAATTCAAAAAGTTATAGCGGTTGTTGCTATATGATAACCACCACAATTTATCAAATCTAGAGCGTACATTTGGAATAAATTGATCTTAACCGTTGATTTTATTTTTGTTTTTGAATTTTAAAAAATGCATTGTAAAAATCACAAAATATATCTAAATATTGATAAAATTATTTTCTATATGGCATTGTTTGGTTGTTCTCCAATAACACGTTTTTAGTGACAAGTAATTTTCTGACGATGAGTTTTCCGGCGACGAAGGTGTCGCTCAACCGCGGTTTCGGTGACATCCAAGGCTTTCGGCGAGATGGCGAACCTCCACCATGGTTTCCAACTTGAAGCTCTCCATAGTGGTGTCAAATTCTATCATTGATTTCCTCCTCCCTTGGTACCGGCCGAACATTGGTCGGCACCAGCAGGGGAAAACTAGCTGCGAGAAGGGCCAAGGCAGATGTGAGTTTTCCAGCGAACGAGGTGAGGGAGGAGGAAATTGACGATTGCATTTGACGCCACAGTGGATCAAGCTAGAAACCAAGGTGGAGGTTCACCGTCTCGCCCGAATAGAGTCGTCAGAAGACTTGGATGTCGCCAGAACCGTGGTTTAGTGATACCTTCACTGTTGCTAGAAAACTCATCGCCGGAAAATTACTTATCACCAGAAACATGTAATTGGAGAACAATCGAACATGTTATATAGAAATTAATTTTATCAATATTTAGATATATTTTGTGATTTTTACAATATATTTTTTAATATTTAAAAACAAAAATAAAATCAATGGTTAAGATCAATTTATTCTAAATGTACGTTCTAGATTTATTGTTTTGGTTGTCATATAGTGACAACCACTATAACTGCACTCTTTAGTAATAAATTCCAAAGAGCCTCATTCAGATACTCAAGCCAAATTTAGTTACAAAACTGAAACAACCACCCCCACCCTCTCCCAAAGTACAAATGGATGTTTGCAAAATACCAATAAGAAAAATAACACAATAATAATTAAAAAAACAAAATACAATAAGTATGTCCATCCATCACTTCAGTAGCCTTCCAAACCAAACAAATAAAAAAAAAACATTTCAAAGGAGGTTAAAATAATTAGCTACTAATCAAATTGCAAAATAAAAGAATGAACAGAATAGCATCTGAAATAAGAATAATAACATCTCTCACTAATTTCCAACACAACCACCACCAAATCTTACAACCCCCTTGTTAGGATCATAGGAGACAATAATGGATGCAAGAAAGATCACAAAATACGATAATTAAGCAAAATTAAAACAACACCAATAAACACCAAAGTTTGCGTAGAGCGAATGGCGATGACCGAAAAAATCCACTATATAGATGAGAGGACAAGATTGATCTCAAAGCAATAATCTTGAGTAAGAGATCAAAATAAGTGATGACAAATTCACTCTATCACTCCCTCACAAATCTAGGAAAAACAGTGGAATAATATTTTTGCTTGTAGAAGAATGATGGTGATGATGCTTGAGGATGAAATTTGTTGGATAATTTTATGAGCTTAAGCTTGGTCTCTTTAAATAGTAATAATGCAAGATATAACATCCATTGATTAACACTCAACAATAAAATTAGTTATGACATTCCTTAGTTAACGCTTTTTCATAAAACAAAAATAATACCCAGTAAAAGATGCAGTGTACATTGGGAGAATTAATAAAAAATCATGTGACTAAATATAGCAATTGATTTCCAAACACAAAAATACACTTCATGGAATTAAGCAATTTAAGCAATCACACGCTAATATTTTTGGCTCACCCAATAATCTCCACCTTGGACCAAAATTCTTTAATACTCGAAAACTGCCTAAGAATGCCGAAGGGTAGAAGCACATAGGGCGGAGCCCTCAAGGGCTATTATAAGCTGTGAATACCGAATAAGTCCAATTAGTGTTGGAACTTAGTGATAGAAAGTGGTTTGGTAAGCATGTCTGCAGGATTATCCAGTATATGAATTTTCTTCACAACAATTTCCCTTTGTGCAATAATATCTCGAATAAAATGGTACTTGACACTAATATGCTTGGTCTTGGAATGATAAGCATCATTCTTGGAAAGATGAATTGCACTCTAGCTATCAGAAAATACAATAATAGTACCTTGTTCAATATCAAGCTCAATAAGAAGACCTCGTACCTGTATAACTTCTTTGACACCTTTAGTTGTAGCCACACACTTGGCTTCAGTAGTAGATAAAACTGCAATAGATTATAAGGATGCTTTCTAAGAGATAGCACCCGCATATAAAGTACGGATGTAACCGAAAATAGAACGCCTACAGTCAAGGTCACAACCATAATCAGAGTCAACATTACCAACAATGTCAAAAGTTGTAGACTCGAATCTATCAAATACCAAACCCTTATGATGAAAACCCTTCACATAGTGAAGGATCCATTTCAGAACATCCCAATGGTCCTTATAAGGATTATGCATAAAGCGGTTCACAATACTAACCGATACGATAAATCAGGTCTAGTGCAAACCATAGCGTACATTACACTACCAACTACACTAGAATATAGAACATGAGATATTTTCTCAATCTCCTCCTCAGATTTTAGACAAGATTCAGATGACGACTTGAAATGAATAGCTAAAGGAATAAAGACCGACTTCCAATCGCTCATATTAAACCTATCAAGTACTTTTTCAAGATACTTCTTTTAAGATAGGTAGAGCGTACCGGCCTTGCAATCTCTATGTATCTCCATACCAAGAATCTTCTTAGCTAAACCAAGGTCCTTCATTTCAAACGCATCACTAAGTTGAGATTTCAACATGTTGATGAAAGACTTATCCTTGGAAGCAATGAGCATGTCATCAACATATAATAACAAATATGGGAAGGAACCTTTAAATTGTTGAAAATTAGACACAATTATCATAATGACATCGTGTATAACCTTGTTCAATCATAAAGGCACCAAATGTTTTATACCATTGCCGCAAAGCTTGTTTAAGGCCATATACAGACTTCTTCAAGCGGAGCACTAGATTCTCCTTATCGGGAACCACAAATCCCTCGGGTTGCTTCATATAGATCTCTTCCTCTAACTCCCCATGGAGGAATGCAGTTTTGACATCTGGTTGCTCCAATTCCAAATCAAATAAAGCAACACAAGCCTGAAGCACTCCAATTGAGGTATGACCTACAACAGGAGAAAATACTTCATTAAAGTCAATACCTTCCTTTTTGTTACAACCACGAACAACCAAACGGGCTTTCCACCTTAAAACTTCAACCCCAGGGATGCCTTCTTTGCGCTTATATATCCACTTAGCTGTTAAGGCACAACGACTTTTAGGTAATTTAGATAGCTCTCAACTCCTATTTTTGTGCAAACTCTCTATTTCTTCTTGCATTGCCATGAGCCAATTTGACGAGTTAGGACAGGAGATGGCTTCAAAATAAGTGGAAGGTTCAATACCTTGAGTAGTCTCTTGTGCAACTATTAAAGCATATGCAATCAACCCACTTTCATCGTCGGTGGCATAATGAGCAGGCTTTCTAATAGTTCTCCTCGGCCTATCACGAGCAATAGAATATGTATCCTCCACCTCAGGCTCATCAGGACTTGAAGTGCTCGAATCAAGAGCATCAATATGGACCTCACTACTAGAATAAGGTAATGTAGATGTAGTAACTCTACCTTGAGTAGGAAACTCTAACTCCACCTTGTCATTGGAATCATGATGATCACCTATAATAGATGAAGAAAAAGTAGACTCTTTCCTAGGAGAAAACATAGTAGACTCATTAAAAGTAACATCCCGACTTTGAATGTCTTTCTTGGAACCAGGACACCATAAACGATATCTTTTAGAGTCAGATGCATAACCAAGAAACATGCACTTAATATCCCTATAAGCTAGCTTGCCATCATTGACATGTGCATATGCAGGACATTCAAATATTCTCAAGATAGAATAGTCAACGGGATTACCTGACCAAATCCCTTCTGGGATTTTGAAATCCAAAGAGGAGTGTGGAGAGCGATTCACAAGATAACAGGTAGTTGAAACTAACCCGACCTAAAAATAATGACGGTGCCATAAATCAACATTGGAGAACACACATCGAACTCTCTCTAGAAGGGTCCAGTTAATACGTTCAGTGACACCTGTTAAACATAAAATTTTGCTGAATTTAATTTGTTAAAATTAGCACTAATGGATTTAAAATGATTCAACAAAAAAAAGGGGATTCGCATTGACCAGTGTATCATATGATTGTGTCTTTTAAATAAGTGTCATTTTCAGAACTCTCATATAATTATTTGTGCCTTCATAATGGGTTCTGACAAAAATATTAACCCAATTGATCAAGATAGCATAAATAAACAAAAAGGTTGTTCAAACCATGGACCAATAAGTGTTTATAACGAGAGTTAATTGATTAATAACCCAGTACTCAAAATGCATAACTTCCTGGGCTTTCCACTGGAATTAAACAAAATGAATAAGGAGAGGTCAAGGACAAAAATTTTTAAAAAAAGGAGAAGGAAAAGTACATCCTAACACCAATAATAATGGGTTCTTTGAAAAGAATGTTGAACCTTAGAAGTCATCATGTGAACATCTGCTTTCAAGGTTGTGAGCAATAAAAAAATAAAAAAATAAGTCAAAGAGAGAAATTAATAAAACCGGGGGGCCCCCCCCAAGTAGTGTATGACACAGGTGGTTGTCACAAGAAACTCCCATTAACACCATTTACCCACCTTTTCTGCAACGTGGGGAGAGTAATTGTCTCCATCACCCATTATAAATACAAGGCACAAAGCCAAAGAGGGGGGAGGTTTTTTTCGAATTGAAGCAATAATCTGAAGTAAAAAAAAAAGAAAAAGAAAAAGGATACGCTTGAAAGAAAGAAAAGGCAGTGTTCATGAAAGAGCAGGCTTCCAGACAGTTCGAAGAGATAGAGAAGAGGAATCAGGGATTAAATTCAACCATCTTAAAAAAAAACTCAGACAAAATTTAAGGTAAGTTGATGGAGGGTAGATGTTATGCCTATCCAAGTTTACGATCCTTGCTTCCAAGTTCATCATATTCAATTACAAGAAGTTACAAAATGGCAAATTCCATGAAGGTCAATATGTCCCGGAAGGAGCAGCAAATTTCAAGATGCATCCAAGCTATAATCCAAAATTTTAGATCTGGTTGTATCTCGATTCTTGCCGGAATCACAAAATTATAGATCCTGCCGGATCTCAGTTCTTGCCAAAACTATAGAATTTTGGATCTTACTGGATATTGGTTTTCGTTGAAATTCACTTAAGAGACTAGATGGCGCCTCAGTTGATATAAAACAAGGATCCTCTGAGGATTTTGTCGAGGCTATCCAACCAACACCGCCGGAAATGGAAGATGGTGGTCAAGTAACAATTGATGAGCTTCGAGAGGTAAATTTGGGCACAACTGATGAACCCAAGTCAATTTTTGTGAGTACCGTCTTAAATAATGAAGAGGTGGTACAGTATGAACAATTCCTTCGGGAATACAAAGATGTATTTGCTTGGGGATATCAAGACATGCCAAGTTTAGATCCAAATGTCGATGTCCATAAGTTAGCTATTTATGAAGGAGTAAAACCGATAAAGCAACCACAACGACGCTTTTGTCCTGAACTGACAATTCAAATAAATGCTGAGGTTGACAAGCTCATAAAGGCTAACTTCATTCGCGAAGTTTAATACCCTACTTGGTTGGCTAACATCGTACCAGTTCGGAAAAAGAATGGTCAACTTTGGATATGTGTGGATTTCAAAGACTTAAATAATGCATGTCCCAAGGATGATTTCCCACTACCAATCACTGAGCTCCTCGTGGATGCCACTATAGGGTTTGGAGCTCTTTCCTTTATGGATGGTTTCTCAGGGTACAACCAAATAAAAATGGACCCCGAAGATGAAGATTTAACTGCCTTTCGAACACCACAAGGCATATATTGCTATACAGTAATGCCATTTGGGTTGAAAAATGCCGAGGCCACCTATCAGAGGGCCATGACAATTATTTTTCGTGATTTTCTCCACAACCTAGTTGAATGCTATGTTGATGACTTGGTTGTAAAAACAAAAGATAGAGAAAATCACCCACATCACCTAAGAAAGGTCTTTGAAAAGCTTCGCCAACATCAACTCCAGATGAACCCCTTAAAATGTGCATTTGAGGTCACCTCAGGGAAGTTCCTCGATTTTGTGGTTCGGAAAGAAGGGATTGAGATTGACCCGGATAAAGTCAAAGCTATAATCCAAATGCCCCCTCAGAGGAACTTAAGAGAATTGCGGGGCTTACAAGGAAGGTTGGCCTACGTATGAGGGTTCATTTCAAATTTGTCAGGAAGGTGTCAACCTTTCACAAGACTCCTAAAAAAGGACACGCCATTCATTTGGGATCAAGCTTGTCAAAATACTTTTGAAAACATCAAGCAATATCTCACAAGGCTACCTGTCCTAATGGCTCCAATACAGGGAAAACCTTTAATATTATACACAGCAGCCCTCAAACGGTCTTTAGGGGCTATGTTGGCTCAATGTAATGACGAAGGGAAAGAAAACGCCCTGTATTATATCAGCCGGACAATGGTGGGTGCAGAAATAAATTACTCCCCCATGGAGAAAATTTGTTTGGCCTTAGTCTTCGCCGTTCAAAAATTACGACACTATCTCCTGTCCCATCAGATTATCTTAATCTCAAAGGCAGATCCATTAAAGTATATATTATCTAGGCATACGCTATCAGGGAGATTGGCTAAATGAGCTATGCTTTTAACCCCTTTTGACATCAAGTTCATGCCTCAAAAGGCAATAAAGGGACAAGCTATAGCCGACTTTCTAGCAGCACATCCATGTCCAGATAACGAGGAACTGCCCGATGATTTTCCAGATGATGAAGTTATGCTCGCCGAAATTAAAACATGGCAGTTATATTTTGATGGGGCAGCAAGGAGTCGAGGAGCCGGAGTAGGAATTGTGTTTGTCACACCATCTGGAGGACTTATTCCTTACTCATTCGCTCTCCTTGAGATATGTTCAAATAATGTGGCTGAATATGAAGTACTCATCATTGGCCTTGAATTGGCCCATGAAATGCGTGTTGACCAACTTGAAGTATTTGGTGACTCGCAGTTAATTATCCAGCAAATAAATGGTCAGTACGAGGTAAGAGATGTCAAATTAGCGCCTCTCTACAAAAGGGCAAGAAGCCTTATGAACCAATTCCTTCAAGTAGAAGTCAATCATGTGCCAAGGTTTGAAAATGATAAAGCAGATGCCTTAGCAAAATTGGCCGCTTCACTGACACTCCCTAATGAAAGGGAAACTCAAATAACAATTGGGGAACGTCATTTGTTGGCCTTAGCTTTAGACCGTTTTGATGAAATTGAAGAGATAAATGTGGTCTCGATTTTTGAAGTCGAAGAAGAAGCAGATTGGAGACAACCTCTCATTGAATATATTCAATATGGCATCTTGCCTACTGACCCAAAGAAAAGGGCAGATGTAAAACGGCGAGCACTAAGGTTTATATTTAAAAATGACACCCTATATCGAAATACTTTCAATAGGGTTTAACTTAGATGCTTGTCAAGGGAAGAGGCTGTTTATGTCCTAAATGAAGGTCATGCCGGGGTGTGTGGTGCTCACCAAGCAGGTCCAAAACTTGCTGACCAAATCAAAAGGTTGGATTATTACTGGCCAACCATGGTTCAAGATGCGATAAAGTTTGCCAAGATATGTCAAGCTTGTCAAATACACGGTGATTTTATTCACCAACCTCCACAATTACTCCACCTAAGTATATTATCTTGGCCCTTCCATACATGGGGGCTAGACGTCATAAGACCTTTCAAGCCATCTTCCTCTCGCGGCCATTTATTCATCTTAGTAGCCACAGATTATTTCTCAAAGTGGGCTGAGGCTATCCCATTAAAAGAAGTGGGGGCAAAGCAAGTTGTTGACTTTATCAGGACCCACCTCATTTATAGATACGGAGTCCCATACAAAATTATTTCAGATAACACCCTCTACTTTAAAAATCAAGTAATGATAAGGCTTGCAGAGAAGTACAAGTTCAGACATAGCTTTTCGTCAAGCTATAATCCATCATTGAATGGTCAAGCTGAAGCATTCAATAAAGTACTGTGTAAGATCTTAAAAAAAATGGTTTCAAGAACAAGGAGGGATTGGTATGAACGACTACCCGAAGCTTTATAGGCATATCGAACCACAGTTCGAACTGCAACTAGTTGTACGCCCTACAACTTGGTGTTCGGTTCAGAAGTCGTGTTACCCCTTGAGGTGCAATTTCCTTCCCTAAGAGTAGCCATGCAATTCACTGATTTAGATGAAAACACTCAAGTCAGATTGGCCGAGCTGGAAGCGTTAGATGAGCGTCGGTTAATGGCCCAACAAAGGCTTTAAATTTACCAAGCTCAAATGGCTGGTGCATTCAATAGGCGAGTCAAGTTTCGCTCTTTTGGCATTGGTGATTTGGTGTTAACAATAAGGAGACCCATTGTCATCAATCGAAAAACACAAGGAAAATTTGAGTCCAAATGGGAAGGCCCCTATGTAATCACCAAAGTCTTTCCTAAAGGGCCATATGAGCTCTCGAATCATGATGGTCGAATAGTATATGCCTGTGTCAATGGTAAATTTGTAAAGAAATTCTTTACTTAGGGTTGCTGGATAGCTGAATTGCATTGAACTACGGAAGGCTTGATCCCTTAGAAAGGGGGTGCGCAGGCAATCTGGTTGTATGCCAAACCCAGCCACAAAAATAAATAAATTCCTCTTTTTTCCCCATATATGAGAAATTTTAGATTCATGGATGTAGCAAGTGGTCATGTGATGTTTATAGCAAGAATCATTACTAATTACTCTTTGTTGTGTAGTTATTCTGATTTTTGTTATTTCTTGTTGTAACAAAAAGGGGGAAGGAGACCTAAAAAAAAAAACAAAAAGGGGGAAGGAGACCTAAAAAAAAGAAAAAGAGAGAGCATCCAAATCTTATTGCAATAGCATGAATTGTACAGTACAAAATGGGCCGAAGGTTGGGAATATAAATGCAAAATAATTAAGCAAAACAAAGCAAAATCTAGACATTATTAAAGGAGATTACATTGCCGATCAAATTCTTGAGATGGTCTTTCTCCTTCTCCAAATCCTACAGCTTGGAAAGCCCAGCCTCAATCAAGTCCGCCTTCACCTGTTCAGCTTCTTGTTTCCTCAAATCTAGAGAGGATTTCAACATTCTCTCTGCCTCATTTAAATTTTGTTGTTAGGCGGTCAAATCCTCTCGCATTTTGCGGATCCGCTCCTCCTCCCTTAGAATATCTTGCTCTTTAACTTTAAGCTTTGCGGCTTCATTAGACAGGCTATTAAGCTCGCGTTCAATACGAACAATTTCAGAAGAACAAGTGAGATCTTGGTCAGACAAAGCCTTAACCCAATCAACATCCACTAATTCTTCTATCTTCGCAGCGGTCTCGACTATGCCAAATATCTCTTCTACCTTGGAGGAAAGCCAACAAATCTCTATTGTGCTGAGCTTGTAAATGTCAATCATGGAGCGAAGTGCATTCAAAGATTGGAAAATTCGTGCTTTGCTAGCTTACAAGTCCCTAGCAGAGCTATGATTAGAAATAATATCAATGATCGCCCCTACTCCTTTAAGAATGCTTTCTTGAACCCAATCTTCTTTCAAGTTACAAAAGAGACTCGCTAAGGAAGTAGGGATGCTTTGAATAGGCATGACTTCAATCAAGTCAGCAGGAGTGGTAGGCATAGGACGATAGCAGTTTCGACTGCATCAGAGTGCTCTGCTGCAGCAAGAGGCACTTCATGTAGGGGCACTTCTATTGTTTCTGTGGGGGCATCCCGTTGATTCAAATTTCTCTGTTCAGTAAAAGTATTTAAGTCCGCGACAGGCAAATCTTCAAATCCTGCGCCATCCCCCACATCAGAATCATCAGATTGATTGGGGCGGTCATATCGAGCTCTTTTGAAGTTTACTTCAATAGGCGATTGATCATGAGAATTCACGGTAATATGCTATTGATCATAGGAGGGTCTTTTCCTTTTCTTCTTCTGAGGCCTTTTGTCGCTTCCCGAAGCCTTGGCTTTTCCTTTTTAAGAGGATGACACTGAAGGTTTCTCTTTGGTACAATTGCTACCCATACCTCCCGAAACTTCAACAGCTCCAGGAACAAACTCACAGAGAGGGCGTAGGATCAATAATATAAATAGTTTCCCTCAAAAGCTCTTTCTTATTTGTTGTAGCCTGGTGAACCTTTTCAATGGACTGACTCAAATAAGGAGTATTGATTTTGGTCCACCAACTACAGTAATCCCAAGAACAAACTCCTTCATAATAGGAAGGAGGGACATAAAACTTAGCCCCTATATCCCGCCTTTGAAGATCAGCACAGGCTTGTGCAAGATCCATCACACTCCTTTGCTGTCAAAGGGCTCTGATAAAGCTTAAGCGATTAGACTGAACCCCTTGATCAAACCCAAATTGGCAAGCAAATCGGTTGGGGTAATAAGGCTCCAAAAGTAAATCGGCACCAACACGTACAGGAAGTACAACAGACCGAATGGATAAGAGAAATTTAAAATCCTCCTCCGGTAACCCCATGTCGATCACATCTCGACTATTACGGGAGTCCTCACGGTAGGAGCTAGCTCTAAGGGAAAGATACCTCCTATCCCTGAAAACGTGTCTGGCTTGGGATAAGGAAAGGTTACTGCCAAGTAATCCAGCGTAACGGACAAGAGGGGGAAAATCACTCGGGCAGTCACTATCTGCACGATGACGGTACAAACAAGGAAATAGCTCCGCTAACCAACCTATCACATAGTGGTTGGGAAAGATGGCATTAGCTTTACCAGGATGGTCTGGATGACTTACCGCCTCTCTTAAGCTATGATAGATATAGCCAAGCACTGTGGGAGCCAAACAAATTCGTCGCCCAGAAGCCATCAATGCAGCCATTACAAATGTTTCTGGCCTTATGACCTCTCTACCATGTGGTAAGACAAAGCAACTTAGCCAAAAGACTAAGAAAGCAGCAAGGTCACCCTCAACTGTAACATTCAAGTCTGGCATTCGTTCTTGACGTGAGATACGAAGCGGGCTGCTTTTCTTGGTCTCAAATTTCTCTTTCTCAAAATTTGTTTGTTCCCCATATGCAAAGTAGACCAAGTATTCTCGGTAAAAATGGTTCAACCAGAGGTCATAATAAATATGATTAACCTTGTGAAACTTGCAGAGCTTAGCATGAATACGTAACAGCTCAATAACCGTAGCAGGATATTCATCGTGGTTAGCCAAATCCTTGTTTGGAGGTAAGAATTCCTCGTATATATCTCCAAGAATGGGTAAACCTCCAACCCGCTCTAAGTCATAAAGTGAAATACCAACTTCAACCCCACCGTGGTGAAGAGTATTGGTTAGTGGACCCCAAAGTTCACAGAAAGCCCGCCATACATTTGCGTCAAAATGGTACGAAAACTGTGAAACACCAACAACACCAAATATACCAGCTTGTTTCAAGGGTTCTTCAAAACGAGTAAGCACTCGTTTAGTCCATTCCATCACCCCCAACATAAAAATTGAGCGGCCTCGAAATTGGAAGGTCAGCCCCCAGTTCCTTCTTGTAGTAAGAAGCCTGTGTAAGACTGGATAAAATTCCTCCTCAGTAGGATATATTTCAGGGCCACGACTTTCAGTATTAACATTTTCGAGAACAGCAGCATTGAAATAGTTCTCATAATCCTTGCTCACATCAACACATTTGTTTTCGTCATTTCGACGATAACGAAGTGTCTCTTGCTTGACTCTAACCTTCCTGACCAAAATGGATGTCAAGGTGGAAGAAGGAATCGCATTGAGACTTCGCAAAGAGCTTGAAAGCCGATAATAAGGCTCATAGCCACATTCTTGTCCATTTTCAAGTGGAGCCTTTTCATTGCCAAGAGTCTCGTCCATGGTCATTAATTATCCTCTACAAAAAAAAAGAGAATAAAAAAAGAGGAAAATTAATTACTGTTGGTGCAAAGACCCGATAAGATACGTGCATTATTTGCGTTATAAACATATAACACAAACAATGCACGGGGGCCAACTGTTGAACATAAAATTCTGTTGAATTTAATTTGTTAAAATTAGCACTAATGGATTTAAAATGATTCAACAAAAAAAAGGGGATTCGCATTGACCAGTGTATCATATGATTGTGTCTTTTAAATAAGTGCCATTTTCAGAACTCTCATATAATTATTTGTGTCTTCATAATGGGTTCTGACAAAAATATTATCCCAATTAATCAAGATGGCATAAATAAACAGAAAGGCTGTTCAAACCATGGCCCAATAAGTGTTTATGATGAGGGTTAATTGATTAATTACCTAGTACTCAAAATGCATAACTTCCTAGGCTTTCCACTGGAATTAAACAAAATGAATAAAGAGAGGTCAAGGACAAAAATTTTAACAAAAAGGAGAAGGAAAAGTACATCCTAACACCAATAATAATGGGTTCTTTGAAAAGAATGATTAACCTTAGAAGTCATCACGTGAACATCTGCTTTCAAGGTTGTGAGCAATAAAAAAAATAAATGAATAACGCCAAGAGAGAAATTAATAAAAGGGGGGGGGGAAGTAGTGTATGACACAGGTGGTTGTCATAAGAAACTCCCATTAACAGCATTTACCCACCTTTTCTGCAACGTGGGGAAAGTAACTGTCTCCATCACCCATTATAAATACAAGGCACAAAGCCAAAGAGGGGGGAGGTTTTTTTTTGAATTGAAGCAATAATCTGAAGTAAAAAAAAGAAAAGAAAAAGGACACGCTTGAAAGAAAGAAAAGGCAGTGTTCACGAAAGAGCAGGCTTCCAGACAGTTCGAAGAAATAGAGAAGAGGAATCAGTTATTAAATTCAGTCATCTTCAGAAAAAAAAAAACTCGGACAAAATTTAAGGTAAGTTGATGGAGATGGAGGGTAGATGTTATGCCCATCCAAGTTTACGATCCTTGCTTCCAAGTTCATCATATTCAATTACAAGAAGTTACAAAATGGCAAATTCCATGAAGGTCAATATGTCCCGGAAGGAGCAGCAAATTTCAAGATGCATCCAAGCTATAATCCAAAATTTTAGATCTGGTTGTATCTTGATTCCTGCCGGAATCACAAAATTATAGATCCTGTCGGATCTAGGTTCTTGCCAGAACTATAAAATTTTGGATCTTACTGGATATTGGTTTTCGTTGAAATTATATATATATATATATATATATATATATATATATATATATATAAAATAATTATGGGTATGCTAAATTCATATGATAAAAAATGATGATCAAATACTTGATCAAATCTCTTTGCCATGAAAATATGTTCTTAAGTAAAAAAAAAAAAAAAAGGAGTACAAGAGATAAGCCAGGGCATATGAATTCTGACAAAAGTTGTCAACTCATGACTTCTTTAATGGGGCTTGAGTAAAAGTGATGCTTATCTATCCAAAGTAATGAAAAGCTCACAGCTACGAAATAGCAGTAAAGGCAACAAGGAATAGGTTGTCAATTCGCGGTCAGTCATAAAGGACGACAGATTGGCTTTCTTATTTATTTATTTATTTATTTATTGTTGTATCGACGTCTTACCTATTTCTCAAATCCAAAATAATGGAAGGAAGACAATATACTGATCAGAAGATGGGAGCAAGATGTAAAAAAAAAAGAGAGAGAGAGAGAGAGAGAAGTAGTATTCATAAGTCCTGAAATCACAACCTAATCAGAACGAGTTAATGATTAGGAATAGGAGTTCTACTTTGGAGATATTGTGATCTTATCAAGATAAGAATTATCTATCCAATTCGAATATTTGGCTTTTATTGAAATCCCACCAAAATCACAAAATAATAATAATAATAATAATAATAATAATAATAATAATAATAATAA
>JACYFF010019584.1:70707387-70718978 GCA_017589665.1 Selenicereus undatus | reverse complement strand
AATAATAATAATAATAATAATAATAATAATAATAATAATAATAATAACAACAACAACAACAACAACAAATAAAAAAAAAGCGGAGGCAAATTTGGTGAAAGGGTATGACTGACTCATGTTTACAAAAAAAGAAATGTTACTATGCAGCGTAAAAGGACCCAGATAAAAAGAGGGGTTGAATACTTGTTTACCCCATTGCATTTCATGAAAGACTAAATGGAATAAAAAATTGAAATCATAACATAGTGAGTTCAAATTTGCAAAAATAAATATCCATTTGTTGCAAATAACAAATGTAGACCAAATATAAACTCCTAAACACCTTGGTCAGGTACCTCGTCAAGCTTTTGGTCTATTTTGAAAATTATCGTTTGACTTCGTCCAAATTAAAATGGACTAAAATCGAGATGGATGAATAGTCAAGCCCATAAAATTCCCCCTTTGTTGGTTGTTTAATTCAACACAAGAACTACGTCGATTTGATCCCACTAAGGATACTTAGGAAACCCATAAATAAATTTTGGGTGCAATCGCAAGTTAAACAAAATTAATGGAACGACCCCATTAAAGGTTAAGTCGGCAAATAAAAAAAATCATGAAGTAGCTAAAAATATAACTTAGCCTTGTTTTTAAAGTCCAAGTACCAAAATTAAATCAAAAATTATCCTAACATAAATAACTTAATCAAGATAAAAAGATAAATTAAATCAAATAAAATTAAAGAACTACGATTGGTATGATCTTCTATAAAAGAGGTACGTAGGCAGCTCACGATAAATAAGTGAGCGCAACCCAAATTCCAAATTAAATTAAATTGTCCGTGCCCTAATCTGCACATGACGAATGTGTACGTGTAGTACCCTTCCTAGAAGGGGCCTATACGGACACTATCTGATGCAATTAAGTTTGGATAATGGGTGACTCGGCATACAATAAATATGTCGAACCAAATTATATAAAGTCTTATTAATACAAAATAAAACAAACAAAGAAGGGAAATAACAAAATAGAACGAATCGGAATCAAAAGGTGGTCTCCCAAGACGGGGAATGTAATTAAGGAGGTTTATCCTCTTGAATAGGGTTGTACTCAAAATAAACTAGTGTATATTTTTATACGTCAGAAAGTTGTGTTGTACAGATTGTTTATTTTATTTAATTTTTGGTCAACAACACCATTTTGTTAAGGCTTTCCAGCTAAAGTTTTGTGTCTAGCAATGCCATGAACAACACAAAATTCGTTGAAGTTTGACTCACAAAACTCTAGACCATTATCGGTCCAAAGCTTTTTGATTTTCCTCCCAGTTTGGTTCTCAACAAGGGCCTTGAATTTCTTAAACATAGGGAATGCTTCATTTTTATGTCTTAAGAAATAAACCCAGATCTTGCGAGAGAAATCATGTACAAAAGTCAACATGTAGCGTTTTCCTCCAAACGAAGGAACCCTAGAGGGACCCCATAAATCAAAATGAATATAATCTAGGATATCCTTGGTAAGTGTTTAGCACTAGAAAAACTGCCCCTCTTTTGTTTTCCAAAGACACATGGTCGCAAAAGTCAAGTTTACCCATACCTTCGCTACTAAAAAGACCTCTCTTGCTTAGGATAGTCATACCCTTCTCACTCATGTGCCCCAAACGAGCATGCCATAATTGAGTCATATAAACATTTGTTGAGAAGGTGGTGACAGTTGCAGAACCTATCACTGTAGAGCCTTGCAAGATGTAAAGACTTCCATGTCTCACACCCTTCATGAGAATAAGTGCACCTTTAGAGACTTTCAAGACTCCACCTTCAGCCGAATATCTGCAACCATTAGACTTAAGAGTACCAAGTGAAATAAGGTTGCGCTTCAAATCTAGAATGTTACAAACATTTGTCAAGGTTGTCATAATACCATCCTGGGTTTTGATTGCACAGTGCCAATACCAACCACATTACATTGGGCATCATTGCCCATAAGCACAACACTAGAATCTAGCGGTTCATATGTTGAAAACTAGTGCCTGTTGGGACATATATGAAATGTGTAGCCAGAATCTAAAACCCACTCAACAGCACACCTATTGGTTGAGGTAGTCACACATAATACATCACTATCTTACTCAAAATCAATAATGGAAGCTTCAGTTGATTTTTGAGGCTGTTTGTTGTTCTCCTCTTTCTCCTTTTCATTTTTTAGACTGTAATACTCATCAACTAGGTGTCCTCGCTTCTTGCAATATTTGCAAAATTTATTGGATTTACGCCCTCTAGACTTAGAACATGAGTTTCTCCTAGTGATGCCCTCTTTTCTAAAGGGTGTACCTCTGACATTCAAGCCCTCACCTTTATCATTAGAATGCAATTTAAGGTCGAATTTCTCTTTAGACAATAAACTTGCGTTTACTTCCTCAAAACATAAAGTCTCATTGCTACTATATAACAGTATTTCCTTGAAATGCTTATAGGAAGAGGGTAATGAGACTACCAACAGAATAGCATTGTCTTCATCCTCAATTTTAACATCCATACTTTCTAAATCAATGAGAAAGGAATTGAAATCATCAAGATGATTTCGAACAGGAGTACCTTCGGCCATAGAGAACGTGTACAAACGTTCTTTGAGATGGATTTTGTTGGTGAGACTTCTTGTCTCATACAATGCCTCTAGTGCGAGTCAAAGATCCGTCGTGGTGGTCTTGTTAAGGACTTCATGTAGGATATGAGGAGCCAATCACAATTGTGTTGTAGAGAGCGCCTTCTAATCTAGATCCTCCCATTGCTCATCAGTCGTTAACTGGGGCTTCTTGGTTTTACCACCAAGAGCTTTCTTCAATCCGTTCCGTGTAAAAACAGCCATCATTTGGACCTTCCAAATGTTAAAGCTCATCTTGCCATCAAATTTGGGAATATCAAATTTTGTAACAGTTGCCATCCTTGGCCCGAGCTCTGATACCACTTGTTAAGATCATAGGAGATAATAATGGATGCAAGAAAGATCACAAAATATGATAATTAAGCAAAAATTAAATCACCACCAATAAACACCGAGGTTTACGTAGAAAATACAACTCGGGAAAAACCATGGATGGCGATGACCAGAAAAATCGACTATATAGATGAGAGTACAAGATTGATCACAAAGCAATAAGCTTGAGTAAGAGATCCAAATAAGTGATTACATATTCATTCTATCACTCCCTCACAAATTTAGGAAAAATAGTGGAATAATATTTTTGCTTAGAAGAATGATGGTGATGATGCTTGAGGATGAAATTTGTTGGATGATTTTATGCACTTGAGCTTGGTCTTTTTAAATAGTGATAAAAAGGTCTTGGTCTCTTCAAATGGTGATGATGCAAGACATAATGTCCCTTGATTAACACTCTGCAATAAAATCAGCTATAACATTTCTTAGTTAACACTTTGTCATAAAACAAAAATAATGCCCAACAAAAGATGCCACGTACGTTGGGAGAATTAATAAAAAAATAATGTGACTAAATATAGCAATTGATTTCCTAACCCAATAATGCACTTCATGGAATTAAGCAATTTAAGTAATCACATGCAAATATTTTGGTCCACCCAACACCCCTTTATTTATCAAACACTTAACAGTCTAACAAACCTCGTGCTTGAAAAATTCTTCTTTGAGGCTCTTCTATGAAAATGCAATCTGGCAAGGTTTAAAAAAAAAAGACAAACTGAAAATTGAATTAGTCAAAGGTGTTAATCTTCCTGAACTCTGCAACTAAAGTCACGAATGCTTTAAAAAAAAAAAAAAACCATGAGGTTGAAACAATAAAACTAGACTAACAAATTAAGGGACACTGTAGAGGATGATTCCAATCACATATAAAAGGAAGTGGGGTTAGTGGTGAGAAACATTAGGTATTAAACTATGAAAATAGATAAAACAAAATTAAATTGAAAACCTACAAAAAATTTTAAAAGATAAGGACAAAACTACAAAACTTGGTAAGGATCATACGGACAAATTGAACTACTTCCTCAACAACCCCCCCCCCCCCAAACCAACCCAACCCCAAAACCAAAAATACGCACATGCAGGGAAAGTCGGAAAGAGAAATTTGAAACTAACAACTAAAAGTCCAACCTATTTGGAAATAGTGCTCTGTACCCTAGTCTCTGCATAGGATGTCTTCCCTTGCATTATATAGCCAACATAAGAGGAGTGTGAAGTATTCCACTCAATAAGCAAGAACAAAAATTAACAAATATTAAGAGGCCAAGTTTTCTAGAAAAATAGGGGGGCATGATTATATTTTCTGGCCTGTTTATAGGAATCAATAGATCCAGAGTCCTAAATTAATTCTAAAGCCAACTTGAAATAATAATAATATGCCAAACGAAAAATACATTTAGAATTTGGATTGAGAAAGAAACAAACTTGCAAGTCAACCAAAAAAAAAGAAGTAGATGAATAACTAAAGTAACCCACCATAGCCAAGTCTTCCAGTTAGTTTCCAGCATCTTGCCGTTGCCAACAAACTTGCTACTAAATGATGCGTGCCTATATAGCAGTAGAGACAGAGAGGGCATCAAAGAATCATATAAGTGGCTAGGCATAAAATGTGAAATTGAAGTTATAAATGACGAGGAATGCAATTAGTATAGTGAAGGGAAATAAAAACACATGAAAAGTTTTTGTCTTTCTTTTTTTCTTTCATCTTTGTCGACATCTCACTATCCTCCCCCTCTCTCTTTTCATCCCCACATGCTTATATCTTCTTTTAGAAAACCAAGTGGCCTGATTTATCCTTAATGTACAGCCCCCGCCCCCCTCCTAAAAATTCTAGGACCAAACTTCTCCATTCCGCACCCTCAATTGCTCTTAATAGTATAAGTCCATGGGCCATGACTCCATTGCCCTTCGTATTTCTCAGGCAATCACCGCCCAATGCCCTAGTATTTTAAATTTGCAGGAGAAACTATTAATCCCAACTCAATGAGAAACCCTAATTGAAGGGGAAGTAAAAAATCTTTAACAATGGAGAAGTTCTCACCTATTGTGAAGAAGAATATTTCATGTGAATTGAACATTTCCAGGCCAAGTGAGAAAGAACGAAGAAAGAGAACCACAAGGGGTTGTGAGTTGTAATAGAATGGATTGACCAAAAAAAAAAAACTATAGTTCATTTGGGGGGAGGGGTTTGGATGACGTGCGAAGTCGGGGAATTGCAACTGAGTGAACCGTCAAACATAATTTTTTTGGATTATAAAAATACCAAACATAGCTTTTTTTAAAAAGTAAAAGGTTTCTTATTTCAAAAACTCATAATTAATTGTGGAGAGCTATGATTTACTGGTGCATCAAATCGACGAAATATGTGGATCAAGGCTCCGCTAATCACGTTTGTTCAAGTCAATCAAAATTTCTTTTATATAATATAATAGAGTATACAAAGAATGTTTAAAATACAAATCTAATAGGACGGTAAAAATCGACACCTCCAACACGAAACATGACATTTATGACTCGACATATATAATCCAAACATAAGTTTCAATATTAAACAAATTTGCTATAAAAAAAATCGATATGTTGAAATAAGCGATCCATCCACCTATTGTACCAAATTGCTATTCCAATCACCGCCCCCCCCCCCCCCCCTCCCAAAAAAAAAAGATATTCCACTTCTTTTATTTCTCCCTATTCTACTCCCTTCACTAATCTTTAGATAGTTTGACATTGACCATAATTTAGCCTCTTGTCAAATGCTTGGTCCAGATATAAAGGAAACAGGGAATGGATCGCAGCAGGCCAAAAAATTTTCATTTAATGAATGCTACAAGAAGAAGAAATTGCATGAATAACAAAGGGAGCCATCAATATGTATCATATGGGATATTCGTCAAATTGTATAGAACGCTTATACATCTTAAAAATCACTAGAATGTCCATTCAATGCAGAGGCGGAGCCACTAAGGGGCAAGAGGTGTCAATTGATTCCCTAGTTTTTTGAAGAAAAAAAAATGTGGTATATTCTAGTGGAAAAAACAAATAGTTATGTGTTAATTAGTTCCTAAATACTTTACAAAGATGCACACAAGAGAATGGTTGGTTGGTTGTTATTTTATGTGTGAGGTTGTAGGTTCGACTCCTTGTGCTGCCTTTTGTGTTTTTTTTTTTTATAATTTTTGCAAGTACCCTTTAAGTTTCTTCTATTTTTTTTTCTCGATTTGCATCCCACGCACTGTCCCCCTCTCTCTGCTCTCACTCACGTTGTACTAGACCACACACTGCCCTCTCTCTGCCCAGTTGCTTGCCGGTCGCCGCCACTAGTGACTACGCACGGAACAACCGCCGCAGCCCTCGCTCGCTCCAACTGACACAACCGCAGACCGGCAAAAGTCTAGCCTCCTCCAGTCCTCCTCCTACTTCCCAATTTGAGGTAACTCCAAAAAATTCCTAATTTTTGTTTTTAGTGTTGTTATTTTGTAAATAATTATCTTTATTTTATGAATTTTAGTTAGATTCATGTTAAACAATTGATTAACTTAGTGAATTACCCATTATTCACGAATTAAAAAATGAGGATTTTTACCTAATTATCCTATTGGTTGAGGATTTAAAGTTGGGTTAATTTTATTTGCAATTGCTTGTTTATATTTAATTTACTAATTTTTATTAAATTTGTGTTGAATAAGTGGTTAATTTAGAGAACTTAACAGTCGTTCTTCTGGGACAACCATTGATTTGCTTATTGGGGTGGGGTGGCTTGTTTAAATCCTAGTGACTCAGGCCTTGTTCTATTTCGTGTTTTTGAGGATTTAGCTAACAACTTACGTCTCCTTACAACTTCTTACGTCTCCTTACATCTCTTTAAATCGTTAACATAATCCTTACATTTCCTTACATCTTCTTACATTTTCTTACATCTTTTTACATCTCCTTACATCTTCTTACATCCCATGGAGATTTTCTATAACATTAATTTATTTTAATTACAAAAATATGTATATTTTTTTAATTATGCTACCAATATACAAAATTTGCAAATATCTTATGAATACAATAGTTACATAAGCATAAAAACATAATATAACAATGTAAATTATATTTGAGTTTCGACATGAACAATATATGTTATTATGGATGGAATAAGTGACCATACTTTTAAAATTATAGAACAAAGATTTTGTTCATGTTTAAGTCTGAAGCATATATGAAAACTATCAAACTGTATGTGACGAAAACATTACAGCTATTTCATCCTTAAGTTTATCCATGGTAATTTGTTGCTATCATTATACAATTGAACATTCGGTGGTCTTTCCAAATTTGGTTCCCTTGCTAAGATTGGTATGCGTTTGTTATGCAGAATAATAAAATTGTGTAGAGTACAACAAGAAACAATTTTCGTATTTTAAGCATAGGTGAATAATGTTTTAAGGGTTTATTTATAAAGTTTATTGGTAACAATATTGAACATACATTTACATTTAAAATTGATTACTTAAAATAGGATTTTATTTTAACAGTTGTATTCAAGTTTGTCAAAAAAATTTATTTTTTTGTTATACTTTTCTTATTGGATCAGACTAATGTAAATATAAAAAATCACCTCAAGTGTACGAAATTTTAGTGACAAAATTTATGGGATTTAATATATTTTATTGTTGTGTAATTAACTTAGTTAATGGTTTATTTTCAATAAGTTCATTATTTTAATATTATCATTTCTCATCCAAAACGTTCATTGTAAAACAAATATATTTCGTTTCAATTATATTAAGAAGTATTTTGTTTATTGATTGTAACGCCTCCAAACCCTAGGGTTAGGACCATTAACGACTTCTTAAATCCTACTTAAATTATGGGAAAAGTTTCGTCTAAAAATTGATCATTTCCCAGGCTTGAATCCTTAAATTAAATCCCTGCAATCAATAGAAGTATAAAAGGACACTGAAATAAGCTCAACGGCTATACGCCGGAGTCCACAACTCTACGGGTCATTCGCCCGGAGTACACCAAAACAATAAAATTCAGTAATAAAGAGGGAAGTAAAAGATACAACTCAACGGATCACACATCCGGAGTACTAGGGGTTACATCCCAAAATATAGCCAACTTTAGCTAAAACGACAATTGGCTAATCAGATGGTTGGCTCATATGGCCATATAGAGCGACTTATAAGCAATATGCATCACATGAACTAAAGTGCTTTATTTACATACATTTACAACTCTAGGGATACATTATATTACATTATTAAGCATGTAAATCCACTTCTATAAGTACACATATATGACACCTTTTCAAGCAATTGTAGACTCCAACTCGGCATAAGTGAATCAACTTCTACCTATCACAATGAAAACCTGGGGAAAAGAGGAAATAGTAATGGGATGAGCTACCACAAGCTCAGTGAGTATTTCCCGACTTCTTAAAAACCAAAACCATTTGCATGCAATAATGATAAGTAGTAGGCACACGTCATTTGTATATTACTATCATATTAGGCAATCATATTCCCCAAAGGAATCATCATCACCCTTATGCCTCATACTAGCTACTCAAGCTTATTGCTAAGCCCTTGAGAAGCAAACTTCCCTAAAGATCAAGCATCTAGGCACAAAAGTAAGTAAGCAACAAGGACAGAGTAAAAGTGCTCTCAAATCCTCAAATTGAAAACCCATTGACTCATGTTTTATTCAAGGAATATGCTCATTTGAAAACTTATATGTTCAATGCATTACAAGGATATAGCCATACTTTATTTGAAATTTCGTTCAAACTATACTTGGAATCTCGTTCATAAAATATGCAAAGGACATGCACAAGAAGCTTTCTTTCTTTTTCTTCAAAACATTTTACTTAGCCTCTTGAGGCTTACATTCTTAAAAAAAAAAATCTCTGTCTTATTGGTCCTCTAATAACCCTTATAAGTTTTTCGAATCTTATTCGAACTTGTCTCTTGATGGCCCTTAAAACCTTTCTTTTTCCTGAAATACTTAAAATGGCGAAATGTCAACTGCTTTTCTTACTTATTAGGAAAATACTTTGGGCATAAGATCACCATAATGTACTGGTTGGCGGGAGATCTATTCTCAACCCCCTAGCGAGACTATCCTCACTCATAAGCTCTTACTCCCAGGATGGCAACATAAATGGACCTACATCCTCGTCAGAGTCTTCTAGGGTCTCCCACTACTGGGCCTTACTCCCTGGGCTAGGGATTCCCATGTTCTAGCAAGTTCACTCCCATCTTACATATGTCCCTAAGAAAATTATCTAAGCCAATTTAAATCATATGGCCATAGCAGCTAATAAGTTTGCAGTCACTCACAGCGAAATCATTTATCATACAACTCACTCCTTTTTAAAGTTCTTTATGCCTTAAAAATTGCATTCCTATAGTTAAAAATAGGCCGTCATTTGCTAATAGTCACGATTACATTTATTTTAAACCACGTAAAACCCTCTTTTTCAAAATTACACCCTCACACGCATAACAAAGCTTAATGACATGGAAGGGGAGGGGTTCACACGTAATACATTCCAAACACTTCATAATTCAACTTGAAAACTTCTTAAAATTGCAATGAATTTGCTAACTCGCAAATCGAAACCCATTCAAAACTTAAAGTACTTAGCTCGTTTATAATTCAAACAAGGTTTCGTAATAGACATCCTTAGTTGGCAATTTTCGGTTCGTTTAAATCCTTTCTGAACTCAAAGAATGGGACATAATCAAAACTAAACTCTTAAAACGTTTTCGAACTTACTGCTAGCTTGCTATTTAATTTCCTATACCTATCGACTATTTAGTTTAGTCACTCACTATAGTAGTTTGACGATTTAGGATCTTTTAGGCTACAAACATCTTAACAAACTAACAGGCAACTGATAAACATTCAAAATAATCGTAATTATGAAAACAAGCCTTTAACAACCCTTTTTGAAAGGTGTCTAAGTTCTGAAATCAATCATTTAGCATCACTCAACAACATCAAGAGGGAAGAGGTTCACAAGTAGCACATTCGTAACACTTCGCAAGAATAGTTTCAGTAGAATCCACTTTAATATTTCATAAACTTCTCAATCCACACGATTGTGGTTAATACCAAAACCAGGCTCCCTTCTCACATAGCACCGACAACAAAAACGTCGAGTCACTCATTAGTTTCACCTCAGACCATCTAACTACCAAGCTCGGTTCAACATTGCAATGATTCGATCGATTAATACTCGAAACAAACATCCATAAGCATACCATTCATGTGCAACCCTCAAAACAGATTTTAGACATAGTAAACTGATTGAGCAATGGTATTAACACACGTTTCTAGTTGCTTTACAAATTCCTCAAATCGCTCGGTTAGCAAATTGGGCGCTGATTCGCATGCATGAACTCTAAATCAGTACCAACACCATTTTCATGTAATTCAACCTCAAATATTCCAATTACTACTGATACAATTTCAGAATCTCAACACAAACTACCTAAAATCATTAAATTCATTTGAAATTACTATAATTTAGGAGGAGAGAAACACCCACCTCGAATCTAAGGTAAGGACCTATTCAAAGGGCTTTGGGCTCGACTTTGAGTGTTGGAAAAATCCAATCCCTCGACCCATGCTGCAACTGCGTTCTAGACCACACCAACAAACCCCAAAAATCGTCTAAACCCTTACTCACTGACTCGAATTTGTGATGGACATTCAGTGCAGCGAATTGACACCCAATTTATAGAAGATTTGAAGCAATTAGAAACAAGGTTGCTTGGCCAAGCATGGGTGCACGTTTGATGCCCCAAATCGTCGCCCAAACCCTATATATGTAATGCGTATCGCTGTATTCCTATCATCAATAAAAACTATTCCTCTGCCTGTGGACGTAGCTAAAATATTGTTAGTGAACCACGTTAAATTTGTGTGTACTTGTCAATTTGTTCATACTTTCTCACATCCATTATAACAGCTAAGGGTTCGTTTGATGACAGGAAGGTGAAATCTGAGGAATTTGGTGTTGGGTGAGGAGAAAACTCGGGGAAATTGGGATGCTTGAGCCGCGTTCGTGGTGGATAGAGAGGAGGAAGAAGAAGGTGAAAAGCAGAGACAAAGAGGTGGCTCGGGGGGTGATGTATATGTCAAGGGGATAGAAGTCCCAAGCCAATACACATCAAAAGGGAGAGGAAAAGGAAGAAATAGGCCACGGCAAGGGTGGCACGGTTGTGCCCTATGGCACGGTCAGACCGTGCCACTTTGCTAGTCACAAAAACCGTGAAGTGAAGAAAAAGGCACGGTGGGAGGCTTTTGTGTTTTGGTTCGGTTTTGGGATATTTTGGTGAATGGGAAATGATGAAAAGGAGTGTATAAGTTGGTATTTGAAGTAAGAAAGTGAATGGGAGTGGAAGATTAGCTAAGTAGAAGTAATTAAGCACTAATCCATGCTAATCACTTCACTAAGCAAATCATAGAGATGAAACTAGAATAGGATAGAACTAAACTTGAGATTGGATACAGAATCACCACCAACCTTAAAGTTTAGGGCCCTTAAGCTTGATTAAGATACAGAAACACCACGTTATCAAGGTTAAGACTCACTTGGACACCACCTTAATTGGCCTAATTAA
>JACYFF010019584.1:70681870-70707377 GCA_017589665.1 Selenicereus undatus | reverse complement strand
TAACTCGTATCCCGAACTCTAAACCCAAATTGATAATATGACCCTTCATCGATTATTCGTTCACAAATAAATCTAGGTTTGATTCAATAAATGATGAAACTAACTCTATGGTTGACAATCTAATCATACTCGGGTTCTTACTCGACTTAGCAACCGATAAAAATCCTTATTAACGGTTATTAAAATCATCCAAAAATATCAAAACCAATAATAATAATAATATTAATAGCAACAATAACACTTTTCTTAATAAAATTTCTACTTAAGCAAGCACATTGATATTGATCTAACTTAACTAAAATAATAAAATACGAATCGTAATATCAAGAAACAGTCTAGACAATGTGGGTGTTACATTGATGGTATTAACTTTTAGTCGTAAATATGACTAATATATCATAATTATCACAAATTATACTATACAACTCTTCAATAATTCAATAACTCCTTACATCTATCCTTACAGCTCCTTACATCTCCTTAGAGCTCCTTACATTTTCTTACAGTTTACATCTATATGTTATCGTAAAATAGAATAGACCCTCTTTCTCTAACTTTGACAAGAAGAAGATACTAAGAATGATTCAGCCATATCCAGATGATTTGATGACTTGGCCATTGAGGCACTTGCTTGTGAACTTGATACTTTCATTGCTAATGTAGTTGATGAAGTGAGGTTGTCCAACATTTTGGGACTTACTGAGCTTTCGAGGAAGTTTGTGTAAACAAAGCAACATTTGTGCTTTCCCCACCTATATCAACTTTTGAAGCTGACATTAATTTTACCGATTTTCACGGCAACCGTTGAAAGAGTATTCTCTATGATGAAGTTCATCAAGACCAAAATGCACAACAAAATGTCAGATGAATTTTTAATTGATACTATTGTTACTTACTTTAAGATTGATATTTTTAAAAGTCTATCAAACAACAATATTATACTTTACTTTCAAAACATAGGATTTTGTCGAAGACAACTTTCTTGAAAGTATTATCACTACAAGAAAAATGCAAAATACAGATAGATTCAACGACGGAATATTGTTAATCAGCGACGGAAATTTAATATCAGCGACGGAATACGACTGTCGGATTTTCGCTCGTCGCTGAGTAGCCGGCGACGAATTTAGTGACAGAATTTGCGACATACATTTTTGGCGGGGCAGGGGGTGGCGACGGAATTAAAATTCCGTCGGCATCAGAGATGGAAATTCCGTCGCTGATGGCGACGGAATTATAATTCCGTCGCCACCCTGCCCAAAAAACAAAAAAAAAAAATCTTATCCGTCGCCATTCCGTCGCTAGATTTCTGTTTTTTTTTTAAAATAAAATCGCTTGTTTTGATCAATTCCGTACATACAAATAATTCCCTGCAAGAAATTTACAAGATTTCCGCACTCAATCAATATCCAACGGCTTCGAATACGGCTTCATTCGAAGCGTTCTCAACAATTGCAAACCACACAAAGGTGGAATTTCACATCCACAACAACACACAAATTGAAAACCAAGGGTTTTCAATTCACAAACCACAAGTTCCAAACAAACTTTCTACATATCACAAACTACAAGTTCCAAACAAAGTCTGTATATATCACAAATCCAAACAAAATAACCACAAGTTACCAGTAATTGAGAATAAAGTGATATATATGTTTGCAGAAGAGGGTGAAGTAAGCGCCAAATGGGAGGGAAGTTAAATAAGCAGTGGGGGGAGGGGAGTGAAATTAGCAGGAAGGGGAGGGGAAGCAAGCAGCAAAAGAAATGATGTACTTCGTGAAGAATCAAGCAGAAGAGCCACCAGCTGAAGGAAAACTGCAACTAACTCATCAATCACCAAGGTCTTCCTCTTCCTCTTCGCCTTCCTCTTCCTCTTCCTCTGCCTCACCATCTTCCTCATTATGTTGCGAGGGATGAGTAAATGGTGGCTGAGATCCCGAGCCAGACGCCTGTTGCATTTGAAAGAAAGCTTGGAGGCGCTGATCGATGCTCATCATTTGTTGGCTCAGTTGCTGGTTGCTTTGTGTGAGCAATCTGTTGGATTCCTCCAGTTGCTTACATTTCTCCATAACCAACCGGTAGCTTTCAGCTTGTGAAGATAGCTCACCCCCCAAGTTGGTTACTACACCCCTTAACTCATTGAGCTCTTGTTGCGATGGCGTAGAACCCGAACCTGCTGACAGACATTTAAGTAAATTACTATACTAGCTTTGTCATTAAGTAAATTAAATGTATAACCATAGTTGTTGGAACTGTAATATGAAAACAATACCGGATCTTTGAGTGGGACTGAAGTAACCGGATTCCCTCATGTTGACAGCCTCGTCACCAATGCCGTAAATCCGACCCTTTTTGTTCTTGAACGTCTTCACCCACAACTCATTTGGGTTGGGAAATGGCTGGTTTGGATCTTCAGAAGAGCCATCCCCTCTCCCTTGAGAATTGATAACATTTTGAAAATCGCGTTCAAAAGTTTCTTACAATACTGCAACATGCGCACAAAATCATGCATAGTACAATAACTTAAAATGAAGTATACGAGTTCATGTTGAACTACCAATGAAGATTGAGAATAGTTAGTTGCTTACATATGTTTGTTGTGATTTCTTGTCAACCCAAGGGGCACCTTCTTTACCTTGGAGTTTGTGAGTGTGACTGAACAATTCGACAATGGTGGGCTCCGTCCCAAGTTGTTCCCTCTATATACGTGCCTGAAAGAATGATGTCAAGTACAATATAAAATACAGTATTAAACTTTAACGAATACATAGCAAACACTAATTCATTTACCAGACGCCGCCTATGCTCATGCATGGGGATCGAGCCACAGGTGTGGAGAGATGGGCCACCACTTTCTGGAGTCCCCAGTCGGTTCTTCTGGGCTGTCTCACGCAATTTCTTGTAATGTTCATTCGCTCAGTGCTGTTGGAGTCCCTCCCATTGAGCATCACCGAGCCAGACAGGCTTCTTGTTATGCTTCCTTGCTTTGCCAAAGAAGTCTCTCAAGCGTGCGTTGCCTCGGTTTTCAAAATTCCTTCTCATACGATCCTCATGGATCGGATCCCAAGTAAACCACTTCTGCAATTATGAAAACAAAGAACACATCAAATAATGCAATACTAATATAGCACGTTGACAAAAATTGTTAATACGAAGTCACTGTAGTTACCTTGAACTCTCCGAACCACAAATCTCGAACTGGTTTGGGCACTTTGCTCCAAGTAGGCCAAGCTCCGTCAAACTTGCTTTGAAATATGAGCGAAATCCTACTAACAACACCATCGTTGGGGAGAAACCTAATTGAACATTACACATAAAATTCATTACTTGTTATGCAAAATTCATGTAGTACTTCGTAAGATATAACAAATGCAGACTTACCCGTTACCATCTGGCTCAATCCAAGTCTTTGCTCGAGTGCTCCCATGACTGGATTGTGCTTCACTTTCACCACTTCCAATGTTCTCTTGGGACTGGTTTGTGTTAGAGTGAGTGGGTTGGGGAGTGGGGTGCACATTGTGAATAACATGGGGGTTTGGAGGAATGTTGTACGCAAATTGGCCGTACATCGTGCTTTGGTTGGGAATGTATGAGGTCTGTTGATGGAAAGCCCCAAATGGGGGAGGCAGGGGTCCTGAAATACCTGGTATGTAAGCAGCCATTGTCACTCCTGGCTGAACTGGTGTATGAGGTACCTGGGGGGAAGATGGATCAATGTCCATTGCGGTCGGATCAACGGCAGAGCTCCGCCGCCCTCGTCCTCTACCTCGAGGGGAGGACTTTGCTCGACGAGAACTTGAATCCATACCTGAAATATGTGACAACAACGCCAAGTGCAAATATATAATGATTGCACATGTAAATCGTTTGACATCATACAACATAATAGGTATGTAGGTGACACAAATTTTGCAAAACTCATTCATACAGTATAAGTAAAGTCCCAAACAATTGTTTGACATGCAAACTACTTATACACATAAGAATTCGTAACCACTCAATCATCCGCATCGTCATCGTCATCGTCATCATCATCATACAAATGCAAATTTTCTTCAACTTCATCTGTTTCATTGCCGTCATCCCACTCCCCCTCTTCTTCATCCTCATCATTTTGTACCTCATCTATCTCGTCATTTCCCTGAACGAATGAAAACTCTATTTCATCGTTAACCTCTTCCGGTGGTGCACTTTCATCCACTAATGACGCTGGGATGGCGTCATTCGCAGGTTCGACGATAGTCGTCATGTCTATTTGTTGGTACGCAGATGGTAGAGTGTATTGCTGATCCACTCTCGCCCTTGGTTTGGTTGGTATGACAACAAGCCAATTCGCCCTATCCCTTGAGCGATCTGCATGTGGCATAAAGTATACTTGTGATGCGGTGTTTGGGAAGATAAATGGGTCGTACTTTCGGTATCTTTTTGTACGGTGGACCTCAATAAGGTTGCTGAGTTTATGAGATCGTGTCCCACGATTCAATGTGGGGTCGAACCACTGACAACTGAAGAGCACACATCGTTTAAGTGGTTCGCCTACGTACTCAATTTGGACAATATCCCCCAGTACACCATAATAATCATTCTCAATATCGCCTTTCCCAGTGCCACAAACACCAACACCACAATTATATGTTCTCTTCCCGAGGCTGCCAGCTTCTGTGTGGAATTTGAATCCATTTACTCTATATGCCGTCCACGTCGACACACACCGTTTTGGCTTCACAGCCAATTGGCTCAGGTAGCAATGTTTGTCGGTCTCGAACAATTGAATATAATGCACCTAAGGTGACATAACAAGTGTTTTTAATTAATACACTGCACCTAATTAATTGTTATGTTCAAATTATAAATAAATGAGTTCGAATACTTACATTCTCACTAAACCAATCTGCGAAATGAGTTTCGATGATGGTGTCGACATCTGCGTCGCTGACATTGGGACGTGCGGTTCTCACTTGGTCCGTGAAAATACTATCACATTTTACGAAGCGTATTAACATACTTGCGTTATGAATGATAAACTGAATTTGATGTGAAAATACAACTCACCCTATATAAGGTTTAACTTCGTCACAATTTAACAGCACGTGAAGATGAGCAGCAACATATTCGGCATCCGTGAGATACCTTGATCTTTCCCTACCAATAGTGGTCCCTTGCGGTTCAAACACGGACAGAGTTGGAAAATGATTTATATGTTCATCGTCGTCTTCATTTCTCCTGCGCCTACTACGCATGGAGGGCACATTAGAGCCAAAGTAATACGAGGCGAAGAATGTCCTCTCCGCCTCTAGGTATGCTTCTGTGATTGAACCTTCAGGACACGCCTGCTGCTTTATCTTTCTCTTCAATCGGCCAAAGAACCTACCAAATTCACAATTGCAATCACTTTTAAGTGATTCCACATATAAGAATTCATAGAAGGTTTTCATCAGTTACAGTATAATTTACCTCTCAAATGGATACATCCATCTGTATTGTACTGGACCACCTAGTTGAGCCTGTTCTGCCAAATGCACTGGCAGGTGCTCCATGACATTGAAAAAGCCAGGAGGGAAAATGGTCTCCAACTTACACAAAGTGATGACAATCTTGCGATGCAGTTCCTCAAGCATATCTTCCCGCAATATTGTTGAGCATAAGTTCTTGAAGAACTGGCTTATCTCAATAAGAGGTTTCAACACATCATCTGGGAGCGCACCAAATGCAATTGGTAAAAGTGTCTCCATGAAGACATGACAATCATGACTTTTCATGTTGTTGAACTTAGCCTCATTAGGGTCCACGATATTTCTCAAATTAGAGCAATATCCATCAGGCATTTGAAGCTCTTTCACCCATTCACACAACTCTCTTCGTTTATCCACAGGAAGTATGAACTTCGCTTTTGGTTTAACCGGCCTACCACTTGGGCCTGAATGTAAATGTAATTCCGGCCGATCACATATTTCGGCAACATCCATTCTTGATTTGGCATTGTCCTTTGTTTTCCCATTAACATCCATCACAGTGTTGATAATGTTTTCGAAGAAGTTCTTCTCAATGTGCATCACATCCAAATTATGGCGGAGCAGTTGGTGTTGCCAATAAGGCAACTCCCATAATATGTTCTTTTTCGTCCAGTTGTGCTCATTCTCCTTAAATCCTGGTATGACAAAGTCACCATTTGTGGTTACCATTGGGTAATCTTCCACCTCCACATACAGTTCTTCCCTGATCAATCGGCGAGGAGGACCCCCTGTAACGGTTCTCCCTTTCCTAAATGCAGTTCTATTTCTTCTGAACGCATGATTCCTTGGCAAAAAACACCGATGACAGTCAAACCATGAGAATTTACCTCCATTTCGCAATCTCAAAGCCTTTTGTTGTTTCATACATACGGGGTATGCCAATTGGCCATTAGTACTCCACCCAGATAACATTCCGTATGCGGGAAAATCATTAATCGTCCACATAAGTGCAGCCTTCATCTGAAATGTGCGCCTCGTAGAAATATCGTAAGTCTCAACTCCAACATCCCACAACTCTTTCAACTCATCGACAAGAGGTTGTAAATATACATCTATGTTGTTCTTGGGATTTTTAGGCCCGGGGATTACACAAGTCAAGAACATAAACGGTGTGGTCATACACATTTCAGGGGGAAGGTTATATGGTGTAACAACCACCGGCCAAATAGAGTATGATCTTGAAGACAATGTGTAAGGATTAAATCCATCAGCACATAAGCCAAGCCTCACATTCCGAGGCTCTACAGCAAATTCAGGTTATTTGGAATCGAAATGTTTCCATGCTGCTCCATCTGATGGATGACATAAAACACCGTCCTCACGTCGATGTTCATAATGCCATCTCATGTGCTCTGCAGTACTTCTTGATGCGTACAACCTCTGCAGTCGAGGTTTTAACGGCAAGTAATGCATCCTTGCATATGGCAATGGATTCTGATTCCTTTCATGTGACCTTTGCTTCTTCCGTCTTGAATGCCCACAAAACTTGCACACATCCAAGTTTGCGTCCTCCTTATAAAATAGTATGCAACCTTTCCGGCAACAATCAATTTGGACCACATCGTTGCCGAGATCTTTAACAACCTTCTTCGTTTGCCCGTAGTTGTTAGGCACACGGTTGTTAGGAGGACACATCTCTTTCATTAATTGAACAACTTCATTAAAACAGTTTTGAGGCATACTATAATCAGATTTAATACTCAACAGTCTCACTGCCGCAGATAGCTCACTGTGGGTGGAGCAACCATCATATAAGGGTTGTTGAGCAGCTTGAACCATATTATAAAATGGTTCTCGGCAAGTGCTTGACCCCTCTTCCCTTACATTTTGATTTGCTATTATAGCATCATCAACCATGTCCTCCATCCGATCTATGTAGGATTCAGAATAGTCATTATTAACATGACTTGAACCTCCAACTTCGAGAATTTCACTATTTTGATACCCACAATCATATTCCTGAGGTTCTATTTCCCCATGACTTATCCAAAACCAATACCCTTGCACAAAACCCTTATACATAAGGTGCATCTTGACCTCATCAGGAGTCAAGTACACCCTATTTCTGCATTTCGCACAAGGACATCTATACTTTTCCCCATTCAAAAACTCTGTCTGTGTACGTGCGAATTGATCGAATTCGTTTACTCCATCCAGAAATTCTTGCGTATAACCACTACGATCATGCAGTAATCTATTATACATCCACCTACGATGTGGATGACCATTCATATTCTGCTCAAATAACAATAACCACATAAGGTATTTGATAAGGATTAATTTTAATCAAAATTATAATAACTACATAAATTACGCAATTATATATATTTTTTTTTGCTTACTTCAAAATTTCCACATGCACCCAAAAAAAATAATTACAACTAAGTGATAAATACACTTACATTCTCACGAACATCACAAAACTAATATGAGTTACAACTTCATACAAACATCACATTTGAACAAAATAATAAACTAAAGCATCTCAATCCACCAACATATCAACTTTCAAGTTCACATCACCAAACCTAAACCCTAAATTGCATTGAGCAAAATCTCCAACCAAATTTCAACAACATTATCAATTAAAACATTTCATTCCACCAATATATGAAATTTCAACTTCAAACTACCAAACCTCAACCCTAAATCGCATTTAACAAATTCTTGTAACGAATTAGACTAATAACCTCACACAAATTGCACATTTCAACAACACTATCAATGAAACCATTTCATTCCACCAATATATCAAACTTTAACTTCAAACTACCAAACCTAAACCCTAAATCGCATTTACCCCAATATTGAATCAAATTAAACCAATAATCTCACACAAACACCACATTTCAACATAAATATGAACTAACTATAAAATTCTAACAATGTAGTACAAAAATTTGTAGAAATTTCAAGTTGTTTAGGTAAGAAAAATACCTCAATTAACTTCAAAAAACTGGCGGTGGGGGGTGGCTGACGGTGACCGACGGCAAGGGGAGGTGACCGGCGGCGGCAGGAGTGGCGGACGGCCGGCGGCGGTGGCTGGGCACGGCGGGGGGGTGGGCGCTGGCGTTGCTCGCGGCGGGCTCTCGGTCGCTCTCTCTCTCTCCTCGACGCAGGCTGCAGTGAAATGAAACCAGAAATTGGTTTCATTTAAATGAGGTGGCGAGGGCATGGCGACGGAAATTCCGTCGGCACCTTGTTTTTTTGAATTTTTTTTTAGGTGTCCGTCGCCACATTTTTTTTTAAAAAAAATTTATATTTTTTTAAAATTGGTGACGAAAATTCCGTCGCCATATTCTTTTTTTTTAGAAAAATATTTTTCGGCGACGGAATATCCGTCGCCACTTTTTCAAAAAAAAAATTTATTTTTTTGGCGACGGAATTTCCGTCGCCTAACGCCAATTTAGGCGACGGATTTAGATTTCCGTCGCCATATCTGTCGTTCAATCTGACTTTTTTGTGAAGCTATTTATCCGTCGTCATTTCCGTCGCCAAATCTGTCGTTAATATTTTCCGTCGCCGAGTTCCGTCGTTAATATGAACTTTTTTAGTAGTGTATCTACGCACTTCATTTTTGGAACTGTTAAAGTTTATGCTATGTGTAATATTAATCTTGACACCTCTTGCTTTGAATCCTGGTTCTGCCACTGATTCAATCCTTAAGACTTTGAATCCCCCCTCTCTTTCCTAATGAATGCATGTTGTCTTACAACATATTTACTCCTGATAATAATAGTAAGAGAGTAGGTTCATAACTTTTGTGTAAGAAATAATCGGTTTTTGCTCAATAGGCATGCTCAAGTACAGTACATTCTATTTATGTATCTCACTCTAGGTTTGATTTTTTTATTACATACTACATAGAGAGATCTTTCCTAGTTATTCATTATGTTCGCATCCCTTGCCTTGCCTCAAAGTAGTTCTCTGCTTCAAATAACACCTGTATCGTGTCTACATAATCCATCTACCTCTTTCAAATCCATTGCCAAACGTTCCTCCACACTACTCCCCCCCCCCCCCACAAACACAATCCACTATTATTCCCCATCTTGCCCTAGATGTAACACATCCATTTTTACCAACAAACAACTCTTACTGCTTACATCTCCATGGGCGTATCTCCTCATATCATATATAGCCAGGGTGGATTTTTCATCAGTCACTCTACTCTCCACCCTACCTGACCTTTATCAAATTTATTAAATACCCTCCTGTAGGAAAATACATTCTCACATCAGAAGCCAATTTGAGAACCCCACACCAACAGCATACTTCATAGGAAGTAAACAAAGATGGCATTCAACCTCAGTTTAGAAAAGAAAACAAAATTTTCCCTGATACCCCATTAGTTAGAATAAGGTAATCCCTCTTGTGAAAACCAAGTGAAAGTTTTTCACAATCAGACGTGTACAAAAGCAAAACCCAATATGATTTATGAAATAAGTGGAAGGTTTTGACAATATCTTTTCTGGGATGTTTTGTGTGTCAGAACTATAAAAATAAGCTACAACTGTACAGTCGTAGTTGTAGCACTTTATGGGTCGTTCACGGAGATGGTTTGAATTAATTACTAGAATTATACTACTAAACTAAACCAAACTAAATCAAACAACCAAAATTAATGCCAAGTAATAACCAATAGCAAATGAAACTTAAAAAAATCTAATCTATAAGCAGAGCATGAAACTAAAACTAAAACTAATTAAAGATGAAAGAAAGAGATTACCTTGATCTTTTAGAATTAATAAGGAGAATTCTAAATCATAATTAGAAAATCAGTGCAAAAAAAAACCAAATCTTGAATGAGTAACCAACATGAGACTTCAATATCCACCATCAACTTGAAAGAGTAATAAAGATTGAAACTTTGAATGAAAATGAATCTTTGGGAAGACTAAAATTGGAACTAATAAACTGGAATTGAAACTAAAAGTAAAAAGTTTTGAATTGAAACTAGAACAGTAGAACTAGAAAAATTAAACTAAAATTAGAACTAGAAAAATTAAAACTAGAATAGGAATTTGAAATGAAATTCAAGTTGAAAGAATTCCTACAATTACAATAATCTCCCAAAATCTAAAACTGATGCTATAAGAGACAGGGAGAGAAATTGATGATTTACAAGCACGTCAAGCTCTTCTGTATACTAGTACCAACCCCTCCTACTTTCCTAATTTCACTAGATTGCTAATGCCCAAGCTGAAATCGTCACTTTTCTAACTGTAATTAATTTCCTATTCCAATTGGAAATACACTTCGAAAATTCCTTACCAAAATCCTAAACTACCTTTGGAATTTCATTGATATGTTGATGCTAGCGCTGGTGCTAATGCTAGACCTGATTTCTGCTAGGCTGGAGATTGGACCATGCACGCTGGGTCGCTTTGCTCGTTGGTTCATAGGAGGCAAGCCAGTAGTCCCAACGAGCTGGCTCAAGCAAATGAATCTTTTCTCATCTTCCAATTGGATTGGGTAGCATAAGTAGGCCCACTTAGCTTGGCTTGGTTCGTATTTTCTTGACTTCCATCTCTTATCGCGTGTCTTTTATGCTTGTTATTTCATTTAATTTTTATTTCTTGCAAAAATAGAAAAACCAAATAAAAGCTAAAAATAATTTCGATTACAAGTGAAAAATAAATGATTACGAGCGTTAATAGGACTTTTTTGGTGTCAAAACAAGTACCATCATACCAAGATTTTTCTCGTCCTCGAGTAAAATAAAAGAAAAGAAAGGCATAACCTAAGACACCTAACTCAATTTCGTAGGAATTACGGTTGCACTTAGCATGTGCAGTAAGACATTTAAACCCTATGTTCCCCCTGGCGGATGAGTGTGGTCTCATGAGAGTTTGTAGAAGATATACCCACCAAATTTTTGAAGAAAAAAAGAAAAAAAAAGAAGAAAATGGAACACCTTTTTAAAATTTTCAAATATAATCAAATACATCTAAGGGAAAACTGTACACACTTGACCAACAAATCACTCTTGCAACAGAAATATAAGATTATACACAAGAACAATGTACATATCAAGATTCGTCATCTCCAAGGATGCTATACACCAATTTTTCACCCCACAGACCATCAAAATGGTGAGTCCATCCTCGTGCGCATTGTGCAAGTGTACCATGGCCCTAGGATTTAAGCTGCCAATGGTTCGACTCAATCCCACTTGACTACTTTAGTGAATCATTGACTTGGGAAGCATGCTTTCTCAGTAGCAATATTGCCTCAAAGGGTAGCACCCAGTGGCACATGCCTTAATGAGTACTTATTATTCTCGACTCTTTGGCTTTTTATTTTGAATATTTTTTTCAACTCTTTTTTTTTTAAGTTGCATCAAAAAACAAGTGGGACGGTCAAACCATGAAGGCCTAAAACCCTATGATAATGCTGATATATAAATAAGGATTAGATTCCACATTATAATGGGATAACATGGTTAAAATTAGGATATAGAGTAGTGACACACTTTGATCTAAGGTCTATCATGCACACTACTCTTATATACAAATCAATAATAGGTCACAAGGGGTCATAGTTACTCAAGATAAAACCACACAAAAATAAAAAAAATCTTTTTGATTTTTCAAAAAATTTCTCATTTTGTTTTTCTTTTTCAAAAATTTTAAAGCATAACTTCCCCTCTCCCATACCAAGATCACATAATGTCTGCGTTGTGGGAAAATAAGCATCTAAAAAAATAATAAAATAAAAGATACAATATACACAATATATAAGGGATAGAACAATAATACCAGGTCAGGTGCAGAATTTCAACGAAGTTATAGCCTCCTAAAATCCATTTAGATCGAGGCTCATGGAGCATCAGCCACTCCATATCAAGCTGAAGATTGCTACTTAAATTAAAATCCATTAGCGATCGTAGCAACTTATCAAATAAATAAGAACAACTCTCAATAAGATAAATACAGTAAAAATAAGAGAGTTGGTGTCAAATAGAGTATATCCATAACGTCAACACAACACAATTGAGGGTCCATTTCAACTTATCAAATTGTTGGACCCAAATGTCAAACAAAGCAATATACTCAAACTTAGCCAGGAATTGGGTCATTGGCCTAGAAATTTGATCATTATGAATGAATTTGATCGTCATGAATGAACTGTCTAGGCAAAATAGTGGCTACTAAATCCATACGTCCTTTAATTTGAATGTGCTCAAGAGTTTGGTCCAAAATAACAATAATAGGCACAAAGTTCTTAGACTCTAACAATTCAAACTTGGATTTCTCGAGGGTTAGGTCACTGATGATGGGGTCAAAAGAAAATGAATTATATTGAACACAAAAACCCACATCCATACCTTCATTTTCATTTAGCCCATATGAAAAATATTCATATTCCACACAAAGAATAGCATCATCAAATTCTACATTAGTGGGCTAAACCATCCCCTCACATGTCTTTTGTAAACAAATATGTTCTGACTTATCTATATCATTATGCTAATCTTTAGTCGTGATTTTCAAATCTAACTTACTAGTATTCTCAAATTCTTCACCCACCTGAAACTCAAAAGAGTCATTAAATTGGGCAGGAGGGTCGACACAAATTAGGACATCCTCATTGACATCTCTAGGTGAGCTAAATTCAGGTTTAAGGTTAGGGGATAGAGACACAAAGTGATCACTCTCTTGTTCTAGGCTAGGAAAAGAAATATCATCATGTAAATCAGGTCTAGCAAGATACGAGGGTTAAAAATCATCAAAAAGACTAGCTTTAGATTTAGGAGATTCTAAACAAGAGTCAGGGTCATTATGATCGTCCCTACTCTGATTGAAATAGTGAGAATATTCAACAATTCTCTCTTTTATAGTTTCTACCATTTTATCAGTCATTTTATTTATTGTCTTTCCAAAACTTGCACATGCAGTATCCACATAATCACGATAAGTACAACTATAGGGATTATGATCAAAAGACTCATAATAATCACGCAAAATAGGGGCACACAAGAGTAATATTGGTGGTCGTATGAACCTACAAAGTGATCCTATGGTGAGGATTAGCAGGAAAAATATACTCGCCATGAGTAGGGTATCCTAAGTTCCCTTTAGCTTGTTCAAACTCATAAGTGCCCCAAGCTAACTTTTCGAAAAAGAAAATCTCAAACCTCATCTTGCGTTCTTGACAATAATCCTAATAAACCTCTAGGACATATAAACTCAATGTGACCTTGGAACTTACCATTTAGACCCACAGTAATGACCTCACACATTTCCTATATTTGAAAATTTTGGTCCAACTGAGCACAATAATCGTTAATTCTCGATAGACAAGTCCAAAAAGGTTCATGCTCAAATTGTGGGAAATTAAAAATTGGTATTCTTGAAACTCTTTTTCCAATTTTAAGAAATTTTCAGTTTTTTTGGATTTTCAATTTTATTTCAATTTTTTTAGGTTATTTGGGGGGGGGGGGAGCCAATGAGTCTAACACACTAATTCAAAAATAATTTGTAAAACAAAAACAAGACACTTACATAAATTAACAGAACAAAATAAAGTAACAAAAATAAAACTATATTACCAAAAGAAAAGAAAGACCAAAAGGACTTTAAAAAACAAGAAGTAACCTACACAAAAAATCGAAACGAAGCACAAACACAAAGCAAGGGTATCATTTTCTTTTCCTATTTTTTGTTTGACACAGAAAACGAAAAATAGAAAACAGGCTAAACGAAAACAAAACTAGAAAACATCACCTAAAGTAAAACAAATAGAAAATAAACTAAAATCTAAACAAGCAAAAGCTACAATTAAAATAGAAAATCAAACTCCAAAATTAGAACACTATACATAAAAAATTTAGCATAATCATAGGGAACATGAATATATTTTTTCTGAATGTTTTCTGTCCCCAAATAGTGCAAAAAAATAAGAATAAAAAATTATGTCCAAAAATTGCTGAAAATTCCATAAATGGCAAATATTCCACAAAAAATCATCTAGACTCTAGGAATCCATAGGAATCCATTAAAAATACCACAATAGCAAAATCAGCACTAGATTAGCATAAAAAAAATCCAAACAGAAACTAAAAATCTAAAAAAACTCTACACTGATGATTTTTTTTTTCAAATCTAGTTCTGTCCCTACTAATAGCAATTAATTAAACTGCTTAAAGCAAATAAAATAAACTACTTAGAGCAACTAAAGTAAGCAATCAACAGTTAAAACTAGTAATCAATTTCAACACTATCCTCGACAACAACGCCAAAAGCTTATTGTATCTTGGAACTGTAAAAATAAGTCGTAAGTGTACAACCATAGTTGTAGCACTTTAAGGGTCGTCCACAAAGATGGGTTGAATTAATTACTAGAATTATACTACTAAACTAAACCAAACTAAATCAAACAACCAAATTGACGTCAAGTAATAATTCATAGCAAAAGAAACTTACAAAAATCAAATCTATAAGTAGAGCAAGAAACTAAACCAAAACTAATTGAAGAGGAAAGAAAAAGATTACCTTGATTGCTTAGAATGACTAAGGAGAATTACGAATCAATAAAGAAAAAAATCCAAATCTTGAACGAGTAACCACCATGAGATTTCAATATCCACCATCGATTTGAAAGAGTAATAAATATTGAAACTTTGAATGAAAATGAATCTTTGGGAAGACTAAAATTGGAACTAATAAACTTGAATTGAAACTAAAAGTAAAAAACTTTGAATTGAAACTAGAACAGTAGAACTAGGAAATTTAAACTAAAACTAGAACTAGAAAAATTAAAACTAGAACATGAATTTGAAATTAAATTCAAGTTGAAAGAATTCCTACAACTGCAATAATCTCTCAAACTCTAAAACTAATGCTATAAGAGATATGGAGAGAAATTGATGCTTTATAAGCACCCACCCCAAACACTTTTCTTTATACTAGTGCCAACCCCTCTTACGTTCCTAACTCCACTAGATTTCTAATGCCCAAGCTGATATTCTCCATTTACTAATTGTAATTAATTTTCTATTCCAATTGGAAATACACTTGGAAAATTCCTTAACAAAATCCTAAACTACTTCTGGAATTTCATTTATATGTTGATGCTGGTGCCAGTGCTGATGCCGGACCTAATTTCTACTAGGCTAGAGATTGGACCAGGCAGCTAGGTCACTTTGCTCGCTTGTTCACGGGAGGCAAGTTAGCAGGGTCTACGAGTTGGGTCAAGCAAATGAATCTTTTCTCTTTTTCCAATTGGATCGGGTAGCATGAAGGAGCCCACTTAGCTTGGCTCGGTTTGTATTCTCTTCATTTCCGTCTCTTATGCTCATTATTTCATTAAATCTTTATTTCCTACAAAATTACAAAATCCGACTAAAAACTACAAATAATCTCGATTACGAGTGAAATCTAAGTGATTAGGAGTGCTTAATAGGACACTCTTGATGCCCAAATAGGTTAGATGCAAGCTATGGAGCTTAAAGCACAAACAAATGGTCATATCCCAAAAATAGGAAACCAACCCACATTAAACCTGTCGCATTTTACTAAGCACAGGAAACCCCTTTGAAAGTCAGCACACAATAAAAAGTAAAATAAAAGATAAAAATAATTTATTAATCCGCAAAAAAATTAAATAATTGAAATTAACGTGAGTAATTAATAGGAGATGAAAGTGGCTGAAAAAGAAAGTCTATGTATGTCCGAAATCACTGAGGAATTTTTTCTTGATATGTGCTTCATCTATCAGTAGTCTGACAACTAACAGAGGCTCCACATTGAAGTTTGATTCACTAGTGTCGTCGCATCATCCATGTGCTTTGCAAACTACCCCATCACCCTAGAGGGATGTTGTCTAGCCACTAAACACCAATCGTCAGGACCAATAGTGATGAAGGTCCATCCATGAACATGATCACAAGCCATCAAGGGAGCCCAAAGGGATCGAATTTCATGAGCAAAGTGCAAAAAATCAGCCAAGGATGCCAAGAACACATTCTACACACTCACGGTTTTAGGCCCACGCACAAACCCGATTTTGTGCACATTATTTCATGATCTTACTCAAGGTATGATTGGTTGTAGGAGGCCTAAGTTTAATTTTAAGATGTGCTCGTTCCAATAAGACCAATTTCAGGTCATTTGGAGGTCAATTACCCCCTCAAACTAGCCGTTGAAGTCAATCACTATAACCTGCTGCAGTTCTAACCAGTTCTGGAAATATGTCCGTTTGGATGCCCAAAGCTCCACCTTTTGAAATACAAACTTTATGGCTTGAAAGCAATTTAAAAATATTATCAAGTGGCCATAAAAAATCCCAGCTAAATTACCCTCTTGTGGAGCTATTAACCAGCAAACTAAGGGTTAAAATTCCCTTTAATCGGGTAAAAGGCAGCCGGTTACAAGTGGTGTTCTTTTTGAGGTATTTGTTCTTATCAAGGTCTAAACCACTTGAAAATGACATGATTAGTATACTTGAAGCTGATTGAGGTCCCCCTAAGCTTCCCAAGTCGACACTTCATCGTCAAGGTCAACAATGGAGTGTTGTCAAGCCACGGTTTCATCTAGCCTTTTGTGGATTGTTTTTGAAACCCGAATTGTACTTAGTTTGGTTAATTAATTTGACTTTGTAGCTGATGTTTAGTGTTTGTGAGGGACTATATAAGCCCTCTTGCTGCCTTGTCGAGACACTTTTTGATGAATTATTGAATGAAGTTGAGCCTTAGCTCCTTTGCACTCTCAAACTCTCTTCTAGCTTATCTCCTCCGTTGGCCGGGTTGAGTGGTGTTCTAGCAAGAGTCTTAGCATCTTCTTGGTGGTGTATTCTGTATCCAAGAGTTGTTAAGGGCCCTAGCATCAAGTCTTGGTGATGAATTAGTGCTAGTTTCGGTTCTCCCACAATCTCCTAGTTTTAGTTTCTATTTGCAAAGTTGCTTTCTCTTCCTATTCTCGTGATAACATTCTGTTTTCCCTCTCTCGTGTTACTCTCGTGGTGATACATCATATTTGGTATCAGAGCAAGTCTCTCCTTGGCCTGGTACGTGTCCCCAAACTTCCCTAAACACAAGCCCAAACACCTCCCCAAAACACAAGCCACAACCGGCTGTTTTAGTCGTGATTAACAGAAGGTTAGCACAGTCACCCTGTGCCCCATAACACAACCGTGCCACCTCCTTTCCAAGTTGTTCTACTCTAGTTCAAGTATGAGTGCTGTAAGTATGACTTTGGAAGAGAAGCTCGAAGCGCTCATGAGGAATTGTGAAGCCATGAGGTTGCAAAATGAAGAAATCAAAGGCCAAAATGAATATTTGAGGCACCAACTTGGTGATTCCTTGAAGCAAAAGCGAAAGGAAATTAGAAGTTCTCGTTCTTCCAACTCATCTGAATCTGAGCAAGGTGAGGATGACCATGGTGAAGACCATCACTTGAACTCTTCAAGTGAGGTGGAGCCTTTTAGGAGGCCAAGAAGAAATGGAAGAAATGCTTCTAACTTTGGAGATATCAAAGTGGAGGTCCCGGAATTTGAAGGAAGGTTAGACCCCAATGAGTTCTTGGAATGACTCCAAACCGTGGAGAGGATCTTTGATTACAAGGAGATCCCCGAAGACAAGAAAGTAAAGCTTGTGGCCATTAGACTCCGTAAGTATGCTTCCTTATGGTGGTCTAATTTATGTGCCAAAAGGGCTAGACAAGTGAAGGGAAGGATTCGGACTTGGGAGAAAATGAAGACTAAACTCAAGGGTCGTTTCTTGCCACCCTCTTATCTTCAAGACAACTACTCTCAACTCCATTCCCTAACTCAAGGTAACATGAGTGTTGAAGAGTATACTAGAGAATTTGAAAAGTTGTTGATCAAATGCGACCTTAGAGACGCCGAAGGGCAAACCATAGTGAGTTACTTAGGGGGACTTGATCCTAGGTATGCTCATGTGGTCGAATTGCAACAATACACTACCTTTGATGAGGTATGTGTCCTAGCCCATAGAGTGGAACAACAAAGAAAAACCAAACTCTACAAAAGAGACCCTCCTAAGCCTTTTCCAAAGAGCCAACCATTTAACAAGGGGAGCTCTTACCCACCTCCTAAGCCCTCAGTTTCTAACCCACCCCCTCCACAAAAAAACCAAGCTCCTCAAAAGAGCCAAGCCCCCCCAAATCGTCCCAACCCCCCTCCTATGAACAATAGGAGATGCTTCAAATGTCAAGGCCTAGGTCACATAGCTTCGGAGTGCCCTACTAGGAGGATCATCTCCTTGGCCGAATGGGATACATGTAGGGAGGAAGAAGAAGAGGAGGAAAAGGAAGTGTATTTCATGGAAGATCAAGAGGAGGTCGTAGAGGAAGCGGATGAAGGAGAACTTCTTGTTTTGAGAAGGGCCTTAAATAGCCAAAAGGGAGCCTTAGAAGAACAAAGGGAGAACATCTGTCATATAAGATGTACTATCCAAGGCAAGGTTTTCTCTCTCATCATAGATGGAGGGAGTTATGCTAATGTTGCCTCTTCAAGCATGGTGGAAAAGCTAGGCCTTCTAGCTTCGGCCCACCCTCATCCTTACAACATCCAATGGCTTAACCAAGGTAAAGGTCTACAAGTCAATTCAAGATGCTTGATTTCCTTTTCTATTGGCAAGAGTTACCATGATGAGTTGTGGTGTGACATCATTCCTATGGATGCATGTCATCTCTTGTTGGGAAGACCATGGCTATTTGACCGAAAGGTGATGCATGATGGCCATTTGAACACTTACACCTTTCATAAAGATGGGAAGAAGATCACCCTTGCCCCTTTAAGCCCTTCCCAACTCCAAAAAAGTAAGCCACCAAAGAACCAAGACCACTCGGACTTACTTCTTACTTTCGGTGAGCCCCTCCTTAAGGCTTCCCATCATGAATTTAAAGCATTCAAAGAGTGGATTCTCACTTCACTAGAGGAGTTTGAGACACCCCTACCCTCTCACCCCATAGCCATTTCACTTCTTGAATGGATTGCCCATGTATTTCCCGAAGAGATACCCTCTGGCCTACCCCCACAAAGAACCATCCAACACCACATTGATCTCACTCCCGGGGCCATACTACCCAACAAGCCGACCTATAGAATGAATCCCAAAGAGACTATGGAGGTCCAAAGGCAAGTGGAAGAGTTGGTAACCAAAGGCTTGGTGAGGGAAAGCCTTAGTCCTTGTGCGGTGCCGGCCTTGCTAGTCCTAAAGAAGGATGGCAGCATGCGAATGTGTGTTGATAGCCGAGCCATAAACAAGATAACCATCAAGTATAGATATCCTATCCCGCAGCTTGAGGATATGCTTGATGAATTACATGGCTCAAGTGTGTTTTCTAAGGTGGATTTGAGGAGTGGCTACTACCAAATAAGGATTAGAGAAGGGGATAATGCAAGACGACCTTCAAGACTAAGGGAGGTTTGTATGAGTGGCTAATCATGCCATTCGGTTTGTCCAATGCTCCAAGCACTTTCATGAGACTCATGAATCAAGTATTTCGGCCATTCATTAGAAATTTGATGGTAGTATACTTTGATGACATCTTGATCTATAGTAAGAATGAAGAGGAGCACCAAGAGCATCTAACTCAAGTTATGGAGGTTCTTGAAAGAGAGAAGCTTTATGATAACCTCCAAAAGTGTACTTTCTTCACTTGTGAGGTCACCTTTCTTGTGTACATTGTTTCTAGCCACGACATCAAGGTAGATGAAAGCAAAGTGGCAGCCATTCGGACGTGGCCTACTACAAAGAGCATTCATGACGTGTGAAGTTTCCATGGACTTGCCTCCTTCTATAGGCGGTTCATTATAGATTTTAGTACTATCATGGCCCCCATGATCGAGGTGATCAAGGGCACAACATTCAAATGGAGCCCCAAGGCTCAAGAGGCATTCGACAACAACAAGTCCAAGCTCACCCAAGCCCCAGTCCTAGCCTTGCCATGCTTTGACAAGGTATTTGAAATTGAATGTGATGCATTCGGGGTTGATATTGGAGGTGTGCTCACTCAAGAAGGGCGGCCCTTAGCCTTCTTTAGTGAGAAGCTTTGTGATTCAAGGAGGAAGTATTCTACCTATGATAAGGAATTCGATGCGATTGTGAGGAGTCATGAACATTGGAGTCATTACTTGGTGGCTAGTAAGTTCATTTTGCATTCGGACCATGAGGCCTTGAAATACATTCAAGGACAACACAAGCTAAACTCATGGCATGCCAAGTGGGTGGAGTACCTACAATCCTTTCACTTCACCATCAAGCACAAGTACGGGAAGTTGAACAAAGGAGTCGATCCCTTCTCAAGAAGGCACTTACTATTGTTCCAACTTGATGCTTGCATACTTGGGTTTGAACATTTGAAGTCTCTTTATGAAAATGATGAAGACTTTGGAGAGCTCTACAATGAATGCAAACGGCACCCAAAGGGAGACTTCTTGATTCAAGATGGGTTCTTATTCAAAGGCCCACGGCTTTACATCCCTAAGTGTGGGACTAGAGAGTTGCTCATCTGGGAGGTTCATGGAGGATCCTTGGTCGGCCACTTTGGGGAGAACAAGACTCTTCTAATGTTGAAAGAGCATTACTATTGGCCAAAAATGAGTAAGGATGTCCAAGACATGGTAAAGAGGTGTGCTACTTGCCAAGTAGCCAAGAGTCACTTGCTACCTCACGACCTCTACTTGCCCTTGCCGGTTCCCTCTCTTCCATGGGAGGATGTGGGGATAGATTTTGTGTTAGGGCTACCAAGGACACAAAGAAGCAAAGACTCCATCTTTGTGGTTGTAGATCACTTCTCCAAGATGGCACATTTCATCCCTTGTGCCAAGACAAATGATGCTACCCACATAGCTGAGTTATACTTCAAAGACGTAATGAGATTGCATGGCATCCCAAGGTCCATAGTCTCGGACCGTGACACCAAGTTCCTTAGCCATTTTTGGGTGACACTTTGGAAGAAAATGGGAACCAAGCTCAAGTATAGCACTACTTTTCATCCTCAAACGGATGGCCAAATCGAAGTCACCAACCGAACCTTGGGAACACTCTTAAGGGTCTTGGTGAAGTCCAATGTCAAGGCTTGGGATTTGCTTTTGCCACAAGCTGAATTTGCATACAACGAGTCCCCAAGCAAAACAATTGGTTTATCTCCCTTCAAAGTAGTGTATGGAGTTGACCCTTTGAGTCCACTTGATCTTGTTCCAAGAGGGATGAATGAGAAGCCTAACATAGAAGCTAGCAAAAGAGTTGAGGAGATCCAAAAGCTCCATGAGTTGGTCAAGTCTAAGATTCAAAAGGCCAATGCTTCCTACCAAGAGCAAGCTAACAAGCATAAGAAGAAGGTGACATTCCATCCCAGGGACCTAGTTTGGATTCACTTGAGGAAGGAGAGATTTCCTTACAAGAGAAAGAGCAAGTTGATGCCAAGGGCGGATGGCCCCTTTGAAGTCTTGGAGAAGATCAATGACAATGCTTACAAGATCAATTTGCCCGGGGACTATGGAGTTTCTGCAACCTTTAATGCAGCCAACTTGAGTCCTTACTTGGAAGATGAACATTTGGACAATTTAAGGGCAAATTCTTCTCAACAAGTGGAGGATGATGGAGGTCCATCCATGAACATGATCACAAGCCATCAAGGGAGCCCAAAGGGATCAATTTTCACGAGCAACGTGCAAGAAATTAGCCAATCATGCCAAGAACACATTATGCCCACTCACGGTTTTAGGCCCATGCACAAACCCAGTTTTGTGCACGTTATTTCATGATCTTCATCAAGGTATGATTGGGTTGCAGGTCATTCGGAGGTCATTTGCCCCCTCAAACTAGCCGTTGAAGTCAATCGCTATAACCTGCTGTAGTTCTGACCGATTCTGGAAATGTCTCCGTTTGGACGCCTAAAGCTCCACCTTTTGAAATGAAAATTTTATGGATTTAAAGCAATTTAAAAATATTATCAAGTGGCCATAAAAAATCCTAGCTAAATTACCCTCTTCTGGAGCTATTAACCAGCAAACTAAGGGTTAAAATTCCCTTTAACCGGGTAAAAGGCAACCGGTTACAAGTGGTGTTCTTTTTGAGGTATTTGTTCTTATCAACGTCTAAACCACTTGCAAATGACATGATTAGTGCACGTGAAGCTGATTGAGGGCCCCCTAAGCTTCCCAAGTCGACACATCATCCTCAAGATCAACAATGGAGTGTTGTCAAGCCACAGTTTCATCTAGCCTTTTGTGGATTGTTTTTGAAACCCGAATTGTACTTAGTTTAGTTAATTAATTTGACTTTGTAGCTGATGTTTAGTGTTCGTGAGGGGCTATATAATCCCTCTTGCTGCCTTGTAGAGACACTTTTTGATGAATTATTGAATGAAGTTGAGCCTTAGCTCCTTTGCACTCTCAAACTCTCTTCTAGCTTATCTCCTCCTTTTGCCGGGTTGAGTGGTGTTCTAGCAAGAGTCTTAGCATCTTTTTGGTGGTGTATTCTGTATCCAAGAGTTGTTAAGGGCCCTAGCATCAAGTCTTGGTGGTGAATCTGTATCCAAGATTAGTGCTAGTTTCGGTTCTCCCACAGTCTCCTAGTTTGAGTTTGTGTTTGCAAAGTTGCTTTCTCTTCCTATTCTCGTGATAACATTCTGTTTGCCCTCTCTTGTGTTACTCTCATGGTGATACATCAAATAGCCACAGTTATTAGAAAACTTTTTAAAAATCACATGATCAACCTCAAAGTTACCCTCCTCTAACTTGCATATTCATTTAACGGAATGTGACCATTCAGAACAAGTAGCACTCCTGCATTCAAGTATACACACTCCATCTATTATGATTTACTTTATTTATTAATCAATAGTAAAGAACCTAATTTAAATACTCAAACCAAATTTATTTACAAAACTAATAAAAAACATTTCAAAAGAAGTAAAAAGAATTAGCTACTAATCAAAATGACAAATGAATGACTACAAAATAACAATAAGAAAAAGAATATAATAATAATAATTAAAAAAAAAACCAAATGACAATAAGTATGTCCATCCATCACTTCAACACCCTTCAAAACAAAACAAATAAAAAAACATTTCAAAATAAGCAAAAAGAATTAGCTACTAATCAAAATGCAAAATTTAAGAAATTAAAAGAATAGCACTAGAAGTAAGAATAATAACATCACTCACTAATTGCCAATGTAAGCACGACCAAATCTTATAACCCCCTTGTATTTATCAAACACTTAACATGCAACCTAGCAAGACTAAAAAAAAGAATCAATTGCTAAAAATTGAATCAGTCAATGGTGTAAATCTTTGTGAATTATGGAAAGTAAAGCTGCGAATGCTTAAAAAGAAAAACTGTGTGGCTCAAATGGTAAAACTAAAATAAGAAATCAAGAGATAATGCAGGGGATTGTGATTTCTATCACATATAGATGGAAGTGGAGTGATTGATGAGAAACATTGGGTATTAAACTATGAAAACGGATAAAACTAAATTAAATTGAAAAGCTAAACTCAAATTTCTAAAAGATAAGAACAACACTAAAAAACTTGGTAAGGGCCATATTAGAAGTTGAATTATTCCCTCAATCACCCCCCCCCCCAAAAAAAATATGCACACGCAGGGAAAGAGAAATGTGAAACTAGAAACTATAAGTTTGACCTGTGGGGAAATAGTGCTTTAGATCTCTCCACATGATGTCTTCCCCTGCATTGTCACTATTAGAAAAAAGATTTTTAATGACGAACAAACTGGTCGTTAAAAGCATAGTATATCGTCATTAAAAGTTTTAATGACCAAAAAAAAGTTGGTCGTTGTTCGTTGTTATTAGTCTCGTCGTTAATAATTTTAAGGATGAGTTGAAATTTTTCTTCGTTATTTTAAGTAACGACCAAATAAGATGTCATCGTTATTGGATGAATAAATAACAACAAGCAACATACTAATAGCGACCAACTTATTTGTCGTTGCTTAAAACACAAAAAATTAAAACATCCAAAATCGCAATCAATCATGAGAACAATGGGTTTGTCGTTACTACTTTAATGAAACGTAATGACAAACGTTTTCGTCTTTGAAGCACAAATAAGCCAAATGGTAACAATCAATTTGTTTGTCACTAATAACATTATATAGCAATATTTACAATTAATTTTTGAACGATATGTTAAATAATTGATTAGTGAAGCATACAAAAACTAGTTTATCTAAATAGTGTTAAAATTGAGTGATAGCACAACATTAAGACATGTGTCTTCCGTGTCATCAGTCAAGTAACCAATTGTTATTATGTGCATCGCCATATCAACATTAGCACAACATTATATGTATTGTCATTATGTGTGTTGTCATTCATTTATTAAATAAAAGGAAACGTATTCTTCATTTGGTTTTGCTCAATCTATGGAGTTCATGACTTATTGCTTTCAAGCTTGCATTGAAATGTTACACAATATTTAATTAGCAGAATCCAGTTAGGCCAATTTCATTATTAGTAATTAATTAATTGGCAGTTATTGTTTGAAAGTTGAAACCAATAGATTTTGTAACTCCTAGCATTTGCCTATATAATTGTGAGCATCATTAAGTGATTCATATGTCTGGCCTTTGTACCACCACCTATAGCTCCTTACCTTTGCTTATAAAAGCTAGCTATTGAGTAAAGCATTCTTTTGTGTGCAAATGTGAAGGTAAGATTAGAAAGTCTTGATAGTATGAATGGAAATCATTTTAGTTAGTATCAACAAATGCAATAATTTGTGTTTCATAAAGTGCTTTCATTTTTCACTTGTTGGTTGTATTTTGATATGTGTTGTAACATTTCATCTAGTAAGTTCTTCTACTACACTTAGAAGAATCGATCAATTGTTGTGTTCAGGGGAAAATAACATTATATAGTTTTGCTCACATCTCGAATGAATTCAAGGACGTATTCAAAGAAATTCTGTCTACCAGTTGGAATAGTTTGTAGATTCTGTGTCTTACCAGTGTAATATATATATATATATATATATATATATATATATATATAT
>JACYFF010019584.1:70667959-70681770 GCA_017589665.1 Selenicereus undatus | reverse complement strand
ATATATATATATACATATATATATATATATATATATAGATACACACATGTATATACATATATACACACACATACACACACACACACACATACATATATTGTTGTTTAAAAGGTGCCAACTAAGCACATTTTAATTAAAATTGCCTCTGAACTTATTCCCACTTGACTCTCTCTTCTCATGTTGTATACTTGAGAAGATGGAATAAACTTTTGTCTAATTTTCTATATCATATATGTCATTACTGGTGTTATGTAGATGCATTTTAATCTATTTTTATTGATATATGATATTTCTTGAAATAAGCATATTAATACTAACGTTGTTTACAATGATAAAATAAAACTTATGCTATATGATCAATCATATATCGTTACTAATTTAAATTTGTAATCAAGAAAGACTAAAATAAAATAAAAAATAAATTAATAAAATTTGAATATTTAGCCTTTATTAGTTTTCATTTTACACTTGAACTCATCAACTAAGGTTTCTGTTTTTTTTTCGTCTTTTTCATTTGGGGGTCTAGATGTATGCGACTAAGTGCAAACTATATTAATAGTTCATGAATAAACTAAAGAACGTTTTTTGGTTAAATTAATGTTAGTTTATTTGATGCGACTTTCTATATCACCTTATTAATTAGATGCTAATAGAAAATAGAAAATCATGGTTTTATTTTTGTTTTAGGACAATATTGATGATGAGATTCGATAACGTTAGAGATATGTTATGTATTTTCTTGTTTCTTATGTTCGCTCAAGATCTTATGAGCGTTAATATCAAAACATAAAAGGAAAAATGTTTACACAAGGAATTAAAGATATTAAGAATATTACTGTTGTTATATTTTGAGTATAAACTATAAATATTAGACAAGTCTGTGCAAAGCAAGGGTTTAGAACTAGTATAACTTGAAACTTGAATTAAAATGTAATCTATTGAATTGAATGTCATTAGTTTGTAGATAGTCATTAGAAAACATAACTAAAGTAATTAACTAAAGCATATTGAAACCTCTAAGTTGTTCTCAAAGTCAACATCTAATTTGTACAAGAAATGTAAAGTGAAAGAAAAATGAAATAAAGTTGCTTGATGACCTGATATCTTCATCAATCTTGATAAAAATTAGGGAGGTATTAAACTCGATCGAACAACCCTCATCTTCAAGCAACCAAAAAAAGACGAATAAGTATTAGTAACGTCTTAAAATGAAGTCAATAAATTAAGTTATATGGAAACTTTCAACTACAAGTTTAGTACATTTGCTTGAATGGAAAAAAAAAAAAGAAAAAGACAAATATGAGCTAGGTAACCACAAGCCACGACAAACCTTATTTGGATGAATGCAACTGTAACAACATTACCAAATGATCCTCAATAATAACATCTAACAGCTTCATCAACCAAAACTTTGAGAATATATATTCCATGAACAGAGTCACAACAAACTTGTACAGAAATGGGTTCCTATTCTCTGTCTCTTTCTTCTGCTTTGGCGTGCTCTTTATGAATAGATTGTGGGAACCTCAAGAAATGGGTTGTCAAGTTAGCTTATTACAACTCATCAGTAGAATGAAAAGCTCAGTGTTGTGTGTGATGACTGTGGGACTAAAAAGAAACCCACAAGTAACTAGACAAAAGTGCTCAACCCATTAACTATAGACTATCTCAGATTGTGCATTTTAGAACACTGTGACATGGATGAAAATAACAGCCGCCCCAGCAAATCAAACCAAAATTCATCCTTAGGAATTTTAATTCTGTTTCCCCTATTTTCGTACTAAAATCACATGATAATTTTTTTAAATGGACCCAATCTCTCCAATAAGAAGACAAGCAACTGTGTAAGATATTTGTAGACAGGTCCAATGGGGCAAGATATCCATAGCCATATGAGATCATGTTGAGTTATTTTGATTAAGTTTTGATGATAACAAATCCAAGTGTAAAAATTTGTCCAAGTAATGTTGCTCCAAACACGATCTCCAAACAGGCCTAACTAGTGTTTTCTTTTTTATATTAACTGGTTTGCTACATGTGAGAACAAGTCTTTAAAACAGGTTCTACTTGGTGGTTTTATATTAAGAACAACTCGATTGTAAAGCATGTTGTTCCTGGACTCTAGCAAGATCAACTCGATGTAAAGCATGTGGTTCCTAAACTCTAGCAATGCAAAGAACAACCCCAGCAAACAAGGTGGCCTTGGTGTTCACAGCAGCTCTACAAATCTTGGACAAGATGACTGATTCAAAACCAGAAGTCTTGGGTATATAGGTTTTATTTATTTAGACTCTTGTTAATATGCCAATATTGAAAATGCTTTTAAACACCTCTTGAATCGGTATTCGCACTAAGTACTTCAGAACACCAGTTGCAAACAACCCTGCAAACAGGGTGCCTAAGGTGTTTCTGAACTGAAGTGGCCATACCCGGTTATCTTTGAAAATTCATTTCGGTTGGCCAAGATCTCCAGTATACCTTCCTTAAACTCTAAGGTTGCTATTTTTCTGGAAAAGATATTTCTTGAAAATATTGTGGGAGATTTGCTAAAATAGGTTTTTGGGAATTTGCCAAATCTAAAAGATTTTCTTTGCCCATATTTTCGGATTTGATAAAAATCCCAAAACTGAAGATTTCTGGTTGCTTTTTGAATCTTCTTCACGGCTATGAGAAGATAAGGGTTATCTCTTGAGATAACAAATCCCTTATAACTTGGAAAAACTTGCCACTAGCCGTTGGGAATATTTCTCTTGAAAATCCTTTTCCAAACTTAGCTTATTTCTTCTCTTCTCCTTGGTTTTTGACCGTTGGGTTTTTGTGCATAAAAGCTCAGCTCTTTCGCCCCCACAATACACCGTGACATTGAGAGAAAAAGGGAAGAAAAGAAAGCAAAGAGTGAAAACCTGGAAACACACAACATATAGGAAATTTCAAAAAGAGGTTTTTCTAGAAGAGTTTTTGAGCTATTCTTGAGAAAAGAAAAACCAACTCAAGTTGTGTTTAAACCAAGCTTTCAATATATTGGCATAATAGGATCTTCATTGTACCTTACATCTGCTTAGTAAGAAGCACCCCAGTAAGGTGTTTGTTGACCTTGATCTCGGATCAGTCAAAAGTGAGTGAGTGTGTCCTAGTCGTGTGGACTTTGGACGTGTCCTATCTGGTGAGATTTGGACGTGGTGTAATCTGCCTTAGAGAAGGATATTACGTGGTTGCAAGGTTATAACAAGGTGTGTTACAATTGTAACGAGTTAAGCCCGGTTTAGTGAAGTGATTAAATCCTACACGAGGTAGGTCGTGGTTTTTCACACCTCAGTTAGGCTACAGGTGTTTTCCACGTAAAAATTGTGTGTGCTTTATTTTCCGCATTTATCTTGGTGATTTTCGCATTTGCTATATCTGAGAACACCCTCTGCAAACAAGTCACAGGGGTGTTTGTTTCATTTACAACGCGAAAATCAGACACCACAATTCACCCCCCCTCTTGTGGTAGAGTACTCACTAATTCAACAGATCACAATGAAAAGTCCATAGCTGCCAATACATTGGCAGGTTAAGGAGTAGGATTTAGAATATTGGAATACATCGGCAGTTCATAACTCAAGGATAAAAGTTGAAAAGATTGGAAACAGAGATGGGAATTATAAGATTTAAAATCTAAATTGAGATTCTAACCTGGTGACCCATGTCTGGAATTTGAAAAAAATGGAATGCAAATGTCTAATTGCTGGAAAACTATATCCTTGAAATTCGCCATTTCGGCTTCAACCAACTCCACACGATTTTGAAGTTTCTCTTCTTCTACTTCAACCGTAGCCAAAAGATCAACAAGAGCTTCATTTTTTTTCCTAGTACCATTGAGTTCCGCTTTAAGCTCAACTCTACTAGAATATGGCCCCCTTATGTCGTTTGCCTTTACTCCCCCTCTTGAGCGAACCACTCAATCACTGAATTTTAATTTGAAAACCTTTGCAGCAATCTATACATTAAAAAGAAAGTGTTATGCACAAACCTACCACTGAATGAATATAGTTTCTAATCTATTTATAGGAATCAATAGATTCGAGTTCCTAAATTAATTAGAAAGCCATCATGAAAGAACAATAACTCACCAAAGAAAAAATACATTTAAAATTTTAGAGTAAGATGGAAACACAATTTCAAGTCAAAAGAAAAAAGAAGAAATGAAGCATATGAATGACTAAAGTAACCCACCATGGCCAAATGTTCCAGTTAGTTGCCTCTATTATGCCATTGTTGACAAACATGCTACTAAGTGATGCCTCCCTATAGAATGGTGGCGACAAAGAGAGTCTCAAGGAATCAGTGAATATAACCAACTAGCATTAAGAATTTCACCATTGGACCAAAGACAAGCCAGAGGCATAGTACCACAAAGAGAAAGTGTACCTATTAAAAAAAAACAGTTTTGGTAATTGGAAGATGTTTTGTTAATCCCCTCCTAAGAACCATGTCCTGAGTTTTATCTAGGGAATATCCAATAATAGCTTCCATTGAATGAATAACATAATTGGATCCTAAAAGCAATAATACTTTTGACTCATCATGAGTAATCAAATGAAATAAAGCAGCTTGACCAGGACCTATGCCTAGGGCTAACATCATATAATGAAATTGAGACATTGTAGAATGTGCTAAACTTCTCTTAATGTGTTTTTAAGCAAGAGCTAAAGTAACACCTAATAGTGTAGTTATATACCTGTAAAAGACATTCCATTCATTATGTAAAGTATAACTACGAAAGGAGGAAGAAGTCGAGTAACTACAAAAATCCCTGTTATTACTATGGTAGCAGCATGTATGAAAGCTAAAATAGGAGTAGCCCCTCTCATTGCATCAAGTAACCATACATGAAGAGAAAATTGGGTACATTTAGCAACTGCACTAGCAAATAACAAGAAAGTGTATAAAATACAAAATAAAAATGGATCTCATTATAGTTAACTAAGTTATTAAATGTTTCTATTGTAAATTCCGCAAGTATACAGTTTATCATTGTAACACTTACGGATGTTGTCCTCAGAGATGGGTCAAAATTGGGTTGCTAAAATTACTAAACTAATACACAATTACAAATTGAAAATTGATTCAACTTATTCAATTCACTGACCTTCAACCATTATCAAACTAGATCTAGGGACCAGTATCATGAGTCAATTTCATACCAATTTCCAATAAATTCAAATCGAAAAAGGTGAAGTGAAGCCAAACCTTATACCAAATGCATTCAACCTGAAATCAGAATAAAAACCAAAATTTTGTTTGCGATTTCTGGGCAGGTAGTCGAAATCACCAACATAATGAGTATCAAATCACGACAAATAAAGAACCCAAATCAGAATTTCAACATGAGAGCTTGTAAAACTCAACACAATACTCGAAATTACAAGCAAAACCCTTAATCTCATTACACTATTTTGAGAACTAAGAACAAATTATGAAAACTAGGAAAATAAACACAACCCAAATTGAAAACTAAAGAAAAATCCCCTCGTGAACTCTTCAGACCTCCCCCTCTTAGCTCGAATCAAGACTTTCCATTTACTACTTGTAACAACCGACTGAGTTGGTGATGATTGATGAGTGAATTGAAGGAATGGGATGAAAGGAGGAAAGAGAAATAGAGTGCCATAGTTATAGGGAAGTAGAGGAGTCAACCAGCTTCCAATTTGCTGGGTCGTGAGCAACAAGAAAGAAAAAGATTGGGGAGGAAACACATACTGGGCCGCAAAAACAAGCCCAGCTGGAGAATGCTTGGGTCGGCCCACTGGAAAGAAAGAAAGGGGAAGAAAGAGAGAGAGAGAGCTAGGAAATAAAAAAGAAGGGGAGGCCAGGCTGGGCTTCGAGTGAAATGATCTTCGATCTGGCCCAAGAGAGAAAGATAGAGAACTACTGATGAGGGAGAGCGAAAAAAGATGGACCGCGAAAAAGCCCAGGGAGGAGAGAGGGAGAAAAGGAAAAAAAAAGGCGGAATGAACTTAGGCCGCCGAGCCGGAAAATTAGGCTCGAAGTTTGGTGGGTAAGGGAGAGAGAATAAGGGGAAGAGAAGGAATGGGTTGCGGTTCTAGTCCTCGTCTCTTTGTTTTTCCCCCTTGTTCCTTGTCCTCTTCAATCTGATCTAACTCTTGCACTTGTTCGAACGAGTTTATTTAATTTTTTTCAAGGTGTTATCAGTTGCTACAAAATAAATAAAAACATTATTAAAATTCTAATTTAATCATTTATCTTGAGCAAATATTAGACAATAAAAGGGTATAAAATATCACAATTTATGGTTTAACAAATATTCCCACCCCTAATTTTTACTCATCTTCGAGTAAAATAAGACTAAAAATCCTAGAAAATAAAATTCTAACTCACTTTTGTAGAAATAATGGTTGCACTTAGCATGCGCAACAAACTCTTTAAACCCCTAGGTTACCCCTAGTAGACGAGTAGGTCTCGTGAGGGTTTGCAGAAGAAGTACCCACAAAATCAATAAAAAAAACAAAAACAGAAAATCAAAAAACTTTTTGCGTTTTTTTTTCATAAAAATTTATTTATAAAACACTAGGGAAAGTATATACACATATTCCAATCAACCTTATCACTCGACCAACCTAAGCACTAGATCGCTTATATACACAATGCACACATCAAGAAACCTTTTATCCCACTGATGACGTTTATACACAATCTTTCACCCCACTTCAGAAATTATGTACAAGCATAACTTGTAGAGTCTCACTATAGGAAAATGTGGAACACTCCCACTCATGTGTTCAAAATAAATAAGGTTCACTCAACTCTCTTTCAATCATACAAACTAGCATAAGCTTGCTAAGGTTCTCAATTCTCCACCACTAAAGGGTAATATGCAAAATAATAATCAAGAGGACTTTTGAGGGTTGTAATGGGGCTAAAGGTTAGGGTAACAGGTTAGGAGAGGGACAAATGATTTGAGAAATGAGGAGCTAAAAGCCATAGCTAATGAGCAACCAACACTTACACTGATTATAATGAGCACTCACTCTCTAAAAACACAAAATAAGAACACACCCCGCGATGAACTGACCATTGGAAATTAGTATACAAGGATACGTCCATGCCAAACACTCTTATTCACAACTTGTTTTTGGAAATTTTGGTTTTTCAACTTTTTTTTTTCATTTTTCCTTGGAATGTTTTTTTTTCATCTTTCTTGCTTTTTCCTTTTTTTTTTCTCATGAAACAAAATGAATGAATAGCATGTACAACAACAATACAACTCAATTCCAAATGGTCACCATGATACATCCCATCGTACACCAAAATCAACCACCAAATTCATAAAATACCCACAAGTTACCCACCAAATAAGGAAGTGTTGCCCCAGTAGCCTTAGCTTAGGTATAGGAAATATTTTTAGGCCAAGGATTAAACTGAAGGGTTCACAACAAAAAAGTCACTGCTCAAAGGGGTTAACAAATGGTGAAACAGTCAAATTTGAGGGGCAATTTGTCCATGTAGTTCACAAAATAAAGAATGTCTCTATCATTTTATCATAATGCACATGCTAAATGTGATTTCAAAGAGAATCAAAGCAAGTTCTAAAAATGTACTCGTGGAAGAGACATACATGAAAGAAAAACATGAGACTAAAGATGATGAATTAGTCTATAAGACTCAAAATCTCACAGGTTATCTATCTAAGTCAAGCTTGCTTAAATAATGTTAGGGGTTACAGATTGTATACAAACATCATATTTTAGGACTAAGTTCTATCAATGCACACCACATCTATAGATAACCTAATACTAAGGTACAAGAGAGCATAATTAATCAAAATAGTACATATATTCCCTAAAAACAAAGCAAAAATCTTTTTGGATTTTTAAATTCAAATTTTTCTTTCAAATTTTCAAAGTTTTCCTACCCCCACACCTAAATCAGACAATGTCCTCATTGGAAGTGGAAGGAAACATGAAACACAACCAAGAAGAAAAGCAAAAGAAAAACAAGATTCAAAAATAAAAAGGACACAACTCTAAAATTCAAACAGAAAACAATAAAAAAAAATAAAGCAATAAATATATACAAAATAAAACAAAATTAAAAGAAGAGATAAAAAGGAACATGTATATCAGGCCAGGTGCAGAAAAACACCTAAGCTATAGCCTCCTGAAATATACTTAGATAGAGGCCCATGGAGCATCAACCACTCCATATTAACCGAAGCATTGCTACTCAAATCAAATCCCATTAGCGCACGAAGGAGCTTATCGAATAGGCAAGAACAACTCTCTATAAGAGTACAACAATAGAAAGCAAAGAGTTGATGCCAAAAAGAGTCCATGCCCCATGTCAATGCAGCACAAGGCTCTGCTTCAACTTATCAAATTTATGGGCCCAAACATCAAACATGCATATGTATTTAAAGTTACTTAGTAGCAGGGTCATTGGCCTAGAAACTATATCATAATGAACGAATGGTCTAGGAAAAACAGTTGGTCCAAAGTCCACAAGTCTCTTAACATCAAAATGTGATAAATTCTTATCTAAATCAAAATTCTCAGTGAAAATGGCCTCAGACTCAACAAATTCAGACTTGTGTGATTCAATGAGGGTTCCAAGGATTATATGGTCAAAAGAAAATGACTCATATTCAACACACATATCCACTTCCAAACCCACATTAACATCAAACCCACATGAAAAAGATTTATATTCCACATAAAGAACATCAACATCAAATTCCAAATTAATGGGCTTATTCCTGCTCACACGACTCCTGGAAACAAATAGCTTCTGACTTAGCGTGATGCTTAAGTTTAGTTGTGATGCTCATATCTAACTCACTAGGTCTCTTGGATTCTTCACCATCCTCAAACTCAAAAGAATCATTCAAAGTGGTGGGTGAGATAGCAGAAACTAGGAAATCATCAATGGCATCCTTAGCTGGGGCAAGGTCATAAGATATAGACAGATATAGGGCACTCTCTTGGTCTAGGCTAGGCAAAGACATGGCATCATTCAAGTTAGGCCTAACAAGGTAAGAGGGCTTAAAATCATCATAAAGACTAACTTCAGGCTTAGGAGATCCTAAATTAAAGCTAGGCTCACTATAATTCTCCCTACTCTGATTGAAACATTGAGAATTCAACAATTCTCTATTTTATTATCTCTACCAATCAGTCAATTCATTTATCGTCGTTTCAGCAGTTGTACATGTAACATCAACATAAGCACGATATGGACAAGTATGAACATCATGATCAGAAGACTTATAGTAATCACACAAAACAGGAGGCACATAAGTGTGAGATGGGTGATACGAATATATAAAGTGATCTAGAGGGTAAGGACTAACATGAAAAACAGACTCGCCATGAGCAGGATATCCTAAAGTGCCTCTAGCTTGTTCAAGCTCATAAGTATTCCATGCTAATTTTTCAAATAAATCTCATGCCTCATCTTGAGTTCTAGTTAATAATCCTAGTACAACTCCAGGATAAATAGACTCAACATTCCCTCTAGGTCTAAGAAGAACACAAGGGGCAATACTTCAAAAGAGGGATTCGATTTTGAGGACCAAGATTTTGTTGTTGAACGGACCAGCGAGTCCCTTGATACTTCTATTGCTAATCGCGGGGGGGAGGGGCTGTCGAAAATGATGACAGTGACCAGGATTCAGAAGCTACCTTTAAACGTCCTAGGCATAAAAAATGCAAGACCGTTGCTGTCGATCCTTCCAGAGTGCCACTTGGAGATAGCTTTTTCAATGGCATCACAAGCTGTTCAGACATGCCTAACCTTGAAGATGTAACTTGCTCTTCTCTTTGTATAGAACCTTGCAGGACTCGTCACAACCATTTTTAAAAAATTTTAACAGCTTGACCTTTTCACTCCCTTTTTCTTTTGTTTGATGCAGATTGGCGTGCTCAATTTCGTACAGGATGCCACCTCTGTGATAGACGACTAATTGCTTGAGGAGGTCAATCTTACAGCCAAGCTGTCAACCGCTAAGGCCAGTCTTCATGGTGGTAAGGAGATAGAAGTTGCAAAGAGGTTGGCATCCCCAAAGGGAGTTGAATAATCGGTCTCAAGAGGGGCCGAAACATTTCCTACATAACCAAGCCATAGTGAGCACTCAGTAGAGGAACCGACATCTCTTCAACTGGTGGCAAAAAGAATATCCACTATCGTGAGAAAACTACTAGCCATGAGGTCGTGAAAGGAAAATCTATGGTTACAGCAGTTTCTACCACTTCCTTTCGTTCGGGTCTTGCTTATCAAAGTATCATTACTTGCGGCATACGGGCTATAAGTTCTGGCTACCTGAATGCTTCGAACAATGCTTTATTTGATGAGGTATCAAAAGTGTATAAAAGTGCCCCCATGATATACAAAAGCATTGAATGCCTCAATGCATACCCAAATCCTCTGAGAAAGCTGGTAGATGATTATGAGGGCAGTGTATCTGCATATTTGGCAATTAGATAAGCGGCTTTGACACTTCACCATTTGGATGACTTGGGCAATGAGAAGGTCGCCTGCATTAAACAACTCAACCAAGCGTAGACCCATCTTATTGCAATGCAGGAAGAGCTAGATGCCATTAAGGGAAAACATAAGAGTGTAACTCAAAAAGTAGTCCAGCTAGAAGAGGCGCTTCTCATTGCTTGTGAAGAGGAACAAAAGCTTCAAAATGACGTTGAACCCAAATTGTCATTAATGACCACCGCTGAGAAGCCAGTCATTGAGAAGAAATAAGCTCTTGCTAACCTTGAAGTCGTACCCACTTTGTCTCAAGAAGAGGCTGAGAAGTTGAAGGAACATGAGTGCGATGTCCTAGAGTTACAACTCTCACTAAACCCTAATAACTAGATGAGCACTATTTGATTAGGTTGCTTAGCTTATTGTACTTGCACTTGGATTGTTCATGTTAGTGAACACTTAATACTCTTTATGCCATATTAATATCTTTGCCACTTCTTCATCTCTTTCTTATGTTTCTTCTGACTGTGCTTGCTAATTTCATTCACCAAGCTACCCACATACTCAAGAAAATTATAATTTTTCAATGAGATCAAGTCATAATGTAGTTCAACTAATTGTGCTTCAATTATTTGTTTTATCGTTCACAGTTTATACTCTTGCGGGTGAGGAATACTACAAGATTTTTCTAACTTATTTTTCTATTAGTTTTGTTTTTTAGTCGTTCACAGTTTATGCTCTTGTGGGCCTGGAGTAGTACAAGATTGTTTTTTTTGGGTGAGCAGTTTAAGCTCATACTTAGGAGCTTACAACCAATTTTCAAGGGTAGTAGTGCTTCAAAAACCTACCGTTTATCTGTCCTACTCATACTCCTTCTTCCGTTAACTATCTTGTAGGCACCATTCGAGTAGACTTCACAAACAACATAGGGGTCGTCCCATTTAGGGGTGAACATGGTCCCTGTCCTATGCGTCATGATGATCGGCCTTCTTACTGCGAGCACTTGATCTCCAACCTGGAACGAGCGAGGTTGAACCTTTTTGTTGAACGCTCGTGACAGGCGCGCTTGATAACACTCCACTTTTTGTTGCATCTAAAGCCTTTTCTCATCAAGAGATTCCAACTCTGCTAGACGGAGTTTGTGATTTTCATCTTCACTTAAGCCTTCCAATATAGCGAAGCAAAGCGATGGGATTTGAATTTTCAAAGGCAAGACAGCTGTCATAACATACTCAAGCGCATAGGGAGTTGACTGTGTTGGTGTCTTGTAGGTGGTTCGATAAGCTCAAAGTGCTTCTCCCAGCCTTTCATGCCAGCCCCACTTGTGTTTTCCCACCACCTTCTTTAATAAGTTGCACATTCTTTTGTTAAACGCTTCTGCTAGGTCAATTGCAAGTGCATGGTACATTGAAGACTTATGTTGAGTGAACTTAAATTTCTCACAGAGGCTAGCCATTAGCTTGTTGAAAAATGGTTTGCTATTGTCGGTGATAATGTATTGAGGCACACCATATCGGTAGATGATGTCCATTTGAATAAAATCGATAACATTCTCCTTCTTGAATTCTTTTAATGCGATTGCCTCCATGCACTTAGAGAAATAATCAGTGGCTACAAGAATGTATAAATGATCAGTTGAAGACTTAGGAGCGAGGGGCCCCACAATATCAAGTCCTCACGCCTCAAAAGGCCAGGATGCTTCAGTTGGGTGGAGTGGTTCTGGAGGTTGGTGAATGAAGTTGGTAAGAAACTGGCACGCATCGCACCTTTTCACAAAGTCAATGCAGTCATGCACCAGAGCGAGCTAGTAATAGCCCATTCTTTTGATGCGATCATGCAATTTAGGTTTGGATTGATGCGCGCCACACACCCCCAAGTGAGCTTCCTCTATTACTTGTTGTGCTTCCTCTTCGCCTAAGCACCTTAACCAAAGACCAAGGATGGAGCATCGATAGAGAGTATAATTATGATAAAGAAAACGTGGTCCTCGTTTTAGGATTTTCGTCTTATGCATAGCATCATTTGGCAGCTTCCCGTGCTTCAGATAATCAATCAGCGGGAGACGCCAATCTTCTTTTTTGTCCTCATAAACATAGACTGCATTAACTCCCTGAACGAATTCATCTTCTGATGGTGTGACTACCCACTTACTGTAAACTGCAATTGTCATATCCTCTTTTGCCCCCAGCGCCAAAGTGGTTGCAAGATTCGCAAGCGCATCAGCCATCTTGTTGGCACTCCTAGGAATGTGCTGCAACTTGACTGTATCTAGCTTATCTAAGCTTTGGAGGGCCTGTGTGTGATATGGGATCCAATCCTTTTTCTTAATTTCATAGTCCTCGAGAAGTGGATTGATGACTAATTGTGAATCACCACACACATCTAAGTCTTTAATGCCTATCTCTATGACCATTTAGAGGCCCAAGATAAGTGTCTAATATTCAGCCATGTTATTGAAGCACAACTGAGACAACACAAATGAGTAAGTGAGGATGTGTTTCTCAAGGGAAATAAGCAGTACCCCTGCTTGATGTATGTGGCCTATGGAAGTGGGAAATGATGATAAAGGATGGAGAAGAAGTGAAACACAAAGTCTAGCAAACCGAATAGAACAAGTTGCCCCAAACCGGTTTGAAGAGGATAGAATGCAACTTCCTTGCTAGGATAAGCCAATGGCGCCACCTAGAAGAGATGTTGGGCTATTCTTTCTTCACTTAAGGATAAAGAATTGAATCACCACCATAAGCAAGAGAAAGAACCTAGAAGAGCACCACTTGAACTAGCCAATTCAAGATAAAGCAACTAGGAGTTTCAAGAGAGAGTGTATCACTCAAATGTGTTTGCATAATATTCAAAAACTGCCTTTTACACTCCTAAGAAGCCCCTTATATATGAGGAAGCTTCAAAAATCTGATTACAAAGGTTTCAAACCAGCAAAACCGGACCAAACAAAGAGGAGGGGACATAAAAGCAAGAAAGTACAAAAGGTGATGTTGACAGCTTCCCAGTTTTGCAAGCTCAACTTCCAACGGCCATATCTCCCTATCTACTTACCCAAATTGGCTCCAACACCCCTTGTTGGAAAGCTTGGGAAGTCTTCTTTCAAATGGATGCTTTTGCAGCCCATTTGGATAAGCCGATCAGGAGATATTCTCAAAACAAGTGAGCTGCTGCAGGCTGATTGCTGAAAAGTACCTTTGGAAGTTTCTTCTCTCTTGACCTCCTCGGGGCACGTTTGATGCTGGTTTCTTTTCCCCCCTTTTTAGCCAATTCAAAAAGGGATTTAAGAATCAAAATTCCAGGTTGTTAGGAGCACTTTAGGTTAGGAAAATTGG
>JACYFF010019584.1:70609229-70659549 GCA_017589665.1 Selenicereus undatus | reverse complement strand
AAAATAGAAGTAGCCCCTCCCATTGCTTCAAGTAACCACACATGAAGAAAAAATTGGCTAGATTTAGCAACAGCACTAGCAAATAACAAGAAAGTGAATAAAATACAAAATAAAAATGGATCTCACTAGAGTTAATTAATTTATTAAATATGTCTGTTGTAAATTCCGCAAGCATACGGTTTATCATTGTAACGCTTACGGATGTTGTCCTCAGGGATGGGTTAAAATTGGGTTGCTCAAATTACTACACTAATACACAATTACAAATTGAAAATTGATTCAACTTATTCAATTAACTGACCTTCAACCATTATCAAACTAAATCCATGGACCAGTATCATGAGTCAATTTCATACGAATTTTCAAAAGATTCAAATCAAAAAGGTGAAGTGAAGTCAAACCTTACACTAGAGGTATTCAACCAGAAACCAGAATAAAAACCAAAATTTTGTTTGCGATTTCTGGGCAAGGAGTCGAAATCACCAACATCCTGAGTCTCAAATCGCGACAAATAATGAACCCGAATCAGAATTTCAACACGAGAGCTTGTAAAATTCAACACAATACTCGAAATTACAAACAAAACCCATAATCTAATCACACTATTTTGAGGACTAAGAACTAATTATGAAAACTAGGAAAATAAATACAACCCACATTGAAAACTAAAGAAACCTTCCCCCGTGAACTCTTCAGACCTCCCCCCCTTTGCTCGAATCAAGACTCTCCATTTGCTACTTGTAACAACCGACTGAGTTGGTGATGATTGATGCGTGAATCGAAGGAATGGGATTAAAGGAGGAAAGAGAAAGAGAGTGCCATGGCTATGGGGACAAAGAGGAGTCAACCAACTTCTAGTTTGCTGGGTCGCGAGCAGCAAAGAGGGGGAGGAAACATGTACTGGGCCACAAAAACAAGTCGGGCTGGGGAATGCATGGGCCGGCCCACGGGAAAGAAAGAAAGGGGAAGAAAAAGGGAGAGCTAGGAAATAAAAAAAAGAAGGCAAGGTCGAGCTGGGCCTCGAGCGAAACGGGCTTTGATCTAGCCCGAGAGACAAAGACAGAGAGCTACTGCTGAGGGAGAGAGGAAAAGATGGGCCACGAACAAGCCCAAGGAGGAGAAAGGTAGAAAAGAAAAAAAGGCAGACTGGACTTGACCGTTGAGCAGGAAAATCAAGCCTGAAGTGAGGAGGGTGAGGAAGAGAGAATAAGGGAAGAGAAAGAATGGACTGCTGTCATGGGCCTCGCCTTTTGCCCCCCCCCCCCCCCCTCTTTCCTTGTCCTCTTCAATCTGATCCAACTCTTACACTTGTTAATTTTTTTTCAAGGCATTGTCAATTCCTACAAAATAAATTAAAAAAATTATTAAAATTCTAATTTAATAATTTATTTTCAGCAAATATTAGACAATAAAAGGGCATAAAGCATCATAATTTATGGTTTGACAATTTCAAGCAAATTCCGAAACTTGAAACGACCTGTTACCCAATAAAGACCTAAAACTCCCAGTAATAAGCCAAAATTTCCTACACGATTAGTCACATATGTTTTTTGAGAGACATATTTCAACAATAAGTCGTGTGAACCAAAACCTTATTAATAGACACGAACACATTCCAGCTAATTCCCCCAAAAAATATGAAATTGTATAATATTTGAACTAGTAATTAATCCCAACATAGAAGTGTGAAAAAAATTAATATAAGTAAAAAATCTCAAATATCTCCGAACATGAGACATACAATTGTCAATATAAATAAGAACTAGAATTGCAGTTTTTGTAATTAATGTTGATATAATAGAGGTAAGTGGATCGATCAAGCACCCAATTTCTAAAGAAAAATCATTATTAATAGTCCAAAACCATACATATTGATAAATAAAATTGTATTTATTTGCTGAATAGAGAGCTTCGTCAAGAAAATCATAACAACACTTGACAACAAAATACTATAAAAAAAAACTCATATACGTCGAAGAGTTTTTTTTTTGGGTTGTCGAAAAAAGGAAAAGTCTCGATCCTATTAACAAGGGAATAGGAACTGCAATGAAAAGTATGAGTCATACATATTGTTATATATGTTCCATAATCGAATATCTAAATTTCATATTTAAATTTCATTTTTTTGTATATGACTTGCGAGTTCTTGCCTCTTTTAAATTGAAAGAAGTCATTAAAAAATCAAGTTTTTACCTTACATAACTTGATATAGAATTTATCAATTAAAAATTTTATATTAAGTAAAATCTTTCATTAATATTATTGAATTGAACATTTTTTATTTTAATATTCAAACCAAGAAGTTCGAATTAGTCAAATAAATACTTTGTCAGTAAAAGTGAATCCTTAATTATTAAATAAATGAAAAATGTTGAAGTCCATGAAGTAGGAATAAAAAAAATTATACTTCCATTTATAGTTAAGTTACTTACAATATATATAATATAGAACAAAAAATAAAAAATTAGACTAAAAAATAGTATGAAGCATAAGATATACTAAAAATCTAATAAACAATCAAATAAAAGAACTAGTAATACAAAAAACTAGGAACTACTTATTTTCGTAAGCTATTTAGTAGCATATTCATAATTATTAACTGCTTTTACAAAAAAAAAATTATTAGATTGTCTTCCATTCCAAACGAAAGACAAAAACATAAAAAAAAATATTCTTTTTTTATAGTTATATATTTTATATAGTTTGTAGAAAAGGATATGATACCTTTTACTTTACTTTCCACTTTCCATAACATTGAATTAAAAACGTCACGAAAATTTCTCAAATTATAGATTCTTTAAGCAAGTTAATTTATGGGATTAAATTATGGATATCATGTCAATTTGAAAATAGGAAACTCAATTTATTTCACTTTTTTTAAAAAAAAAAAATCAAGCTTTTCAATTAAGAGTAGCTAAGGGCTCTTAAAATTTTTGATGTGGCTTAATATGCCCAAGCAAATTAGATAAAATACAGCAAAAATATAAAAAGATATAGAGATCTTGAGTATAAGTAGAAATTTTGATTAATTATTTAATTTTTATTAAATTTATTCATCAATTTCGCATGGAGGACTTCAGCGTCAGGCTGGACAATCTGTCTGTCAGAATGAAGATTTATGACTCAATATGGAACTGAGGCCCATGGCTCAAATAATCCTAAACAGTTCACCAATCTTCTCAAGCCCAATTTGCTACACATGTGATGAGAAATGAGAATTTTACTCCCATTCTTTTATTGATTACTGCAGTCTACCTTTAAAACTAATTTGACAACTTTCCAGACGATCGACATGTTTCAGTTGGCCACGGCAACAAGTAAGCAGAAATGTTTCTCAATTAAACAACAAAATCAGAATGGTGGTATATTTAAATCAATACATCACACACTGGAAACACAAAAAGCCTTCAGCGTATAGTCCACCGCAGCGTACATGGCACTAGTGTAGATGCTTAAAAATGACGTGTCCAATTTTATAAAATGGCTGATGACAAAAATTATGGGCCAACCTACACATTTGGGGCCCAACAAAATAGTGCAAATATTCGAAGTCCAAAAGAAAGAAAAGGAGCCAAAAAAAAAAATGAAAGAGAGAGAGAGAGAAAGGAAAAGGGAGCTCAGGGCTCAATAGGCTTAACCCTGCGAGGTTCCCTACCAAGAACCAAACCAGGTTCTCTACCCGAGAAATTCTCAAGTGCTGCCTCCCTTTAACGAAGTCAAACTCTGTATGTAAAGTTTGCTTCGAATAGCCACTTATCCGGATTAAGTCTGCTTAGAGTTGAACAAGGTATCCTTTTCCTTAGCTAATTTGGCCTGTTTTGAGCACTATAAAAAGGGGACTGCCCCTTAGGGTTGATCATGATGAAAAATCCGAGTGAAGGATAAGAAAATTAGAGAGACACACTAGTGATAGGCAAAAAGTTTTAGAGGAGAATTTGAGTGGAAATAGTCCAATACTCAAGAGGCATCAAGAGCAAGAGATTGATTAATCCCTAAAAGCGTGTTCTTTTGTTATGTTTCAATGTGAATAAGATGGGTGTCATCCTAAGGGAAAAATCAAATCTTCCCTTCACTCTTTCTCTCTACTATCAGTTTATCTAATTCGAGGTTTGAAAAAGATGTAATCTTTAGTTAGTTCCATCACCGCCCGCTACAATATTTTGAATTTTTTAGGTTCCTTTAAACTGGCATTGCGTTTTGATTTTTGCTATTTGAATTAGTGATTCTAATATATTTTGTGTTTGTTATTCTAAGTGTAGCTGGATTTTAGTTTTTCATAATTGGTAGTAGAGGTCGTTGATGATGACAGGTGATGTTTTGCTGCATTCCATCATGAGATCGTATCTTTGCTCCCAAATCTAGATCCTTGGTTCTCACCAATGCAGCCAGACAATCACCAAAACAAGGACTACTTACAAGCCTTTTGAAAACCTTTTGAAGTGAGCTTATCATCCCTTTCAATGTCCTTCCAGTTTATAGTTCATATGAATCTATCGTCCCTATAGTGTCCCTTTGATTATCGCTCGTTTCAAAAGGTGAATTTGGTTTGTAAGTTTCTCCTAAAACTTATTGGTGACTATACTAATTAATGTTATTGTTTTATTTTGTTTTAGGATCGGAACAAAATATGTTCTGGTTTAATGGAAGTATCACTGTCTGAACCAAGAACTGGGCCCAGTTCTAGCCTCAATTGGGTTTCCTGGATCAGGGCTACTGCTCAATTCCCTTGATCAAATAGTGAACACTATCTGGAGCAAGACAAGGAGATTGGACCTATTTTTGGCTTAAGAACTTAGTTGGGTTCCTAGATCAAAACTCTGGTCCCAATTGGATCACTTTAAAAAAAATATTAAAAACCAGTTTTGAGTCTGAATACCTATCAAGCAAGTCCAACCATTCATGAGGAAACTGCAGCCATGGGGCGAATGCTAGGATGAGGTCCTTACAGTGAGGACTACACTGGGGACTTCTTGTGCTTAAAAGAAAGCAGAAAAGGGGACAAGATTTGAAATTCAATATAGTAAATTGTTTTTTAATTACACTTGCATTATCCATGCTTGCATTAAAGGTGCTACCATATTGAATTAAGAGTACCTTTAGCTTAAACCCTGCTATTATGTCTCAAGAAAATAACTGATTATCTCGGGGGCCCATTAGACTATCAACTGAGCATGTTGTTCCATCTACTCGTGACACACTTCCTAGTCTACATGATAGAGGGAAGCAACCAAAATGTTCTAGTTTTGTCATGCACTCCATGGATGACATAGGAAGCATTTGGGTCACGAGAGGACTGTTCTAAACCTTACCTATACCCCTTGTAACAAAGAACTTTGGTTTTGGATGGAACACATTAGTGTGCATGGATGTGTTTTTGTATAACCTGATTACCGTCAGTCCCAAAGACTATGCATGAATGCTTTTGGTCATAGGAAAGCCTAAGTTAGGAAGGGTCAAGTCCAGTAACAATATACTAAGGACTAAAAACGGTTTTTGGGCCCAATATGCTTTGAACACTCTTGACTCAAAATTCAAATAAGGTTCTAGCCCTGTTTAAGTCATAACGGTGGTCTTTGTTTGAAAAAAAAACACAGAGAAACTTGGCCGGGTTTTGTACAAAAAAAAGTTCACGTACAACCCTACATTTAGGGGAATGGGTAGAAATTAGGTCGGGATCTAGGGAGTCTCTATGTATGAGTCAGAGCTAAGAGGGAAGCAGAGTAGTCATCATAGGGCCCACTTGGGAGCTCGGCCAAGATCTAGGTAGGCGATCCAGTCTAGTTTGCTTAACCTCAGTCTGTATCTAGTTTACATTCATGGCATAGAGTCAGTTTCCTAAGTCCTCAAGTATTAGGTTTTAGTTCATGAGCCAACATAGTTCATTCAAAGGTCTTAAAAGTCTTTTGAGAAGTTTTAAGATGAACTAGTTCTAAGCACTCTTTTTTAATCAACCAGAATAGGGAAGACTAAGAAGGTATACGAGGGGAGTCCACAAAACGAGAAACATATGTCTTGATAAGAGTTCGAGGAAACTCCACCACTCATGTCAAAGTCAAAGTTGAAATCCAAATCAACGTCTAGTCCCTCACTAATTGTAATGGTTAGAGATAACAAGATTGCCCAACTTGTGAAGATGATGGAAAGAATGGAGAAGAATGAAAAGAAGATGGAAATGATGGCCGCCGCGTATCAAAACCTTACCAAGGAACCCCCAAGGGGAGATTTGTGAGCAGCCACACAATGAAGAGGGGAAAGATGATGGAAAGGGAGAGCCAGACAATAAGAAAGAAGATGAAGTGGAAAAGCACACTCCTCAAATCGATCCATGAGTAGATTACTGTTTGGACGCGATGCGCGTGAATTTCACACCTCATTCTACCTAAATTTAGCTCAAATGATTGGCAAATTAGGTTATTAATTTGTATTTTTTTGGTTTTGTAGGTAATAAGGGAAATTATACAAATGGTGGATTATTCGTGCAAAGCATGCCTAAAGTTATTCATGTTAACTCGAAAAACCTTGGAGGATAACCCAAGATAACCATGAAGTAAGGCCAAGTCAACAAGCATAAAAATTATAGTTGAAACAAGGAAGAAAAATATTGAAATTTGGCATGGGCTGCCAATGCCAAGGGGCAAGGGCTGCGCGTGCCGAGTGGCACGGCCATGGCAAACCCTATTTTTGCTCCATTCTGTGTGCCGAATTCTAGAAACTTGGCACGAGGTGCCTGTGCCATGTGGCACGACCGTGCCGCCCATTGTCCTGCCCTATTTCTATTGTTGGTTTCCAGAGATTTGGTACGACCATGCCAAACATGCTACATCAGGATCTATTTAAAGTCTCAGCCCTCATTTGTGTAATGATCTAATTTTTAGGTTTCAGCACCTAACGTGGTATGATCGTTCCAACTTTTCTCTCCTCTAATTTTTATTTTCTTTCTTTCTTTTTGTACATAGTTGTGGATGCCTAGGATTGTGATTTTCTATGGGTAATCAATTTTGAGGTAAAATTTGGGATTTGTTGAGCCGAGATGGCTATGGTTACCCCTATTTGATTTGTGTATTTTGTTTTGTGGGTGTTTGTTGGTGGTGTGTTTTGTTTTGTGAATATTTGTTGGTGTTGTTTGGTTTTGTCCTTGTTAGTGGTGCCATAACTTTGTATATACTCGTGAATTTGTGTTCAATTTGTGGTTGCATTGCTTATGTGCTTGTTTTTGGCACCTTAGTTCCCACAATAAGGACATTGTGGAGTTTTGGTGTTGGGCTGAGCTGCCCATTTGTATATATTTTTCGAAAATTTAGAAAAAATTTTAAAAAATTTCTTTTTCTTTTGGGGTTTTTTGTGCTTTCTTTGACGATTGTGATCCCATGTGCTAGGTTGTTGAGTTATACGTAAATAGAGTTTACATGATGAAACGTCTAGTTGGAGATGCATATTCGATTTTCATACATATGTGTGATTTTGTGATACCTTGCTCACTTTTCCGTCAATTCCTTAGGCCTTGTTAAGTTGGCATGTGAACTTTTTGTTTGTCGAAGTTGCCTTTTAAGCTATTGAAAAATGCAAAAAAATGAAAAAAAGTCTAAAAATGAATAAAAAACCAAGCACCAATATTCATAGCCACAATCATTATTTCATATCTTTTAATTGGCTTGAATATGTGCTATTTTACTCGATTACGCATCTGTTTAGGCAATGAAATAAGTACTTTGTACAATCTAATAAAACCCCAGGGAAGGCCCGAATGTCTGTAAGTCAAGTAGATTCGAAAAAAAGAATTAAAAAATGAAAATGGGAAAAAAAAGGAGCAAATAAGGCAATTAGTCAAGAAAACAGGCATTGTGTCAATGTTAGCAACTTGATTCATAAGGATTGACATGCATTTACATATGCATCAAGGTGTACATATCATTGCATATTGTGTATAGGGTGAAAAATGAGAGTTGGAATGCTTCCTTTGACCTAGTTACCTCCTGATTGTATATTATATTTGTGTATAATTTGGTGATTTGGTTACTAGGGTGATGTAATTGTCTAAGTTGTATACATGACTTACCCATTATTTGTATATATGTTCATGTTTTGAAAAAAAAAAACCAAAAAGATTTTCCTTTGTTTGTGAAAAGATTTTTTTGTGGGTATTTCAATTAAAAACCCTTATGAGACCTCACTCGGCCACTTGGGAAACCGGGAGGTTTAAAGAGCTTGTTGCATATGCTAAATTCAACCGTGATTCCTATGAAAGTGGGTTAGGATTTTTTTTGTTATTTTCCATTTCTTTTTAGTTTGACGAGCAAAGTCTTAGTGTGGGGGTATTTGTTCAGGCGCGATGCGCATGAATTTTACACCTCATTCTACCTAGATTTAGCTTAAATAATTAGTAAATTATGTTACTTGTTTACGTTTTGTTGGTTTCGTAGGTAATAAGCAAAATTTAGTCATGTTAACAAGGAAAATCTTAGAGGATAATTCGAGATAACCATGAAGTAAGGTCGGGTTAACAAGCACAAAAATTATAGTAGAAATAAGGAAGAAAAACACTGTAAAAATTTGGTATGAGCTGCAAGTGTCTGGGGCAACGGCTGTCAGTGCTAGGTGGCACGACCGTCCCGAATCCTGTTTTTGCTCTATTTTGTGTGCAGAATTCCAGAAACTTGGTACGGGGTGCTCATCCCATGTGGCACGACCGTGCCGCCTGCTGCCATATCCTGCTTCTGTTGTTGGCTTCCAGAGGTTTGGCGTGGCTTACCCGTGCCACTTGGCACGATCATGCCAAACATGCAGCATCAGGATCTATTCAAAGCCCCAGCCCCATTTTGTAGCCACATTTCAAGAGTAATGAAATTTTGATGGATCTAGCTTTCCTTCTCTCTTCAATCTTCATTTTCATTCAAGTTCTTACTTTGTTGAGTTTGATTTACTAGTTTGATGCCCAAATTTATGTGCTTTTGTTTGTTGATGGAGTGCAATTAGTGCCTCCCTTTCTTAATCATCCTTCTATTATGTTATCTACTCTTGATCTCGCATTCTTTTTCTTCAAGAATGCAAATTTCAACCTTGTTGTCTCTCCTTCATCTTAGGGTTTGAAAACCCACTTTCACAAGTTTGAGTTTTTGGCCCTCAATGGGTTAGATTAGTAGTAATTGAGTTATATTGATGAGAATAAGTGGAGAATTCACCTCCAATCATCATCCACTTGCTCCAACAATAGAGGCCAAGCTCCATTGTTGGATTTTCAAGGTTTTGAGGTACTCCTCTTCCTCTCTCTTCTTTTAGTTACTAAATTTCATGTTGTGTTAGTTAATTAGATGTTTTCCTAATTGTTGTTAGTTAATATGATATTTTTTGTTGATTTTGTTAACAATTCTTTGTTTTAGTTTAGTTTAATTAATCATATTTAAATTATAATTTGTGAGTAATTAGTTTTGTTAATTATACTTAGTGGGCCGAAAATAACTAGTGACTTGATTTCCACACCGTCCTAGAGAACAACAAATTCTTCCACCTGCTCACCTAAAAATACTACCAACAACTGCATAGAATAGTTGCTTAAAGGGTCCTCAATGTTAACAATTACTTTAATGACTATATAGGATTCACTTCAATCCCAAAAGGGAAGTTACCTCTAAAGTTCACCATGCCGGACATCAAATTCCATTGAATTGAAAATCCTCACCACCATTGTAAGGAACTTTGTTGGTGCAATGACTCTAAAGGGAATTCACAAGGATATCCTCTACATCATATTTCCTACAATCTTTGACAAAGATGTGATGAGGTGGTATAATATTGTGGATCCCCGAAAGGTTATGAGTTGGGATGATTTTTGCAGAGAGCTCTTATGTTAGTACTCATACAATGTTGACCTCCCAATCACACTTAGCGACTTAGTGTCTATTTGTTTTCAGCATTTTGGAGGAACTGTTAACAAGTTGCAGCATGTAAGAGTAGGTAGGAGCAAGTTGGAAGCCGGTTGGAGCTTTTTTGTTGCAATTCTTTTAATGCTATGATTATCGAATGATTATTTATGTTGAATTTTTTACATTTTTGTAATGTTAGTTCATAATAGATTTATGAAAATAATGCAATAAAAGAGTTAGGTAATAATTAATATTTTTTCACCTTTTTCTTAAATTCAAACAGGCCCCTTAATGCCATTTATGCATATAAAGGTATGATAGGTCAAGCATGCTTCTATTATATTTTCAAACCGTTCTATTAATTTCAAACCGACCCATTAATGTTGGAATATATATATATATATATCAGACAGTAAAGTTAAGTTAAGAAATATTACTGGTATATCATATTTTAAAATTGCATGATTAAAAATTATACATTACTTTATTACGAACCAATGTCATGGTTCAGCAAAGTTCGAGCACGTCTTAGTCAAATTCAGCTTGGACAAAGCTTGGCTTGTGTTTGTGGTCGAAGTTGCTTATTGAGAAACGCCAACTGAGACCCCCACTAGCTCAAACTAACTTCTACCTTCTATTTTTTGTTCGAGCAGTTTAGAGTGTATTGAAGCGGGTTACAGTGGGTTGGAGCAGGTTTGACTAGTAGTTAGCAGGTTTGAGCAGCTTTGAGCATGTTGGAGGAGGTAGCTGGTGCAAAATGCTAAAAATGAACAGGCCCTTAGAATTAGTCAAGCAAGAAGAAAAGAAAGGGTTTTCTGACTATTTTGGTCGATACAGAGCGAAGCATTCTCACATGGTGGGTCCACCTTTGGAAGCTGCTCAACTGAGATTGTTCATTAAGAACTTCCAACATGCATATTGGTAGCACTTTCGGTTCACATCATTTGAAAATTTCACTACCGTAAAGAATGCAGGTGTGCTTGTAGAAAAAGAGTTGGGTAAAGAAGTTCTTGAAATGAGTGGTAGCAACTAGAAAGGCGACTAGCAAAGCGAGAATAAGAAGGCTAACAACTCTAAACAAGTGCATGTGATAAATGACTACATTGAGTATAGCCCCATAGCGACCACCTGCACTTAGGCTCTAGAATGATTATTGGCCAAAGCAAAGATCAATCTTCCTAAGGTCAAGCTAGAAAATAAAGCTATTAGACAATCCAAACCTTTTAACCCAACTACATACTGCAAATATCATCAGGCTTGGGTGTATGATACCGAGAATTGCTGGACTTTCAAGAACAAAATAGAAAGGATGTTTAGGTCAAGGCAGCTTATTTGCCTAAAGTACCTCAGAAGCCCACAACGATAAGAGCCCACTTGGAGATCATGAAAGCCCTTTTACGATGAGTGGCGATCAAGAAAAGGAATGGAGCCCATCCATATACATACAAAGCATGTATGGGCCAAAGCGAAAGGTTTGCATACCCACATAGTATTCAGAAGTTCATGGCTTATGGGAAAGTAATGAGAAGGATTTATATGAAACTCAAGGCAATTACTGGCCTGCTAAAGCAAGTGATGATTTCTGGGGAGAAAATGAAGAAGATGACTTTTAGGGAGAGGGAGAATAAGCTAAGATCCAACACCTCATAAAAGTTGGACGACACCAAGTCAAAAAGGGCCCGTAGCAGGCTCCAGAAAAAAAAGGGGGGCCAAGAGGATGATCTTGCTCTGAAACAATTAAAGAAACTTAAAGTAAAGGTAACTATTTGGAAACTTATAATGGCTTCTTAAAAGCACAACCAACTCTTAATTGATGCAATGAGTAAGATTGACTTGTCTCCTAAAGCCATGCCTGAGGAAATGATAACTTCAATCATTGCAAGTAATGCATCGCAACCTTTAACAGTAAGGATCTTTCACCAGGGTATCCGATGTATGGTAACACCTTATACCTTACTGTGGTAAGCATCCAAAGGTACATACCACTTACCTTGGTTGACTATGGGTCAGTTGTCAATGTTTGCCCCTCGAGAACTACAAAAAGGTTGGCAATCAAGAAAAGTCAACTCTCATCACCTTCAACTCATCTAAGAGCATATGATAACTTCAAAAGACTTGTGTTGGGCACCATCCTCCTCCTATTATTGTAGATCATGTTAAAACGAATATGGAATTACAAGTTCTAGCCACTCCAACTACCTTTAACTTATTCACGGGCAGACCATGACTTCATGAACGATAGGCAGTCCCACATACCCTACACCAAGAGTGAAGATGCTGATAAAGCGACATGTGGTCACTATTGAAGGGGGCAACTTGTGTGCTACCATCATTGACAAGGGATTAGTGTTAGAAATATAACACGATCATGATGACAAGGGACTTTATTAGTTTGAAATAGCAGCAATCTTAAAGAAGGACCAAGCTTCTTTTGACTTTGATCCCTATTCAAACTTAAATGTGAATGACATTCTTAAAAAATGGAGATACTTCCTATGCATACATGTGGGCTGAAGAGCACAAGGCTAGACTACTTTTCTCTTAACCCAAAAGGAAGATACATGTTCGTGTTAGGGTATTAGCCCATTTTTTAACAAGTGGCTAAAGCTAGATAAGAAGCACAAGCTTGAAAATCTACTATTAGAAAGGGATACCAGAAGTACTATACCGTAAGGCCTTACCCACCCACTCTTAATGGACAATTCCTTTATGAGGGAGACAATTTTTCTTTCTATGGCTTACTTGGACCCCACTACATAAAAGAGAAAGAAACTTGGGTACCTACGATGGAGATTGTAGGAAACAAGAATACTCTATTGTCGTTCTGTCTCTTGCCATGTCTAATAGCAGTTTTGATTGTGCAACCTTCATCATAGAAGTCGGCACAGAAGACTATAACCAAGTGACTTAGACAGTTAAAAAGGCATGAAAGGTGTTCATTATAACTATAAAGGGTAGTTTACAGAAGTTTGTGATAGAGTTTAAGAGTGATTCTTCAATTTCCCAAACTCTATATTAGATGTACTCATTTCTGATTTCAATAAGATGAACTCTTTTGCTGATGACTTGTCGCATTACTCTTCCTTTGACTCCTTTGCCTCTCACAATGGAAATGAATATATAACCTCAAAAGATCTAATCAAATTAGCGTAAGATCATGAAAGTCAAACTTCAATAATCGAATACACAATATTAGTTAACTTAGGGACTCCTGAAGAGCTGTGAGAGCTTAAAATCGAAAAGCCACTATCTCCAGAGGAGCAGGAAAGCTTTACTTCACTCTTGCGAGAATTCGTTGATATCTTTGCATAGTGCTACAAAGACATGTATGCATAGATAGAGATATAGATGGGAATGAGATTCCTCTTTATTCATGCCAAACCCTGTAAAACAAAAGCTTCACGAGATGAAACTATAACGAGCCTTAAAGACAAAAGAGGAAGTCCATGAACAGTTGGATGTAGGTTTCATTAGGGTTCCGCGGTACCCTTGGTAGGTAGCAAACATTGTGTCTGTTCCAAAGAAAGATGGAAGGGTGAGAATGTGGTAGATTTTGAGGATCTTAATAGGCCAGTCCAAGTGATGATTTTCCACTACTGTATATAGATATTTTTGTTGATAATATCACCGGACATGCTCTCATCTCTTTTATGGATGGGTATGCTAAAAATAACCAGCTAAAAACGGCAGAGATGACATGGAAAGCTTGGGGAACCTATTGCTGCACTATGATGTCGTTCGAGTTAAAAAATACTAGAGCTACTTTCTAATCAACGACTAATACCCTACTGCGTAACTTGATACATAAAGAAGCAAAGGTATATGTATATGATATAATTATAAAGTCTAAAATAAGAGGTGGACCCATTTTGATCCTCCGAAAGTTCTTCACCAGACTGAGAAAATACAATACGCACTTGAAGCTGCAAAAGTGCACATTTGGAGTCACCTTTGGGAAGTTGTTACGATACGTGGTCAGTCTAAGGGAAATTGAGCTTGACCCCTCAAAGATCAAGGCTTTATAAGAAATTCCACTACCTAAGACTGAGAAGGAATACAAGGATTCTTGGGTCTTCTTTAGTACATAAGTCACTACATATCAAAGTTGGCCATGATATGCAAGCCTATCTTCAAGAAACTGAAGAAAGGCCTAAAATCATAATGGGATGAGGAGTGCCAAGAGGCATTCAATAAAATGAAGGAGCATTTATTCATCATACTAGTGTTGGTACGTCCACTACCTAACATTCCCATTCGTTCTTTATCTCACACGAATGACAACAACAATGGCGGCCATGTTAGCCCAGAAGATAGAATAAAAGGAAAGGTTCATCTATTATTTGAGTAAAACGTTTCTTGAATACGAAATTCACTACACCCCCTTGAAGAAATGTCTCTGACCTTAGTTTGGGCATTCAAAAGCTTAGGTATTATATGTTAACCCATATGGTATATATAGTGGCACCAATGGACTAGATAAGGTATTTACTGCAATGACCAGTGATAAGTGGCAAGGTTGCTAGGTGGAGAGTAATGCTGTTAGAATTTGACCTACACTACATCCTGTAGAAATCTATTAAAGGAAGAGCCATTTCCGACATCTCATCAGACCTGCCAATAAACGATCAACAGGATGAAAACTTTGATTTCCTCGATGAAGAAGTTCTTCAAGTAGAAGAAGACATATGGACAATGTATTTCAATGAGGCTTCAAACCCAAAAGGATTTGGAACCTTTTAATATCTGCAAATGGGGCACATACCCCTATCTCAGCCAAGCTGGACTTCACAGTTACTAACAATGTGATAGAATACGAAACCTGTATTATCAGGTTGCAAGCTGCCATAGAAATATGAGTAAAGAATCTATGGGTGTATGGAGATTCTAATTTGATAATCAACCAAATCTCATGAAAATGAAAGGTGAAAAGCAAAGCCTTGGCATCATAACCACCTCATTTAATGGATGTTACCAAGACCTCATCCATATTACTTATACTTGCCTTCCTCATAAGATATCCAATTTGCTAACACTCTAGCAAAGCTAGCTTTAATGATCAACATTTCTAGTGACATCCATTCGATACCATTATCAGTTGAAAGGAGAGATAAGCCAACCCATTTCCATACCATTGAAGTATGCAACATCAACCTTATTCCTTGGTATTATGACATCTACTAGGATTTAATAAAGAGAGAGTACCTACCAAGGTCCTCCCCAAAAGCCCAATGAGCATTAAGGTTGTTTGATATGGGCATGAACTTACTCTATGTAACGTATGAGGAAGTGCTAGAAATCATGAAGGAAGTTCATGTCATAGCGTATGGGTTGTATATGAACAGCAAATGTTAACCGAGAAGGCTCAAAGGATGGGGTATTGTTCATCCACAATGGCAGCAAATTGTCATGCATATGTGAGAAGATGCCATTAGTGCCAGATATATGCTAATTTACAGCATCAACCTCCGTCTTTTCTCTAAAAACTTACTTTGCCATGGCTTTTTTTAGTATGAGGAACCAATATAATTAGAAAGGTCACGTCGAAGGGAACAGGCGACCATGAATTTCTGCTTGTAGCAATTGACTACTTCAAAAAAATGAGTAGAAGCAACCTCTTATGCTAAAATTTCTTCAAAACATGTCATAAAGTTGTTCATCAATAATATCATATGTAGGTATGGTGTACCACATGAATTGATAGTGATCAGGGGAACCATTTTAGAAAAAAGGTAGCAAGCCTACTTGAGAAATATAAAATTTAACACCATAAGTTGTTCCCTTATGAACCCCAAACAAATAGAGCAATTGAAGTAGCTAACAAGAATATCTGGAGGATAATTGAGGAAATGGTTGGGAACTACAAAGATTGGCTAGACAAGCTACCATTTTCTTTATGAGGGTATAGAATTCCAATTCCTACTTCAATAGGAGTAATGCCATATTTCCTAATATATGGAACGGAAGCAACTTCCAATTAGAATAGTAACACCCTCACTCAAGGTAATTGTAAAAAGCCAAATCCCGAAGTTAGAGTGGACAAAAGCTGACATGAAGAATTAGTCATGCTAGACGAAAGGAGATTGAGGTCGTTACATAATGTCTAATTATACTAGGCTCGAATTTCAAGGTATTTCGATAAAAAAAGTCAAGCCTAGAGCCCTATAGTAAGAAGATATGGTTTTAAAACAAATAAGGGCTCCAATCCAAGACCCAAGGGGAAAGTCAGACCTAATTGTCTAGGCTTATATATCATAAAAACTATCTTGCCAGGTGGAGCAGTAAGACTCATGGATATAGATGGAGAGTAATATACACAATATACAACTCTAGATCAACTTAAAAAATTATTATGCTTAGTTGGTCAATCTAGGGCCAAAGCCCATAGCAATCTTTGAAAAAAAGCAGTGAAATTTATTTCCCTGTAATTAGACCTATAATAGGTTCACAAGGCCTAACCAACCCAAAACAATAAAGAGAGCAATGATGCAATGAACTATGAAAACCTGATTCTACAATGTAGATGCATAGGAAGCCTTGACGATTTGACCCCATTACTCTTTATTAAGCAGTTGCCCATCTCACAAAAAAAAAAAAGAGGAAAAAATGACAACCCAGCAGGAAAGCCCAATTCTTACTAGCTAGAACTAGGTTGGGTTCCTCGAGGAAAGTCGGGCAGGCTCCAGCAAGCAGGAACCAGGCCCGATTTCGGGCCTTTATTAGTAAGGGTTATGCTGGGCTAGGCTAGGCTAGGCGAATTCTGTAAGTTTGATAACCAACAAATTTGTAATAAAAGTAATAAATTATCTAGAAAGCTTTAATACTTTTATTACCATTAAAAGTTCTAATTAAAAAGCGCAAAACTAGTAATGAAATTTCTAATAGCATTCTATTATGAAAAGAATAAAACTTTATTCAAGAGTAAGAGGTGGAGCTAGTTACTAATCTTTCTTAACTTCTTATCGTTATTAGCTTGGGATGTTATCTTCTAGGGGGGTAGGATCGTGTTCTCTTCCTTCCGTTATGAGACAAGTCATGATTTTCCTTGTTAGCCTCCATCTTCTTAGTCTTTAGAGATTTCATATCATTCTCTTTATCTTGAATAGTCTTCCTCAAATCAGCGTCGCTCACATTCATCCAATTCCGATAGTGTATGAGACATAGGTAGAGCATGGGACATACGTCATTATAATGGGGAGGCGATGAAGTCAATAATCAACCCAGGACTTGATTTGAAAGGGGTCATTCATATAGTCCTGAGGAGGAACACAATCAAAAGCGGGGATGATTTGCCTATAACCAAATTGTATTTTCAATCATATATGGAAGAAGTAAGTTCCTATGGACAAGCCAATGTGATGAACAAAAGCTTTATTCCTCTATGTGTCAAAAATCACTAGATGCCTTATCAGAGAATCACCCAATTAAGTAGCGGGTTCTTCTTCAAGAAGCTAATCCAATTCCTCATCAATTGACCCTTCCGTTAGTAGAATTGAGCAGCTAAGTATGTGTTTACATTCCTAGGAGCCTCGATCAGCCGAATGTGCTCTAGCAAATAAATCTGCATGCCAATGGAAACAAAAAAAAAAAGAAAAAAATGCATTAGAAACAACAGTAACCCGGCCAGGTTCTATGGTCCAACCCAAAGCAAAAAAAATAAAAAAAGAAACATGGAGAAGGTATGAAAGAAGAAGAGAAAAGAGTAGCTTCAAGAGCCTAATGCTTGTCCAAGAAAAAATCAGTCGGGTTATGGGCCCATGTGATAGCCAAACAAAGCCCAAATGAGGGGAAGTCTACCTGAAGCAGTAGTGGACTCGTTTAAAAGAACTAATCTGGGTGGTGACAAAGCCGATCCAAGCATAATATGGTTTCCATAACAATGAAAGGAAAAGGAGTTTGGTCACGCCAAATCCCTTCTGCTATGTTCAATAGTATCACTAGTCCCCTATTTACAGAACCACCAACAAATAGGAAGGCTCTTAAGAGGCATAGGAGAATTGCTCAACATCTGTGTGTACCTTCGAGAGCTCATCTATTCTCTCTATGAAAATAAGAAATTAGGGACACAAAATCCACTTCATCTATGATAAGTATGGTGGAGATGTGCTCCTTGCTTGTGCCTAAGAAACGACGATATTAAGACGACATATCTTTTGAATAAAATGCCATAACAAAGGGACAATAATTTGAAAAACCTAAGATAGTGTTGAATTCTTCAGTCAAAGGGCACTTTTTTGCTTCGAATCAAAAGACATGAAATTCAAAATCCCAAAAGGTGGAGGTAGCCCTAGGAGACTCCGAAGATATTTTGACTTGGCAAAGGCTAGGGAGGCTACTTCAACTAAGGTTTTTTAGCTCATGCTTATCTCTCACATCAAGGGTTGGCAGCTAACAGGTTCAGACGTTTTCAAAAGACATTTTAAATTATGGAAGATTGCTCTTATGATGGATGATAATCGAATAACAGGGAGCCTTAATGTATAACTGCACAAAATAGTTAATTCAAAGTTAGGTAAAATTCAGACAAGTAAGCCAATAGGAACCCGACTGAGTTCCTATCTCGCGCACAATACCAAGTCAAATCTGAGTAGGATAAGGATGGGAGGACCCACCAAGGAACCTGGTTGAGATTCGGGTTTAGGCCACCCTACAATTCTTCTTTATTATCTTTTGGCCTTTATATTTGTAATCATATCTAGTGTAATTCAGCAATTACCCAATAAAATTTCGGGATTATTAATCAGGATCACACAGCTGTTGATACCTATTGGGTGCTTTTTTTTAATGTTTTTATTTTGGGTGATATGGGGCTATATTTGTACATAATCATTTTAGAATAGCTTGCATTAACAATGACTTGCATAAAAGTGACATTGTATAGCAAGTAGCATTACATCATAATAAAGGCATCATACATAAGTTTGTTAGACCATTTCTACTATTCATCTGGGAACCCACCTACTTCCACCAAAAATCTAGCCAACATAATTTAACGTTAAACCAAAATCGACTGCTATCGACATCAGATCGAGGATTACCCCCCAGGACCTAAGAATGACGTGGATAGTTTCTATGCATCATCGAAGATGAGGACTTATCATATGAAATCTAGAGCATCTAAGGCTCCCCAAGGAAGAAGAAAGAGCATAGGGATCCCATGCATCATAAACTTGGAGCGGTTCCACCTCATTGGCGAATCGGGAGAGGTTCTATTTTTCTAGCATGAGAAGACTCTGGGATATCTTGCACCCTTGTTGAATGACGTCTCCTTCAATGCAATTTATGAGATCTCAAGCTAGATCTTCAAGGCCCTGCTTGAGGTCCCTTTTTACAGAAAATGTAAGTTTAATAAAAGCGTAAAAATCATATGGAAAAAATAAAGGATATAGGTTTCCTCATACTTTTAGGGGGTAAATATGTTGCTTACCTTGATTCCTTGAAACATGCATATACTTATTTGTCTCTTCTTTCTTTTAGTACAATCAAGAGTAATCTAGCATGGTAGGGTGTCATTTTCATTCAATGGACAAGGCGTTTGCAAACCTCTTTGCTTACTAGCACCCCTAAACGAATGAGGAAATGGGAGCTCAGGGAATTGAGACTAGCGGGACATTTATGGGCAGTGGCCTTTCTCCCTCCCTTGCCATGTTAACCCTCATACTAGGTATGGGAGCATTAGCACTCAATTCTTGTAAAATACTCACAAAGATTAGATGTTTGAAAAATACAATAGATGAGGGGAAGAACGGCAGGATAGGTTACCAAATGGATCATGATGCATCGAAGATAGGCAACATAGAAGTGATAACCTATTTTCATCTCATCCACGTCCTCGGGAGATAAGGTCCATGCATAGAACATGGACCGAGGTGGATCTTTAGGGACGAAAAGAGATCATTGATTAGCATGTTGCATAGTAACTCTTATGCCCAAGTACCAAATAGAACTTAATGGAACCCTCCATAAGGATTTGATGCTGGGTATAGTACCAAGTTTCCTGCACCTGAGGAATAGAGTCTTGGGTGTCCCACGGGTGAAAATTTGCCTACATAGAGAAGAAATTAGAAAAATGTAGAAGATTAAACCAACAAACTTCTACATTACTTTCATGGCAATGATACTGTGGCCAGAAAATGAGCGGTTTTCCTTGATCCTAGTGAAAGCTTAGTAAAATACTCATAAAACGAGAGCTATAAAAAAACAGGAGACAACAACAAGGGGGACAAACTAAGAACAAAAAATAATTTTTCAAGAAAGCTCATTACCTCAATTACCCTCCATAAACCACTCACGGGGCAAACAAACGTTCCCTGTGAGCTTCCTTAGGTTTTCGTGCCCCATCTCACATACCACGAATAAGGGTGGAATATGTAGGAGCCCCCCCCCCCCCCAATTGAAGTCTTTTACTCTATCAAGGTCAATCAAATTAATTAGATAGTGGACATAGCAATGATTGCTCAAATCGGTGAAAATAGTAGTACCAAGAAAAAGAGTTAAAATAATACGAGCTTGCTGATCAGTAGAACACATATCCGAGCGCTCATCTTTAGGTATCACCTCAAAGAAGATCTTGTTGGAGAAGTGATTCCTATGAGGAGTTTTGTTCATGATGGAACCAAAGAGTTAGAAAAGTTGGTCACGCTACAGATAAAAGTCTTCTTGATAAACTACATGGTTCCCCAGAAAAAATGAGACCTATTAGCATAAATCAATACATGTTATGGCCATCTCCCTAGGAGACGAAAAATATTAATGATATCCTAAAATCTCTCAACTGCCGTTGGAGTAACAGATTGATCAGGTAAATCTACTGCCCCTTCTAGAGTAGAATGAAAGGCCCCTAAACTAGCATTACTTAGCACAGATCGAACTCAAACTTCTTTGCCCTTAAGGTCCATCATAAATTTCCTAGGGGCACCTGCATCCGTAATAAGATCTTCTTGAAAGAAATAAAAGCAAGTAGTATTAGACTCGTGTTCATGATAAAAACGATCTATAGAAAAGGAAGGAGAATACTTACTGCTTTTGAAGCAGCCTAACTAGATGCATGACATCCACACATCCACCAAAAGGTTTATTCCATCCCAACCTTAAATTGTCCTTCATTCCCTCTCGGTAAAAGAATCCTAAGGGAGTTTTTTTGTCTATTTCTTCGGGATAGGTTTCTTAAATCATTATCTTATAGCACAATTACAAGCTTTTAATCAAGAAAATTGGGATAGAAGACAACACATGTAACGAAAAGGAGATAGGTTCACCAAACATGTGAAGTGAGGCTTCTACAGGGATACTATTTATAACCAAAGGCAAAAAAAGAAAAAAAAGAAGTGAGGAGCATTACCACGAGTCTTAACATTGGTGGTTATGTAGGATGTCTGTGTTGGCCTCTCCGGTGCTTGTTCTGAAGTTCATGCTCCTTGTGTGATCCTTGCCTTCTTCTTTGGTGCCATTAGAAAGATTTTTCGAAGTAATATAGAAGACAGTCAAGAATCCTCAACAATGGAAGATGTGAGAGAGTGAGAGGAGAGAGAAAACGGAGAAATTAGAATAATTGAAGGCAATGGAGAGTAAAGGAAGGAAGATGACTGCAAAAAATGAAGAAATGGGAATGAAGAAGAGTGAAATTGAAAAGATGGGGAAGAAGATGGTGGAAAGGAAGCAGAAATGGTAAGAAATTTGGAAGGGAGAACAATGAGATGAAATTTGAAAATTTGGGGGTAAATTGGAGGTAGAATGAAGGGATTTGAAGATTTGGGAATGGAGGTTATAGAGAGAGATGGAGAGGTTTAATGAGAGAGTCGCAAATAGAAGAAGAATGAAAGGTTAGGGGAATTTTTTCGAGTCAAAAACCTTTGACTGCCGGGGATCGAGGCCACCACGGACCCTGCGTCATTTGCTCAACCTATTTTTTTATTTTTTGGGCTGGGGTTGGCCGCAAACCATCCGTGATCAACCTAACACTTGACTTTTTGACTTTTTCTACCGCGGACCGTGGTTGAAACTGCAGATAGGCTGTGGTAGACTTTGTCTCAACCCCTTTTTTTGTTTTTCTTTTTTCTTTTTTTTTTCTTTCTTCAAATTCCCTAAGAGCTATACACAACAAAGGTAAAAAGAAAACAAAGTTATAAAAAAACTTGGGTTGCCTCCTAAGAAGTGCTCTTTTAAGGTCCAGAGCTCGACTATGCTTCTACATTCTTGAACGAGGTCGGTGAAAGTATGAATTGTAGCCTTATCAATAGTTTTCCTAGCAAAGTAAAGCTTAAGCCACTATCCTTTGACCTTAAACGAACCGGTCGACTCACTCCACACATCCATAGCACCATGAGAGAAGACCTTGGTGACTTTAAATGGCCCCGACCATTGGGATCTCAATTTTCCTAGAAATAATCTCAACTTCGAATTGAATAAGAGTACTATGTCACCTTCCTCAAATCCCTGCTTCATAATGTACTTATCATGCCATCTCTTAGTTCTCTCCTTGTAAATCCTGGAGCTCTCATATGCCTCCAACCTCAATTCATTACGCTCGCTGAGTTGCTCTAACCGCCTTAAGATCAAAATCGACTGTAAGAATAGCGCAATATGCCTTGTGTTCTAATTCAATCGTAAATGGTAAGACTTCCTTAATACTAGCCAAAATGGAGTTGTGAATAGAGAAGTCTTCTAAGCAGCACGGTAAACCCATAGAGTATCATCAAGCGTCAAAGACCAATCATTTTGGGATCGGTCCATCGTCTTCTCCAATATGTTCTTCAACTCTTGGTTGGATAACTCAACTTGGCCGCTTGCTTAGGGGTGGCAAGTTGTAGCAACTGTATGAAAAACCCTATATTTCTTCCAGAGGGACTCCAAAGGTTTATTTCAAAAATAAGTTACATTATCACTCAAAAGAGCCCTTGGTGTGGCAACCCTTGCAAAGATATTCTCCTTTAGGAACTTTATCACTGCCTTGGAATCATTAATGGGAAAAGCAATGGGCTCCATCTATTTAGAGACAAAATCAAATGCCATAAGGATGTAGAGATTGTTGTTGGAAGAGGAATGGACCCATGAAGTCAATACCCCCCACATCAAAAAACTCCACCTCAAGACTTCCACGTTGAGGCATCTCATGCCTTCTTGAAATATTCCCCGTTCTTTGACATCGGTCACAGGTCATAACAGATTTGCTCGCATTCTTGAAGAGAGTGAACCAATAAAAGCCTACTTGAAGAACTTTGGCAATGGTCATGTCCAAACCAAAGTGTCCACTATAAGTTGAGAGGTGGCAATGTTGAAGAACAGTATAACCTTCGACAAACATCTTCTATAGATACCATCTACACACAGCTTGCAGAGTAAAGGCTCCTTACACACATAATCCATAGCATTAGCTAAGAACATCTTATTTTGTGGATATGACGACCTTGGGGCAATACTCTACACTAAGAGTGAGCCAAACAAACCAAAATTGAAAATCAAACGAAATAACAGAAAGAACCGAACTGAAAAACCAGTTAATCGATCAAGTTTTTTAAAAAAAGTTGGAATCAATTCGGTTAAGCGAACTGAAAATTTTTCTGGTTTTCAGTTTAGTTACCGTTTGGATGATTTGAAAATTTGGTTAACTAGCGACTAACCGAACCGAAGTTTTTTTTTAAAACAATTATCCATAAAAAAATGAAAACTTTAGGTAAGAAAATGCACTTTTTAATTGCTTACATATGGTAATCAAAATTTAATTTTCACAAAAAATTCAAAGCATAAAAATGAAAATTTTGGGCTAGAAAATACACCTTTTTTATTATTTGTAAACAGTTAATCAAAAATTGAACTGAAAAATTGTTAAGTCACAAATCATGCATTATTTTGATTGTATTACATATATTATTTTGTCTAATTTACTTTATTTTATATATTTTTCAGGTTAAGCGTTAATAAAATAAAGAGGAGAACAGAAGACGTCCAAGTTCGGGTTTTATTTAGTCAGGGATTTTACAAACAAATTTATCAAGTCAACCCAAAAAAAAAAATGAATTATAAAAAATAATATTTTCATAAGGATTTATTTTGGCTTGGATTACTACTCCTAATTGAAGAGGGATTCGAAGACTTGGAAGGGAAGGAGCCCAAAGAAGAAAACCCTAGTAGAATGATGCTATAAAACTTATCTCTTATGCTCTAAAACCCACAAACCAAAAACCCTAGCCTCCTTCACGCAGCCCCCTCATCTCATCCCATACCATGGCATCATCACCATCATCACCTCACACCATCAATTTCACTAAGCCTCCACCACAACCCCTCATCATCTCACACATCATCACCATCATTGATCATCATCATCATCGATCATCATCGCCGCATTTCACCATCATCTTCACAGCCAAGTGGTATTAAACATGAAATCTTTGGTTAGTTGTTGGGATTTTATTTTTAATATGGGTAAGTAGTTTTCTTATACTTAGTGTAATCTATTTGAATCCATGCTAAATTAATTATTTTGAAACAAGTTTTATACTTTATTGTCTAGTTGATTTTTATTCCATAATTCTATAACGTTTAGTATTTATCGTTTATGATATTCACGTCACATTAATTAGAATGCACGCTAATTAGTTTAATACGAATTCATATGATAGTTTAAAAGACTTTAATACGTAAAAGTTATAGTCTTTTAGGCATTAGTATCACCGCAATTGATCATGGATGGCTCAAACCCATCTCTTTTAATTAGATAATCGTTATAGATCTTTGTTAAATAAATTTGTTCGTAAATTGGTTACAAGGTGTTAGATGATGTTTTTCTAATATGTAATGCTCTAGTTTGATTAAATTCTTGCGCTAGTGTGAGGGTTATCAAAATTAGTAGGGTTTATATTAGGACTTGATCTAAATAAACTATAATATAAAGCAAAACAGAGAAGATTCGTTGGTGGGTGTCCTCTACAGTCTAAGTCATGGATAAATCAATTTGTGTGTTAATGATAAATATTAATTTGTGTGGTGGATATAGATTATACTGAGTATTTTTCATAAATTTGGTATCTTTGATAATTATTTGTTGCGTTTTAGTTAATTTTTTTAGTTTGTCAATTTAAATTCTTAAATTTATAAGCTTTAATATAAATTTCGTTTACCCCCCCCCCCCAACCAAGAGAGTAGTCCTTTAGGAGAGTCTTGGTAATACTAGATCAGTTAGATTTTGATTTTTTTCTGATTATAATTTTCAGATTTAATTTCTATTCTGTTTTGACATTCATTTACCAGTTTGTTAGAAATTAGGTTAACAAACGTTCCTTATCTGTTTTTTCGTGGTTTAATCCAGTTTAGGGTTTATAAAGTATTCTAGTTTGCTGCTATTTTAATTTCATAATTTTTGGAAATTATTTGATAATTTTTCAGAATTATTTCGTGAATTGGATATGTGCAGGTTTTTATTATAATAAATCTAAAAATTACGTTTTTAATTTTTATTTTATGTTTTTAGGGTTTTATTAAGTCTAGAAAATTATATCGTAAAATCTGGGCATTTTTTTTATTTATTTTCGTATTTATATGAGTGCATTTTGTTCTTTCTCTAATTTCATATTTTATTTTCTATTTTATTTTTCTATAGTTAATTTTTTGTTTTAATTTTTCTGAATTTAGTTACATATAATTTTGGATTTTTAAAGTTATCAACTTGCAGAATTTTAGTTTTGCTTACGTTCTCTAATTTTTAATATTAATTTTCTGCTTGTTATTTTCTCTTTTAATTTTCAATCTAATATGGTGTTATTATTTCTGTTTTTATTTTTCAAATTATTGAGGATAGCTATTTAGTATTTTGTGTCCGTAATTAAATTTAGAATATTTAGGAGCAATATTAAGTATTTTTCCATATTTTTACTTATTAAATTTGATTTATTTTAGTAATATAAAGAGAAGTTATAATAAATTAGAGAGTAGTAAAATGATTTAGAATTAAGCTAGCTTATTATCATACTCTTTTCTCGTGGAATCGATCCCTACTCTCCTATACTATAAATATAATTTATAAATCAAAGTTGTGGTTTAATTTGTAATTCTACGACAAGCTCTACAAATTTTGGCCCCTTTGCCAGGGAAGAAAAATAAGATCGCAATTCTACTCCTATTTAATTTTACTACTTTCATTATTCTTTTTTAGCTCTAGTATTTCATTTTTATAGTTTGTTTAAGTTTATGAGATTAAGGCGTGGGCGCATGATCAAAGACGAAAAGGAGCATACGTTTGAGGTATTTGAAACTGAAGAGATCAGGTATGCTTAGCGGAGGAGATCCAACAAGAGGAGCCATGAGCTCATTTGTGTCAAGCCAATGACAGTAAACAAAGGCTATGGTTGGGAGACAACTCGACTTTTTTTTAGGGAAGTATACATTTAATTCTACTTTTGTCTTCATTATTTTTATCTTTTTGCATGCGTTGGGGACAAGGCATGAATTAAGTGCGGGGGGTGCATCCTACATTTAGTTCCTGAAGTATTTATTCTTGAAAAAAAAGACAACAAAACAAGTAAAATTTTTTTTTTATTTTCTTATAAATAATGCATGATATGAATTTATGCTAGGCTTGCTTGCTTAAAAAAAAAATTATTTTCTTATCTATTTGTATTTTATTCTTCTATGAGTGAAGACTTCTGAGCATGCTAGCTGTCATTCAGACAAGTGTGAGTTGATCCTCATATATCTCTTTAATGAGTAACTATCATGATTATCCATCTTATTTGGTCATATTATATAGCCGCTTCAAAGGCAATAAAATGACCTAACCCATTTCCTACACAATTGAATTAGTAGAATAACTCATTAAAATGGTGACTTTTCTTGTCTTATTAAAAAAATAATAGTAACAAAAAAACGAAAAGGAAAAAAGCATAGATTACCAACATGGATAGGAGTATGTAGCTCGGCACCTTTTCCCCTTAAGTTTAGGTCTTAAGTTAAGCCTTATGTATGGAGTAACCCAAGATTGGAAGAGTCATGCCCCTTTTTGCGTCGTTCAAACTCGCACCAATTTAACAGTCAATAAAAAAATGAAGGTAATAAATTGTTTGCTCCAAGACCTCCATTCGGATGAATGTGAGATAGGGAGTAGTTAATTTCTAAGACCCTATATGGGCCTCGAATATATGCACAAGTGGAGTTTGAAAAAAATAAAAAAGGAAGAAGAAAATTCCAAGCCAAGTCAGAATCAATTTCAATGAGTTATTCATTCTAGTTCAATTGTCCCTATCACCATAGCATTCTTCAATTTTTCTATTGTAAACTTCTTAGACCTCTTGATCGGTGTATGCGTGGTTAAAAGAGATGAATGATTATTGATCTTGTTACTTTATTAGGGAAATTTTGTGAGGTTGATGAAGAAACTCTTTAATGGTAGTTGGATGTTTAGTAATTATTCGCTTGTTGGAAGGAAAACTAATTAATTGTGAATAAAACTAATTTTAAAGCAAGCCAATGCTTAGTGTAAATTTCATATTTATGCATGACTTTATAAGAAAGAGGGTCAGCATGTAGGTTGAGTCTAAAATTTCTTTGCACGATAACGTCCAAAGTCTAAGTGTGGGGGAATTTGTTAAGTAATAAATCATGCATTATTTTGATTATATTATATATATTATTTCGTCTAATTTACTTTATTTCATATATTTTTCAAGTTAAGCATTAATAAGATAAAGAGGAGAAAAGAAGACGTCGAAATTCGGGTTTATTTACTAAGGGATTTTACAAGCAAATTTATAAAAACGGTCCTAAAAAAAGAATAATAAAAAATAATATTTTTTTATATAGATTTATTTGGGCTTGAATTAATACTCCTAATTGAAGAGGGATTAGAAGACTTGGAAGGGAAGGAGCCCAAAGAAGAAAACCCTAGTAGAATGATACTATAAAACCTATCTCTTAAACTCTAAAATCCAAACACCAAAAACCCTAGCCTCCTTCACGCAGCCTCCTCATCTTATCCCATACCACGACATCATCACTATCATCACCTTACCACCATTGATTTCACTAAGCCTCCACCACACTCCCTCATCATATCTCACATCATCACCACATTTCACCATCATCTTCACGGCCAAGTGGTATTAAACATGAAATCTTTGGTCAGTTGTTGGGATTTTATTTTTAATATGGGTAAGTAGTTTTCTTATACTTAGTATAATCTATTTGAAACCATGATAAATTAATTATTTTGAAACTTGTTTTATACTTTATTGTCTAGTTGATTTTTATTCCATAATTTTATAACGATTAGTATTTATCGTTTATGATATTCGCGTTAGATTAATTAGAATGCATGCTAATTAGTTTAATACGAATTCATATGATAGTTTAAAAGGCTTTAATACGTAAAAGTTATAGTCTTTTAGGCATTAGTATCACCCCAATTGATCATGGATGGCTCAAACCCATCTCCTTTAATTAGATAATCGTTATAGATCTTTGTTAAATCAATTTGCTGGTAAATTGGTTACAAGGCGTTAGATGATATTTTTCTAATACATAATGCTCTAGTTTGATTAAATTCTTGCGCTGGTGTGAGAGTTATCAAAACTAGTAGGCTTTATATTAGGACTAAACCTAAATAAACTATAATATAAAAAAAAACGGGGAAGATTCGCTGGTGGGTGTCCTCTACAGTCTAAGTCATGGATAAATCGATTTGTGTGTTGATGATAAATATTAATTTTCATGGTGGATATAGATTATACTGAGTATTTTTCATAAATTTGGTATCTTTGATGATTATTTGTTGCGTTTTAGTTAATTTTTTTAGTTTGTCAATTTTAATTCTTAAATTTATAAGCTTTAATATAAATTTCGTTTATACCCCCCCCCCCCAAGAGAGTAGTCGTTTAGGAGAGTCTTGGTAATACTAGATCAGTTAGATTTTGATTTTTTTCTGATTATAATTTTCAGATTTAATTTCTATTTTGTTTTGCCATTCATTTACCGGTTTGTTAGAAATTAGGTTAACAAACGTTCCTCATATGTTTTTTCGTGTTTCAATCCAGTTCAGGGTTTATAAAGTATTCTAGTTTGCTGCTATTTTAATTTCATAATTTTTGGAAATTATTTGATAATTTTTAAGAATTATTTCGTGAATTGGATATGTGTAGGTTTTTGTTTTAATAAATCTAAAAATAACGTTCTTAATTTTTATTTTATGTTTTTAGGGTTTTATTGAGTCTAGAAAATTATATCCTAAAATCTGGGCATTTTTTTTATTTATTTTCGTATTTACATTAGTGCAGTTTATTTTTTCTCTAATTGCATATTTTATTTTCTGTTTTAATTTTCGATAGTTGATTTTCTGTTGTAGCTAGGCTTGCTTGCTTAAAAAAGAAAATTATTTTCTTAGCTATTTGTACTTTATTCTTGTATGAGTGAAGACTTCTGAGCATGCTAGCTGTCATTCAGAGAAGTTTGAGTTGATCCTTATATATCTCTTTAATGAGTAACTATCATGATTATCTATCTTATTTGGTCATGTTATCTAGCCGCTTCAAAGGCAATAAAATGACTTAACCCATTTCCTACACAATTGAATTAGTAGAATAAGTCATTAAAATGGTGACTTTTCTTGTCTTATTAAAAAATAATAATAACAAAAAAAAGAAAAGGAAAAGAGGATAAATTACCAACATGGGTAGGAGTAGGTGGCTCGGCACCTTTTTCCCTTAAGTTTAGGTCTTAAGTTGAGCCTTATGTATGCAGTAACCCAAGATTGGAAGAGTCATGCCCCTTTTTGGGCCATGCAATGACTCGTATGTAGGTCGAGTCTAAGATTTCTTTGCACGAGGATGTCCAAAGTCTAAGTGTGGGGGAATTTGTTAAGTCACAAATCATGCATTATTTTGAATATATTATATATATTATTTCGTCTAATTTACATTGTTTCATATTTTTTTCAGGTTAAGCATCAATAAAATAAAGAGGAGAAGAGTAGACGTCGAAGTTTGAGTTTTAGTTACTAAGGGATTTTACAGGCAAATTTATCAAGTCAGTCCAAAAAAAAAGTATTATAACAAATAATATTTTCATATAGATTTTATTTGGTCTTGGATTACTACTCCTAATTGAAGAGGGATTAGAAGACTTGGAAGGGAAGGAGTCCAAAGAAGAAAACCCTAGTAGAACGATATTATAAAACCTATCTCTTATTCTCTAAAACCCACACACCAAAAACCCTAGCCTCCTTCACGCAGCCTCCTCATCTCTTCCCATACCACTGCATCATCACTATCATCACCTCGCCACCATCAATTTCACTAAGCCTCCACCACACTCCCTCATCATCTCACACATCATCACCATCATTGATCATCATCATCATCGATCGTCATCACCACATTTCACCATCATCTTCACGGCCAAGTGGTATTAAACATGAAATCATTGGTGAGTTGTTGGGATTTTATTTTTAATATGGGTAAGTAGTTTTCTTATACTTAGTATAATCTATTTGAAACAATGCTAAATTAATTATTTTGAAATAAATTTTATACTTTATTATCTAGTTGATTTTTATTCCATAATTTTATAACGATTAGTATTTATCGTTTATGATATTCGCGTTAGATTAATTAGAATGCATGCTAATTAGTTTAATACGAATTCATATGATAGTTTGAAAGGCTTTAATACGTAAAAGTTATAGTCTTTTAGGCATTAGTATTACCCCAATTGATCATGGATGACTCAAACCCATCTCCTTTAATTAGATAATCGTTATAGATCTTTGTTAAATCAATTTGCTGGTAAATTGGTTACAAGGCGTTAGATGATATTTTTCTAATACATAATGCTCTAGTTTGATTAAATTCTTGCGCTGGTGTGAGGGTTATCAAAACTAGTAGGGTTTATATTAGGATTGGACCTAAACAAACTATAATATAAAGAGAAACGGAAAAGATTCGATGGTGGGTGTCCTCTATAGTCTAAATCATGAATAAATCAATTTGTATGTTGATGATAAATATTAATTTGTATAGTGGATATAGATTATACTGAGTATTTTTCATAAATTGGGTATCTTTGATCATTATTTGTTGCGTTTTAGTTAATTTTTTTAGTTTGTCAATTTTAATTCTTAAATTTATAAGCTTTAATATAAATTTCGTTTATTCCCCCCCCCCAAGAGAGTAGTCCTTTAGGAGAGTCTTGGTAATACTAGATCAGTTAGATTTTATTTTTTTCTGATTATAATTTTCCGATTTCATTTCTATTCTGTTTTGCCATTTATTTACCGGTTTGTTAGAAATTAGGTTAACAAACGTTCCTTATCTGTGTTTTTCTGTTTTAATCCAGTTCAGCGTTTATAAAGTATTCTAGTTTGTTGCTATTTTAATTTCATAACTTTTGGAAATTATTTGATAATTTTTCAGAATTATTTTGTGAATTGGATATGTGCAGGTTTTTATTATAATAAATCTTAAAATTACGTTTTTAATTTTTATTTTATGTTTTTAGGGTTTTTTAAGTCTAGAAAATTATATCGCAAAATCTAGGCATTTTTGATATTTATTTTCATATTTATATTATTGCAGTTTATTCTTTCTCTCATTTCATATTTTATTTTCTGTTTTAATTTTCTGTAGTTAATTTTCTGTTTTAATTTTTCTGATTTTAGTTACACATAATTTTGGAGTTATAAAGTTACCAACTTGCAGAATATTAGTATGGCTTACTTTCTGTAATTTTTAATATTAATTTTCTACTTGTTATTTTCTGTTTTATTTTTCAATCTGATATTGTGTTATTATTTCTACTTTCATTTTTTAGATTATTTAGGATAGCTATTTACTATTTTTTCCCATAATTAAATTTAGAATATTTAGGAGCAATATTAAGTATTTTTCCAGATTTTTACATATTAAATTTGATTTATTTTAGTAATGTAAAGAGAAGTTATAATAAATTAGAGAGTAGTAAAATAATTTAGAATTAAGCTAGCTTATTATCATAATCTTTCCTCGTGGAATCGATTCATACTTTCCTATGCTATAAATATAACTTATAAATCAATGTAGTCGTTTAATTTCTAGCTCTACGATAAGCTCTACAAATTTTCGCGCCTGTGCCAAGGAAAGAAAATAAGATTGTTAGTTTACTTCTATTTAATTTTACTACTTTTATTATTTTGTTTTAGTTCTAGTATTTTATTTTTATAGTTTGTTTAAGTTTATGAGATTAAGGAGTGGGCGCATGATCAAAGACGAAAAGGAGCATACGTTTGAGGTGTTTGAAAGTGCAGAAATCAGGTATGCTTAGCAAAGGAGATCCAACAAGAGGAGCCATGAGCTCATTTGCGTCAAGCCAATGGCAGTAAACAAAGGCGCTGGTTAGGAGGCAACCCGACTTTTTTTTTTAGGGAAGTATACATTTAATTCTACTTTTGTCTTCATTATTATTATCTTTTTGCATGCATTAGGGACAAGGCATGAATTAAGTGGGGGGGGGTGCATCCTACATTTAATTCCTACAATATTTATTCTTGAAAAAAAAGACAAAAAAACAACTTTTTTTTTATTTTCTTATAAATAATGTATGATATGAGTTTATGCTAGGCTTGATTTCTTAAAAAAATAAAAAAATTCTTAGCTATTTGTAGTTTATTCTTCTATGAGTGAAGATTTCTGAGCATGCTAGCCGTCATTCAGAGAAGTTTGAGTTCATCCTCATATATCTCTTTAATGAGTAACTATCATAATTATTCATCTTATTTGGTCATGTTATATAGCCGCTTCAAAGGCAACAGAATGACCTAACCCATTTCCTACACAATTGAATTTGTAGAATAACTCATTAAAATGGTGACTTTTCTTGTCTTATTAAAAAAATAATAATAACAAAAAAAAAGAAAAGGAAAAAAGGATAGATTACCAATATGGGTAGGAGTAGGTGGCTCGACAATTTTTCCCCTTAAATTTAGGTCTTAAGTTGAGCCTTATGTCTACAGTAATCCAAGATTGGAAGAGTCATGCCCCTTTTTGGGTCGTTCAATGACTCGCACCAAACTAACGGTCATTAAAAAAATGAAGATAATAAATTGTTTGCTCCAACACCTCTATTCGGATGACTGTAAGACATGGAGTGTTTAATTTCTAAGAAATATATAGGCCTCGAATATATGCACAAGTGGAGTTTGAAAAAAATAAAAAAAGAAGAAGAGAATTGCAAGGTAAGTCAGAATCAATTTCAATGAGTTATTCATTCTAGTTCAATTGTCCCTATAACCATACCGTACTTCAATTTTTTTTATTGTAAACTTCTTAGACCTCTTGATCGGTGTATGGGTGCTTAAAAGAGATGGATGATTATTGATCTTGTTACTTTATTAGGGAAATGTTGTGAGGCTGATGAACAAACTCTTTGATGGTAGTTGGATGTTTAGTAATTATTTGCTTGTTGGAAGAAAAACTAATTGATTGTGAATAAAACTGTTTTTAAAGCAAGTCAATGCTCAGTATAAATTTCATATTTATGCATGACTTTATAAGAAAGAGGGTCAGCATGTAGGTCGAGTATAAGATTTCTTTGCACGAGGACGTCCAAAGTCTAAGTGTGGAGGAATTTCTTAAGTCATAACTCATGCATTATTTTGAGTATATTATATATATTATTTCGTCTAATGTACTTTATTTTATATATTTTTCCAGGTTAAGCATCCATAAAATAATGCGGAGAAAAGAAGACGTTGAAATTCGGGTTTTATTTACTAAGGGATTTTACAAGCAAATTTATCAAGTCATGCTAAAAAAAAAAAGAATTATAAAAATAATATTTTTTATATAGATTTATTTGGGCTTGAATTAATACTCCTAATTGAAGAGGGATTAGAAGACTTGGAAGGGAAGGAGCCCAAAGAAGAAAACCCTAGTAGAAATGATACTATAAAACCTATCTCTTATGCTCTAAAACCCACACACCAAAACCCTAGCCTCCATCACGCAGCCTCCTCATCTCATCCCATACCATGGCATGATCACTATCATCACCTCTCCACCATCAATTTCACTAAACCTCCTCCACACTCCCTCATCATCTCACACATCATCACCGTCATTGATCATCATCATCACCGATCATCATCACCACATTTCACCATCATCTTCATGCCCAGGTGGTATTAAACATGAAATCTTTGGCTGCTTGTTGGGATTTTATTTTTGATATGGGTAAGTAGTTTTCTTATACTTAGTATAATCTATTTGAAACCATGCTAAATTAATTATTTTGAAACAAGTTTTGTGCTTTATTGTGTAGTTGATTTTTATTCCTTGATTCTATAACGATTAGTATTTATCGTTGATGATATTTACGTTAGATTAATTAGAATGCATGCTAATTAGTTTAATACGAACTCATATGATAGTTTAAAAGGCATTAATACGTAAAAATGATAGTCTTTTGGACATTAGTATCACCCTAATTGATCATGGATTACTCAAACCCATCTTTATTAATTAGATAATTGTTATAGATCTTTGTTAAATCAATTTGCTGGTAAATTAGTTATAAGGCATTAGATGATGTTTTTTTAATACATAATGCTCTAGTTTGATTAAATTCTTGCGCTGGTGTGAGGGTTATCAAAACTAGTAAGGTTTATATTAAGGCTGGATCTAAATAAAGTATAATATAAGGAAAAACGGGGAAGATTCGCTGGTGGGTATCTTCTACAGTCTAAGCCATGGATAAATCGTTTTGTGTGTTGATGATAAATATTAATTTGCATGGTGGATATAGATTATACTAAGTATTTTTCATAAATTTGGTATCTTTGATAATTATTTGTTGCGTTTAATTAATTTTTTTAGTTTGTCAATTTTAATTCTTAAATTTATAAGCTTTAATATAAATTTCGTTTATACCCCCCCCCCCAAGAGAGTAGTCGTTTAGGAGAGTCTTGGTAATACTAGATCAGTTAGATTTTGATTTTTTTCTGATTATAATTTTCAGATTCAATTTCTATTTTGTTTTGCCATTCATTTACCGGTTTGTTAGAAATTAGGTTAACAAACGTTCCTCATCTGTTTTTTCGTGTTTCAATCCAGTTCAGGGTTTATAAAGTATTCTAGTTTGCTGCTATTTTAATTTCATAATTTTTGAAAATTATTTGATAATTTTTAAGAATTATTTCGTGAATTGGATATGTGTAGGTTTTTGTTTTAATAAATCTAAAAATAACGTTCTTAATTTTTATTTTATGTTTTTAGGGTTTTATTGAGTCTAGAAAATTATATCCTAAAATCTGGGCATTTTTGTTATTTATTTTTGTATTTACATTAGTGCAGTTTATTTTTTCTCTAATTGCATATTTTATTTTCTGTTTTAATTTTCGATAGTTGATTTTCTGTTTTAATTTTTCTGAAGTTAGTTACATATAATTTTTGAGTTATAAAGTTATAAATTTGCAGAATATTAGCTTGGATTACTTTCTATAATTTTTAATATTAATTTTCTGCTTATTATTTTCTGTTTTAATTTTCAGTCTAATATTGCATTATTATTTCTGTTTTTATTTTTTAGATTATTTAGGATAGCTATTTACTATTTTGTTTGTAGAACTAAATCTAGATTATTTACGAGCAATATTAAGTATTTTTCCAGATTTTTACATATTAAATTCTATTTACTTTAGCAATATAAAGAGAAGTTATAATAAATTAGAGAGTAGTAAAACCATTTAGAATTAAGCTAGCTTACTATCATAATCTTTCCTCATGGGATCGATCCCTACTTTCCTATGCTATAAATATAATTTATAAATCAAAGTAGTAGTTTAATTTGTAGCTCAACTACAAGCTCTAAAATTTTGGTGTCGTTGCCAACGAAAGAAAATAAGATCGTTAGTTTAATTCTATTTAATTTTACTACTTTTATTATTTTGTTTTAACTCTAGTATTTTATTTTTATAGTTTGTTTAAGTTTATGAGATTAAGGAGTGGGCGTATGATCAAAGCCAAAAAGGAGCATTCGTTTGAGGTATTTGAAAGTAAAGAAATCAGGTATGCTTAGCAGAGGAGATCCAAGTAGAGCATCCATGAACTCATTTGCGTCAAGCCATTGACAGTAAACAAAGGTATTGGTTGGGAGACAACCCGACGTTTTTTTTAGGGAAGTATACATTTAATTATACTTTTGCCTTCATTATTTTTATCTTTTTGCATGCATTAGGCACAAGGCATGAATTAAGTGGTGGGGTGCATCCTACATTTAGTTTCTGCAGTATTTATTCTTGAACAAAAAAACCAAAAAACAAGTAAATTTTTTTTTTTTTGATTTTCTTATAAATATTGCATGATATGAGTTTATGCTAGGCTTGCTTGCTTAAAAAAATAATTATTTTCTTAGCTATTTGTAGCTTATTCTTCTATGAGCGAACACTTCTGAACATGCTAGCTGTCAGTTAGAGAAGTTTGAGTTGATCCTCGTATATCTCTTTAATGAGTAATTATCATGATTATTCATCTTATTTGGTCATATTATATAGCCGCTTCAAAGGCAATAAAATGACCTAACCCATTTTCTACACAACTAAATTAGTAGAATAACTCATTAAAATGGTGACTTTTCTTGTCTTATTAAAAAGAAAATAATAACAAAAAAAAGGAAACGAAAAACAGATAGATTAACAACATGGGTAGGAGTAGGTGGCTCGGCACTTTTTCCCCTTAAGTTTAGGTCTTAAGTTGAGTCTTGTGTCTGGAGTAACCCAAGATTGGAATAGTCATGCCCTTTTTTGGGCCGTTCAATGACTCGCATCAAAATAACAATGAATAAAAAAATGAAGATAATAAATTGTTTGTTCCAACACCTCTATTCAGATGAGTGTGAGACATGGAGTGTTTAATTTCTAAGACCCTATATGGGTCTCGAATATATGCGCAAGTGGAGTTTGGAAAAAAAAAAACAAAAGAAGAAGAAAATTGCCAGGCAAGCCAGAATTAATTTCAATGAGTTATTCATTCTAGTTCAATTGTCCTTATAACCATACCGTACTTCAATTTTTCTATTGTAAACTTCTTAGATCTCTTGATCGGTGTATGCGTGCTTAAAAGAGATGGATGGTTATTGATCTTGTTATTTTATTAGGGAAATGTTGTGAGACTGATGAAGAAACTCTTTGATGGTAGTTGGATGTTTAGTAATTATTCACTTGTTGGAAGGAAAACTAATTAATTGTGAATAAAACTGGTTTTAAAGCAAGCCAATGCTTATTGTAAATTCCAAACCCCGCGAAAGCGGGACCCACACTGAGAGGTATTGTTGTTGCATGACTTTATTAGAAAGGGGGTCAGCATGTAGGTCCAGTTTAAGATTCTTTTGCATGAGGACGTCCAAAGTCTAAGTGTGGGGGAATTTGTTAAGTCATAAATCATGCATTATTTTGATTATATTATATATATTATTTCGTGTACTTTACTTTATTTTATATTTTTTTCAGGTTAAGCGTTAATAAAATAAAGAGGAGAAGAGAAGACGTCGAAGTTCGGGTTTTAGTTACTAAGGGATTTTACAAGCATGTTTATCAAGTCAGTCCAAAAGAAAAAAAAAGGAATTATAAAAAATAATATTTTCATATAGATTTATTTGGACTTGGATTACTAGTCCTAATTGAAGAGGGATTAGAAGACTTGGAAGGGAAGGATCCCAAAGAAGAAAACCTCAGAAGAATGTTACTATAAAACCTATCTCTTATGCTCTGAAACCCACACACCAAGAACCCTAGCCTCCTTCACGCAACCTCCTCATCTCATCCCATACTACGGCAACATCACTATCATCACCTCACCACCATCAATTTCACTAAGCCTCCACCACACTCCCTCATCATCTCACACATCATCACCATCGTTGATCATTATCATCATCGATGATCATCACCACATTTCACCATCATCTTCACGGCCAAGTGGTGTTAAACATGAAATCTTTGGTTAGTTGGTGGAATTTTATTTTTCATGTGGGTAAGTAGTTTTCTTATACTTTGTATAGTCTATTTGAAACCATGCTAAATTAATTATTTTGAAACGACTTTTATGCTTTATTGTCTAGTTGATTTTTATTCCGTGATTCTATAACGATTAGTATTTATCGTTTATGATATTCGCATTAGATTAATTAGAATGAATGCTAATTAGTTTAATACGAATTCATAAGATAGTTTAAAAGACTTTAATATGTAAAATTTATAGTCATTTAGGCATTAGTATCACCCCAATTGATCATGGATGGCTCAAACCCATCTCTTTTAATTGGATAATCGTTATAGATTTTTGTTAAATCAATTTACTAGTAAATTGGTTACAAGGCGTTAGATGATATTTTTCTAATATGTAATGCTCAGTTTGATTAAATTCTTACATTGGTGTGAGGGTTATCAAAACTAGTATGGTTTATATTAAGGGTTGACCTAAATAAACTATAATATAAGGGAAAACGGGGGAGATTTGCTGGTGGGTATCTTCTACAGTCTAAATCATGGATAAATCGATTTGTGTGTTGATGATAAATATTAATTTGCTTGGTGGATATAGATTATAATGAGTATTTTTCATAAATTTGGTATCTTTGATATTTGTTTGTTGACTTTTAGTTAATTTTTTTAGTTTGTCATTTTAATTCTTAAATTTATTAGCTTTAATATAAATTTCGTTTATCCCCCCCCCCCCAAGACAGTAGTCCTCTAGGAGAATCTTGGTAACACTACATCAATTAGATTTAGATTTTTTTCTGATTATAATTTTCAGATTTAATTTCTGTTCTATTTTGCGATTCATTTATCGGTTTGTTAGAAATTTGGTTGACAAAGGTTCCTTATCTTTTTTTTTCGTGTTTTAATCCAGTTTAGGGTTTATAAAGTATTCTAGTTTGCTGCTATTTTAATTTCCTAATTTTTGAAAATTATTTGATAATTTTTAAGAATTATTTCGAGAAATGGATTTGTGCAGATTTTTATTTTAATAAATCTAAATATTAAATTTTTATTTTATTTTTTTATGTTTTTTGGGTTTTATTAAGTCTAGAAAATTATATCCTAAAATCTGGGCATTTTTGTTATTTATTTTCGTATTTATATTAGTGCAGTTTATTATTTCTCTAATTTCATATTTTATTTTCTGTTTTAATTTTCAGTAGATAATTTTCTGTTTTAATTTTTCTGAATTTAGTTACGTATAATTTTTGAGTTATAAAGTTATAAACTTCCAGAATAATAGTTTGGATTACTTTCTCTAATTTTTATTATTAATTTTCAGCTTGGTATTTTCTGTTTTAATTTTCAGTTTAATATATTGTTATTATTTCTGTTTTTATTTTTCAAATTGTTTAGGATAGCTTTTTACTATTTTGTTTCAGAACTAAATTTAGAATATTTAGGAGCAATATTAAGTATTTTTCCATATTTTTACTTATTAAATTTGATTTATTTTAGTAATATAAAGAGAAGTTATAATATATTAGAAAGTAGTAAAATCATTTAGAATTAAGCTAGCTTATTATCATAATCTTTCCTCGTGGGATCGATCCCTACTTTCCTATACTATACATATAATTTATAAATCAAAGTAGCGGTTTAATTTATAGCTCAACGACAAACTCTACAAATTTTAGCGTCGTTATCAGGGAAAGAAAATAATATCGTTAGTTTAATTCTATTTAATTTTACTACTTTTATTATTTTGTTTTAGCTCTAGTATTTTATTTTTATAGTTTTTTTAAGTGTATGAGATTAAGGAGTGGGTGCATGATCAGAGAGAAAAAGGAGCATACGTTTGAGGTATTTGAAAGTAAAGAGATCAGGTATGCTTAGCGGAGGAGATCCAACTAGAGGATCCATGAGCTCATTTGCGTCAAGCCAATGACAGTAAACAAAGGCACTGGTTGGGAGGCGACCCGACGTTTTTTTTTAGGGAAGTATACATTTAATTCTACATTTATCTTCATTATTTTTATCTTTTTGCATGCATTAGGGACAAGGCATGAATCAAGTGGGGGGGTGCATCCTACATTTAGTTGCCGCAGTATTTATTCTTGAAAAAAAAAACCAAAAAAACAAGTAAATTTTTTTTTTATTTTCTTATAAATAATGCATGATATGAGTTTATGCTAGGCTTGCTTGCTTAAAAAAAATATATTTTCTTAGCTATTTGTAGTTTATTCTTCTATGAGTGAAGACTTCTGAGCATGCTAGCTGTCATTCAGGGAAGTTTGAGTTTATCCTCATATATCTCTTTAATGAGTAACTATCATGATTATTCATCTTATTTGGTCATGTTATATAGCCGCTTCAAAGGCAATAAAATGACCTAACCCGTTTTCTACACAATTGAATTAGTAGAATAACTCATTAAAATGATGGGTTTTCTTGTCTTATTAAAAAGAAAATAATAACAAAAAAAAGAAAAGGAAAAAAGGATAGATTACCAACATGGGTAGGAGTAGGTGGCTCGGCACCCTTTCCGCTTAAGTTTAGGTCTTACGTTGAGCCTTATGTTTGGAGTAACCCAAGATTGGAAGAGTCATGCCCCTTTTTGGGTTGTTCAATGACTCGCGCCAAAATAACAGTCAATAAAAAAAATGAAGATAATAAATTGTTTGCTCCAACACCTCTATTCGGATGAGTGTGAGACATGGAGTGTTTAATTTCTAAGACCCTATATGGGCCTCGAATATATGCACAAGTGGAGTTTGAAAAAAAAAAAAGAAGAAGAAGAAAATTGCAAGGCAAGTCAAAATTAATTTCAATGAATTATTCATTCTAGATCAATTATCCTTATAACCATACTGTACTTCAATTTTTCTATTGTAAACTTCTTAGACCTCTTGATCGGTGTATGCGTGCTTAAAAGAGATGGATAATTATTGATCTTGTTACTTTATTAGGGAAATGTTGTGAGGATGATGAAGAAACTCTTTGATGGTAGTTGGATGTTTAATAATTATTCTCTTGTTGGAAGGAAAACTAATTAATTGTGAATAAAACTAGTTTTAAAGCTAGCCAATGCTTAGTGTAAATTTCAGACCCCGCCAAAGCAGGACCCAAACTGAGAGGTGTTGTTGTCACGGAGGAGATCCAACTAGAGGATGCATGAGCTCATTTGCGTCAAGCCAAAGACGGTAAACAAAAGCGTTGGTTGGAAAGCAACCTGATGTTTTTTTTAGTTAAGTATACATTTAATTCTACTTTTGTTTTCAGTATTTTTATCTTTTTGCATGCATTAGGGACAAGGCACGAATTAAGTGGGGGGTGCATCCTACATTTAGTTCCTGCAGTATTTATTCTCGAAAAAAAAAAAACAAGTACAAAATTTTATTTTTTTTTAATTTTCTGATAAATAATGCATGATATGAGTTTATACTCAGCTTGCTTCCTTAAACAAAAAATTATTTTCCTAGCTATTTGTAGTTTTTTATTCTATGAGTGAAGACTTCTGAGCATGCTAGCTATCATTCAGACAAGTTTGAGTTGATCCTCATATATATCTTTAATGAGTAACTATCATGACTATCCATCGTATTTGGTCATGTTATTTAGCCGCTTCAAAGGCAATAAAATGACCTAACTCATTTCCTACACAATTGAATTAGTAGAATAACTCATTAAAATGATGACTTTTCTTGTTTTATTAAAAAAATAACAATGAAAAAAAAAGAAAAGAAAAAAGAGATAGATTACCAAAATGGGTAGGAGTCGATGGCTCGGCACCTTCTCCCCTTGAGTTTAGGTCTTAAGTTGAGTCTTATGTCTGGAATAACCCAAGATTGGAAGAGTCATGCCCCTTTTTGGGTCGTTCAATGACTCGCACCAAAATAACAGTCAATAAAAAATGAAGATAATAAATTGTTTGCTCCAACGCCTCTATTCGGATTAGTGTGAGACAGCGAGTGTTTAATTTCTAAGACCCTATATGGGCCTCGAATATATGCACAAGTGGAGTTTGAAAAAAAAAAGAAGAAGAAGAAGAAGAAAATTGCAAGGCAAGTCAGAATCAATTTCAATGAGTTATTCATTCTAGTTCAATTGTCCCTATAACCATACCGTACTTCAATTTTTCTATTGTAAACTTCTTAGACCTCTTGATCGGTGTATGCGTGCTTAAAAGATATGGATGATTATTGATCTTGTTACTTTATTAAGGAAACGTTGTGAGGCTGACGAAGTAACTCTTTGATGGTAGTCGGATGTTTAGTAATTATTCGCTTGTTGGAAGAAAAACTAATTAATTGTGAATAAAACTGTTTTTAATGCAAGCCAATGCTTAGCGTAAATTTCATATTTATGCATGACTTTGTAAGAAAGAGGGTTGAGTCTAAGATTTCTTCGCACGAGGAAGTCCAAAGTCTAAGTGTGAGGGAATTTGTTAAGTCATAAATCATGCATTATTTTAATTATATTATATATATTATTTCGTCCAATTTACTTTATTTTATATATTTTTCAGGTTAAGGGTTAATGAAATAAAGATGAGAAAAGAAGACGTCGAAGTTCGGGTTTTAGTTAATTAGGGATTTTACAAACAAATTTATCAAGTCTTTCCAAAAAAAAAAAAGAGTTATAAAAAATAATATTTTCATATTGATTTATTTGGGCTTGGATTACTACTCCTAATTGAAGAGGGATTAGAAGACTTGGAAGGGAAGGAGCCCAAAGAAGAAAACCTTAGTAGAATGATACTATAAAACCTATCTCTCATGCTCTAAAACCCACACCCCAAAAACCCAAGCCTCCTTCACGCAACCACCTCATCTCATCCCATACCACGGCATCATCACTATCATCACCTCACCACCATTAATTTCACTAAGCCTCCACCACACTCCCTCATCATCTTACACATCATCACCATCATTGATCATCATCATCATCGATCATCGATCATCATCACCACATTTCACCATAATCTTCACGCCCAAGTGGTATTGAACAAGATATCTTTGGTTAGTTGTTAGGATTTTATTTTTAATATGGGTAAGTAGCTTTCTTATACTTAGTATAATCTATTTGAAACCATGCTAAATTAATTATTTTGAAACAAATTTTATACTTTATCGTCTAGTTGATTTTTATTCCATGATTCTATAACAATTAGTATTTATCGTTTATGATATTCGCGTTAGATTAATTAGAATGCATGCTAATTAGTTTAATACGAATTCATATGGTAGTTTAAAAGGTTTTAGTACGTAAAAGTTAGTCTTTTAGGCATTAGTATCACCCCAATTGATCATGAATGCCTCAAACTTATCTCTTTTAATTAGATAATCGTTATAGATTTTTATTAAATCAATTTGCTGGTAAATTAGTTACAAGGCGTTAGATGATGTTTTTCTAATACGTAATGCTCTAGTTTGATTAAATTCTTGCGCTGGTGTGAGGGTTATCAAAACTTGTAGGGTTTATATTAGGGGTGGATCTAAATAAATTATAATATAAGGAAAAACAGGGAAGATTAGCTGCTGGGTGTCTTCTACAGTCTAAGTCAAGGATAAATCGATTTGTGTGTTGATGATAAATATTAATTTGCATGGTGGATATAGATTATGGTGAGTATTTTTCATAAATTTGGTATCTTTGATAATGTTTGTTGCGTTTTAGTTAATTTTTTTAGTTTGTCAATTTAATTCTTAAATTTATAAGTTTTAATATAAATTTCGTTTATGCCCCCCCCCCCCACACCAAGAGAGTAGTCGTTTAGGAGAGTCTTGGTAACACTAGATCAGTTAGATTTTGATTTTTTCCTGATTATAATTTTCATATTTAATTTCTATTCTGTTTTGCCATTCATTTACCGGTTTGTTAAAAATTAGGTTAACAAACTTTCCTTATCTGTTTTTTTGTGTTTTAATCCAGTTTAGGGTTTATAAAGTATTCTAGTTTGCTGCTATTTTATTTTTATAATTTTTGGAAATTATTTGATAATTTTTCAAAATTATTTTGTGAATTGGATATGTGCAGAGGTTTTTTTTAAATAAATCTCAAAATTACGTTTTTAATTTTTATTTTATGTTTTTAGGGTTTTATTAAGTCTAGAAAATTATATCCTGAAATCTGGGCATTTGTGCTATTTATTTTTGTATTTATGCTAGTGTAGTTTATTCTTTCTCTAATTTCATATTTTATTTTCTGTTTTAATTTTTTGTTGTTAATTTTCTGTTTTAATTTTTTTGGATTTAGCTACATATAATTATGGAGTTATAAAGTTATAAACTTCCAGAATATTAGTTTGGATTACTTTCTGTAATTTTTAATACTAATTTTCTACTTGTTATTTGCTGTTTTAATTTTCAGTCTAATATTGTGTTATTATTTCTGTTTTCATTTTTCAGATTATTTAGAATAGCTATTTACTATTTTGTTTCCAGAATTAAATTTAGAATATTTAGGAGCAATATTAAGTATTCTTCCAAATTTTTAATTATTAAATTTGATTTATTTTAGTAATATAAAGAGAACTTATAATAAATTAGAGAGTAGTAAAATCATTTAGAATTAAGCTAGCTTGTTATCATAATCTTTCCTCGTGGAATCGATTCCTACTTTCCTATCCTATAAATATAATTTATAAATCAAAGTAGTCGTTTAATTTGTAGCTCTACAACAAGCTATACAAATTTTTGCGCCTGTGCCAGGGAAAGAAATAAGATTGTTAGTTTACTTCTATTTAATTTTACTACTTTTATTATTTTGTTTTAGCTCTAATATTTTATTTTTATAGTTTGTTTAAGTTTATGAGATTAAGGAGTGGACGCATGATCAAAGATGAAAAAGAGCATATATTGGAGGTGTTTGAAAGTGAAGAGATCAGGTGCGCTTAGCAGAGGAGATCCAACAAGAGGAGTCATGAGCTCATTTGCGTCAAGCCAATGACAGTAAACAAAGGCGCTGGTTGGGAGGCAACCCGACATTTTTTTTTAGGGAAGTATACATTTAATTCTACATTTGTCTTCATTATTATTATCTTTTTGCAAGCATTAGGGACAAGGTATGAATTAAGGGGGGGGGGGTTGCATACTACATTTAGTTCCTGCAGTATTTATTCTTAATAAAAAAACAAGTTAAATGTTTTTTTTTATTTTCTTATAAATAATGCATGATATGAGTTTATGCTAGGGTTGCTTGTTTAAAAAAAAGAATAATTATTTTATTAGCTATTTGTTGTTTATTCTTCTATGAGTGAAGACTTTTGAGTATGCTAGTTGTCATTTAGAGAAGTTTGAGTTAATCTTGATATATCTCTTTAATGAGCAACTGTAATGATTATCCATCTTATTTGGTCATGTTATATAACCGCTTCAAAGACAATAAAATGACCTAACCCATTTCCTGCACAATTGAATAAGTAGAATAACTCATTAAAATGGTGACTTTTCTTGTCTTATTAAAAAATAATAATAACAAAAAAAAAAACGAAAAGAAAAAAAGGATAGATTATCAACATGGGTAGGAGTAGGTGACTCAACACCTTTTCCTCTTAAGTTTAGGTCTTAAGTTGAGCCTTATGTCTAGAGTAACCCAAGATTGGAAGAGTCATGTCCCTTTTTGGGCCGTTCAATGACTCGTACCAAAACAACGGTCAATAAAAGAATGAAGATAATAAATTGTTTGCTCCAACCCCTCTATTCAGATGAGTATGAGACAGGGAGTGTTTAATTTCTAAGACCCTATATGTGCCTCAAATATATGCATAAGTGGAGTTTGAAAAAAAAAAAAGAAGAAGAAGAAGAAGAAAATTGCAAGGCAAGTCAAAATCAATTTCAATGAGTTATTCATTCTAGATCAATTGTCCCTATAACCATACCGTACTTCAATTTTTCTATTGTAAACTTCTTGGACTTCTTGATCAATGTATGCGTGCTTAAAAGAGATGGATGATTATTAATCTTGTTACTTTATTAGGGAAATGTTGTGAGGCTGATGAAGAATCTCTTTAATGGTGGTTGGATGTTTAGTAATTATTCGCTTGTTGGAAGGAAAACTAATTAATTGTGAATAAAATTGTTTTCAAAGCAAGTCAATGCTTACTGTAAATTTCATATTTATGCATGACTTTATTAGAAAGAGAGTCAGCATGTACATCGAGTCTAAGATTTCTTTGCACAAGGACGTCCAAAGTCTAAGTGTAGGGGAATTTGTTAAGTCATAAATCATGCATTATTTTGATTATGTTATATATATATTATTTCATCTAATTTACTTTATTTTATATATTTTTCAGGTTAAGCATTAATAAAATAAAGAGGAGAAGAGAAGACGTCGAAGTTCGAGTTTTAGTTACTAAGGGATTTTACAAGCAAATTTATCAAGGTAGTCATCACCACAAAAACCTATCTCTTTTAATTACTACTCCTAATTGAAGAAGGATTTAGAATGATAATATAAAACCTATCTCTTTTACTCTAAAACCCACACAACAAAAACCCTAGCCTCCTTCATGCAGCCTCCTCATCTATTGTAAACTTTTTAGACATCTTGATCGGTGTATGCGTGCTTAAAAGAGATGGATGATTATTGATCTTATTACTTTATTAGGGAAATGTTGTGAGGCTAATGAAGAAACTCTTTGATGGTAGTTGGGTGTTTAGTAATTATTCGCTTGTTGGAAGGAAAACTAATTAATTGTGAATAAAATTGTTTTTAAAGCAAGCCAATGCTTATTGTAAATTTCATATTTATGCATGACTTTATAAGAAAGTGGGTCAGCATGTAGGTCGAGTCTAAGATTTCTTTACATGAGGACGTCCAAAGTCTAAGTGTGGGGGAATTTGTTAAGTCATAAATTATGCATTATTTTGATTATATTATATATATTATTTCGTCTAATTTACTTTATTTTATATATTTTTCAGGTTAAGCGTTAAAAAAATAAAGAGGAGAAGAGAAGACGTCGAAGTTCGAGTTTTATTTACTACGGTATTTTACAAGCAGATTTACCAAGTCAGTCCAAAAAAACCTATCTCTCATGCTCTAAAACCCACACACCAAAAACCCTAGCCTCCTTCATGCAGCCTCCTCATCTCATCCCATACCACGGCAACATCACTATCATCACCTCACCACCATCAATTTCACTAAGCCTCCACCACACTCCCTCATCATCTCAAACATCATTGCCATCATTGATCATCATCATCATCGATCATCATCACCACATTTCACAATCATCTTCACGACAAGGTAGTATTAAACATGAAATCTTTGGTAAGTTGTTGGGATTTTATTTTTAATTTGAGTAAGTAGTTTTCTTATACAAGTATAATCTATTTGAAACTATGCTATATTAATTATTTTGAAACACGTTTCATGCCTTATTGTCTAGTTGATTTTAATTCCATGATTCTGTAACAATTAGTATTTATCGTTTATGATATTCCCGTTACATTAACTAGAATGCATGCTAATTAGTTGACTATGAATTCATATGATAGTTTAAAAGGCTTTAATACGTAAAAGTTATTGTCTTTTAGGTATTATTATCACCCTAATTGATCATGGATGGCTCAAACCCATCTCTTTTAGTTACATAATCGTTATAGATCTTTGTTAAATCAATTTGCTGGTAAATTGGTTACAAGGAGTTACGTGATGTTTTTCTAATACGTAATGCACTAGTTTGATTAAATTCTTGCGCTGGTGTGAGGGTTTAAGACTAGTAGGGTTTATATTAGGGTTGGACCTAAATATACTATAATATAAGGAAAAAATGGGAAGATTCGTTGGTGCGTGTCTTTTACAGTCTACGTTATTGATAAATCGATTTGTGTCTTGATGATAAATATTAATTTGCATGGTGGATATAGACTATGCTGAGTATTTTTTATAAATTTGGTATCTTTGATAATTATTTGTTGCGTTTAAGTTAATTTTTTTAGTTTGTTAATTTTAATTCTTAAATTTATAAGCTTTAATATAAATTACATTCCCCCACGACGAGAGTAGTCCTTTAGGAGAGTCTTGGTAATACTAGATCAATTAGATTTTGATTTTTTTCTGATTATAATTTTCAAATTTAACTTCTATTCTGTTTTGCCATTCATTTACCGGTTTGTTAGAAATTAGGTTAACAAAAGTTCCTTATTTGTTTTTTCATGTTTTAATCCAGTTTTGGGTTTATAAAGTATTCTAGTTTGCTGCTATTTTAATTTCGTAATTTTTGAAAATTATTTGATAATTTTTCATAATTATTTCGTGAATTGGATATGTGTAAGTTTTTATTTCAATAAATCTAAAAATTATGTTTTTAATTTTTATGCTATGTTTTTAGGGCTTTATTAAGTCTAGAAAATTATATCATAAAATTTGGGCATTTTTGTTGTTTATTTTCGTATTTATATTAGAGCAGTTTATTCTTCCTCTAATTTCATATTTTATTTTCTGTTTTAATTTTCAATGGTTAGTTTTCTGTTTTAATTTTTCTGAATTTAGTTACATATAATTTTGGAGATTTAAAGTTATAAACCGTTAGAATATTAGTTTGGATTACTTTCTGTAATTTTTAATATTAATTTCCTGCTTGTTATTTTCTATTTTAATTTTCAGTATAATATTGTGTTATTGTTTCTGTTTTTATTTTTTAGATTATTTAGGATAGCTATTTACTATTTTATTTCCATATTTAAATTTACAATATTTAGGAGCAATACGAAGTATTTTTCCATATTTTTACTTAATAAATTTGATTTATTTTAGTTTTATAAAGAGAAGTTATAATAAATTAGAGAGTAGTAAAATCATTTAGAATTAAGCTAGCTTATTATCATAATCTTTCGTCGTGGGATCGATCCCTACTTTCCTATGCTATAAATATAATTTACAAATCAAAGTAGTGGTTTAATTTTTAGCTCTACGACAAACTCTACAAATTTTGGCGTCGTTGCCAGGGAAAGAAAATAAGATCGTTAGTTTACTTCTATTTAATTTTACTACTTTTATTATTTTGTTTTGGCTCTAGGGTTTTATTTTCATAGTTTGTTTAAGTTCATGAGATTAAGGAGTAGGCGCATGGTCAAAGACAAAAAGTAGCATACGTTTGAGGTGATTGAAAGTAAAGATATCAGGTATGCTTAGCAGAGGAGATCAAACTAGAGGATCCATGAGCTCATTTGCATCAAGCTAATGACAGTAAACAAAGACGCTAGTTGGGAAGCAACCTGATGTTTTTTTTTAGGGAAGTATACATTTAATTCTACTTTGGTGTTCATTATTTTTATCTTTTTGCATACATTAGGGACAATGCACGAATTAAGTGGGGGGTGCATCCTACATTTAGTTCCTGCAGTATTTATTCTTGAAAAAAAAACAAAAAAAGATGTAAATTTTGTTCTTCAGTTTCTTATAAATAATGCTTGATATGAGTTTTTGCTAAGCTTGCTTGCTTTAAAAAAAAATGATTTTCTTAGCTATTTGTAATTTATTCTTCTATGAGTGAAAACTTCTGAGCATGCTAGCTGTCATTTAAAGAAGTTTGAGCTGATCTTCATATATCTCTTTAATGAGCAACTATCATGATTATCCATCTTATTTGGTCATGTTATATAGCCGCTTCAATGGCAATAAAATCACCTAACCCATTTCCTACACTATTGAATTAGTAGAATAACTCATTAAAATGGTGACTTTTCTTGTATTTTTAAAAAAATAATAATAACAAAAAATAAAGGACAAAAGGATAGATTACCAACATAGGTAGGAGTAGGTGGCTCGACACCTTTTCCTCTTAAGTTTAGGTCTTACGTTGAGCCTTATGTAAAGAATAACCCAAGCTTGGAAGAGTCATGCCCCTTTTTGGGTCGTTCAATGACTCGCACCAAACTAACAACCAATAAAAAGATGATGATAATAAATTGTTTGCTCCAACACCTCTATTCGGATGAGTGTGAGACAAGGAGTGTTTAATTTCTAAAACCCTATATGGGCCTCGAATATATGCACAAGTCGAGCTTAAAAAAAAAAAAGAAGAAGAAAATTGCAAGGCAGGTCAGAATCAATTTCAATTAGTTATTCGTTCTAGTTCAATTGTCCCTATAACCATATCGTACTTCAATTTTTCTATTTTAAACTTTTTAGTCCTCTCGATCAGTGTATGCGTGCATAAAAGAGATGGAGGATTATTGATCTTGTTACTTTATTAGGGAAATGTTGTGAGGCTGATGAAAAAACTCTTTGAAGGTAGTTGGATGTGTAGTAATTATTCGCTTGTTGAAAGAAAAACTAATTAATTGTGAATAAAACTGTTTTTAAAGCAAGCCAATGCTTAGTGTAAATTTCATATTTATGCATGACTTTATAAGAAAGATGGTCAACATGTAGGTCGAGTCTAAGATTTCTTTGCACGAGGACGCCCAAAGTCTAAGTGTGGGGGAACTTGTTAAGTCATAAATCATGCATTATTTTGATTACATTATATATATATATATATATATATATATATATATATATATATATATAT
>JACYFF010019584.1:70595076-70609219 GCA_017589665.1 Selenicereus undatus | reverse complement strand
TATATATATATATATATATATATATATATATATATATATATATATATTATTTAGTCTAATTTACTTTATTTTATATATTTTTCAGGTTAAGCGTTAATAAAACAAAGAAGAGAAGAGAAGACGTCGAAGTTTGGATTTTATTTACTAAGGGATTTTACAAGCAAATTTATCAAGTCAGTAAAAAAAAATGAATTATAAAAAAAATATTTTCATAAGGATTTATTTGGGCTTGGATTACGACTCCTAATCAGGAATTAGAAAACTTGGAAGGGAGGGAGCTCAAAGAGGAAAACCCTAGTAGAATGATACTATAAAACCTATCTCTTATGCTCTAAAACCCACTCACCAAAGACCCTAGCCTCCTTCACGCAGCCTCCTCATCTCATCCCGTACCACGTCATCATCCATATCATCACCTCACCGCCATCAATTTCACTAAGCCTCCACCACACTCCCTCATCATCTCACACATCATCGCCATCATTGATCATCGTCATCATCGATCATCATCACCACATTTCACAATCATCTTCACGACAAGGTAGTATTAAACATCAAATCTTTGGTTAGTTGTTGGGATTTTATTTTTAATTTTAGTAAGTAGTTTTCTTATACAAGTATAATCTTTTTGAAACCATACTAATTAATTATTTTGAAACAAGTTTTATAGTTTATTGTCTAGTTGATTTTAATTCCATGATTCTGTAACAATTAGTATTTATCGTTTATGATATTCGCGTTACATTAACTAGAATGCATGCTAATTAGTTTAATATGAATTCATATGATAGTTTAAAAGGCATTAATACGTAAAAGTTATTGTCTTTTAGGTATTATTATCACCCTCATTGATCATGGATGGCTCGAACCCATCTCTTTTAGTTTGATAATCGTTATAGATCTTTGTTAAGTCAATTTGCTGGTAAATTGGTTACAAGGCGTTACGTAATGTTTTTTTAATACGTAATGCTCTAGTTTGATTAAATTCTTGCACTGGTGTGAAGGTTCAAGACTAGTAGGATTTATATTAGGGTTAGACCTAAATATACTATAATATAAGAAAAAATGGGGAAGATTTGTTGGTGGATGTCTTCTACAGTCTAAACTATGGATAAATCGATTTGTGTCTTGATGATAAATATTAATTTGCACGGTGGATATAGACTATGCTGAGTATTTTTTATAAATTTGGTATCTTTGATAATTATTTGTTGCGTTTTAGTTAATTTTTTTATTTTGTCAATTTTAATTCTTAAATTTATAAGCTTTAATATAAATTGCGTTCCCCCCCCCCCACGAGAGTAGTCCTTTAGGAGAGTCTTGGTAATACTAGATCAGTTAGATTTTGATTTTTTTCTGATTATAATTTTCAGATTTAACTTCTATTCTGTTTTGCCATTCATTTATCGATTTGTTAGAAATTAGGTTAACAAAAGTTCCTTATCTGCTTTTTCATGTTTTAATCCAGTTTTGGGTTTATAAAGTATTCTAGTCTGCTACTATTTTAATTTCGTAATTTTTGAAAATTATTTGATAATTTTTCCTAATTATTTCGTGAATTGGATATGTGTACGTTTTTATTTTAATAAATCTAAAAATTACGTTTTTAATTTTTATGCTATGTTTTTAGAGCTTTATAAAATTTTGTTATTTATTTTCGTATTTATATTAGTGCAGTTTATTCTTTCTCTAATTTCATATTTTATTTTATATTTTAATTTTCTACGGTTAATTTTCCGTTTCAATTTTTTTGAATTTAGTTACATATAATTTTGGAGTTTTAAAGTTATAAACAGTTAGAATATTAGTTTGGATTACTTTCTGTAATTTTTAATATTAATTTTCTGCTTGTTATTTTCTGTTTTAATTTTCAGTCTAATATTGTGATATTATTTTTGTTTGTATTTTTCATATTATTTAGGATAGTTATTTACTATTTTGTTTCCATATTTAAATTTAGAATATTTAGGAGCAATATTAAGTATTTTTCCAGATTTTTACTTAATAAATTTGATTTATTTTATTATTAGAAAGAGAAGTTTTAATAAATTAGAGAGTAGCAAAATCATTTAGAATTAAGCTACCTTATTATCATAATCTTTCCTCGTGGGGTCGATCCCTACTTTCCTATGCTATAAATATAATTTATAAATCAAAGTAATGGTTTAATTTGTCGCTCTACGATAAGCTCTACAAATTTTGGCGTTGTTGCCAGGGAAAGAAATAAGATCGTTAGTTTACTTCTATTTAATTTTACTACTTTTATTATTTTGTTTTGGCTCTAGTATTTTATTTTCATAGTTTGTTTAAGTTCATGAGATTAAGGAGTGGGCGCATGATCAAAGACAAAAAAAAGCATACGTTTGAGGGGTTTGAAAGTAAAGAGATCAGGTATGCTTAGCAGAGGAGATCCAACTAGAGGATCCATGAGCTCATTTGCATCAAGTCAATGACAGTAAACAAAGGCGCTGGTTGGGAAGCAACCCGATGTTTTTTTTTTTAGGGGAGTATACATTTAATTCTACTTTTGTCTTCATTATTTTTATCTTTTTGCATGCGTTAGGGACAATGCATGAATTAAGTGGGGAGGTGCATCCTACGTTTAGTTCCTGCAGTATTTATTCTTTGAAAAAAAAAACAAAAAAAGATTTAATTTTTTTTTTGATTTTCTTATAAATAATGTCTGATATGAGTTTATGCTAGGCTTGGTTGCTTTAAAAAAAAATGATTTTCTTAGCTATTTCTCCTTCATTCTTGTATGAGTGAAGACTTCTGAGCATACTAGCTGTCATTCAGAGAAGTTTGAGTTGATGTTCATATATCTCTTTAATGAGTAACTATCATGATTATCCATCTTATTTGGTCATGTTATATAACCGCTTCGAAGGCAATAAAATGACTTAACCCATTTCCTACACTATTGAATTAGTAGAATAACTCATTAAAATAGTGACTTTTCTTGTATTTTTTAAAAAATAATACAACAACAACAACAACAACAAACTCCCAGTTTGGGTCCCGTTTTCACGGGATCTGGGGAGATCCAGCTGTAGGTAACCTTACCTCTACCGGTATTCCTACCCATAGAGAGGTTGATTCCATACGACCCACGAAAAATGGTTTTGGAAAAAAAAGCTTATAGTGAAAACGATTGCAAGGCCAAATACCGAGTAAGCGAAAAAGGGAGAAAAAAAGGGGTCGGATAGCAGATACAGGGGGTGTAGAGACATACCTGAGCAAACCATGGGCGCTTAATGCCTTCACAACCCAGCAAAACACGACCTGCAGACAAACACAAACGGACAAACCTACCCACCCTACACCGCCTAGGCTACTACCCCCTACGACGGCAATCCCCTACAATCTGAGACCTTAATCTTGGCCTGCCACAGCCTCCTATCCTGAGCCATGTCCTCCGTAAGACCGACAACTCTCAGATCCTCTCTAACCACTTCTTCTAGGCTCTTCTTCGGTCTACCCCTCCCTCTCTTACCACCGGGAGGGTTGATCAACTCACACCTACGGACGGGGGCGGCCACACTTCTCCTCTTCACGTGGCCGAACCATTTGAGCCTCGATTCCCTCATCTTCTCCTCTATGGGGGCCACTTCAGCTAAACCCCTGATTTCTTCATTCCTTATTCTATCCAATCTCGTGAAACCACACATCCACCTGACCATTCTCATCTCCGCGACCATCAACCGTTGAACCTGCGTCTTTTTTAGAGGCCAACACTCTGATCCATAGAGGACCGCCGGTCTAACTACCATCCGGTAGACTCTGCCTTTCAAACCCATGGGCACTCTCTTGTCACACAGCACCCCTGATGCTGACTTCCACTTTTGCCAGCCCGCTCTAATCCGCTGGCTAATATCCTCATCAATGTCCCCATTTTACTGGATGATCGAGCCCAGATACTTAAATTTTGCGACCTTCGGTATGGCCCTCCCATCCAGTACGATTTCTCCCCCCTATTCTGTCCTCCCGCTGAAACAACAGTGAAGGTATTCCGTTTTCGACCTACTCAACCGAAAGCCCCTAGCCTCCAGCGTATGCCTCCAACTCTCCAACCTGTCGTTCACCCCCTGTCTAGTGACATCGATAAGGATGATGTCATCTGCAAAAACCATGCACCAGGGCACCTCGTCCTGGATTCCTCTAGTGAGTTTATCCAACACTAATGCAAACAGAAACGGGCTTAAAGCGGAGCCCTGGTGTAGGCCCAAACTAACAGCGAAGTCATTGGAGACCCCTCCCGGAGTCCTAACACTCGTCCGCCCTCCCTCGTACATATCCTTGATTACCCGAATGTATGCGGGCGACATCCTTTTCTCTTCTAAACACCTCCACAAAACCTCCCTAGGAACTCTATCATACGCCTTCTCCAGGTCAATGAACACCATATGAAGATCCACCTTTCTGTCTCTGAACGTATTTTTTAAAACAATAATAATAACCAAAAAAAAAGAAGAAAAGGACAAAAGGAAAGACTACCAACATAGGTAGGAGTAGGTGGATCGACACCTTTTCCTCTTAGGTTTAGGTCTTAAGTTGAACCTTATGTATAGAATAACCCAAGATTGGAAGAGTCATGCCCCTTTTTGGGCAGTTCAATGACTCACACCAAACTAACAGTCAATAAAAAAATGATGATAACAAATTGTTTGCTCCAACACCTCTATTCGGATGAATGTGAGACAGGGAGTGTTTAATTTCTAAAACCCTATATGGGCCTCGAATATATGCACAAGTGGACCTTGAAAAAAAAAAGAAGAAGAAAATTGCAAGGTAGGTCAGAATCAATTTCAATGAGTTATTCGTTCTAGTTCAATTGTCCCTATAACCATATCGTACTTCAATTTTTCTATTGTAAACTTTTTAGACATCTCGATCAGTGTATGCGTGCATAAAAGAGATGGAGGATTATTGATCTTATTACTTTATTAGGGAGATATTGTGAGGCTGATGAAGAAACTCTTTGAAGGTAGTTAGATTTGTAGTAATTATTCGCTTGTTGGAAGAAAAACTAATTAATTGTGAATAAAACTGTTTTTAAAGCAAGCCAATGCTTAGTGTAAATTTCATATTTATGCGTGACTTTATAAGAAAGATGGTCAACATGTAGATCGAGTCTAAGATTTCTTTGCACGAGGACGTCCAAAGTCTAAGTGTGGGAGAATTTGTTAAGTCATAAATCATGCATTATTTTGATCACATTACATATATTATTTCGTCTAATTTACTTTATTTTATATATTTTTCAGGTTAAGCGTTAGTAAAACAAAGAGGAGAAGAGAAGACGTTGAAGTTCGGGTTTTATTTACTAAGGGATTTTACAAGCAAATTTATAAAGTCAGTAAAAAAAAATGAATTATAAAAAAAAAATATTTTCATAAAGATTTATTTGGGCTTGGATTACTACTCCTAATTGAACATAAATTAGAAGACTTGGAAGGGAGGAAGCCCAAAGAGGAAAACCCTAGTAGAATGATACTATAAAACCTATCTCTTATGCACACACCAAAAACCCTAGCCTCGTTCACGCAGCCTCCTCATCTCATCCCATACCACGTCATCATCCATATCATCACCTCACCACCATCAATTTCACTAAGCCTCCACCACACTCCCTCATCATCTCACACACCATCGCCATCATTGATCATCATCATCATCGATCACCATCACCACATTTCACAATCATCTTCACGGCAAGGTAGTATTAAACATGAAATCTTTGGTTAGTTGTTGGGATTTTATTTTTAATATGAGTAAGTAGTTTACTTATACAAGTATAATCTATTTGAAACCATGCTAAATTAATTATTTTGAAACAAGTTTTATTCTTTATTGTCTAGTTGATTTTAATTCCATGATTGTATAACAATTAGTATTTATCGTTTATGATATTCGCGTTACATTAACTAGAATGCATGCTAATTAGTTTAATATGAATTTATATGATAGTTTAAAAGGCTTTAATACGTAAAAGTTATTGTCTTTTAGGCATTATTGTCACCCTAATTGATCACGAATGGCTCAAACCCATCTCTTTTAGTTAGATAATCGTTATAGATCTTTGTTCAATCAATTTGCTGGTAAATTGGTTATAAGGCGTTAGGTGATGCTTTTCTAATACGTAATGCTCTATTTTGATTAAATTCTTGTGCTGGTGTGAAAGTTCAAAACTAGTAGGGTTTATATTAGGGCTAAACCTAAATATACTATAATATAAGAAAAGACGGAGAAGATTCGTTGGTGGGTGTCTTCTACAGTCTAAGTTATGGATAAATCGATTTGTGTCTTGATGATAAATATTAATTTGCATGGTGGATATAGACTCTACTGAGTATTTTTTTATAAATTTGGTATCTTTGGTAATTATTTGTTGCGTTTTAGTTAATTTTTTTAGTTTGTCAATTTTAATTCTTAAATTTATAAGCTTTAATATAAATTGCGTTCCCCCCCCCCCCGCAAGAGAGTAGTCCTTTAGGAGAGTCTTGGTAATACTAGATCAGTTAGATTTTGATTTTTTTCTTATTATAATTTTCAGATTTAATTTCTATTCTGTTTTGCCATTCATTAACGGTTTGTTAGAAATTAGGTTAACCAAAGTTCTTTATCTGTTTTTTCGTGTTTTAATCTAGTTTAGGGTTTATAAAAAATTCTAGTTCGCTGCTATTTTAATTTCATAATTTTTGGAAATTATTTGATAATTTTTCAGAATTATTTTGTGAATTGGATATGTGCAGGTTTTTATTTTAATAAATCCAATAATTAAGTTTTTAATATTTATTTTATGTTTTTAGGGTTTTATTAAGTCTAGAAAATTAAATCCTAAAATCTAGGCATTTTTGTATTTATTTTCGTATTTATATTAGTGCAGTTTATTCTTTCTCTAATTTTATATTTTATTTTCTGTAGTTAATTTTCTTTTTTAATTTTTCTGAATTTAGTTACATATAATTTTGTACTAATAAAGTTATAAACTTGCATAATGTTAGTGTGGATTACTTTCTGTAATTTTTAATATTAATTTTCAGCTTGTTATTTTCTGTTTTAATTTTCAGTCTAATACTGTGTTATTATTTCTCTTTTTATTTTTCAGATTATTTAGGATAACTATTTACTATTTTGTTTCCAGAATTAAATTTAGAATATTTAGGAGCAATATTAAGTATTTTTCCAGATTTTTACTTATTAAATTTGATTTATTTTTTAGTAATATAAAGAGAAGTTATAATAAATTAGAGAGTAGTAAAATCATTTAGAATTAAGCGAGCTTATTATCATAATCTTTCCTCGTGGGATTGATCCCTACTTTCGTATGCTATAAATATAATTTATAAATCAAAGTGGTAGTTTAATTTTTAGCTCGACGACAAGCTCCACAAATTTTGGCGTTGTTGCCAGGGAAAGAAAATAAGATCGTTAGTTTACTTCTATTTAATTTTACTACTTTTATTATTTTGTTTTAGCTCTAGTGTTATATTTTCATAGTTTGTTTAAGTTTATGAGATTAAGGAGTGGGCGCATGATCAAAGACGAAAAGGAGCATACGTTTGAGGTGTTTGAAGGTAAGGAGATCAGGTATGCTTAGCGGAAGAGATCTAACTATGGGATCCATGAGCTCATTTGCGTCAAGCCAATGACAGTAAACAAAGGCGCTTGTTGGGAGGAAACCCGATGTTTTGTTCGGAAAAGTATACATTTAATTCTACTTTTGTCTCCATTATTTTTATCTTTTTGCATGCATTAGGGACAATGCATGAATTAAGTGAGGGGGGTGCATCCTATATTTAATTCCTGCAGTATTTATTCTTGGAAAAAAAAAACAAAACAACAAGTAAAGATATTTTTTTCATTGATTTTCTTATAAATAATGCATGATATGAGTTTATGCTAGGCTTGCTTGCATAAAAAAAAATTATTATTTTGTGAGCTATTTGTAGTTTATTCTTGTATGAGTGAAGACTTCTGAGCATGCTAGCTGTCATTAAGAGAAGTTTGAGTTGATCATCATATATCTCTTTAATGAGTAACTATCATCATTATCCATCTTATTTGGTCATGTTATATAGCCGCTTCAAATGCAATAAAATGACCTAACCCATTTCCTACACTATTGAATTAGTAAAATAACTCATTAAAATGGTGACTTTTCTTGTCTTATAAAAAAATAGAAAAGGAAAAAAGGATAGATTACCAACATGGGTAGGAGTAGGTGGCTCGACACCTTTTTCCCCTTAAGTTTATGTCTTAAGTTGAGCCTTATGTATGGAGTAACCTAAGATTGGAAGAGTCATGCCCCATTTTGGGCCGTTCAATGACTCGCACCAAACTAACAGTCAATAAAAAAATGATGATAATAAATTGTTAGCTCCAACACCTCTATTCGGATGAGTGTGACACAGCGAGTGTTTGATTTCTAAGACCCTATATGGGCCTCGAATATATGTACAAGTGGAGTTTGAAAAAAAAAAAAAAAGAAGAAGAAAATTGCAAGGCAAGTCAGAATCAATTTCAATTAGTTATTCATTCTAGTTCAATTCTCCCTATAACCATACCGTACTTCAATTTTTTTATTGTAAACTTCTTAGACCTCTTGATCGTTGTATGCGTGCATAAAAGAGATGGAGGATTATCGATCTTGTTACTTTATTAGGGAAATGTTGTGAGACTGATGAAGAAACTCTTTGATGGTAGTTGGATGTTTAGTAATTATTCGCTTGTTGGAAGGAAAACTATGTAATTGTGAATAAAACTGTTTTTAAAGCAAGCCAATGCTTAGTGTAAACTTCATATTTGTGCATGACTTTATAAGAAAGAGGGTCAGCATGTAGGTCGAGTCTAAGATTTCTTTGCACGAGGATGTCCAAAGTCTAAGTGTGGGGGAATTTGTTAAATCATAAATCATGCATTATTTTGATTATATTATATATATTATTTTGTCTAATTTACTTTATTTTATATATTTTTCAGGTTAAGCATTAACAAAATAAAGAGGAGAAGAGAAGCGTCGAAGTTCGGGTTTTATTTACTAAGGGATGTTGCAAGAAAATTTATCAAGTCTGTCCAAAAAATAAAATGAACTATAAAAAAATATTTTCATAAGGATTTATTTGGGCTTGGATTACTACTCCTAATTTAAGAGAGATTAGAAGACTTGGAAGAAAAGGAGCCCAAAGAAGAAAACCCTAGTAGAATGGTAATATAAAACCTATCTCTTATGCTCTAAAACCCACACACCAAAAACCCTAGCCTCCTTCACACAGCCTCCTCATCTCATCCCATACCACGACATCATCACTATCATCACCTCACCACCATCATTTTCACTATGCCTCCACCACACTCCCTCATCATCTAAGACATCATCATCATCATCGATCATCATCACCACATTTCACCATCATCTTCACGGCCAAGTAGTGTTAAACATGAATTCTTTGGTTAGTTGTTGAGATTTTATTTTTAATATGAATAAGTAGTTTTCTTATACTTAGTATAATCTATTTGAAGCCATGCTAAATTAATTATTTTGAAACAGGTTTTATGCTTTATTGTCTACTTGATTTTTATTCTATAATTCTATAACGATTAGTATTTATCATTTATGATATTCACATTAGATTAATTAGAATGCATGCTAATTAGTTTAATACGAATTCATATTATAGTTTAAAAGGTTTTAATACATAAAAATTATAGTATTTTAGGCATTAGTATCACACTAATTGATCATGGATAGCTCAAACCCATCTATTTTAATTAGATAATCGTTATAGATCTTTGTTAAATCAATTTGCTCCTAAATTGGTTACAAGGCGTTAGATGATGTTTTTCTAATACATAATGCTCTAGTTTGATTAAATTCTTGCACTTGTGTGAGGGTTATCAAAATTAGTACGGTTTATATTAGGGATGGACCTAAATAAACTACAATATAAGAAAAAACGGGGAAGATTCGCTGGTGGGTGTTTTATTTTTATAGTTTGTTTAAGTTTATGAGATTAAGGAGTTGGCGCATGATCAAAGACAAAAAGGAGCATACGTTTGAAGTGTTTGAAAGTAAAGAGATCAGGTATGCTTAGCGGAGGAGATCCAATTAGAGGATCTATGAGCTCATTTGCGTCAAGCCAATGACAGTAAATAAAGGCGCTGATTGGGAAGCAACACGATGTTTTTTTTTAGGGAAGTATACATTTAATTCTACTTTTGTCTTCATTATTTTTATCTTTTTGCAAGCGTTAGGGACAATGTATGAATTAACTGGGTGGGGGATGCATCTTATATTTAGTTCCTACAGTATTTATTCTTGATAAAAAAAAAACAAAAAAACAAGTAAATTTTTTATTTTCTTATAAATAATGCATGATATGAGTTTATGCTAGGCTTGCTTGCTTTAAAAAAAAAAAATTATTTTCTTCGCTATTTGTAGTTTATTCTTCTATGATTGAAGACTTTTAAGCATGCTAGCTGTCATTCAGAGAAGTTTGAGTTGATCCTCATATATCTCTGTAATGAGTAACTATCATGATTATCCATCTTATTTGGTCATGTTATATAGCCGCTTCAAAGGCAATAAAATAACCTAACCCATTTCCTACACTATTGAATTACTAGAATAACTCATTAAAATGGTAACTTTTCTTGTCTTATTAAAAAAATAATAATAACAAAAAAAAGAAAAAGAAAAAAGCATAGATTACCAACAGGCATAGGAGTAGTTGGCGCAGCATCTTTGCCCCTCAAGTTTAGGTCTTAAGTTGAGCCCTATGTATGGAGTAACCCAATAATGGAAGAGTCATGCCCCTTTTTAGACCGTTCAATGACTCGCACCAAACTAACAGTCAACAAAAAAATGATGATAACAAATTGTTTGCTCCAACACTTCTATTCGGATGAGTGTGAGACAGGGAGTGTTTAATTTCTAAGACCCCATATGGGCCTCGAATATATGCACAAATGGAGTTTTGGAAAAAAAAAAGAAGAAGAAAATTGTCAGGCAAGTCAGAATTAATTTCAATGAGTTATTCATTCTAGTTCAATTCTCCCTATAACCATACCGTACTTCAATTTTTCTATTGTAAACTTCTTAGACCTTTTGATCGGTGTATGCGTGCATAAAAGAGATGGAGGATTATTGATCATGTTACTTTATTAGGGAAATATTGTGAGGCTGATGATGAAACTCTTTGATGGCAGTTGGATGTTTAGTAATTATTCGCTTGTTAGAAGGAAAACTAATTAATTGTGAATAAAACTGTTTTTAAAGCAAGCCAATGCTTAGTGGGAAGCTTGTTTTGGATCATGGCACTACGCTCTTCAGTGAATGACACAGTCTCATACATTTTTAACTTTCTTTTATTTGACAAAATCTCTTTAAAAACTCATAAGAGGGCATTTTAGACAAGACATCGATAAATAGAATATTAGACAAGGCATCGGTGAATAGAATATTAATTTAAACTTTGTTTAAGGTCTCTAAAAGCTTTCAAAATTGCAAATCAAGCTTAGGCTTAGCAACTTTTTGAGGGAAAGGCAAAGGCGGAGAAAATGGTTTTGGGGAAGTTTGTTTAGGATCCTTAGGAACCTCATTGACATCATTCTTAACAAATTTGGGGAAGCTTAGGTTGACCTCCTCTTAAAATCATGGCATTACATTGCTCCCTAGTGTTAGGCCTAGGCTTACTAGACGTATACCAGAGGGTGTAGATAAAGAGCGAGCTTGTTGGGCAGTATGAGCTTCTCACATCTTATTGTGGGTAGTGAATACATCAATCTCATAGGCTAATTAATTGATACATGCATTTTTTTTATTATACCATTAGCATGCTCTCCATCATGGCCTCTAAATTAGACTTTTGGGAAGCTTATTGTGGAAAACGAGGCTTTTTAAACCTAGGGGTGGTCTAGCATTCATTTGAGGCACGGAAGGTTTAGACTTATATGAGAAATTTGGGTGATTCCTACAACTAAGATTATAGGTATTGGAATAAGGATAACTAGTCAGTCTCGGGTTGAAGTTGTTGACATAATTGACTTGGTCAATAGTATAAGGACTTCCAAACTTGGCAATTGGCGGTCAAATGGTCAATGCAACCACAAATTTCACATGAAGGGAGACAGGCACTTGAACTAGCAGCATTCGCATTCAAACACTACAATCTTAGAGTCATAACGTTATTTTAGCAGAAAGTAAAGTAAGAGCATCAACTTCTAACTTACCTCCAATCTGTTTGGGGTGGCCTCTCTCGTTAGACTATTGATAGTTGTTGAGAGTCATCTCTTTATTCAAATTATAGGCTTTCTCCTTCATCTTGTTCATCAAGGTGCCAATCGCCACCACATTAATGGTTGACCGTATGGGTTGAGTGACTCCATTATATAAGGTTTGTACTATAATCCACTTTTTGAGTCCACGGTGAATGCATAAATGCAATAAATCCTTGAACCTTTGTAACACCCCTAACCCTAGGGCTAGTGATATTAATGTTTTCTTAAATTCTGGGGCGAAACTGATAAAATTTCTCCTAAAAACTGACCGTTTTCTAGACTTAAAGTCTTATATTAGATTTCCGCAATGAATAGAAGCATAAAAGAACACCAAAACAAGCTCAACGGCTACGCATCGGAGTCCAGAACTCTATGGGCTACTCACCCAGAGTATACCAAATAATAAAGTTCAATAATAAAGAAAGAAATAAAAGATATAACTCAACGGATCACACATCCAAAGTACTAGGGTTTACATCCCAGAAACATAAATAATCCAACGAAAGGTGGCTAACTAATCAAATTGTTGTCTCACATGGTCATACAGAGCGACTTCTAAACAATATTCATTACATGAATCCAACTACTTTGTTTACGTGCATTTATAGCTCTAGGGATACATCATATTATATCATTTAACTTGTAAGTCTACCTATATATGTGTACACATAATACCTTTTCGAAGCAAGGGGAAGACTCCAATTTGACTTACGTAAGTCAACTTCTACCTGTCACATTAAAAACCTGGGAAAGGGAAAATAGAGAGAGGATGGGCTACCACACGCTCAATGTGTGCTCCTCAACCCTGAGAAAAGTAAAACAGTTGCATGTAATACTTTTAAGTAGCAAGTGCATCACATATATACACTACTATTATTGTATTAGACAAAGAGGATTTCAAAGAAAACTTCATTCTTTCATAAAACAAATCCGCTAAGGCTAATAATCACATTTAAGTATCCATAACTCGTCAATTTTGTCATTTGAGCTTATATTCAAGTAAAGCAACTCAACAAAGTTAGGAAAGGAAAAAGGAAACCTCAACAATGTGTTTAAAACCCAAATAACCTACTTCACCTTAAAACGCAAAGTTTATGTACGAATTTGGATCATTTGAGAATTTTCGCTCTTTTCTGAATTTCTGAATAAATAAACTAAGAATTCTAAACATTTTATTCACATATCGGAAAAGATCATTTATTTTGGCTTAAGGTTTTGTAATGTGCTATTTAGGGGAGATCGTCACTCGCCCTATGTGAGATTGTTACTCACAAATCGCATTTTCCCCATGGTATAACACAACATAACATTTGGTCATACACATCTTGGTAAAGAAGCTAGGGGCAGTCTCTGACCTCGATATTGTCCTCTTTGGGGGAAAATAGCTCACGCCTTATCCTGCATCTAGTCCCCACCCTCAAGGTTTTATCACGCATCACATTTCATGGAACCTTACCCTCATCAAGGACTTCTAGGGTTCCCACTTCTGAGTTTATTCCCTAGGTTTGGCCACTTAATAAGCACTACCTTAGCCATTTTTATTCAAACCAAATCGTTTTCGTTATTAAAGCTCTTGCCACAACCAAGTAAAGGCTTTTTCTACCCTCAAGTAACTCACAAAGTCGTTTCATTTCAATGATTCGTTCACAAAACCATAAATATGCTTGTTAAGTTAAAATAATTTCCATAACCGCAATACTATTTTATAACTCTTTGCCCTTAAACGATAAGGTCGCTTAAGATTATTTCGTGTTCACAAATCTAAGACTTTGAAATAATTTATTGCCTTCAAATACGAAAATCGCTCAAGGTTATTTCGAGGTTCACTAACCCAAGACTTCACTTTCGAAGAGTTTGCATAAAT
>JACYFF010019584.1:70577987-70590076 GCA_017589665.1 Selenicereus undatus | reverse complement strand
TATATATATATATATATATATATATTTATATAGACACACACACACATGTGTAAACATATAGATATATACACACACACACACTCCAATATACACTTATATATATAGATATATGTGTGTGTGTGTGTGTGTGTGTGTGTGTACACACTCTTTGAACATTATGTTACTCAGTTCAAGCAACTATTTCAACTGATTTAATTCGTTAACGATTCAGTTGAACCGTACCTTAGTTTAAAAAGCATCTACAAACAATGTAGTCTTTTTCAGAATCGTTTTTTCAAACCCTTTTTGGCTTCAGTAGTTCAGCAAATTCATTTTCAAACTAATTTTAGTTTCTGTAATTCAGCATAATCGCTTTACAATACATACATGAGCTTATTTCGAGAACCGAAAATAAGTCAACCGCCTGAGCTCCCTCCTTATAGCGCCTCCCACAAACAATGCTCAAAATCCACTCAATATTTCAACCTAAATATGAGCCTCACAATTCGGCTTTAATTCAACATCTCCATTATTCAACTTTCTAATCGAACGATTCAGGATTTTCCGAATTATCATGCAACCACGTTATCAACTATACATACTCAAAAATCAGCATAACGACAAGGCTAAAATATGCACTTAAATCAACATCAGTAGCATTCAGTTCTGATTCAGTAGTTTCGGGAGTCACCCACTAACATGTAAGGTTGTCCAACGCAACATAAGTTTTCAAATTATAATCCTAACTTAGTTCATCCCTAAAACCAGCTTATTACAATCGAATTCCACAATCAAATACATGCAATTAGGGAACTAAACGATCCATCCAAAAACATCGAAGAACTTTGCAAAATTAATAATAATTAGGGAATCGAGAACCGCCCACCTCTCTTCCAGCCTTAGGACCCGATTTAAGGGTTTTGGATATGCTGGAGCCCAAAAATCGCCTCCTAATTCGCTGCCCAACTCAGACCTGAAACAGCCCCCTTTCAGTCCCGGTTCTGCGGTTGTTTGTGTTGATTTCGGCCTGCCATTTTCCCCTTCTTGTTGGTGTTCTTTGCTGCAATAATCTACTCGATTTATAGGAGATTGAAGGTGGGTATAAGGCAGAAGGAGGGGGCTAGCTTCGGGCACGCGTTTGGTGCCTCAATTCTTGGCAGATCGGACCATAAACGTGGTTCAATCTGCCTATTTTCCCCCTGAATTTGCAGTAGAGCGTTGAGTGATTTTGGGGGAAGGTTGAATATGGCGATGGAAGCTAGGCAAGAGAAAGAGAGGGTCGGGTTCTTCTGGGGAAGAGGATGAAGTTTTCTGTTGTTTGTCTTTTGAGGAGGAAGAAGAAGCCAGGGGGGTAGCAGCAGTAGAAGCAGTCGGGGGTTTGTCGTGGGCCTGGGCAAAAGCGGCATCCCCTTCTTCTTCTTCTTTTTTTTTTCCCCTTCTAGTTTGTCCAATCATCTAACATTACTCAACCCAATTTCGTACCTCTTAGTCTAAATTCAAACGTTAATGCTAACGCTTGTTAAGACTATTGTAAACTATCAAAACTAACAATAATAATAATTTTTTAATAAAATTATCACTTAAGCAAGCACATCAATATTAATTTAACTTTAGCTAAATAATAAAACACAATTTCGTACTGACATAAGGTAGAATAATCAGCTTAAACTTAAAAATAAAGAACACAGATATTACAAATGCTCTCAAGCCTCATAGAGCGTCTCGTCTTCCCTCTGAGCAAAGACGGTAATTTGATTCCTCAAGCTTGCCATCTTGCTAGGTGGGAAGAATTTGTCAAGAAATGTCTTTGTGAGCTCTTCCCAAGTAGTGATCGACCCTGGGGGCAATGAATGGAGCCACACCCGCACCTTATCCTTAAGTGGAAAAGGAAATAATCGAAGGCGGATGGCACGGAAGAAACTTCATTGATTTCAAAGTATAACACACCTCGAAAAAGACTAAGAGGTGTAAATTGGGATCCTCCATTTGGAAACCACCAAATTATTCGTGTTGCACTAAGGAGATAAGAGTCAGCTTAAGCTCGAAGTTCTGAGCTTCTACATTAGGATGGGTAATACTGGATGTGATGCCTTGGACCCCTGGGGTAATGAAATCTCGTAGTGTCCTTCTTCGATCTTTATCTAGGAATCGAGTTTGTATGGGATTGAACTTCACATAAAAGGGAAAGATCCTACAAGCTCCAACACAAACACTACCAAAGCAAATACAAAATTAAAAAGAAAAATGCTTGAACAATCTTTTAATGACTAACTCAATATTTGACATTTTGGTCCCCAGTAGTGGCATCAAAAACTTGACATGCATCGCAAGCACGCAAGTGTTATAGTCTAGATTAAATATCATCTATAGGGACCAATGCAATCGATCGAGTTTTATCCTTCTAAAATGCTAAGAGAAATAAGTAATCAAATGTATTTTTTATCTAACCTAGATGAAAACTATGCAAACAATAGGATATCTATCACTTAAAAAAAAAAAAAGAAGACAGCCTCAAGGGATTTGTTTTTCCTTCAATGTGTTAGATCTATGAACGAAGCACGTGCTTTTCTCTAGTTTGGATGATTCAAAGGATAAAAACCAAACATAATTCAATATTTTCTCTCAAAATAAACAGAATTACTTAAATTAATCCAATTATTATTCTTTCAAATGCTCTTATTTTAGTGTAAGTTAAAGATCTTGATTGTCAATTTTCCTCTCAACATGCAATTCTGTTTCATGGACCACTAAGTTAAGTCTCTTGTTAATCTAATAATGGGTTTCTCTTTTCAGTACTTCACCCTACTATCTAGTTTGATGCAAGCAATTTGGCCTAAATCACTCATAATCAATCAAAACACAAGACAGATTCAATCAACCAAATAAATCAAGCAAAAGATATTGATAGTGATAGGAATCTAACAACATTGTTTGGCTAGCACATCACAAGACTAAAAGAACTACTCACTCATGCTCATTGTAACTAAAATCAAAAGTGTTCAAACAAAACATGAATCTAACTAGATCAAATCTAAATGGAGTTTAAGAAATAAAAGAGAGAAAAATGCTTAACCACAATGGAGATTGTTCAAATGATCTTCCAATCTTCAAAGCATGCACTTACAAATTCCTTCCTGAATCTTCTTTTTGCTCCAAGTGATTAGAAAGGGATGAACTAAGGGGAGAGAATGGTGATAGCATGAGTGGAGACGTCCTACTAAGTAGTCGAGCACGTTTTCAAATAGCAGCAACCGAAAATTCTCAACCATAAAAATAGGAGAAAACCAAGAGGCATGGTAGTTACAGGCCACCACGGATCGTGGCCTCCACCACAGAGCGACCATGGTGGCCTTTGTCTCTGAGTTCCTTCTTTCTTGTTTTCCCCACGGACACATGTGACTGGGGGGTTCGTGGTGAGTTAAACATCATCCATTTAAGGATCAATGCTAGATCAAAAGGTCTCAGAACCTGCAAAATACTTTAAACAAGCATACCCAAGCGTAAAATGGGAATATGAATGTAAATCATACTCTAAGGCACGCAATCCCTTAAGAAATGCTAGCAAATGACCAAAACAATGCACATTCTAAGCACTTATCATGCATCAAGCCAAGTATAAAGAAACAAGGACAAAGGAAAGAAAGCTAAGCCAAAGTGGGTGAACCAGGCCACGTTCCCCAAGCATGAAACACATGCACAAAAGTAAGATGATAAAGGAAGAAAAGACATCAAAAAAAGAAGTCGAACCCGACTGAATTCCACCACTACATGCATAAACAAGCACATGCATTGTCATGTACAAAACAACAAGTCGTAGACAAAGGCATAAAGTAAAGAGGGGAACCCGGCCGGGTCTCACCTCATAAGGGCTTTGCCAATTGCATGAAACAATCACAAGAGAACAACAACAAAAGGAAAAAAACAACGAGCCAAAGCAAAAGGGGACCCGGCTGGGATCCATCTTCGCATGCGTCCACAATGATCATGCATGAATCAAAGTGCAAAATAATCACAAAAAGCAAAACAAGCAAAGCCAGAAAAAAAGGTGTTTGGCTGGGTTCCCCAAGGCATGCAAGATATCAAATAAAGTCCAAGCTCTTTAATCAAGGGGCATGCAAACAAAAGGAAACAAAAGAAAGTAGGACCATAGGGACCAGTCAAGTTCCAAAAGGAATCAATCTTACATGCACCAACATTTTCTAGCAAAAGACAAGCAACAAGAGGAAAAACAAAGCAAAGGCTAAAGAAAAAGGGGACAGGTCGGGTTCCCCAGGCAAGAATAGAAATCAATAAGAAGCAAAATTTAACCATCAAAGATGCTTGCAAACAAGAAGACGAAATGAAAGAATATGCCATGGGACCGACTAGGATCCTTGGTGCTTTAACATGTATTACTATTGGAAGAATATCAAAGAATAGAATCCAAAGCTTATTAATCCAACTAGCAAACAAACAAAGGAAAGGAGTCCACTTGCAAAAAAGAGGGGCCAAAACGATTATTAGTTCAAGGTTTAGAAGATGTTCAAGTTCAAAATTCAGTAGACCGACAAAAAAGGGCAACCTGGTGCACAAGCATCCCTCGTTCACGCAGGGTCCGGGGAAGGGGCAGCACCCTAAGGGGTGAATTGTAGGCAGCTCAACCTAACTTTGTCAGTGGCTAATTCCACTGCTCGAAACAGTAAACCGACAAAACGTCCGCTAAACTAGCTTAAGGTTAACATCAAAATCCGCTAGATTGGCAAAAGATCCCCTAAACCGACGAAAGGTTAATATCAGTACCCGCTAAACAAGCGAAATGTCCATTAGACAGGTGAAAGGTCTGTTAGACTAGGAAAAGGTTTGCTAGACCGGCGAAACGTCAAACTTAAAATCCGCGAAACTAGGGAACGATTAACGTCAAAATCCACTAGATCGGCAAAAGGTCGAATTCAGAATCCGCTAGACTGGCGAAAGCTCCGCAAACCAGCGAAAGATCTGCTAAACCCGTGAAGGGTTGATAGTAAGCAAAAAAAATAGTCGAATCAAGTAAGCACAAGTGCGACTTACTTGGCCCTTAGCCTTACTCAGGCTTGATCAAAGTAGGGTCTAACTGTAGATGCTTAAAAATAGCATCTCCAATTTTATAAAATACCCGATGTCGAAAATTATACCCGCACCCTACACATTTGGGGGCCAGCAAAGTAACCCAAAAATTCGGAGTCCAACAAAAAGTAAAAAGAGGGGGGAAAAAAAGAGAGAAGAAAGGAAAAAGGAGCATAGGGCCCAATAGGCTTGGCCCGGCTCAAAACCCGTCCGAGTTCCTTGCACGGAACCCGACCAAATTCTTTACATAAGAAACTCTCAGGTCCTACTCACGTTGAGCAATTCAAACTCTCCTTTGGAGAGTTTGATCTAAATATGGCACTTATTCAGATTAAGTCTACTAGGAGTTGAAATAGGAATAATTTTCCTTAGGTAATTCAGCCAATTTTGTGCGCTATAAAAAGGGGACTACCCCCTAAAGTTAATCACAATGAAAAATCCGAGTGAAGATCAGAAAAATTAGAGAGACATACTAGTGAGAGGCTGAAAAATTTGAGACAGAATTTGAGCGAAAATACTCCAACATTCAAGAGGCATCGAGTAAGAGATTGGTTAATCCCTAAAAGCATATTCTTTTGCTAGTTCTCAGGTAAATCAGGTAGGTCATCCTGATGGCAAAATCGAATCTTTACTTCACTATTTCTCTTTACTTTCCTTCTCTTTAGTTTATTTAATTTTGGCCTTGATAAAGATATAATCTTTAGTTAGTTTCATCCCTACCTGTTGTAATATTTTGAAGTGTTTTAATCCCTTTAGACTGACATTGTGTTTTGATTTCTATTATTTGAGAGACTGATTCTAGTATGTCGAGTTATTTTACGTGTAATTAGATTTTAGTTTCCCGTATTAGCTAGTAGAGGTCGTTGATGATGACGGCGATGTGATACATTCCAACATGGCATCGTACATTTGCCCCCGAATTTGTGGTTCATAGGGATCTATTGTCCCTACAGTGTCCCTTTTGATTATCGCTCGCTTCAACAAGTGAATTTGGTTTGCAACTTTCTCCTACAACTTACTTGCGGCTCTATTAGGTAATGTTACTGTTTTATTTTGCATTTATTTTCTTTTCATATTGGAGCAGCAGAAGTTCGTGGTTCATGACTGCATCACTGTTTGGGCTGGGAACTGGACCCAGTTTTGACCCGAGTTCCTGGATCAAAGCTAACTGCCCAATTCCCTAGATCAGGCAATCAACAATGCCTTAAACCATACCAATAGACTGAACCTGGTTTTGGCCCAAGAACTGAGGTTCCTAGATCTGGTCTAGTTTCCTAGTCCAGTCCACTTATTCTGCCACAAGTTGATCACTTTAATAAAACATTAAAAATCAATTTTGAATTCAAATACCTAGCAAGTGACTCCAACTATTCATTGGAGAATCACACCTGGCAGAGTGAACACGAGGATGTGATCCTTAGAAATAGCAGTCAAGAACATCAACAAAATAAACATTTATTATGAGCAAGGTTAATAGCAAAATTTCACATCATTGATAACCAATGTTAGTGTAAGCAATCAAAGCTCCTGCTAACATAAAGCAAAATTTGACAACAAAAATATTCAATTGACCAAAATTTAACATAATTTAGCCAACCCAAAAACTCTCTACTGCTGTTGACAATCCATGTGGTCCTCACGAATATTTCCAAGCTGTAAACAAAAATAAAAAAATAAAAAAATAAAAAAATAAACAAACCAACATCAACCACAGGCCACCTGACATCTCTCTGCTATAAAAACCAAGTTTAAGAGAACATCACATAAAAATAGATTAGAAAGCAGAACAGACATAAGTAACATGAAAACACATTCAATTATCAGAAAAAAGGAAGAAGAAATTACATTACTAGCTTAGCACTGCACAAAGGGTTGTCAGCTACACAATTGGATTCACAGGACCTAATTGCAAAAGATGCTTCCTGGCCAGGGGAATTCTCTCAGTGCTTTAATTTAATCAGCTTAGCTATCATAATTGCTGAGCAAAACCAAGGTTGCTAGCAAGGCAGCAATTGCAGTAAAAGCTTGAGTGAGAAATCTAGGTGACAATCTGAGGGTAAAGTAGACCAAAAATGGTCAAGCTTCAAGGCACAAGACCACAATAAAAAGGCATAAGAGAGAAAGGGTTGCCCAGTGATTGAATATGGAAGGAACAGCAGCCATAGACAATCCAAGTGGAAAAGACAGCGAATCTGACTGGGAATGAGGATGAGGAAGTGACTCATAATATAGCACTGCAGCTATGGAGACACTCCACAAGTGGCAGGAGGAGAATGTCAGGTAGGTGGCATCTCTACTTGGCAAATGAAGTAGAGCAATCAGCTCAAGCAACTGGGGTCAAATCTTTGACAGCAAGCCACCTATTTGGGATTCTTTTAATTTGTTAAAGCTTAGTAATGCTGGATTTAAACCCAGTTGTGTGACTCTAAACATTGTCAATGGAACAGAAATTGTTACACTAGTTGCTTAATTTGTGAAATTAGCGGTTGCTTTTTGGAATCCCTGAATTATGTGATGTGAGTTGGGCTTAGAGTGCCACACCACCATTAGGTGTTTTTCATGGTTTCTTTCAAAGAAATTATGGATGAAATGTGTAGTTCTTCTGAAAGATCTACTGTTCACTGTGCATTTTGAAACAGCAGAGGCCAGAGATGAGCTGTCGAAAATTAGTGTGTTCTTTTGCAATATACCTGTACAGTCAATCCCTTTTCTGAGGACCTACCAGTAGATAAATGTGGTGTCAACAAAGCTCTTAAGTGGGTTCAATTGCCAAACATGAACAATACACATTGGCAAGTTTCATCTTTCGGCAAGTTGGCTAGTCTTAATGGGATTGGAGTGACAGAACTATCGTAGAAAGTGGAAGTAAATAGCATTTTGCCCAACCAGATTTATATTGAAAATGAGAAGGGCGATCTCATGAAGTAATGTGTTGCCTTCAAGTGCAGCCCATAATGTTTGATCAAAGGCTAATGGTCATATTCTTTGAAATACAAAAGAGATTCTAGAATAAAGCTGGGGTACTCAAACACTATCCCCTCCCCCCCCCTCTCCTCTCCCGGTTCTCCAGAGTGATGTGCCTGTGACGACAATTAAGTGGTGTGTCAACTGGCAACAGAAATGAGAAGCAGAAGGAGGTTGTTGATAAGGACGGAGATGCAAGCAGAAAAAAAGAGGCTAGTTCAGTAAATGTGCTGGAAGAATAGGAAGCTAAGGGATTGTTAAGAGACTTGGTGAGTTGTTACGTACAACTGTAACCAACTGTAAAAGCGGGTTAGAAGGTCGTATTTTGGACGTATCTGCATATTTTATCAGAAGAGAGCTTCCATGCTCATCTGATTTCTCTCTCTAAATTCTTGCTTCTCTATCTATCTTCCTTTCTTGCTGTAGCATAGCACAGGCAGTCTCAACTGAGGGGAGAGGGGTCACGATTAGCATTTGGCTTTTTTGAGTCTGGTATTTTTCATCCAACCCATTCAAGAATGTTCTTGTTGTTTAGACAATGCAGCCAGGAAATTTGTTATTTCAGTTGTAACCATGGTGATCTTCGGAAAATCATTCATAGCTTCGAGTTCCAGCCACAAGCTTCTCATAGCAGTGTAGTAGTCACTCACAGAATTTCCATCCAGTTTGAGTGCATAGACATCCTTGATCAATCTATACTTTCTCGAACCATTGCTAAGAGCAGATCTCTTCTCGATGTGTGACCAAATTTCAGAGGCAGATTGAACGTACACAATAGATTGACTGATTGAGCGTGAAACTCCATTCATCAACCACGAACCAAATAATTGCAGGATTCCCACTGGTCGGCCTTCACTGCGTCATCAGCAGATTTAGGAATTGTGCCAAGCACAAATCCAAGCTTGTGTTTGGTGGACAAGGCTAACTCCATTGAACGCTTCCAGGTTCTATAATTCGATGCACGAGCCAATTTTTCTCGGATGGATCTGCGTAGTTGTTGCGATTTCTTTCGGCAGACATTGTTGATCAGAAGCAACAAATTGCACCAAATATCCACATAAAGCAATCAATCTCAGAATCAAGTGTGCAGCAATGGGAATTGCGAAGCAATCTCAACCTTACTTTGATCCACTCAAATCAATAAATCGAAAAAAAATAAAAAAAAAATCTTTACAGAATCGCAAAGTGAATCTCGATCTCAGATTGGTATCCAGAGATTCTCAAACCCTAGCTTCCGCTCTAATGATCTCGAATGACTAACGCTTTTGATACCATGATGAATTACGCAACTAGGATCAAATAGATCAGCAACGAGAAAGGAAGATAGAGAAAGAAGCAAGACTTTAGAGAGAGAAAGCAGATGAGCATGGAAGCTCTCTCAATCTCTCTTATTCTGAGAAAATATGAAGATACCCTCCAAAAAATACAACCTTCTAACCCCCCTTCATAGTTGGTTAGAATTGTACATAACAACTCAGCAAGTCTCTAACACCCTTAGCTTCACATGCTTCACCACACTGTGATCACCTCGCCCCTTCCTTTCATGCCTTCATGACAGCTATGCAAACACACTGTGATCCTACCTTTTTCTCTGAAGCTGTGAACGAACAACAGTGCTGTGATGCAATGAATTCAGAATTGAATCCCTTAGAAGAAAATGGTAGTTGGCATACACTACCTTGCCATCAAATAGGAAAGCTGTTGGCTGCAAGTGGCTTTACAAAACCAAGAATAGATCAGATGGGACAGTGGAAAGAAAGAAAGCTAGACTTGTTATACTCGGTTGCAACCAGCAACACAGCATAGACTATGATGAAACTTTTGCTCCCATGGCAAAAATGACAACACTAAGAACTTTGCTAGCAGTAGCAGCAATGAAAGGCCAGAAAACTTTTCAAATGGATCTAATGCATTTTTGCATGGAGACCTAGAGGAAGAAGTACACATGACCTTGCCTTGAGGCTTTGCCAGGTTTGGATAGAATTGCAGCTCAATCCACCTCCACATAACCTACAAGGTGGAGAGTCAAAGTCTGCAAATTAAAAAATCTCTCTCTGGGCTGAAGCAAGGTGCTCGACAATGGTTTGCAAAGTTGTCAACTGCATTCGTGACTTTTTCGATTCAAGCAGTCTAAGGCATACCTTGATACTCAATTTCATATGAAGGATTTGGGGACATTGAGGTATTTTCTTGGCCTTGAAGTGGCTCATTCTGATTAAGGCATTTTATTACTCAAAGGAAGTATGCTTTAGACCTACTTCAACACATGGGAATGATGACTTGCAAGCCTTTGAGAGTACCATTGGACTCACACTCTAGGCTAATGGCAGATTCAGGACAACCAATGATAGATCCTGATCAATACAGAAGATTAATTGGTAGATTGATCTATTTGTCAATCACTAGATAGGATACTTCGTACAATGTGCAATTAGTCAGCCAATTTATGCAACTCCCTACTGCTAAGGTTTGGGATGCATCTTTGCATGTAGTGAGATATATCAAGCATGCACCAGGACAAGGTATTCTCATGTCCAGACACTCAGCATCCACTCCGTCATCCCATTGCGATTCTGCCTGAGGAAGTTGCCCCATGTCAGGTCTACACAGGATTTTGTGTGCAACTTGGAAAGTTTCCTGTATCTTGGAAGTCCAGGAAGGAAGATCTTGTCTCTCAATTTTCAGCCAAGTCAGAGTACAGGGCAATCGCAGTAACTTCTGACATTACATGGTTGTTAGCTTTACTCAAAGATATGAATGTGCCCAATCTGGAACTAGTTCAGCTTTATCAAAGGTCCTCTGCACAATGCCTCTAACCCTGTCTTTAATGAGCAGACCAAACATATTGAATTGGATTGCCAGTATGTCAGAGAGAAGCTCAAAGCTGGATTAAGTCAGAACTGCCTACACTACTTCACAAACTCAACTTGCTGACATTCTCACAAAAACTGTTCCTGCAGATCAGTATATCAGGCTTCTAACCAAGTAGGTCTTGAATAACTTCCGACCCCAACTTGAGCGGGAATGTTGAAGAATACGAAGCTAATGGATTGTTACAGACTTGTTGAGTTGTTATGTACAACTGTAAGAAACTATAAAAAGGGGGTTAGAAGGTTGTATTTTTGAGGTATCTTCATATTTTCTGAGACTAAGAGAGAGGTACCATGATCATCTGATTTCTCCCTCTAAACTCTTGCTCCTCCCTCTATCTTCCTTTCTAGCTACTGACCTATTTTATTCTAGTTGCTTAATTCATCAAATGAGGCACATTCTTCTCGCATTGATGGACAGGGTTAAGCAAGCATTCACTGGTCAGAAATAGTTTAGATACTAGAACTATTCCCTTTGTTCATAATAAGGGTTGGGTTAGACAATACGTCAATGTTCTTTATCGACAATGTTGTTTTCATTGTTAAATTATTTTATTAGCTAAATACTTTTTGTATCTATTGAATTTTTTTTTGGGGGGGGGGGGTTATGTAGGTGCCATTTTACATATACTATTTAAAGTCTATTGACGACAAATCTAAGTAATTGACTATAGAGAAGATGAAAGTCTTTCGGGGTGTAGAGAGCTAGAGACAGAGAGAATTGTATGCATGCTGAAAGACACAATGAACTAAATGTAGTTAATGTCTGAGGAGAATAAACAAGAAAGGAAGTGATGTATGCGTCAAGGGAGAACACTACCCAAGCCAACACACATCAAAGGGGAGTCAAAAACCAAGCCTTAGTCACGGCCAAGGGTGGCACGGTCGTGCCTCAGGCTTGCTTTTTGACTCCCCTTTGATGTGTGTTGGCTTGGGTAGTGTTCTCCCTTGACACTAATATGATGTATGTGTCAAGGGAGAACACTACTCAAGCCAACACACATCAAAGGGGAGTCAAAAACCAAGCCTTAGTCACGGCCAAGGGTGGCACGGTCGTGCCTATATGCACGGCCACACCGTGCCACTTTGCTGTCCACGGAAGTTAGAAAAAGCAAGCTAAGCACGGTTTGAAGGTTTTTGTTGCTAGCTTTGATTCTAACCCTTTTGGTGATGTATAAACCGTGGAAATGGATG
>JACYFF010019584.1:70560806-70577977 GCA_017589665.1 Selenicereus undatus | reverse complement strand
CTTTGATTCTAACCCTTTTGGTGATGTATAAACCGTGGAAATGGATGAAAATGGAAGTATTTGAAGTGGAAGAATGGGGGGATATGAAGGATATGCTAAGTGAAAGTAATTAACTTAAGAATTCAAGCTAATAACTTCACTTAGAAACCGTAGGATGCAAACTAGGATAGGTAGAACTAAACCCTTGGATTGGATACAGAATCACCACCAATCTTTGAGTTTAGGGCCCTTAAGCTTGATTAAGATACAGAAACACCACTTAATCAAGATTAAGACTCACTTGAACACCACTTAGTTTGGCCTAAACTAAGATAAGCAAGCAAGGATTTAAAGGGGAGAAAGCAATTGCTCTCAACTTGAGTTTTCATTCAACATAGGTTATGTTTGAAGCCATGGCCGTGGGGTGCTTTTAATGAGCAGCAAAAATGGCCTAGCTAACTAGCAAGCAAACGTTTCCCCCTTTCCTTACTAGGGAGGAAAAGTGTTAAATGCTTAATTACAACCGGTTTGCACTAAACAAATTACAAACATGCTTACCTAATACTAATACATCAAATCATGAATCTAAACTTTGTCTAAGTCAATTATACATCAATTAAACTCATGCTTAGACATAATACAAGCTGAAAATGATGCTAGAGACCATGTGACCAGCCGAAATTCCTTGGTCACTTTTCGGCTAGCCAATCAAAATGAAGAGACATGATTTCTTGCTTTGCCTTCCCATTGGTTGTTCTTTCCCATGCAACAACCAATCCTAGGTGACCTTGGGTCGTGTGCCAAGCTTGGGAAGTGTGCCAAACTATCTAGAGAAGGAGGGTGGCCGGCTGTTTGATGAGGAAATAAACCGGCTCTCTTGAACCGGGTTCAACTCGTGGCTGGCTGGTTTTGAGGCATCAATTTAGCTTAGCAAAAGTGGTCATGATTTGGGTTTTAAACATGGGGGGGTATTTTTAGGATGTGTATAATCCCCCCCAACCAAGAAATCAAGGTTAGAATGTGTTTAAGTGGGGTAATCAAACACAAACTTTAAACCGTGCATTTGGAGGGCAATCTGGACCAGTTTGGCAAAACTCCTTGATTCTTCATCCTCTTGTCTGCATGATTTGAAATCATTGCTTGGACTTGATTGTAGACTTCTTGAGGATTCCAAAAATGCAAAAATTCATGACTCAAGCCATGGTTAGGCCTAAGTAATGAGATTGACAAAACCGGGCATTTTGATGCATGCTAGCCCGTGAACACTTCCTTGAACATCATGGTCATTTTGAAGCAATGCTTGCAACTTGGAGTGTGGTATGGACCTTGAATGAGTTGTTGGACCTTCTTCTTTAGCAATGGTGGTGGGGACTCCATCAGGAAGCAAACTGAAAATCAACAATCACAATGCCCAAGCAAATACGACTGAACTGAACTGAACTGAACTGAAGCTAGCAAGGAAACTGGAAGGAACAAGGAAAGCTGAACTCAATCTTGGTTATAGTCACACCACCAAGATGAATTCAGGGCCCTTGGTGCTAATCGGGATACAATCACAATACCAGATTAACAACCAAGACTCACTAGGACACCACCTGCAATGGCCACTTTACAGGTTAGCTAGAGAGAGTTTGAGAGGACAGGAACTATGCTCAACTTCATTTAATCAACAACTGTATAATGCGTTATAAGATCACGCCTTTTATACTCAGCCTAGCTCTCTCTCTTAACGGCTAAAACAGAAACTAAATCAAACCAAAAACAGTAAGCAAGTTCAAACCAAAACAGCCTAAAACCACCAGTCTAATCTAATCTTTGACACCTAATTTCATTGCTAATCTCCATTATTCAGCTGTCAAGCCTTTGTAGCATCCAAGTACTGCTAATGATGGTCTTAAGAAGCCATTTGCAGTTGCTGATCAGGTGATTTAGCCCCAGGTAGACAGCAAGTACAGCACCCTGAAATCCATTGGATCAAAGGGAATTTCATGGCTGTTTGAGCTGGATAAAAGCTGAATTTGCAGGATCTGATTCTGCCACTTTGGGGTCTTCTTTGGTAATATTTTAGACACCTAATCAAGCCATCAAACGAGTCAAACCCTTGCTGCAAGTGAGTGTCAAAGTTGACTTCCCCAAAACTGGCCTGCTGCTATGCTACTGGGCAGGGCTAATGCTGTTGTGTTCACCTTCAAAACAAGTGGAGCAACTTGATTCATTTGTTAGCCATTGTGTGACTCTGCAAATGAGCTAAGCTACTCCCAAAATACTGGACTTGAACCTTACTGGACCAAATAGCAAAACCAAGACTGAGTTGGTTTGCTGGGAAGATCACAGTAGCTAAACTCTTGGCTTAAAACTTTTTGGAGCAATGCTTGAACATCTGGACTGGGGTTGGTCGGTTGATTTTGATTGTTTGAAAGGGAACGTCCATCATCCTCTCCTTGTTGAAGAGAATTTGACCTCAAATTCTCAAGGAGTACATCTTCAAGATAGGGGCTTAAGTCAGGTACATTGAAAGTAGCAGAAACCTCTCTCCTGCGAGTTCAACCCTATAGGCATTGTCATTGATCATCTCCAAAATTTCAAAAGGACCATCTGCTCTCGGACTCAGCTTTGACTTTCTTTCATGAGGAAACCTCTCCTTTCTCAGATATACCCATACCAGGTCCCCAGGTTGGAAGACAACCTCCATTCTATGCTTGTTGGCTTGGGTCTGGCAGCTAGCATTACTCTTCTCAATCTTTTCCCTTACTATGTCATGCAATGCTTGAATCTCCTTCATCCTCTGTTGAGCCTCAGCACTTGGCTTACCTTCAATGGCCCTTGGAATTAAGCCCCTTGGAGTCAATGGACCAACACCATAAACTATTTTGAATGGAGACAGGCTATGGTCTTGTGAGGAGCTCTATTGTATGCATACTCCACATGAGGCAGAAACAAGTCCCATGCAAATCATATTTAATCAAGAGTTTTTCAAACTCTCGAGTGTACTCCTCAACATACATGTTTCCTTGGGTCAAACTATGTAACTGAGAATAATTATCTTGAAGGTAAGAGGGGGGCTAAGAACTTGTTCTTGAGCTTGGACTTCATTTTAGCCCAAGTTCTGATCTTACTCTTCCTCTTCTTGGCTCTCTTGTCACAGAAGTTGGTCCACTAGAGAGATGCATATTTTCTCAGTCTCAAGGCCACAAGCTTGACATCCTTGTCTTCTGGATTGTCCTTGTAATCAAAGACCCTCTCAACCGTGTGTAACCAGTCAAGGAACTCATCAGGATCTAGCCTTCCCTCAAATTCCGGAATCTCAATCTTTATTTCAACGCTAGATTGCTTGTGATGATGCCTTCTACCTCTCCTCTGCCTTGGTTCAGAATCACTTTCTGATGGATCTCACCTTACACTTGCTAAGAATGGAGGGGAGTGTGAGGTTCGGATGTGAGTGAAAGAAGAAGAGGTGTAGGATAGTTTCAAGTGCCTTCAAGAGATAATCCAATGGCGCCACTCTTGTTGAACACTAGGGCAATCTCCTTAGATCAATTGGGATACAGAATCACCACCCAATTGAGATAAAGAGACCTAGACACCACTTAAGTTGCCAAACTTAAGATATAGAACTAGGAATTTGGGAGAGACAATGCTCATTTGTATTTTCAATTTGACAAAAGACCCTTACAAATGGAAGAGAGGGGGTATTTATAGCCCAACACCTCCCTTCACTCGGCCAAGGGCTGCAAACAAGCTGAAAATTGACTAAATGACTAAGCCTAGGCTAGATTACAAGTACAAGTTGATAAAACAAGTGATCTAGCCTAACCTTGACACCTCAGTAGCTTAATTAATCTCAAAATTGAGGTGTCAAGCATCTAACAACCTTAGTACAGCAGCTTAGGGCCTTGAACCAGCCATTAATGCAAGAGTACACTCCAAAATTAAGGTGGCAGCCGGTTTCACTTATTACCCGGGTAAAAGGATTTTCTTCCTTCTTTGGCTGGATAAAAGCAGCACAAGCCGGTCCCTTAACTCAACTTTAGGGCCATGATTTGATAAATATTTAGATGCCTTTTCATGCCCTAAAGTTTGACAAAAGTTGGAGCTAAGTAGGTCAACCAATCAGATGCTTCTTTCGGACTGTGCTGGATTGCGCCCGGCAGTGCATTGCTTTCGGTTTTGGCTTGGTTGACTGACCAAATGAGTTCCAAATGCCTTGCAAAATGTCTTGTTGAAAAGCTGAGATCTTAAGCTTTAAGGGGGTGGTGCATGCAGGAAATTTCCCCCTCTATATTTTGCTCCAACAGAGAAACAAAACCGGGCCAGAAACGGTATGAACTGGACAGTTCTTCTTCTTCTTTGCACAAGTGATTTCTGACCATGGCATGAACTTCCTTAACCGTCTTGGGCTCCAAAACAGTGGAAGGATCATTGGCAAGGGTTATAGGAGGCTTGGTTGGATGGTCCCCATCACTTTCACTCGAGGAAGTAAAGGGATTGCCTTTACTGTCAGCCACTTTCTCATGTGATTGCTCAGAAGAGCGATAAGATTCGAAATGTAAGGCCCTCATCTTGTTTTTGAGAGATTCCCCAAGTTCTTTCTTGAGGTACTCGTTCTGTTTCTCAAGGAACTCATAGTTCTTCATTAAAGTCTCAAATTTCTCTTCTAGTGACATACTGCCACTCATCTTGCCGATTCTGAGCAACTGGTTCTTTGTGGACTATGTGTTTGGTCTTGAGGGTCGTGTTTCGGTTAAACGTTCAGGCCTTGGAGAGTAGCTTATGTTCTGATAGCAAATATGATGGAGAATAAGCAAGAAAGGAAGCAAACTGAAAATCAACAATCACAATGCCCAAGCAAGTATGACTGAACTGAACTGAAGTGAAGTGAAGCTAGCAAGGAAACTGGAAGGAACAAGGTAAACTGAACTCAATCTTGGTTACAGTCACACCACTAAGATGAATTCAGGGCCATTGGTGCTAATCTAGATACAGTCACACCACCAGATCAACAACCAAGACTCATTGGGACACCACCTGCAATGGCCACTTTACAGGTTAGCTAGAGAGAGCTAGAGAGAGTTTGAAAGGAAAGGAGCTATGCTCAACGTCATTTAATCAAAAACTGTATAATGCATTACAAGATCAGGCCTTTTATACTCAGCCTAGGTCTCTCTCCCAACAGTTAAAACAGAAACTGAATCAAACTAAAAACAATAAGCAAGTTCAAACCAAAACAGCCTAAAACTACCAGCCTAATCTAATCTTTGACACCTAATTTCATTGCTAATCTCCATTATTCAGGTGTCAAGCCTTTGTAGCATCCAAGTACTGCTAATGATGGTCTTAAGGAGCCATTTGCAGCTGTTGATCACGTGATTTAGCCCCGGGCAGATAGCAAGTACAGCACCCCGAAATCCATTGGATCAAAGGGAATTTCATGGCTGTTTGAGCTGGATAAAAGCTGAGTTTGCAGGATCTGATTCTGCCACTTTGGGGCCACCTTTGATAATATTTTAGACACCTAATCAAGCCATCAAACGAGTCAAACCCTTGCTGCAAGTGAGAGTCAAAGTTGACTTCTCCAAAACTGGCCTGCTGCTGTGCTACTGGGTAGGGCTAATGCTTCTACGTTGACCTTCAAAAGGAGCGGAGCAACTTGATTCATTTGTTAGCCATTCATTTGTTAGCCATTCATTTGTTAGCCATTTGTGACTGTGCAAATGAGCTAAGTTACTCCCAAAAGACTGGACTTGAACCTTAATGGATCAAATAGCAAAACCAAGACTGAGTTGGTTTGCTAGGAGGATCACAGTAGCGGAACTCTTGGCTTAAAACTTTTTGGACCAATGCTTGAACATCTGGACTGGGGTTGGTTGGTTGAGTTTAATTGTTTGAAAGGGAAGATCCATCAATATCCTAACAAATAGAGTTATAACATTTGGCAAAGCATAACGAGCCACTCAATTTTACATATAATCATAGAGATTTCATCATGGTCTGAAAAATTCTAATATCTTATTTGTGCTTGAATCTGTGACCGAAAATTGATAATTGCTACTGTAGTTGTGCATAGACCTACACAAGCTGTAGATGTTCTGGAGGTTATCTGTAGAAACTAAAAAGTTTTTTCTTCACTAGTTCATGAAAACTAAGCATTTTCCCAACAATAGATCCATATAACAGAATATTAAGACAAAGAAAGACTTTCGTGGTTGTATAAAGGAAAGCTTGTTGTCCCCAGCAGGCTTGCATTAGATTGATCTTAGAAGGCACATGGTTCATAATCTAAGTCTCTATTGAGAAGTTACAGCATTGCTGTAGTTTTTCCTCCTGCTTTTGTTAAATGGCTACTGTTGTGCATCAATGCATCCTTATCCAGTGTTTCTTCGGTGATCTGCATAGATTCTTCCTTGCCAAGCAAGGTTTGAAAGAAGTTGACCCTGTGTCCCTTTGGATTTTTGTTTCGGATGTGGAATATTTTCCCTAGAACTTGAAGCTTATTGACATCAATAAAGGGTGGGACTGAGTTTTGAAGGGGGTGGGATTTTAGATACCATCCAATGTAAAAGAAAGAGGGGTTTGTTTTTGCAAGGCAAACTATAAGAAAGTCACCCACTGAAATGATTCAGAGATGTCAGCACCAAGTTTCTGAGGAGAAGCGTGATATCATGGTGGTGATACTAAATCTCAAATTCTTATGACCAGGATGCCAAGAGAAGAAAGAAATCAAAACTCACAAATTAATCAAATCTTACACTGATTGATTGACTATTGGTTTTTTCCTGATATTTTAGCCCCCCCCCCCCCCCCAAAAAAATGGGGACCATAATTGATTGAATTGACTCTTCTTGAAAAGATTGCTTCACCAATGGGAATGCTAAATTGGCATGCTTAAGGTCCTATTCGGCAAAATTAGCTATTTAGGTAGCGGATAGTGGTTCAAGTAGCGGATAATTGTTTAGATAGCATATAGCGTTTCTACTTTAGCTGTTAGCGGATAGCTATTTAGATTAGTGGTTGAAACTAACGTGTTCGGTAAATTTAGCTGTTATGCTAGCTGATTAATGTAAATTGACATAAAAAGATATAGATAATTTCCAAAGATAAAATTTTTAAAGGATAATTTTTCGCGAAAAAATATGAAATGCTACTTCTAATGTCAAACGTTAGTACTATTAACTTTTCAAAAATACTGCATAAAACGCTACACACTACTTGAAATGCTAGTCACAACACTAGTTTACTGAACACTAAAAATTAACTAATTAGTGTATTGACCTGGTCAAAACACTAAACGCTACCCAAAATGCTGTTACCGAACACGGCCTACGATACATCTCTCTTGGATCATAGATGGCAACTGGTAAAGTATGTACTATTTTCTCCTCAGATTCATAGAGCTCCAATGTTTATCTTACCCCAGCACATGCACAACGAAATTGAGAGCTTGCCAAGATTTTCTCCAAAGTGAAAAGCATATTACCAAAGCCACTCTTTAGTTGGCATTTGGTTATCCCAGCTAAAAGAACCAGGGCATTACGTATCAAGGGATGAAAAACATAGCCCAAACATTGATAACATTAACAGTTGTAGACAGCTCCTGAGTAGGAGGACAAACCAAGTTTATGGGTGTGATAGTTATGGACTGTGGAGAGTATATCAAAATGAAATGCTATTTGGGATTCCATTGTCCAGCAAACTATAGCATTAAAAATATTCTCTCTTCAGAAGCTGATATAAGCAATAATATGTTAAAGGAAATTGATACCTTACAGATGAGAAATACTCAATTAAGAGTAGCTCTCCAACGGCTAACTGATTAGCAGGACAAAATTTTATACACAAACACGGTATGGAGTATGGACGTAAGGTTCGGCAGCTTTTTGAGGCTGGTTATTTGCTGCAAATAGATTGAAGAGGGCCACGTAACAAACAAGGCTCAAACCACATGCCAACATGATGGTTCAAGTACCAGTATACCACCGTGGAGGCTTAAAGATTGTGGAAGGATGGCAAGAGAATTATAGAAGGGAAAGCATTGTTTGAAAATGGGTTTGTATGCTAATTGATTGGGAAAGTACAAGTGAATGGGTAGACATACAACAACTTGACCGAACCCTTCCTAAACCGACTTAGTAAGTTGACATGGCTACTAACTAACTCTACTAATTACAGATAAAATATAAATATCTAGGAAACAATTATTTTGTATCATTCTTACAATGTTATCTTAATTAATGACACAAGATCTTCATGTACAATCAGAAAATCCACGAAAGCCTGATTCTGTTCAATCATATCAGACTAAAAGGGGTACAGATACATACGGAAGCACTCGATCTTAAGCACGTGAATTAGCTAGATAGCAGATCAATATCTTCAAGATATGTGCAAATAGTGACATTAAAATTGCTTTAATTAAGTCGCATTTCATGTCACGATCATTAACAGATTACAAAATAGCCATTGATGTAACAACAGCCCTAATAATTGAAAGCCCCTCAAATGCTCATCAAGCCAAGAAAGCTACTATTTCATCAATTATACCTCACATACTCATGAATCGCAAAAGATGCAATGAAAATTCATCAGAGAGAGAGAGAGAGAGAGAGAGAGAGAGCTAACCGGGAACGTCTTGGGCGTGCAGGCCCCAGCAGAGGAAAGAACGGCCCAAATGAGACAAATTGAAGAGAATCGCAGCAAAGTCGAAGATGAGGACCAGGCCAACAATCCAATGCATCAATATGAACCCAATCAAGAAAGTCACTGAACCGAACATCATCAAAGCAAGCAAAATCCCCAAGAACAGCAACCCAAACGACGCCGGAGATGACTGCAACGACATGGGAGAAGGCCTGCGCGAATACGACACCTCATGACGGCGCATAGGGGACGACGAAGAGGCATTTTCCGGCGAGTAGATCGCCGGAAAGGGAATCGCCACCGGAGATGGGCACCGCAGAATTTGGATTATCATTGAACATAGCTCGTATAAAACCCTGGATTGTGGATCATCATCAGCTCTCCTCATTTTCCTGCGGTTTCGAAAATGCTGTTTCCTTGGATTTGATTTCGGGCTCGGGGTCCCGCTGAAGAGAGTGAGAGAGAGAGAGAGAAGAAGAGTGTGTGTGTCTGTGTCTGAGAGAGAGAGACAGAGTGCGTGTGTTTTTAGATTCCTAAATCTGGCGGCAAGAGATAAGGCTATTAACTACATCTTTATCTTGTGAGTTATGACAGTTGATGTTCATCTAGATTGCACAGTTATTACAGGCTCCGTGACGTTCTGAAAAATGGAAATGTCTGTTGAAGCTATTCAATTTCAACTCGCAGAGGCGTATGAATGGGCGTGGGTCGAGTATACAAACGGGTAGAACTATGGTCACATTCATATCTATTTTTAGAAAGTTATTCCCAAACTCAAATCTACGTTCATGCACATTAGATTTTCAAAATCTATCTTCATATTCATATCCATCGGATATTTCGAGTTTTATTTGAATATATACAAACATTAAAATATAATACTCATTGAGTATGATAATTTCTTTTATCTAAAGAAATTCATTAAACTAAATTCAGTTAGACAGAATGTTCTAAAGAAATACAATACTAGCTTATTAGATTAAGTGCAAGAGTTCATACTTAGCTCATAAATAAAACTGCATTCTGAAAATGACTAGAATTAGGTTACGGAGTGAGGGACATAACAAATGAGGGAGAGAGAGACACAACAAATGAGTCAAAATTCTAGATTTGTGAGTCATGAGTTACATGACTTCATGTACCTGCATAATAAATGAGCGCTACAAATGAATGCATTGCATAGTTGGGATGGTTTAAGGTATGAGGCCTTTTTTTAAACGAATTACTAACATTCAAAACTCAAAATGCTACTCACCAATTTATTTTACCCCCACAAAAAAAAAGGGTATGGGATGGGTGTGGGCATGGGGCGAGTGATGCCTAGATCTGAATCCGTATCCATACCCATACTTATTTTTAGCATGCGCACCCCATACTCATTTTTTCCAATTTTTCATACCCATACTCACTATAAATAGGGTGGGCTTAGGACGGATTTTCAGATCTGGGTACAACTCCCATCCTTACAGAGGCATATCTTAGTGGGTCACGTGAGGTCACCAATCTCACTCCTTTATTTAAAAAAAATATTTCTAAGATAAAATAAAAAGTTTCTGAACGCCAATAATCTCAACTTTATTATTATTTTAAATGTCAACAGATACTACTTAGTAAATAATGTGGGTATCTTCTCTGTAATCATTTCATTCTTTTCCATTCCACGCACTCGTTATGGATTGGCACTCATGGCAGTTTTGATAAGAAATGTATGATTCCTTAAGTTTTGGATTTTTCTTTTTTAATTTTGGGTATTGTTGTTTTGATGTTGCTACCCCAATTGAGAGATTGATCAATCTTGCTCGCAAGAGTTGAATGTCTCTCGAATTATAGGACTTAGTTTTATAATTATTTTTATGTTTTTGTAAGATCAAATGTATTGGATCAACTGTGCAATCGGAAGCACGCATCCAATGGATTTCGACCTCTCAAGTATAATATTTTTTTTTATTGAGAAGAAGACCTTGCTCAGGAATACTACTCTAAATCAGCATATCAAACGTTACCTCTGCGAATATCTTCATATCTTCTCTAGACCTTATCCAAATACAATGATTGTAGGAAGACGGACGATCAGTGTATTTCAAGTTAGATTTTTTTGTGTTGATGTCTTATTTTGATATTGAAGATTATATTTGTTATGTCGAGCATATATTGTAGATGCTATATGGTAAATTATCTACCGAATCTTCCATTCCTTTGCCCAGAAAAAAAGGGAAATAATGCGAGTACTTCCTTTAGGATCTATGATTAGATAACTAATTAGTGGGTAAACGATCTAGGATTTAAAATTTTAATTATTAATTTTTTTTTATTAAAAATCTTAGTTAGACAACCTAACTATAGCGAACTGACCCAGAATCACATAGCACAGCCCACTAATATGGGAAGTCCAACAATTGGACGTACAAATCAAACCACCAAATCCAAAAGTGAAATGCCTTGTTGATATGCCTTGTGGGAATGAAACTTATAAATCTGATATCCTTCTTTCAAACTGACGATGTGGAACAAGGTCCCCATACTATACACATACAAATTACAAATACAGATGATTGGGGCGTATACTAACATCCTTAAAAATATAATGGAATATACTCTATTGACATTCTAATTTTTCCTTCCTTTTTGTATCACCATCCTTTAATATTTGGACATAAAGTTTCCTTAAAATATAGCTAACTTAATTATGTAATTTCCTTTAATATGTTTAGTAATTATCTTTTACCTCAAGCTCCGGCGGGTATAGAGTACACCTAAAGGGCGTGTTCGGCAACAACGTTTTGGGTAGCGTTTGGCGTTTTGACTAAGTCAATACACTCATCACGTAATTTGTAATGTTCGGTAACGTAGTGTTTTGACTAGCATTTCAAGTAGCGTTTAACGTTTTAAGTAGTGTTTTTGAAAAGCTAATAGTATTAACGTTTTACATTCAAAAGTAGCGTTTCATATTTTTTTACCAAAAATTACCCTTTGGAAATTTTATCTTTTCGATTCTAATAGTATTAACGTTTGAGCAATCTAATTCGGTTCTACTAAAGATCATTTCGATATGGATGGGAGTGGAGCAGCACTAGTGAAGCTCATGGGCCTTTTCTAACTCCAGCACAAGACCCAGCCCAACATAACTGCTAGAAGCTCGCAACTCTCTCTCTCTCTCATCCCTTCACCCATCTGGGCCTGGTCTTTCTCCCGGCCTAGTGCACACTCAACAGTAACATTTTCTCGCTTCCTCCTCTGCCCAACTCGAAGTGGGCCTGCTCTTACTTTCACCCGTGGCCCAGAGTAGCACCTGACCCCGCCTCCAACTCTCTCACTCTTTCTCTATCTCTCCCCCCTGCTTAGGACTGTTCTGGTCCAAATATTTTCCATGACCCATCAACTGCTTTCTAAGCTGGCCCGCGCAACACGTAAGCCAGTCATCCCCGTCTCTCTCTCAGTCGCTTGCGCCTGTTCCATCGATCAGTAGGCACGCTCCCATACACCAGCAGCAGTCCACCACTGTGTGATGCCCACGTAAAAACAACTTTACCGAGTCTCATGTTCAGCTACGAAACAAAAACCAAGTATCTCATTCTCTGTCCTCATTTTTTAAGTAGAGAAGGAAATGCATGATGTTGGGCTGATATTTTGGGGATAAAATTATCCCATGAAAAGTAGAGAAGGAGGTGGGTTGAAATCACTATAAATAGAGAGGCAAGTGCAGCATCAAGTTATTCAATTCATTCTTTGTTTTTCATTCTTCAATCATTCCCATTTCTCATTAGTAGAGAGAATTTGTACTAGGCGAAATTCAATAGAAAGAATCATAAGAATATAAGCTATTTTGACTATTTTTCTCTTCTCTTTCATCTCATTGGTGAGTCTAATTTGAAAGCTTGAACTTTGATTGCACGAATTTTGCATAATAAAAACATCATTGTTTGGCTATAGGGATTGAAATATACCATCAATTGAAATATGACAAGTCTAATATCAACAGTATTTTCTCTACCTATAATCCACTAGGTTGTTTATCTACGATCAGATGGGTCCTTCACTTACTTTATTGATTTTACTAATTTCTATTAGGGTTAATATTATTGTCTCTTCTTATTGCATATTTTGAAGTTTATTTAATCGCTTTTTAATGTATTATGTGAATTATCTCAATTGTTTATATATGTTGTTTTATTATTGATTAATTTGCTACCTCATTTATTTACATTAGACCTTGTTGGCTAATATAATAAGTATGCAATTGCGCTTAAAATTTTGGTTGGTAATTCATTAAACAATACTAGAAATTGGATGAGTTATGTCTATCTCGAATAACTACTAATTGCTAGTTGAGTTTATTTATTAATGGCTATAATTCACTTTTTTAATCTATTCGCCCCAAGCTTGTAGCTTAAGAATTTGTGAAGAGAATAATTAAACCCCAATTGAATTTAGTAATTCGACATTAAAGTTCTCAGCAAAATTAAAATTAATTCGATAACAAAGCGAGATCAATTTAGAGAAACACTAGGACTTCGATCTCAACAAGAACTTTAGTGTCGCATTAAAATTCAATTGGGGTTTAATTAGTCTCTTTACAAATTCTAAAGCTACAAGCTTGGGGCCAATAGATTAGAAGCGTGAATTATAGCCATTATAGATAAACTCAGCCAGCAATTAGCAGGAATTATTCGAGATAGATGTAACTCATCCAATTTCTAGTATTGTTTAATGAATTAGTAGCCAACATTTTAAGTGCAATTGCATAATTATTATATTAGCCAACAAGGTCCAACATAAATAAATGAGGTAGCAAATTAATTAATTGTAAAACAACATATATAAACAATCCAGATAATTCGCATAATAAATTAAAAGGCGATTAAATAAACTTCAAAATATGCAATAAGAAGAGACAATAATATTAACCTCAATCTAAATTAGTAAAATCAATAAAGTAAGTCAAGGGCCCATATGATCTTAGATAAACAATCTAGTCGATCATAGGGAGAGAAAATATTATTGAATTAGACTATTCACATTTCAACTGATGGTATATTTCAATCTCTATAATCAAACAGTGATGTTTATGTTACAAAAAATTTACACTCTCAAAGATCAAGCTCTCTAATTAGACTCACCAATGAGATGAAAGAGAAGAGAAAAATAGCCAAAATAGTTTATTTTCTTCTGATTCTTTTAACCAAAATGATTTCCTTTGGTGCAAATTGTCTCTACTAATAAGAAATGAGAACGATGGAAGAATGAAAATCAAAGAATGGATTGAATAATTTGATGCCTCCTTGATACTGCCCTTGCCTCTCTATTTATAGTGATTTCAACCCGCGTCCTTCTCCACTTTTCATGGGAATTAGCTGATTTTATCACCAGAATATATATATATATATATATATATATATATATATATATTAACAGAGTTAAAGGAAAAGTACAACAGTTAAGCGTATCTTCTCACAAGAGTACGCCCAACAGCATCATCCGTAATAATATGACAAAGGTGGGGTGAGAAACAAAAATCAGCTGAGAAGACACCGGTAATGGAATGCCCGAAATTGGCTAGCCAATCTGCGGCCATATTTGCCTCTCGAAAAATGTGTTTGCACTTGGTATGAGTAGTTTGAATTAACCAACTTTGAACATCTCTGATGATATTAGAGATTCTCCAGGGGATCTGACCCCCCCCATTAACTGCTTTGATCTTCATGAGGTTATCGCCTTCTATGAAGATATTGTTGTACCTTGCTTGGACTGCTGCTTGAATGCAATCGCGAAGTGCTCGTGCTTCTGCTACCAGAATGGTTGTGTCGCCGTAGTTTGCTGCTCCTACTTTGATGATCTTTCCCGTTCAATCTCTTAGAATATACCCGTTTGCTGCTGAGGAGTGTTTAAGTGATCCGTCGAAATGGAGTTTGACAGCTCCTATAGGGGGGGAGTGCCATCTCACAAAAAAATTTGGTGTAGGAGGGGGAGAAGAAGTCCCCTGAGGAAAGGTATCAATCGATATACAAGCTCGGATTCTCCATTCGGCATATGCCTTTTTGGCCTAGATAGTACATGCTAAGGGTTGAAAGACTTCATTTTTAAAAACCACTTTGTTCCTATTCTTCCAAATACTCAAGAGTAGGAAGGTGACTTTCCGAAGAATGTCAGACTTCCCACTGGGTTTAACTTTTTGGAGGAACTGTAGCATGGTTTGGTTAAGGTCAGGTGATGTACCTGGAGGTAACCATCCACGGTTTTCTGCAATCTGCCAAACTTTGTTGATTATACAACATTGATTGAACAAGTGTTCCATGGATTCGAGGTCGTCTAGACAAATAGGACATATAGGATCAATTTGTAGTCCCTTTCTTAGGAGTAATCCTCTAACAGGTATAACGTCATGGCATAATTGCCAGAGAAAGACTTTAATTTTTGGCATGGTGTCGATTTTTCATATCCATTTGTGCGGCCAGTCATAGTTAGGGGGGCTTGTGGCCCACGGGCCAGCCACATAGCTGATTTTGTGGAGAAGTTGCTTGAGCTGTGAAGTCCCCAACAGAAGGAGTCCTCTATATCATGAACCGGAATAGTAATTCCTTGGATTTTCGTTATAATGGAATGATTCAGAAATGTTTGTTTGAGCTTATCAATATCCCATGTATGACTTTGAAGAATAAAGTCGCTAACAATTGCTTCTGGAGAAGGCAGAGCTTCAACATGAAGATTTATCATGTCAGCTAAGGTGAAATTCCCTATCCAATTGTCAAACCAGAATGAGATTTGCTTCCCATTCCCTAATTTCCACATGAGGCCCTGCCTCAGGAGGTCTCGACAACTTAATAAGCTGTTCCATACTGGTGAGTCGGTATTTTTCTTTTTGTATTCGAATAAGGTCGTGTCTTTTAGGTTTTAAGAATTTGAATCCATCGACTGGTTTCATTGGTCAAAACTTTCCAAGCTAACTTGCATTGAAATGCTTTATTGACCGAATCTATTTTATGGAGCCCCAAACCCCCTTGGTTCTTTGGCATACATACCTTATCCCAAGCTATAAGAGGCAGCCCCTTATCTGTATCAGATTTCTGCCTAAAAAAATCACAACCAATTTTATTGATATGGTTTGAAGTAGATTGTGGGAGTTGAAAACATTGCATAGTATGTGCTGGTAGTGATTCTAAATGCGACTGAATCAAAATTGATCTTCCTGCCTTAGATAGGGACTTTGCTTTCCATCCTACCAGTTTAAATGTGGCTTTGCTAATAATATCCTAGAAAGTAGTTTTTGAAGGCTTTCCTTAGAACACAGGGCATCCAAGGTACTTCCCTAGTGAATCTTTGTGCGGGATGTTCAGTATGCTCATAGTAGCTTGTTTTTATGCTGATGTTACATTTTTTGAGAATGTAACTGCAGACTTATGGAAGTTAACAATTTGGCCAGAGAGATTGCAGAACTTATCCAAGGTATTCTTGATCACACTACAGCTACTAGCATTGTTCTTACAAAAAAGCAAACAATCATTAGCAAACATTAGGCATGGAACAGCTGGGGTTCAGGGTCAAGGTTTAATCCCAATACCCGATTTGTTTTTCATGGCTTTGACATTTAGAAACTGATTAAGGACTTCCATACATATGATAAAGATATAAGGCGACAAGGGGTCTCCTTGTCTAATCCCCCTTGAAGGAGTAAAAAGGCCATTGGGTTCGTCATTAACTATAATCGAATAAGAAACTGAAGAAATACATTCCATAATCCACTTATTCTAGATAGGGTGAAACCCTAGTTCTTGTAGACATTTTAAAATGAAGTCCCATTCAAGCCTATCATAAGCTTTTTCCATATCCAACTTAATTGCAGCCCAAGAAGTCTTGCTCTTAATATTCTTGAATTTATGCATAATTTCATGAGTGAGTAAGATATTGTCATGAATGGACCTTCCAGGTACAAAGGCACTTTGTACAGGGGATATGATGTTGTCGAGTAATAGTCTCATTCGATTGACCAAAATCTTAGCAATTATTTTGTAGACTGTTGTGCACAGACTGATCGGTCTAAAGTGATTAGTCTGTGAAGGTGCTTCAGATTTAGGAATAAGAGTGATAAAAGTATAGTTAAGTTCCTTGAGGAATTTTTCATTCCTGAAAAATTCCAGTATGTAATTAATTAGCTTATAGTGAATAATTCTCCAATACCGTTTAAAAAACCCCGCTCCAAACCCGGCAGATCCTGGGGTTTTATTAGAGTCGATGCTAAAGACGACATTTTTAATTTCATCCACACTTGGTGGCTTAATAAGTTGACGATTTTCATCATCTGAGATTTTTCGTGGAAGGCCAAGATTTGGTAGCCTTCTGAATTGAGTATGTGGGGATTTAAATCTTTGTACGTAGTTGGATAAAAACTTGTCAACAATCGCTTTTTGATCGTAAATCCAAACACCACTGTCATCTCTTAACTTGATGATTTCCTTCTTGCATTAGCCATTCGTTGGAAGTATCTTGTGTTTCTGTCACCATTCACTAGCCATTCTTTTCTACTAAGTTTACCCCAGTACTTTTGGTTGAACAACATCAGTTTT
>JACYFF010019584.1:70484948-70545806 GCA_017589665.1 Selenicereus undatus | reverse complement strand
TGTCTACTAAGTCACGCTAGGTGAAGGGTTCGTCTCTCAACGCCCCCCAAACCCTAATAACAATGGATGAATGCTCACTGGAGCATGACCAACACTGCCGCAAACGCATTTGTGTTCGTAGTATAGATAAAAGATATTGTTCCTTAGGGACTAAAGTAATCTAGCGAGCCTAGTCTTGTTAGAATATGCTAAGCAAAATGCAATTTCAAATGGATTCGATTAACTACTGCAAATAAACTTGTCTAAATCAATAAGAGAAAAACGTCTAGGAATTTTCGCAGTTATGAAAGAGAATTGGATCAAAATAAATTAACATGTGCTATTCTCTAAGTGGTTAATTCCGAGGAATTGCAATCTTGTCATGAAACTTGACCTATTCTTTCGAAACCAATCAAATTTGCCTAAACTAAGCAAACGTCGTTCTTTCAAACTAATTTGACTTAATCTAAGTTTAACATTTTTGATTATTTACTAGCCTCCGAACATATAAATCTCTCTTTCGAGACAAAGTTATGCTAAGTCTATTCAAGCAGTCCAACAACCAAATGTCGTCTTTCGGATGTACTCGATTGTTTCAAATGCGCAAGTAAATTTTGGCGAAAAATCAACTCACAACATATCAAACACTTGATAGAATGGAATAAAATCAATAATGAAAATAAGCACAATTCCTTAAAAACCAAAACATGATCCAATAACACTTCCAAAAACTATTAAATTCCTAGACTAAGAAAACTACAAAGATATGATAAAAGATAAACTAAATAAAAAGATCAGCAAAATCTTGAGCGGAAGGGACTTGACTGAGATGACCTTCATCGAGGGCTTTAGAACTGCCTCAGGATCAAAACTCTCACACTCAAAACTCACTCAAAACTAAACAAAGAACACAATTTGAGAGAAAATAAACTAAACTAATCTAGGTTAACACTACTTGCTTGCTTGCTTTGGATTGCTTTGGAGTTTTCTTCCTTCACTGCAGAACGTCTCTATTTATAAAAAACTTCGATTGATCTCAGCCACACAGCCGATGGAAAACGAAGAGGTAATAGTTATAGGCATACCACGGTCCGTGGGGTTCACCACGGTCTGACCATGGTCTACGCTGGATCCTATTTTTTGCTCTTTGTTTGCTCTACGGTCGTGGCATAACATGGATGACCGTGGGGGAGGTGAAAATACAGCCATTGAAGGGTAAATGTTGGGTAAAAAGACTAAAAATCCCGCAAAACACATAAAACACCTACACCCAAGTATAAATCAAGAATATGAGAGTAAATAACATCATTAAGCACAAAATTCTCCTAAAAACGAGGCAAAATAGCCCTAAAAAGATGTTGCTATAAAGCACTTATCAAACTCCCTCATGCTTAAACTGTTGCTTGTCCTTAAGCAATGCAAGGATTAAAGATATGCACCCCCTCCTCAAGATAGACACATATAACATTCAAATGGTAAGGATGATCCAAGGGTAGCCCCAAAAGATGCAAAAATATCATTAACAAATAGAATAGGGAATGAAATTTCAAAAACTTATCATTGACCATAATGCAAAACTTGAACCAATAGTCCTCCAAATTGACAAATACAAACATTCTAGCATATGAAATGAGTAAGACTAGCAAGGACGGTAGAACCTTACTATAGTTATGTGGCACTCAGCACTCATGCGTTTGATAATGTATATATATGAAGGTTCTCTCAATTTTCATTCCTTGGACACAAATCTACCATAGGCTTGACAAGATTCTCAAATTCGCCACCACTAAAATGCAAATACAATAAACAATCATGAGGACTTTCATGGGGATGTAATGGGGCTTAGGGTAAAGGTGAAAGAGGAACAAATATTTTTGGAAATGAGGAACTAAAAGCCATAGACTAAGAGCTTAAACAATTCCAATGCATCATACTATATCCTTCTCGAACCTTATCAACTCATCAACAAAATAAATCCCAAGTGAAAAGAGATAGAGTCAAAAATCACAAATACCTTACATTCCCACCAAGGCTAATCACTTTCTTTGAAATTTTTTTTGTTCTTTTTTTCTTGTTTATTTGTTTATTTTTCTATTTTTTTTCTCCTTTTTTTTTCAAAGAGTAATAGCCAAGGGAATTCCATAACGAACTTTAAAATCGAACTCTTCTCTAAAATTTACGCAATAAAACAAGGGATTAATCAAATGTTTGCATCCCTGCACCAAATAACCAAAATTCAATAAAGACAATAACAATCCACCTTGCTAACACGCTATCAAACTTGATGCAAAAGAATGTAACGCTCCTCTAGCCTTAGCTTAAGGGTAAGACAAGTATTTGGCCATAGGCTAAAAGTAGGAAGTTCAGATCAAGAAAAACAGTTATACGCTCAAAGGGACTAACAAGGGATACAATTCAGAACCAAGGTGGCTATTTGGCCGTGGGTTTCAAATAAATCAAAGAAAGAAAAAATGCCTTAATCATATTGCCTAAATGCACATGCGAAATGTGATCTTGAGTGAGAATCAAGGCAAGTTCTAGAGAAATGACATCAAGAAAGAGTCACACATGAAAGAAAATATGAGACTAATAATGATAAACAGTCTCTAAAAGCTCAAAGTCTCACGGGACATCTACTATAGTCAAAACTAGCTCACTAGCAAACATATGCCAAAAGTTCATGTAAAGACTCATGGGAAAAATCGATTCACATTCAGCATGTGGTCAAAACATGAAATTCAGTTCCAAAATTCATTGGCAAACTTTTATGCACAATCTGGGCGAATCAAAGGATCAAACTAACCAAAGAAAACTTACCAAATCTATAAAGATCATCATCGAAGGATTTTTTTTTTCTTTTTTTTTTGTGCTCCTACAAACAATGCAAACTAAAATGCAAAATAAACTAACAAAAGAAAGAAACTAAAATGCAACCTAGAAGAAAACTAAATGCACTACTAAAATAAAAACTAAAACAAAAACTACAAAAACTACAAAAACTACCACTAAAAATATAGACAAAGCAAAAACAAACACACCAAACAAAAACAGGCATCAGATGCTAAATATAATAACTAACTCCCCCATGCTTGAATTACAGATTGCCCTCAATATGGGCACATCATAATAAAAAGGGAAGAGGAGTAGTAGAAATCAAAATAGAGAGGAGGCAGAGGAGGACGGGGTGGTTGTCCATAGGAGATATGCCAATCTCACCAGGTCTCTAGACATGCCCTATAGCCTTGGAAATATTAGGTCTGGGAAGCAAGTAACCCACGAAGCTCATCGTGGCACTCTTGGACAAAGTCCCAAAGAGCGATGCTCTCTGAAGTTACAAAGGTTTGGAGGGAAACTTGCTCCTCTTGAATGGACCTAAGGTTGTCTTGGATATTAGAATAGTCAGGTGGGGGCGGTTGAGAGGAAGAACTGGGTCCTGCTTGACTATTGTGAGGGGCAGGTTGGTAGGGTCTGAGTTGAACAACCTCCTTATCACCAGGTACCCAGTAAAGGTTACCTTGGTGAAGAAGGGTGGTGCGATCAACATTAGAAAGTGGCAAAAGCCGATCCCCATGGTAAATCCAAAACAAATGGCCAGCCTCAACTTTGTAAAAGTTCATAATCTCAAAAGCAACTTGATCAAGTTGCTCAGACCCAGAAACTCTATCCTCAGGATTGGGCTCAATGCCCAAGAATCTAGCAATAGTAGTTATTATTCCACCAATGACTATCCTACCTTTAATGCTAATAGCAGCACTATGCAATTGCCAAGCTAAGAATGAACCTGGATCAAGTTGGACACCATCAAGCATACAGGACAGAAAGTATAACTCAGAAAGTCTCGGGACATTCGTACCATCATCCCGAGCAAACAGAGAACAAGCAAGGATATGCTGAGCTACTCTAATGCAAGAGTTCCTAATATGTGTACATTTCGATGAACTGGTACTATACCTAACACTCCCCAAAAGTTCACCCCAAAATACATTTGGGTTGAATTCGTGGGGGACTTGGCGACTCGGTATATCCATGCTAGGGGGAAAACCAAAAATACTGTTGAAGGTACCTAAGTTCATTTCATACAACTAACCCTGCAAATAAAGCGATATATATCTAGCTTGACATTGAGGTCCTCTAGTGACCTCGACATGGAGTGTACTAAAAAATTCTAAGGTCAGGTCCCTATATGTATGCTCTTTGAGTTCTAAAAATTGGCTCATACCACCTCTAGGAAACAACCAACAACTATCATCCAACATTTCCAATCGGGCTAACAAATTCTCATCATAGTATCTAGTTGATACTACTACTTGTTCATTCAAACAATTATACCTAGCAACATGATCGGGATGAGTCAAACAAAGAGGGTGAAGAATGTTACCTTTAGCACGCGCATTGGTTGACGTTATGGAAGTCCTTTAAGGTCGGGGTGGTGCTTGACTTGATGAACCAACCTCCTTGGTGCTTCTTTGCCTTTTAGTTGGGGCCATGGTTACAAAACCTAACCAAAAACAAAACTAAAACCAAAAATAACAACAAAAATCTAGAAAATTGAAGAAAATAAGTAAAAACATGAAGAATTAGAGAGAGAAAAGGATGGGTATGGTGGATCAATTAAGGTGATATGAATTTGGAAGAAGAAGAAGAAAAGAGATGAGATTTTGTGGATGAAACGGGGAAATTAAGTGAAAGGAAAGAATTTGGTGTGAAAATGAAGAAAAATGGAGAAGATTTTGAGGGAGATTGAAGGTGTTGGTTATGGAGGTTTTAAAAAGAGAGAAGGGAGGAAGAGAGAGAAAGTGTGGAGTGAAGAAGATAAAGTGAGGGGAAAGGGAAACAACACCTAGAAGCCACCACGGACAGTAGGGCTTACCACGGACGGTCTAAGGTGTCTACTGCTACTCAGTTTTTTTCTATTTTTTTCAACGTTGGCTCCCCATGGTCGTATCTCTGGTTTTCCTGACCATGGTGCCAACATTTTATTGATATATGAATATTATTTTTCTCTCTCACTCTCTCTCTCTCTTTTTCTTTTTTTTGTTTTTGTTCTTATAACAACTAAAATTAAGAAAAATCAAAGCTATAAGAAGGAAAGAGAAAGAAAGCTTGGGTTGCCTCCCAAGAAGTGCCCTTTTAAGGTCAAGAGCTTGACCCTTGCTCTAGGCTTGGTCTAGATCAGTCTTATCGTGAACCATAAAGTCGAACTACTTTAGTTGAAGGTACCATCTTAACAATTCTGACTGCAGGTCCTTCGTCTTCATAACCTGGTCCCATAATGCACTATCTACGTACAAGACAAATCACTCTCTTGGCCCATCAGACGGGCTATCATTAACTTGCTCAACCCCTACATCAAAATCGGCATCGAAACCTTCCAAAGGGGGCATAGAATGAACAACCTGTGCAAACCTGCAATACTCACTTATCGAAGAATCATTAGAAACAGGGGCCTCAACCTTGGGCTTGTAAGGTGGCATAGAAGCAGAAAACTCTACCCTTACATATCCTTAGTCAGGGTCCTCATATGAAATCCATTTAGAATCAAGAGGATCTTCATCATTCAAGACATCCTCCATATCATACTCAGGGAAAATGGGTAATACATCCAATATAGAAGAATGAGGAGAAACCGCATCCTCCTTCCTATGACTAAACATAGAAAACCTCCCCTCTACGTTAAAAGAAACACGACCCTCTCTCACATCAATATGGCAACCAGCTGTCACCAAAATTGGCCTACCTAGGATAATTTGGGCATCATAAGTTTCAGGCGTATCGACTACAATAAAGCCTTTTAACACCCAAATGTCTCCTATATTGACTGACACATCCTTTAACCTGCCAATGGACTGTGTTACAGAACCATTAGCCAATTGTCGTGAAAAGGGGGCGGCTAGTAACGGTCCTCGGTGTAGCTTATGAAACAAGGTGTAAGGCATTATGCTAACACTTGCACCTAAATCACATAGCCCTATCTCAATTTCTACATTTCCTAAAACGCATAGGATAAAAAAACTACCTGGGTTAGGAAGCTTAGGGGGAAAAATGGTGGGGATCTGAATGGAGTCATTCTCTACAAATGTGGCTGTCTTGCCACCATAGTTACTCTCCTTACTACCAGCCATAGTTATCTCTCTACCCTTTTCCTTTGGTACTTCCTCAGAGTTAGTTAAGTCCTCTTCATCCTCTTACATGGTGGCATAGTTACAATGCTCACGAGGGTTGGGTTCAGGCTTACTAGGAAGTCTATCTGGAGGTGCAGGTGAAAAAGCAACTTTTTGGACAATTTGAGCCTTTAACATCCTATTATGAGTTGTAAGCACATTATCCTTTGAGGCTAATTGCTTAATGTACTCATCTTGTTTCTGTTGTGCCATAAGCATGTTTTCCATCATTAGCTCTAAATGTTACTTTTGGGGCATTTGTGAAGGGAATGGGGGTCTTTGAAAACCCGGGGGTACTCTAGCATTCATAGGGCACATATTCACAGTGTTTGGATTTGACCTATAAGAGAGATTCAGGTGATTCTTCCAACTTGGATTATAGGTATTAGAGTAAGGGTCATTGGTCGGTCTTGGGTTGAAATTTTGAACATAATTAACTTCATTAGGGTCCTGGGAAAAAGGACTCCCAACTTGACAGTTCAAAGATATACGTTCAATTGAACCACAAATCTCACTAGGGGAAGGGGCACTAGAGTTTACAACAATAACATTTAGTTGGTTTAGTCTTTTAGTCATATCATCTACTTTAGCAAAAAGTAAAGCAAAAGCATCAACTTAAAGTAAAGTAAAAGCACCAACTTTAAGCTTACCTCCAACCCACCTGGGTTGGGCTCGTTCAGTTGACCATTGAAAGTTATTAAGCGCCATAACATTTAGTTGGTTTAGTCTTTTAGTCATATCATCTACTTTAGCAAAAAGTAAAGCAAAAGCATCAACTTAAAGTAAAGTAAAAGCATCGACTTTAAGCTTACCTCCAACCCACTTGGGTTGGGCTCGTTCAGTTGACCATTGAAAGTTATTAAGCACCATCTACTCAATAAGGTTATAGGCTTCATCCTCGGTTTTGCTCATTAAAGTTCCTCCTGCCGTCGCAACAATAGTGCACCTCATAGCTTGGGTCACGCCATTATAAAAGGCCTGGATAATCATCCAACGTTAAAGACCATGATGGGGGCATAAACACAATAAATCTTTAAAACGCTCCCAGGCTTCATAGAGCGTCTCATCCTCTTTTTGTAGAAAGTTGGTGATTTGATTTCTTAGACTCGTTGTCTTGCTTGGAGGGAAGAATTTAGCGAGGAAAGCTCTTGTCAACTTGTCCCAAGTTGTTATGCAATAAGAAGGCAAAGAGTGCAACCAAGCCCTCACTTTATCCCTCAACGAGAAAAGGAATAAGCATAGGCGAATCGCATCACTGGAGACGACTTTTAACTTTAGCATATCGCACACCTCTAAGAAAACCGAGAGGTGTAGATTCGGAATCTTCCAAAGGAGTTCCGCCGAATTGAGATTGCTGCACCATGAAAATAAGTGCTGGCTTGAGTTTGAAGTTGTTGGCATCTATAGCAGCCCAAGCTATGCTTGAGGCGATCCCTTGGACTCCAGGAGTAACGAATCTCGATAAGTCCTTCTTTCTTCACCCAGCATGTTTGAATTCCTTCTTGCCTTGCGCCTTTGTTCTTCAATCCTTTGCTTTTTCCTCCTTAAGCGAAAAGTCCTTTCAATGTCTGCATCAAGCTCATACAAAACCAAACTTTGCATAAACTAGAAAAAATTTCTGCAAGCACTTTCACCAACACTACCTGCGCAATTAAACAGGAAAAAGAAAAATAACAAGAAAACAATACAAAACAAAATAATAAAAATGCTAAGTCACTTTCGTAAGACAATACGCAATAGCTAGAAATTTAGTCATCGGGAACGGCGCCAAAAACTTGACCAACACTGTCGCAAACACACGGGTGTTCATAGTATAGATAAAAGATATCGTTCCTCACAGACTAAAGTAATCTATTGAGCCTAGTCTTGTCAAAATATGCTAAGCAAAACTCAATTTCAAATGGATTCGATTAACTACTGTAAATAAACTTGTCTAAATCAATAAGAGAAAAACGTCTAGGAATTTTCGCAGTTATGGAGGAGAATTGGATCAAAATAAATAAACATGTGCTATTCTCTAATTGGTTAATTCCGAGGAATTGCAATCTTGTCAAGAAATTTGATCTATTCTTTCGAAATGAATCAAATTTGCCTAAACTAAGCCAACGTCGTTCTTTCAAACTAATTTAATTTAATCCAAGTTTAATATTTTTCATTACTTACTAGCCCTTCTAACATATAAATGTCTCTTTCGAGACGAAGTTATCTTAAGTCTATTCAAGCTGTCCAACAACCAAATATCGTCTTTCGAATGTTCACTCGATTGTTTCAAGTGTGCAAGTAAATTTTGGCCAAAAATCAACTCACAACATATCAAACACTTGATAGAACGGAATCAATCAATCATGAAAATAAGCACAATTCCTTAAAAATCAAAACATGATCCAATAACAATTCCAAAAACTACTAAAATCCTAGGCTAAGAAAACTACTTAGATATGATAAAAGATAAACTAACCAAAAAGATAAGTGAAATCTTGAACGAAAGGGACTTGACTGAGATGGCCTTCACCAAGTTCTTCAGATCCACCTCAAAATCAAAACTCTCACACTCAAAACTCATTCAAAACTAAACAAAGAACAAAATTTGAGAGAAAACAAACTAAACTAATCTAGGCTAACACTACTTGCTTGCTTCTTTGGATTGCCTTGGAGTTTTCTTCCTTTACTGCAGAACGTACCTATTTATAGAAAACTTTGATTAATCTCAGTCACATAGTCGAGGGAAAACGAAGATGCAACAGTTACAGGTATACCATGGTCCATGGGGTTCATCACAGTCTGACCGTGCTCTGCGCTAGATCCGAATTTTTTGCTCTTTGTTTGCTCTATGGTTGTGGCATAACATGGATGACAGTGGGGGAGGTCAAAATACATCCCTTGAAGGGCAAATGCTGGGTAAAAAGACTAAAAGTCCTGCAAAACACATAAAACAACTACACCTGAGCATAAATCAAAAATAGGAGAGTAAATAACATCATTCAGCACAAAATTCTCCTAAAAATGAGGCAAAATAGCTTTAAAAAGGTGTACATATAAAGCACTTATCAGAGCATTTCATCGAGCATGTGGTGGGCATAGTAGAAGACACAAATGCGAACGTGGGGGAAACTACGGGTTAGGGCTAGTTCATGATTCAACTACACATACTCGGCGTTAATCCCAACCTAAGTTGGGAGATTTAGCCACGCAACATCTCAAAAGCGACAATCATAAATCCCAATTCACTAAACATGATTCAACCAAAACCCTAAAATAATAATGAAAAGGAGAAAGAGAATCAAGAAACAAACTTGAGTTAATTGTCGCTGAAAGGTAGAGCAAACTTCAATCTTGATAAATACAATCCAAAAGCATGAATAAACTCTCATAAAAAAAAACCTAGAAATCTCCTCTCAAAAGTGCTCTCTAAAGGAAAAGGAGGGATCTCCTGAAAACCGCAATCGAAGGACACTTAAGTCGCAAAGGCGACATGGCGTGGCCATGCCACCTTGGCTGGGGTGGCATGATCGTGCCACCCTGCTGGTCGACGCTTCATGATGTTTTGACATGGCACAACCATGCTGGATGGCGTAGGGTCCCTATGCCGAATCTCTGGGTCTAGCTAGTCCCTTTCTTGACTTACAACTCGTCTTCTTAGCCCTTCTTTCTGCAATGTTAGCGGATTTTCTCGGTTTCCTGACATGAACTCCTAAAAACGCAAAACACCACCATATGAGTAAAATTTAGACCGAAGGAGGCTAATTTAACCCTTTCTGCACAAGATCAAACATGAAAAAAATAGAGAAAGGGATCAACCAGGGGCTAAAATAGGGTTGAAATAGAGGTTTATCAATTCCTCCATGCTTATCTCTTGCTTGTCCCCAAGCAAGACTAACTCAAGAGTGGTCGTAAAGGGAGATGAACCTCTAAACTCGCCCTCCTTAGGCAAGAGATGAACAACCAACAAACCAAGTTAGACCATGCATTAAAGGTGGCCAAGTTAAAGTATAAGACATTTTCAATAAGACTCATGCACTACCACCCATAATTCACCCTATCCAAATGCAGTGCATCAAGAGCCCAAATATCGAAACATATAGTAAGACAAGACCTTCCTTAATAAATGGTGAGAAAGTGGGACTGGTAGAACCTCACTTTAGGACAAAGTGGAATACTCCCCTCAATGTGTTTAGAATATGTAACAAGGGAGCACTCAATACTCCATCCAATCAAGCAAACTACCATAAGCTTGGTAGAGTTCTTGATTCTCCACTACTTGATACAAAATGCAATATGCCAATAATGAGGACTTATAAAAAGGATGTAATGGGGCTAAGGGTAAAGGGTGAGGAGTGGAGTAAATTTGGGAAGAGTGGAGCTAATAGTCAAAGGGCTAAGGAGCAAAAAACACTTCCACAAATAAAGCCAAAACAACTTCATACCACTACTGGAAATTGAGCAACAAACCCCACAAAAACCTCAAGGGAAGAATTAAACAATCTTATAGCATTACCCTCACGCCAATCACTTTATTCACAGCTTTTCTACTTCTTTATTTTATTTTATTTTATTTTTTTCCCCTTTTCTTTGGAGTGAAAAAAAGTCATGTGAATGGCATGAGAAATACAAACTCAAATCACGAATCCCCCAAACAAGCCACCAATAAAGTACCCAAGTTGAACAAACCTCCAAAGCAAACCCAACTCAAATAGAACTGTTGCTCCACTAGACCTTGACAAGGATATGGAGAATATGGATAGGCTAAGTGTTTAGTGCATAGGGTGCAACAACAAAGACAAGAGGAAAGGCGCAAAGGGCTAGCAAATAGGATAGTACACATCAATGGGTGGCTTTTTGGCTCATGTGGCTAAGTGGAATAAAAATTGCCTTAATCATATTAACATATGCACATGCTAAATGTGATTTCAAAGAGAACAAGACCAAGTTCTAGAGATGCAACCATGGATGAGTCATACATGAAAGGAAGTATGAGACTATCTGCAATGAATAGTCAATAGGCTCAAAGTCTCATAGGTAAATCTACCACAATAAAAAAAACTTACTCCAAGGTATGTCCCACTTATGAAGGCCAATCAAGTCAAACCACATGAATCTCAAGGGCAATACGACATACAACATAGGGCAGGGGAACTACAAATGGCAATGTTAAAATGCAATTTCACAAAAATTCACACCATAACATGCCACACTTCAACACATAACTCAGCTTGATCAAGCAATCATCACCCCTTGTGTTCTCTTCATAAGGGGGGTTTTCGCAACTTTTATTCAAATTTTTTTCAAAGGCAATAAACATAAATAGGGAAGCAATAAAAGATATAAAGAATAATGATGAGAAGGGTAAGAAGTAGTACCTAGAAAACTTAGGAATGCCCAACTCGATCACTTCTCCTTTTGAGATGCAAAAATCTAACCTATATGCTCTAAAATACATGCTCTATTAAAGGAAAAATACAAAAACAACCTGGTAAAACTACATGACATCCTATCGATATGATGCAAATGCAAGTGATGTGATCCAACCCTCACTCCAAATCCACACTTCCACCCAATGAGCTATAAGCTAACCCCCCCCATACTTGAGATTTTCATTGTCCTCAATGAAAAGGGCATATAAAAGGCTAATGGAAGGGTAGAACTAATAGTGCCTAGGAGAAAAGGGTGTGCGGGGGGGAGGAAGGGGGGGAAGAGACACTGTTTTTTTTTGTTTTTTTTCAAAGGCAATGAAATACTTAGGTTGCCTCCCAAGAAGCGCTTGTTTAAGGTCCTTAGCTTGACTCTTACCTCTAAATAGTAAACGATAATGGCACGGGAGATGGACTAGGGGACATTTGGAAATGTGGAGTAGAATCCACTACCTTCTGAGTACAAACAAAAGTGCCCCCAAAGCTAGTTGGGACAGATGTGAAAAAGTTAGAAGAGCCCACAGACCTCACATGGGGTCCCCCCATCTCCATTGAATACCTCTATACCAAAAACAGTATCAGGAGGGCCAATATGTACAGGGACCGCATGAGGTAAGGGGATGACAGACACTGAAGGTGGTGTTGGTGGTAGGAAACAATAATCCACCCTCGCCCCACACATCTGAAAAGATATGGTGCCAGCCTGTACATCAATCATCGCCCTAGCAGTAGCCAAAAACGATCTCCCCAACATAAGAGGGACCTGGGAGTTCTCATCCATGTCCACCACAATGAAATCGCAGAGGATGAGGAACTTACCCACGTGAACAGGAATATCTTCTAGAATACCTGGAGGTTGCCTGATGGAGCAATCTACTAGTTGTACAAGTGTGGTGGTGGGTTTCAAGTTCAGCAATTTAAGCATTTTGCAAAAAGAGAAAGGTATTAAGCTCACACGGGCCCCCAAATCACAAAGGGATCTCACAATCTACACATCCCCTATGCAGCATGGGATGGAGAAACTACTGGGATCTTGCAGCTTAGGTGGGGACTGGCTCTATAGAATCGCGTCACAAGCCTCTCCAATAGGGCCCACTGAGCCTCCCTCAGGCTCACCTTTCTTTGAAAGAAGCTTTCGTAGAAATTGCAGGTATGCCAGTGTTTTCTTGAGAGCTTCCAAGATAGGGTATCAGCATAGATCAGCCTCAGCACATCTAGGAATCTTACAAATTTGGGCTCAAGCTGAAATAGCTTGGCCCAGGCCAACCTCTGAGGGTAGGGTATTGGTGACTGATATAGGCGAACGGGAGTTGCAGGATTAGCTTCCCAATAGAGCTCGACCTCCCCTCTTTCTTATGCCCTTCAGTTCCTGCAGGATCAAGAACTGAAACTGTCTCCCTAAGAACCATCACATGGCTCTCCTCCAACCCCTCTCCCATTGCAGAGATAGCATTGATGTAACATCTGGAGTTGGTCTCAGGCTGACCTGGTAGGTGCCCCTGAGGTCGAGATAGATGGCTAACTTACTGTGCGATTTGGGCGATCTGGGTGTCCATTGCCTTCAGATGGGTTACCATAGCATCGAACTTGGAAGTCAGCTGATTAATTAACGTACTAAGAGCTTCATTAGCCTTATTTTGAGTCACTATGAACTGCTCCATGAGACTCTCCGAGCTTGATTTGGGTTATGGAGGTAGTGGTGGTGGGGTGTAGGAGCTCTGTATTGGTATCCAGGTGCCTGTGCAGCATTTTGGGGTTGAGGGGTAGGGTTCCTGTAGGAGGGATTGGAATAACTTTTCCATCCCAAACTGTGGACATTGGGGTAAGAATTGCCTTGTGGAGCGGGGTTGAAGTTTTGCACGGTGTTGGCGTGCTCAATGTTAAAGGGACCATTACAGCACTAAACGGAGGTATACCCCGACACACCACAGGTCTTGCAGACGGCGCAGACCCCAACTGATGACCCTTAATGATCTCCTGCAGTAGGAAAAGTGCCCACTCTGTCAAGTCTCTGTGCCAATGCATCCACCCTGCTGGCTAGGAGTGTCACGGCATCTACTTCGTACTTACCACCGTTCTTTCTTGGCGTGGCTCTTTCGCTTGACCAGTAGTAGTTGTTGGAAGCCATCTCTTCCAACAAAGCCTTTGCTACCTCAATGGATTTCCCTATCTGAGCTCCTCATGCGGCAGCATCAACTGAGGTCTTGACTGACTGTTCTAACCCATTGTAGAATGTCTGGACTAGCAGCTAGTTAAGGACACCATGGTGGGGGCACTACCTTTGGAGGTTTTTAAACCCCTCTCATACCTCATACAAGGACTCCCCATATCTCTGATAGAAGGAGATGATGTCAGTCCTCAGCTTTGTAGTTGTTTCAGGAGGGAAGTATTTGCTGAAGAATTTTTTCGAAAGGACCTCCCAGGTAGTGAATGAGTTAGGTTGCTCATTCTGTAGCCAATCCCTGGCTCTATCCTTTAGTGATACGGGGAGCCACAACCAAATCGCATCGGTAGACACCCCGTTGCGTTTGATGGTGTCGCAGTTCGTAATGAATTTACGATGATGCGTGTTGGGGTTGTCCAAGGGATTCCACCGAACTGGCCCCGCTCGACGAATGTAATGAGCATAGTGCTAAGTTCGAAGTTGTTAGCCACCACCGCAGGGCTAACAATGAATGAGGTAATGCCCGATGCCTGCAGTAGGGCATAGTCCCGCAGCACTCGATTATCTTCCTAGGCCATCGCCACCTCTGCTTTCTTCCTTCTTCTTGCTTCTCCGCCTTAGCGGTGTGCGGTTGCTTCAATCTCAAGATTGAAGGGGACAAGGTTTTGATTTCCTTGACTCCTCCTGTGCATACAAAAGCAAACACTATACCCAGCGTAAACAGTATCAAGCAAAAATAAAGAACTAAACTACGAAAAGAAAAATAAGAGCCTAGTCTAGAGTATGTTAATTGGTTCTAATATCGAAAGAAATAAGTCCCCAGCAACGGCGCCAAAAACTTTTTATGTTTTAAACCGCAAGTGTACAACGTAGCTGTAGCTAGCAACCAGCAAGAATGGGTCGAATCCACAAGGAACTTGCTTTCAACTACGGGAACTAATTACTCTACTCAATTTAGGCTAAACAATGTCAGAGATTGAAGGATCAACTAATGACAGAAACAATGACTAGGTGTTGAAATAAGATAACAAAATGGTAAAACACCCAGGTTGGAATTAACAGCATGAGTATGATAGCGAATTAATTACTAACCTCATCAAACAAACCCAAGCATGCGTTATGAGTGGATAGATTGCCAATTAAGTCCATATCCTCCATCTCTCAAGGGTCGAAGACGAATCCTGAAACTATAGTCACCTATTTTCATGTGACTAAAAGTTGAAGGATTCCAAGATCTACAATCTCGAACCCAATTAGTACTTTAATTATTTTCATATTAAAATCCTAATTGTCTACTAAGTCACGCTAGGTGAAGGGTTCGTCTCTCAACGCCCCCTAAACCCTAATAACAATGGATGAATGCTCTCGCGAGCATTTCATCGAACACGTGCTGCGCATAGTAGAAGACATAAATGCAAACGTGGGGGAAATTATGGGTTGGGGCTAGTTCATGATTCAACTACACACACTCGACGTTAATCCCAACCTAAGTTGGAAGATTTAGCCACGCATCATCTCAAAATCAACAATCATAAATCCCAATTCACTAAACATGATTCAACCAAAACCCTAAAATAACAATGAAAAGGAGAAAGAGAATCAAGACACAAACTTGAGTTAATTATCGCTGAAAGGTAGAAAAAACTTCAATCTTGATAAATCCAATCCAAAAGCATGAATAAACTCTCCTAAAAAAAAAACCGAGGAATCTCAAAAGTGCTCTCTAAAGAAAAAGGAGGAATCCCTTGAAAACCGCAATCGAAGGAGACTTAAGTCATGACGGCGTGAGGTCGGCATGGCCGTGCCTAAGGGCACGGAGTGGCATGGTCGTGTCACCCAGCACAGGGTGGCTGCACCACCCTACTGGTTGACGCTTTGTGATTTTTCGGCATGACATGGCCGTGCCGGATGGCGTGGGGTCCTTGTGCCGAATCTCTAGGTCTAGCCAATCCGTTTCCTGACCTGCAGCTCGTCTTCTTAGCCCTCCTTTCTACTAATGTTAGCGGATTTTCTCAGTTTCCTAACATGAACTGTTGAAAACGCGAAACACCACCATGTGAGTAAAATTTAGACCGAAGAAGGCTAATTTGACCCTTTCTCCTCAAGATCAAAAATGAAAACAATAGAGAAAGGGATCAACTAGGGGCTAAAATAGGGTCGAAATAGAGGTTTATCAGTTACCCTACCCTACGCCAAGCATTCCATAATCATACACTAATATGTGGTTAAGGTACAACTGGACACTATTCTATTTGACCTCATCACCTATCATACATTGAATTCAGTAGAAAAGTATGCCTTTAATTCTTTTTAATGTAAGCTTGTTGATATAAACTTTATATTTTGGCAACTTTTGGCTCGAGTATGCTATGAAAACCACTATTTCCTTTATTGCTTTAACCTAAATGACGAAACATACAATGTCATTGACAAGTTGATGAGCATGAGAGCTTATACGAAGAGTAATGGTCCTTCCCTCGAAGAAATGGTAAATCCTTATGTTCTTCTTCTTGTTTTATAAATGATACTTTTGAAAAGCTTTAAAAGTAAGCATTCTAATGACTTTCATCTTGATTTTCTGTCACTATCATGTTTTCAAATTCTTGGAAGAAGACTAGTTTTCTAAATTCAAAATTATTCAAGAACTCGGGCAATGCATTTAAAGATTGCATAGGGGCCAAGTACTAATTCTATCAATTGTGGATCTATTTGATGAGGCATATGGAGACCTACTTTGGAGAGGGAAAGAAGAAATGGAAATGTGGATTCAAAGCAAAGGATGTATGTTTCCTTATAAACAAAGGCGTTTATGTTGTTTTATAAGTTTTACATAGTTTTTCATATTTTGTATTTATGTAGAAAGTAAAGCTAAAAGCTCTACGAGTAATATATTTCCATTACATCTTAGTGAACAAGGATAACAAAGAAAGACATGCGTTTTTCAAGAGAGGTAAAACCTTTCATGAATTTCAAGTTGCATTGTAACACCCCTAGCCCCTAGGGCCGAAAGCGTTACGTTTTCCTAACTTCTTACTTAAATTTTGGGACAAAACGGCCAGAATTTCCCCTGAAAACTGAACGTTTCCAGGCTAAACGCCTTACAATAAGTCCCTGTAAATCAACGGAAGTGTAAACATTTAAAACATAACTCAACGGCCACACGCCGGAGTTCATAACTCGACAAGCCACCCGCTCGGAGTACACCAAACAGAAAAGTTCATTAATACAGAAACAGTAAAAGATACAACTCAACAGTTCACACAACCGGAGTATGGGGTTTACATCCCAAAATATAACCAACTCCAACCAAAAGACATCTAACTGACCGGATGGTTGGCTCATATGGCCATACAGAGCGACTCATAACCAATATGCATTACATGAACTTAGAATACTGTTTACAAACTAAAAACGGCTTTACATGACTCCTTAAAGACATAAATAGACACTAATGACACCTTGCAAGCAATAATCGATTCCAGCTGATTCAACTTCTTCCTGTCATAAAGAAAACCTGGGAAAAAGGGGGAATAGTAGTGGGATGAGCAACCACACGCTCAGTGAGTGTCCCCCAACCCCCCCCTTAAAACCAAAACCATTGCAGGCAAATAATATCTTTACTAGTCACATATCACGTATTCATACTTTAATATCATATTAGGCATTCATAGAATTCCTATGAAGACATTACTAAACATAACTTCATTTTAACCCTTCGAACACATCTCTAGACTCCTGAATGATTAAGTTCTTTGAGTAACAAGCAGTTAAGTAATACTAACGTGGTATTAAACCACATATCCCAGCTTGTAGGCTCTTGGCTACACATTTAAGCATGATAGATTCTAAGCTTCGATTAAGGTTGGCATGCTAGGAACTTGCTTACTCATCATGTGTTTCTAAAACATAAACATTGAATACAGTATCACTTATATACTTAATATGCACTTTTAATCAGACAGGTTTGATATGGGAAAGGATGAGGCCACATGATATTGGAATCCACTTTCAACATGCTTAAGAATCACTTCATAAAGCATTCATTTAGTACTTTCTTTCTTTCATTGAAAACATTTTCTTAACCTCTTGAGGCTCTTGCCCTTTTTAAAAGAGATTTCATTTCGTATTCATATGATATGCATAAGGCACACACAGATTCCAAGTCTCATTCATAGGTTATGCATAAAACATGCTCATAAGGCCTTCTTTTTCGTAATCGTATCTTACTTAGCATCTCATTATCATTTATAAGAAAAGCATAGAACATACAAAGAAAACTTTCTTTCCTTTCTTTGAAAACATTTCATTTAGCCTCTTGAGGCTCATAAAAACCATTCTCTTAGCCCCTTGCGGCTCATATTCTTTCATATCGGTCGCATATTGACCCTTATAAACTTTTCACATTTCATTCAACTGGCCTCTTTGGGCCCGTAAAACATTCTTTTTCCTTAAAACATATAAAATGGCATAGGCCAATTGCTTTTCTTATCTTGGTAGGAAAATACTTTTGGCATAAGATCATTACAGGGTGCTGATCGGGTGAGAACTATTCTCGACCCCATAGTGAGACCTAACGCTCACGCTTAAGCTCTTACTCCCGGGATGGCTACATATAACATATCAGACCATTACATTAGCCCTCGTCAGGGCCTCTAGGGTTTATCCGGACTTATCCCCTAGGATAACATCGTTCATATCATATCATATTGTCCGCAGCACATTATCTTAGCCACTTAAAGCGTATCGGCCATAACGGCTAATAACTTTGCATTTCAAACAGTAAAATCATTCAACGTATAACTCACACCTTTTTAAAACTCTTTAGGGATTCCCCTGTTCAAGCGAGTTCACTCCCAAAACTGTTTTCATTCAATTAAAATAGGCTATCATGCACTAATAGTTATGGCTACTATCATTTCAAAACATGAAATCTTTCTTTGAAAAACTCACCCTTATGCACATAATGCCATTGGAGCACTGAAGCACATATATCACATATATTACATTTAAGCACTTCATAATCAATTCAATACAATGAGCCACACATGGCCTCGCAATCCCCACGATTGCGGTCAATTCACAACCCAGTCTCCTTCCTCACTTGCACCGTACCACAAGACCTCGAACGCTCATAATTTAGTCCTCAAACCATCCAACTACCAACTCATTTCATCAATTTATTAATCACAATATGTTATCATATTGGCTTTTATAAAAGAAAGTGAGGTTTAAGCTCTTACCTGAGCAAACAGCACCTTTCAACCACATATAACCATATTTAGTCATCAGTCGACAACACTTTACTAAGTAAATCAAACATGATTTAATTCTAATATATATGATGCATTTCGAAGGAAACTTTCCTAAGCATGAACGTACTAAAAAGGGGTTTGAATGAAACTAAGCATATTTCAATGGCTCCGAGTTTAATTCGATTACAAGCATTAGTTAGTTTAACTCGAATCGAAGCTAAACATATTAAACTAACTTCGTTTTTAACTCTTTTTATACATTAGCTAACTTTAATCAAATTCAAGCTAACCACGTTCTTATAACTTCGAAATTAATCCCTTTTCATGCATTACTTATTACTTGAATCGAAGCTAAACATATCAAACTAACTTCGCTTTTAATTCTTTTTATACATTAGCTAACTTTAATCGAATTCAAGCTAAACACATTTATAGAACTTCGAAATTAATCCCTTTTAATATATTAGCTAAATAGCTTGAATAGAAGCTAAGCACTTTAACAGACCTTCGTTTTGAATTCTTTTTCACACGTTATCTCATTAACTTGAATCGACGCTAAACACGTTAATATAACTTCGAATTAACGGTTTACGCATGGTTTTCATTCATGTACTTGAATCAATGCTAAATGCACATAATTCGTATCGATTTACAATTTCAAGCATAAATCAACCAAATGAATCGAACCTAAGCATGAACAACTCATTTCTTGACATTTCTAATGAATTTATCAAACCCTAACTTGACTTGCAACATCATTCTGCTGAAAATGTTTTCGAAATTAATACTAATTTAGGAGGTGAGGAACACCCACCTCGATTACATGCTAGAGACACGCAATTTAGCTTGAATTGAGGCCAAAATCGAACATCAACAACCAGATACTCCTCCACTCTTCGCGCCTGACTCGACCTAGCCCAAACCCAAAACCCTAGCTCGCGATTTCTGAGGAATTTGGGCACCATTAAGATGAAATTAGGGTGAGGATCGAATTTGCAAAAGAATAAGAAGTTCGATTTCACCTTGCAAGCTCGAAAACGGACGGGTGTTCGGCGGAGCTCGCATTGATTCGCCTCGGCCTGCGGTCGGTTCTAGCCTAGCCACGCATGAGGCGGTTCGCTGGCGATGCTCGTGGCGGTGGTGGCTGGCGACTCTGCGTGAGGAGGAGGGAGAAGTGGGGAAGCAGAGGGGAGAGAGAGAGCAGCGTGAGTTAGAGAGAGAGTGAGGGGATGTCGTGCGAGGGGGTCTCACGGGCATGAAGGAAGAAGAAAAGGGGTAGGGCGACTTTACCAAAATGCCCCTCCTTTCTATCTTTCTTTTATTTTTGTTCCAGGCTACTTAGGAATCGGTACTGCTAGCTTAGTTCGTACCCCGAACTCTAACCCTTCTAATGTTGGCAACCTAATCGTATTCAGGAAACGACTAAATAAATCGAATAACGACTAAATTAACCTATCGATATAATTCAAAGGCATAAATGATACGAATTAACTTTGAAATCAATAATAGCGATAAAAATCTCCTTTTATAAAATTATAGTTTTCAAAAGCACATCGATAATAAATTAACTCATATAGTTACTAAAAATACGATTTTATAACGTGAAAAGCAAGACAAGCAACTCAACATAAAATAAAGAACACGGGTCTTACATGCATGTGCGCCTGTTGTTGGCCCTACTACTTATATTAATAGCAATTACAATATTATTCCACGATGTATATTTTTGGTAAAAAAAACTAGCTAGTATTAGCTTCCACATTGTTTTTGACACTTACATTTTGGCTAGCTATGTTAGCACTAAGGTTGTGAGTGATTCTCACATATTGTGGATTGTATGACCAGCTTTTGTGTTGTATAACAATTGACTCAGGATATGGCTAGTGCGAGTATTGCATGAGGTACTTTTTGGATACAAGTATTGTAATATATACCATAGTGCATTAAACAACGCCTATTATACGCTGAACATTATTTTATCATACACTAAGATATTGCATGCAACATAAAATTGTCTCTAATGTAAAATGTCTTTTTCTTGTGGTTATTGTTTGTCCCCCCTCCCTTTTTTTTTTAAAGGTGGCATAGGGAACTCTTATTCAAATCAAAAAAACTCATTTGTTTTTATTTTTATAATTCTTATGTTCAAAATTAGAAAAGTATGTTATTGTTTATATATTAAAATGAAAATGATGAGTATATAACTAAAGTATAAAAAATATCAGTTGTTCCAAAATATAAGTTGTTACCTTAGGCCTTGCTAGTTTTGTCCACCTCTTTAAGATGTGCTTATTAGGTATTCATCTAACACAAAAAAAAAATCCGTATAGGATAGCAACATAATATCTTGGCTTCACTATATTCTTTTTAATCATAAGAGATGGTAAGGTCCTTGGTATCAAATCTAACGCAAGTTCAAAAGTCCTTCCCATGTCATTTCTCAAATACGAAGTATACATGCTCAGTTGTTCTCTCATTTTGGATAGAACTCATATTATCTTAATAGCAACCTTGTCCATTCACGTATTTAGCTTCAAAAACTTTGTTCATGTTAATGGTGTAGATCCTAATAACTACTTGTAAAATGCTCACTTGAGGTAAATATGCATCAAGGTAGCCTTCCTTGTTCTGCACATTGTCTTTTTTTTCTTTTCATCTATATTCATTGACAACATCACAGAAGATGTTGTAAAAAGCAAATGAAACAACAGGTTGATTCAACCTCCTTGAAAGGGATGAATTTGCTGCTTTGAGAGGACAAGATTCCTCTAGAAAAGTGATCCTTTGAAAATGAATGACACCACTTTTCCTTAATGCAGTACAGTCTTGACATACAACCAAGGATGCTTAACACAATCATAATCAACTAATAAACAACAATAGGATAGGGAACACAAAAAAATTTAGTGTACAACAGCTTCAGTTCTCCTTTCAGAGGACAAGATTTCTCTAGAAAAGTGATCCTTTGAAAATGAATGGGACCACTTTTCCTTGATGTAGTACAGTTTTGACATACAACCAAGGATGCTGAACACAATTGTAATCAACCAGTAAACAACAAAAGGATAAGGAACACCAAAAAAATTAGTGTACAACAACTTCAGCTCTACTGAATAGCACTACAGTGGTCAGTCTTGTTACCTTATCCAGCACCGTCGAACTCATATGTTGTGCCATACCTGAACAGAATGCGATTAAATTTGTTGATGAAACCGAAAATCCTCCTCAAATGATTAATATGGCACCTAGAAATCTCTTGAATTGTGCCAATCGCAAAGCCTATGATGAATTATTGGAAACACTTCGGCTATTGCATTATCTATTGAAAAGGCTTAATTGATCATTATTGTCTTTGGAGCTATACCATCCATTGCTCTTAGAAAAGTATTGAACAGCCAAATGAAAGTCTCAATTTTCTCATTTGTCAAAAACCCATATCTGAATGCAAGAAACAAAGCACAAATCTTTCCACATTAATTTGTTTGATATGTAGTTGAACACTAATAAATCACCAAAAAGAAGATAATCAGTTTTCATCTAAAAATCCTCCAAAAGAAGCTAATTAACCAAATGGTCATCACTATCTGAGTAAGATGGAAACGTTATTCTTTTTTCGAGATCTACCTTGAAAGGTATTTACCAAATTCTTTGCATCCCATCTTCCAAAATCCTTCTGTCCTCCTTAGCTAGATTATTGTAAGAATCTCTTTCAGTACAACCAAGAGCAAGGGATCCTAATGTTTCATTTTTCAAAATTCGGTAAACTTGTGATGCTTTAGGTCCACTCCTTATCTTTCGGAAATACTCAATATGAGGTTTTTTCATTTTTCTATGATACCGATCCAAGTAGATTTTGTCACTTGATAAGAAGCCATTGTTGTGCTTAATCACATGATGAGATCAAACCCAATGGCTATTCTTATCAAGATGGAAAATGACCTTTGCATCGCAATTAGTTCAATTGGTTTGCTTTGAGTATTTCTTTCCCTTTGTTTATGGTTCCTCTTAACTCCTCATTTGGAGAAGTACATTTCTCTCTCTAACAATAGTAGTCCTACCTTTATACATCACATTATGAAGCTTGACGGCAAAACCAATCCTATAGGCATATTCACTAGGAAGCTTAATGGCATCATCTTGTGACTACATGTTTTGGCCTAGCAATTGTGACTCATCTAATTCTCGTAGTACATTAGTTTTGCATGAAGATGTTGTAGCTTTGGTAGTATCTTGTTGTTTACACAGTACTCTAAGCCAAAAAAAACATAAGCAAAAAGATCAACACATTAACACATCTAAAATTTGTAAGTAAATTCACACAGAAAAAACACATAGTGAACTAATTTTGCAAAAATTTTAAGTGTTGCTTACTTGTCACATCTACAATTTGAAAAGTTGGAGTAATTAATTTGTCTATCATGTATTAGTATTTGTTAGTTCATATGTTAATGCAATTTACCTAATGCTTTAGTGTAATTATACAAAAATTCAAAGAAATTCCATCATAAGTATCCTTTATTATAATTCCATATCAATAACAAAAAAAAAGTTCAATTATTAACATTCACTTTGAAGAAATAATATATCAAAGCACTAATAAAAAAGACTTTGAACACACAATAATCAACTAATAAGTCATAAAATAGCTAGCAAAAGTTAAATGTAATCAATAAGAAACCAATTTCAGTTCTCAAAACCTAGTAGCAGACAAACAGTTCAAATCTATTCGCTTGAAAACATGAAAAAGATATGTGAAGTTAAAGAATTATTATAGAAACGTCGATTTTTGACGAAGGTTTTAAAAATTATAAAATTCGATTTATATACCTTGATGTGTATTTCCTCAATAATTGTTGTTCCTTAAGCTACATTATTTTGCAAAATCAGGAAAGCTTGATCTGCGCTTGATTCCAAAGTCAATAAACCACGATTGATAGAAGAAGCACCAACCACTCCATCCATAGCACTTAATTTGTGTCTTAAAAGAGAAACCTACCGCAATTTATGGTTTTGATGGAGGTCCATCCATGAACATGATTAAAAGCGTTCAAGGGAGCCCTAAGGAGTCGAGTTTCATGAGTAAAGTCTAAGAAATCAGCCTTGCATGCCAAGAACACATTCTGCCCAGCCATGGTTTCAGGCCTGTGCACAAACCTGATTTTGTGCGTGTTATTTCATGATCGTCCCAAGGGTATGACTAGGTTGCAGGAGGCCTAGGTTTAAGTTCAAGAAGTTCTCTTTCCAATAAGACCTATTGCATGTCATTTGGAGGTCATTTGCTACTTCAAAACAGCCGTTGAAGTCAAGTACTCAAACCTGCTACAGTTCTGACCGGTTCTGGAAATGGGTCCGTTTGGATGCCCAAAGCTCCCCCAATTGAATTGCAACTTTTATGGCTTGAAAGTAATTTAAAAATATTATCAAGTGGCCATAAAAAAACTCAGCTAAATCACACATTTGTGGAGCTATTAACCAGCAAAGTTAGGGTTAAAAATCCCTTTATCCGGTTAAAGGGCAGCCGGCTGCCATGGTATTCTTTTTGAGGTATTTTGCTCTTATCTAGGTTTAATCCACTTACAAATGGCTAGATTAGAGTGCCAAGCTGCTGATTGAAGTCTCTTAAGCACCCAAGGTCGACACCTAAGCCTCAAGATTAGCATTGAAGATGTGTCAAGCCACAGTTCCATCATTCCTTTTGTAGCTTGTTTTTGGAATCCGATTTGTACCTAGTTTAGCTTGTTAATTTGAATTTGTAGTTAATGTTTAGTGTTAGTGAGGGAGTATATAAGCCCTCATGCTGCCTTATAAGAACATTTTGGGGGATGAATTATTGAATGAAGTTGAGCCTTAACTCCTTTGAACTCTCAAACTCTCTTCTAGCTTATCTCTTCCTTTGGCCGGGTAGGGTGGTGATCTAGCAAGAGTCTTAGCCTCTTCTTGGTGGTGTTTCTGTATCCAAGAGGGTGTTAAGGGCCCTAGCATAAAGTCTTGGTGGTGATTCTGTATCCAAGAGTTTGTGTTAGTTCAGTTCTATCCCTAAATTCCTAGTTTGAGTTTGTGACTTCAAAGATTGCCTTCTTCTCACTTTGTGTTGCAATTCTAATTTTCTTCTCACTTTGACTTCTCCCTTGGTGATACATTAGGTTTTGAGATGAAAAATTTGAGTAAAATGAAGCTAGATTTAAGGAATTTGAATTTGGAAGGGAAATAGAGGGAATTAGGATTTTTCAGTTCAAGTAGACATTATGAAAAAGGGTGAGTTTCCAACGTCTAGTGTGTTTTTAAAAAATAAAAATAAAAAATGTCATCTGAATTACAACGTGTTAGGGAGCATGGATTATAACAAGCATGGGTGCAGTGCAAAGTGCGTGGGAACAGTAGTAGGAATGGGAATACCATATCCTAGTACGAACAATATAATTGACACGGTAGGAAAGTCCAATTTGCATCTTCGCACTACAAAAAGGCATGTCCATACCCATGGAATTTCCAATGGATAATCAGAGAAAATTTGTCACAAAATGAGATTTTCAATGGGAAACCTACGGAAAATGGGGGTCGGCAAATTAATCACTAGAAGATATGTTCCGATTAGTGCTCGATGCAAAATCTGAAGCTCTAACAACTATCGGAGTTTTGACGGACTTTTCGATGACTACTTGGATGGGATCTGCAGTTAGATTTCCAACGTCCTTCCATAATTTGCATTAGGCATGAACAAGCCTAGGAGAGTTTCTGATGGGATTTTCGATGGGTGCTCCTATAAGAATTTCCGTTGGTTCTTATTCATTTTTTTTTCAAGGATTACGGAAATTTTAATTCATATCTTCATCTTTTATGAATTTTTTGTAACTAAATAATCAACAGAATTAAAATTTTTCAAAAATACTAACATAAATTTTAATCCATTGTAAAGTTCCAAATCGATGTATGTAAATGCAAAAAACTGATAATATATAAAGAAAAGAAGAACCACAAATAACATTCATAATATTCATTTATTGTTGCATCTAGCAACTTGTTCAATCCAAAATAATACATTTTATACCCTTTTATTATCTAATATTTGGTCAAAATAAATTATTAATTAGAATTTTAATATAGTTTTATTTTATTTTGTAAGGATTGTGGATTTAAAAAGAATGGATAAATTGGATGAATAAGATGCAAAAAGAAAAGGAAGACAAGGCTTTGGATCAAATGAGAATAGGGGAAAAAAAGAGAAGGAATCCACTCGATGAGCACGCCCTAGCAGACGTAGGCCGTTCTTTCTCGCGACCCAATTCCTGGGTGAGCCCAGTTCGTAGCTAGCATGGCCCAGCCAAGCCTAGCCTTTGCTTTCTCCTATCCCACTTATCTCGTGCACAACATGTGACCTAGGATCATATCCCTTTCCTTCATGCTGCCTATTGGCCCAAGCCTTCTCCTCATTTTCTGTCCCTCACTTCAGGCCTGTTTTTTTCTTTGGCCCAATGTGCACCCCCTACTTCTTTCTTTCCTTACTTAGCCCAGTTGAATACCCTTCCTCTCTTTATTTTTTCGTGTACGCTTCAGTGCCCTGCCTCCTCCTCTTCCATGTATTTTGTCTCTTTTCAATCCTTTTCCCTCTACTCAATAGCCCGAAAGCCCCCCCCGTTCTCATCTTCTTCTTCGTCCTTTCCCAGTAAAGCATAAACACCCTCCATTCCTCTCCTTCCTAATTTCTCTTCACTTTCTCTCTCCTCCTTCATTCATTGTCATCAACTCCAACCATCATTTTCTTCTTTATTATTACCATCATCAATTCGACGATTACCAATGTTGGGTAAGACTTCTGCTCGAAATTTAACAAAAGCAATGAAGACCTTGATTTTGTGCTATAAGGGGAGAAAAGTTGAAGTAGCAAGGGGGGAAAGGAGTTTTAGTTTCCAGTTTTAGCTGTTCATTTTTCATCTTCATTTTTTTTAAAGGTTTAGATCCAGATTTTGGACTTTTAAATTTGATGTAATTGACTCTACTGTTGCTTAATCCAAGCAAGATTTTTAGTGTTTTTTTTAATGAAATTTGAGCGGTTGATTCTAATTTTTGGGTCTGGTTTTAATCCTAATTTCAAAATTGTGCTACTTTATTTGTCAAATTCTCAGTTCGGCCAACGTCCCTATTTTACTCTTGCTGTTCTTTACCTCTGTTGGATCCCAAATCTGGATTTTGGGTCTTGTCAATGCTCAGTTTTCTCCATTAACAGGGCTTAAACGTCAGGTTTGTGGCTACATTGCCATAACCATGACGTTCTATCTCTCTTTCCCCTTCCTTAGCCTTTGTCTAATTTGCTTTGTCACGATTTGATCAGCTTTCCTTGTCCTACTTTCTAGGTCGCTAAGCTTTGATGCATGGCCAAAGTTTATGACTTCATATTGATGATTAATGTTTGATTTTATTTATGAATTGATCCACTAATATTAGTCAGGTGTTGTTATTCTTTGGATGCTATATGTAATTATTCATCGTTAGTTTACATAAGTTTATGTCATAAGCTGAAGTCAATGTTTATTCAAGGTAGTTAAAGTAATATAATTCATTGCCTCATCCATGTGAACCAATCATCAAGTATTACATCAACAAACCGTACACTTGTGAAAATTACATAATACAACTACACTGGCATTGTCAAATAACATAAAATGCTGAATTTGAAATTGTTCATAAAAAGGCAAAAACGCTTTCGATCCATAGTTAAATCAACTAATCACAACCAGAGAGTTGAATGCCACCCTCATTGTCATCTTGGGATTCCTGCTCAATAGAGTCTAAGTTGGCTTTGTAAAAGAACTCGGTGCTTGCCCCTTAAGAAATCTCCCAACCTTCACCTTACGCTCAGTCTTTTCCTATTTCTTGAATATTTTGGTTATGGCCTCTGCATGCTAGGTAGTACTCAGGCTAAGAAGTTTTGCTTGCTCTTTAAGGTCGAAGTGCTCGGCTAATAAATGGTGTGCTGCCACTATTTGAGATAATTTCTTCAACTTGACCCCTTTAATGCCAAAACCGTACATAAAACCCTTCTTGTCAAGATTTTCTTGAACCCACAATTCTTCTGAAGTCATAGGTGGTGTTCCAGAACCCCCTTCTATAGCCAACTGAGTGTAATCCTCCAACTTCTTGTGATGTTCCTCCTATAAGTTCTCAAAACATGAAAGTATTGCATATTGAAGAGAAAAAGTAATACATGAATGTTTGTGTTTCAAGTTGATATTTACAATTTTTTTCCTAAGATTTCCTATCAACGAATACTTTATCTTTGGCATTAAAGTGGGTATCCTTAAACAACTCTTCAAATATGGGTTCCCTGCCTAAGTTTTTGCCTAAAATAAACCAAAATGTGTTCATATATATCTCGCAAACAGGGACTACAGTAACTAATATGAACCTAGCTTAACAAAAGCCTCTTCCCTTCACTAATCAAGATTGAGCCACACATATGTGCAGAAGGACAAAGACCTTCTGGGTCACTCATTCTGTTCATTTTGTTTTGTTCGCTTAATTTCTATAGTTTGTCATAATCTGCTCAGTGCTTAAGCACCTCTTTCTGAATACTTGGCATTATCCACTTTGGCCTTTTGTTCTATTTCCTAATGTACCCAAGGATGTCTTTATGTTAGGCTTTACATCGAATCTCAAAGTTACGTGTATTAACCTCTCATTGTCTGGATGCCAATAGTAGTATTTCTGCAAACAAAGTTCAATTATATTATTACAGAGGTTAGCATTGAGCAGTTTTATGATAAAATTCAAACGATTTTTGTTGAAACTATCCTTGAACTCATAGACCTTAAGTCTCACTGGGATTATGGAATTTCCTCCCATATGGTCAACGGATATAGGTTTTTACCTTGGAAGATCTTAAGAATTTTGTGAATAACTCCATTGTATGGAAGAAAGCAAAGTACAAAAATACAAATGTCAACATTAATTCATGTTTTTATGTAAAAAATTTCAATGGTGATGAAGAAAATTCACAATTAACAAATGTATCACCATTGGGTTGCAAATAGATGTTATTATTCATGCTTGCATCTTTACTATCCGGTGTAGGACTATGCCTATCTTTTTTTGCCACTTTATTTTGGACCATTCATTTTGGACTAAGTGGCTTGTCATCTTAGGTTGATTAAGAAACTAATTACTGTTGTATTGTAGACTAAAAGTGCCAAATTGTTGATAAACAAAGGGAATACTGGACGTGTGTAAAGATCCACCTCTCTAAGGGTGCGACCCCCCATGAATGATCCAACTTCTGTTTTGCTAGGTGTTTTATTTTTATTTATTTTTCATAAAAGCTGACTGTTAATCAATTTTTTAGAGATCTAAAATTGGCAGATTCATGGGGATGGATTAGGAAATTGGATCTTAATCCTCATCCAGGAAGCTAGCTAGGTTCCAGGACTGGAATGAGGCCTAACTACCTCATCGTGATCCATTGCAATAGTTGATGCCTGTTCGAGAAATAGAGAAGCCTTACTGATCCAGGAACCTAGCCTCACGGTTAGGGCAACACTTTTCAATGCATGATGGCTAATGAAAGTGTAATTCAAACGATTTCCAATATCGAATTTCAAATCTCACCTACTTAAAGAAAATATTCCCTCGAGGAGTCACCACTATAAGGATCCACCTCCCCGAGAGTGTATTCCCCTATGAATGGTCCGACTTTCGTTTTACCAGGTGTTTTATTTTTATTTATTTTTCTTAAAAAGATGGCTATTAATCATTTTTTTAGAAATTTGAAACTGACAGATTTATAGGGATGGATAAGAAAATTGGAGCCTAATCCAGATCTAGATCCATGAACCTGACAGAGTTCCTGCGCCAGAATCAGTGCCAACTTCCTGATTTTGATCCATGGCAGCAGTTGCTGCCTGTCCAGGAACAGGGAAGCCTACCTGATCCAGGAATCTAGCCGGGTTCTTGTCCTAGAGCATGGCCTAGTTCTGGGGCCAAACATGTGTATTGTCCTAGATCAGAATGGTTTTGCTGAAATAAATAAAAACAAATGAAAAATCGACAAGAAGAAAAATAAAAAATAGCAATTATGCATTAAGTAAGGTCGCCGGTGAGTTTTAGGAATACTTTCAAACCATATAGCTTTTCAAAACAAATCATACTAATAGGGAAAATCGAAGGGACAATAAAGGGACAATTAAGTAAAGTCGCTGGTGAGTTTTAGGAATACCTTCAAACCATACATGAACTACTGTAGCTAACTACATATATCTAAGAACTTATGAATGGAAGGTATAATATCATTCAAGTCATAATCTATGTATATAAATCCTTATCCAAAGCAAGAGAGTGGTTTCAACTCAGCTTAGATGAGCCGAATTCCACCTGTCACATCAAGAACCTAGGAAAAAGGTAAATAGAGAGGGGATGAGCTACCTCATGCTCAGATAGTGATTTTCATCTCCAAGAAAACAAAATAGTTGCATATAATACTTTGAGGAGCAATCACACACAATTGATATTTAATATAGAAAATAAACTTATAAGGTCTTTTATATTCATCAATACTTCGATATTCCTCAAAATTCAAATAGCATATCTTCCCTTTTTTCATTCCACACACAAGAGTTCTCAACCTGCCTAACCTATGACTCTTCCAAAGTAGTGATAATCGTATATATTACACTTGTTTGACATCCCATAATAGGTAGAAAGGACTCAATAGCAAGTTGTCTCAAGCTATGATCCAGCCATTGAGAATAGTAGGGCATTCAATTCACATATAAGCACCTAACATCAAGAGTTCAATTAGAGCCACCAACGGGAGTTCTTCAATAAGAAAATGGACCTCAACTCATTAAAACACAAGAACCTTCACTTGAATCAAAGTAAGCACTTATAAAAATAGCAATTATTCATAAGAAGGCAATTTAGAATCCAATAAGGCTCTTATAAAGAATACACACACATTTTCAACATTTACACTAACATTATCCTCGAATGAGAAGTTTTCAACACATAATGGTTAAGAAATCATTTTCTGGGTCATCGGATTCGCATATTTGTGCACGTTATGGTGAGATCGTCACTCACATTTGATGCTAACTCAGGTGCCTCTCATAATTAGTGGACATATGCCCTCATTAGGGTCTTCTAATGTTCCTACTTTTGGGTCTACTCTCTAGGAATTAGGGCTCCCACATACAAGGTCTGCTCCCTAAACTTGTGTCTAAACAATTAGCACTATTGTTCAAACCTAGAACATTTCTTATGCATCTCACTTTCAACACGCTTTGCATAGAAGTTCCCATTATATCACAACAATGTAAGGCTCAAATGTTTTATTAAACACAACTCAACTTATGATAAGCATATAAGCACTCATTTTGGTAAGGTATGCTTGCAAACGAGTTAATGATGAAACAAGCATTGACTTTTCAGGGAAAGGAATATTAAAACTCATTTTAAAAGTCACTAATTTGCAACTTACGCATAATTAAATTTGCTTAAAAGCACTCATCAGTTTGATTCTGCAACTCAGTCACTTAATTCCATTTTGATAACTTGTTTTAAGTTCACACGAAATTAAACCTTTAAGACAAGGTTGCAGTCTTTACATAACATTTTATTAATTCAAAGAGGTACGTTTCAATGTTTTCGTTGATGGTTTAGTCAACTGAACAATTCAGTTGAATGGTATAACTGAACCGGTCAGTTTGCAGCTTATTTTAAAAGTCACTAATTTTTAACTTATGCATAATTGAATTTGCTTAAAAAGCACTCATTAGTTTGATTCTGCAACTCAGTCACTTAATTCCATTTTGATAACTTGTTTTAAGTTCACACGGAATTAAACCTTTAAGACAACATTGCAGCCTTTACATAACATTTTATTAATTCAAAGATGTACGTTTCAATGTTTTCGTTGATGGTTCAATCAACTGAACAATTTAGTTGAACGGTACAACTGAACCATTCAGTGAACCTAATTATTATTACTAATTTAGGTACAACAACGAATCATGATTTGAGATACGACTAAACATGCAAATTTGGTTTAGCTAGAGTAAGCCGGACACGAGCAAGTCGCTGCTCGGTTCACGAACCTGATTCACCATTAAATCGATTCCTTGAACCATTCAGTTGACTCCCTTATTTTCTCGCTTCACTCCAACACTAAGTAGGGCAACTAATAACGACCGGTCAACAAAAACGATTCAATTGGGCAATATGTTACAATGTGCCAATTTATCAAGTAATAACACAACATTAAAAACTCATAATAACACAACATTAAACACAACAAACACTTTTGTAAATTCATTGATTTATCATGTAAACACGAACTCCCTCCTCACAACACTGTCCACAACAATCCTCAAAAATCAACTCAATTTCAATCCCAAATGAGCATAGCCATTTTCAAACCATCCACCTACTATCCAGTGACGCACAAGACTCGCGGGATTCTTCTCCCAAAATCGATTCTATTCATTCCACAATTCAAAATTAACTTCACATAGTCAATAATCGAACCAACTCATTCAATCCATTCAATAATCAAATCCACTTAGTGAACCAACCATAATCAAATTGTAAATGAAATGGTAAAATCCTTGAGAAATTATTATTAGTTTAAGGTGTTAAGAAACACGCACCTCCCTCCAAGCTTAAGGACCCGACTTAGGGTTTGGTTCGGGTTAGCTTGCATGGCTCAGTTCGCTCCCCCTTGCTCCCGAATCGCCACCTGCTACTCCAACTCCAATATGGTACCATTGCACGGTGAGAACGACCGTTAAGCCAGCTATCTCTGGCCTACTGACTCTCTTGCTCAAACTCTCTTTGTCTCTCTGTCTCTCTCTCTCGCTGTGTTTCTCGAGCTCGCAGGGGTTACAATGCGTGGTAGGTGCGAAGGTGGTTTGTAGGCCAACTGTCAGTGTGCCAGCAGTGTCTCTCTCTTTTTCTTCCTCTCTTTCTCTTCATAGTTAGGGGTCACGTGGTTGGGGGAAGCAGAAGCCTCATCGCTTCTCTTCTCTCGTGGTGGGACCCAAGTTCTAAACACCCTCCTGATTTTGTTTTGTTTTCTTTTTGTGTGTTGTTTGTCACTAGCTTAATCGAGTCTCCTAGGCTAAATTAAGCTCGTTAATCCTAACACTCAGTCTAACATTTGATGAAGTATTATCTTACGCTCGTGAATATGTCCTGAATTTTCAAAGGTAATAATAATAGTTTCATTTTTTTAATGAAATTATTGAGTTAATAAGCACACTAATATTAATCCATCTTAACAAAAATAAATAATTACGATTTGATAAAATCATTATACAGATTAGTTAGTTTATAACTAAATTAAAAACGCGGGTATTACATTCTCCCTCCTTAGAAGAATTTTGTCCTCGAAATTCCGAAGTCCAGGGTGCAGCAAAACACAGGATTCACACACATATGGAACAAATCATCTAAACTCACAATAGAATCCAAATTCATACTTTACATCTAAATATAACTCTTCAAATCAGTAAAATGAAAGGTTTATGGTTTCCAATCTCCTCCTTGCCGATCCTCTTCAAGCATCTATTCACTCTATTAAGGCACCGACGACAATTCACGTAGAAGAGGGCCAACTGAGTTGGCATCGATACCCTTTTCAAACTCATGTTAAAACAAGAACCACTTTACATTAAAGCACATAAGTTGGCATCTAAGGAACCTTTTATACATAACAACTAGTGGAACCAATGAATGTTGAGTTAAGATATACAATCAAATCAATTTCAACCAAAAGCATGAAAGAATCAAATTATTTCATACCTAAGTCAATCGACTAGGGCTTTTATATCACCATACTAGGAACACTGCTTAGCATCATATAACACCACATGAATAACAACAACACACAAAAATGACATATAAGCTTGCAATAACATCATATAGAACAACACCTAGCATTCTACACCCACGAAAACTCAACATCAGTTAACATTACATATATGTAATGAGAAAATCTCTAAGTAATATATGGAGCCATCTATTAATTAAGAAGTAAAGCAAGTAGCTCGGACAAGAAAATGATATGCTAAGAATGTAAGCTGATGAGATGTAGAGGTTCAGTACATTTCTTTTGCATTTGATAGGCTCGTAAGCGCACGGTGGCGTTGTAGCAAATTAAGGTCGATCCCACAGAGACTAGGTGAAATTACGAGTCTATATTCCCTCAAGATATGCTAAGCGGATCCAAATTTGAGAATGAAATTGAACTAAATAACTATATAATCTAATGGATAAATAATCATTGGAATCAAGCAAAATAAGCAGTCACTTGATCCGCGTATCAGTCAAGCACTTTTTCCTTCGTTGGTTGTTTTAAAATCGATAATCAAAGTATCACAACCCTCTTTCAAGGTGAAGTGAAATACCTTAGTCTAACGAATTACCGTTTCTCAAGGGCTCTCGATTAGTTTAGGTTCATTAAGCATGTGATTACCAAGTCAATAGTTTCTCAATCGGTAATTCACTCTCGAGACATCACACAATCAAGTCAAATCCTAGGATTCCAGTATTTGAAATTTCACCTTTCAGTCCTTCATCCAAATACCCATAACATGCAAGAAAGTGATTAAGTTTCTCACAAGACAATAAACTTCTAGAATTCAATAAAACAAGCCAACAATTCCAAAAGCACCAATGATATCAACACAAGATCAAGAAACTAACAAATGTTTGCATAAATCCAAAATCAAACAACAAAGATAATCAAAATTACAAAACATAAATCTAAATTAAGAAAAGAGAAGAGAAGAGAAATGCTACGCCAAGATCGCGCTTGAACCGCCTTCCAAACCTGAGATGAAATCCTTGTAAATCTTTACTTCAACTGTCAACTCTCTCTAATCTAATCTACACTAATCTATATCCTAACTAATGGAATATGGAGGAGAACAGAATGGATGAGATGTATCTCTTCTGTTGTGAAAAATGGCCCTATTTATAGGAAAACCCAGTTAGCCTCAGCCACATAATGAGGGAAAACGAACAGGCTAGCTGTTATGCCTCCACCACGGACCGCGGCATCCACCACAGGCAAACTGTGGTGCCATTTGGTCACTTTGCCTTGTTGATTCTGACAAACTCGGGTTGACTGTATATGCTATCCTAGGTTATCCATGATATATACCTGGGCAAACCATATCTCTTGCGGTTTTTTGGTCAATTTTTGTGGGCTCTTACATCCTTGCATAATTCTTCAATGATTTTCATGACAAATCAGGTTCTCTTAGCCAATTTCTGCAAAATATCATAAACAACACCAAACTAGAGCGTAATACGGGAAAAGGAGTATAAATTATTATATAAAGTATATAATTTTCCCAAAAAATGCAGCAAAATGACCCTAAAACGATATACACATTAAGCACTTATCAAACTCCCCCTGCTTAAACTGTTGCTTGTCCTCAAGCAAACACTAGATAAAATCGATAAAGGGAAATGCTTTTAGGAGTCAAAACATAACAACCTCCTTAAAGTAGGCAAGTCATAGCATATCACAAGCAAGAATAGCAAGCAAGGGCAACCCCAAGTAGTACGCAAAACTTTTCAAAACTAGAAGGACGAGAAGGTTTTCAAAAAAGTACATGACCACAAGCTCAACATCAAACTTGATCACACCCAAAGAACTACAAAGCACATCATGCAAGCACATGGAATTGATTAGAATCTAATGGATCGGTAGAGCCTCACTTTTGGGAATTGTGAATCACTCTCACTCATGTGTTTGAAATATAGTATAGGTTCACTCAAAACTCATTCTAAAGATGCAATTTACCATATGCTTGAAAGGCTCTCAAATTCTCCACCACTAAAATGTAATTTGCACAAGACAATCAAGAGAACTTTACTTGGGTTGTAATGTGGGCTAGAATGTAAGGAGTGGACAAATGTATTTGGGATAATGTGAAGTTACTTAGCCAAGTGACTAGGGAGCAACCAACAAAGCACCTAGAAACTAATAAGTTCACCAACACTCCAAACTTCAACAACATAATGAACATACCCCAATGAATCAAATAAGAAATGAGTTGATAAAGAAAAGGAATTCAAGCTATGTATGTATCCAATGCCAATCACTTATTCATGATCTTTTCTTTTTTTTTTTTTTGCTTTCTTTCGCTTCTCTTGTTTTTTTTTGCTTTTTTTTAACATGACTTTATCTTCCTTATTTTCTTTTTCTTTAATATAACTTTTTTTTCCTTATTGTTTTTTTTTGGAAATGAAACAAAAATTACAATTATTAAAAGGCATATGATCACTAACTATCAACTCACAAACTAATACATATACTTAACCCAAATAAGAGGGAACAAAAGCAAATGCTCAATATCATCAATCCCTCAACAAAAACAACAACCAAAGTCGCCTTAAACTTAATTATCCCTAAAACCACCCACTGCATAGATGAAGTGATGCTCCATAGACTTGGCTTAAAGGTAGGAATATGTGTTTGGCCAAGGGCTAATATGAAGGGATCACAACAAAGAAAGATATAAGCTCAAAGGGGCTAGCAAAGGGAAAAAACATGTAACACAGGGGTAGACTATTTAGCTATGTGGCTAAAATGACCAAAGAAAGAAATGCATCTATCATCATCAACTATGCACATGCTAATTTGGTTTTGAACAAGAGTCTAAGCAAGTTCTAGAGATGCAACATGGAAGAGTCACACCCACGAAAGAAATATGAGACTACACATAAGGAATAGTCTAAATATGGCTCAAAATCTCACGGGACATTTGCCAAAGTCTCATTAAGTTCATAAAACAACTATCAAGTACAAACAATAGTGCCAATGATTCCAAGGGATAACAAAGTTCTCAATCAAGACAAGGTTCAAAACTAGAAATATTTACAAAGTCTTCAAAAATTTTAGCACCAAAATGGATTACACATCAAAAGTTACTCAAACTCATGAAAGCTATTTTGCCTAACCAAAACATCATTGGAGGTTATCTCAAACCAATCCACACCATCTCTACATGCAATCTTATATGCAAACCTAAATGCAATTGAATGTAACACACTAACGCAAACAAAAAGAAACCTAAAACTATATGCTCTAGCATGTATGCAAGCTAATAACCAAAATAGAAAAGACATAAACTACCCTTCCCCCATGCACAAATAAAGCATTATTATTCAAATGAAAGAAAACTTAGAGAAGGGGAACAAAAGAAAATAATCTCACCAGGTTAGGTGCAAAGTGCACCTAAGCTATACAACCTCGTAATAACTAGGGCTCATGGTGCATCAACCGCTCCATCGCGATGTCAAGACTCGACTCATGAAATCAGACATTGCTAAAGCATGCAAGAGCTTATCAAACTCCTGGGACCACAATTCAGAAAATAAAAGGTAAGAGGCAATAGCTAAAATTACACCAAAGAGAATAAGTATCCTCTTAACCTTAGCAAAGACCATAGAAAAATCAAAAGCAGGATTACAGAATGTAGTCCACATGATTTTCCTAGGCAAGTCTCCTAGGCATATACAATGAGGATCGCTGGAGGGATCATACCCACTAAAGTAACCTAGGGATACATAATCATCAACATTCCCACCAAGCAGACTAAACATGTTATCCTTATAGCCTAAATCAACATTAGCATCATAAATCATAAAATTATCAATAGACGCATCAAGAAAGTACTCGGGGGACTGAGAGGGCAATGAATAGATATGTGAAACATGGAAATGATCAATGGGATTGGGGGAAACAATATTATTAAAATCAAGAATAGGAAAGTCCTTATGCACAAACACATCACGTGACCCCTCCAAAGGAATCTCATCTAGATCATACACCTCATCTAAAATATCTTCTTACTTAAAACATGCATAAGAAACATCAAACCTAGCATTAAACCCAAAAGGCTTGTGCACCTCGAGCCTCGTGCGCTAAGCTAAAGGAAAGGATGAGTCAGGTAAGGTCAAAACAACATCAGTATTGTCCCAGGGTAATACAAAATCAGATTGGATATAACATGCATAATAAGGACACAAATTAGTTTCATGGTCAGAAGAATAAAATGCACAAGGATCAGGAAATGAATATCTAGAAACACGACTAGCCTTCTCAAATTCAAATGAATCACAAGCAATCCACTCAAGCAAATACCATGCATCATCAAAATTTTTAGCATGAAAACCCCAAAACTCTAAAAGAGCTTGAGTTTCACTATTTACACCCTAATCAACAATGTCTAAAATTTTCCACTTACGAACACAATAACAACATTGAGTAAGAAAACCATGTAAATGCTTAAAATACCTCCAAAATCATTCATGCTCGAATTAGGGGAAATAGAAAATTTCCATCAATTTTTTTCAATTTTTTTTTGGTTAATTTTCAAAATTTTTTTCATAGGATTATTTTCCAAAGAAAAATAAACTGCTTAGTCAAACCTATTAGGAAAAAATCCAATATACGATGCTAGTCCCCGACAATGACGGCAAAAACTTGATAGGCCAGCAAGCGCACGGTGGCATTGTAGCAAATTAAGGTCGATCCCGCATAGACTAGGTGAAACTATTGGACTATATTGCCTCAAGATATGCTAAGCGAATCCAAATTTGAGAATGAAATTAAACTAAACAACTATCTAATCTAGTAGATAAATAATAATTGGAATCAAGTAAAATAAACAATCACCTGATCAACGTATGAATCAAGCACTTCTTCCTTCATTGGTTGTTTTAAAACCAATAATTAAAGTATCACAACCCTCTTTCAATGTGAAGCGAAATACCTTAATCTAACCAATTACCATTTCTCAAGGGCTCTTAATTAGTTTAGGTTCATTAAGCATGCGATTATCAAGTCAATAGTTTCTCAATCGGTAATTCTCTCTCGAGACATCACACAATCAAGTCAAATCCTATGATTCCAGTATTTGAGAGTTCATCTTTCAGTCCTTCATCCCAATACACACAACATGCAAGAAAGTGATCAAGTTTCTTAGAAGGCAATAAACTTCTAGAATTCAATAAAATAATCCAACAATTCCAAAAGCACCAAATGACGTCAACAGTCAACACAAGATCAAGAAACTAACAAATGTTCGCATAAATCCAAAATCAAACAACAAAGATAATCAAAATCACAAAACAGAAATCTAAATTTAGAAAAGAGAAGAAAAGAGAAAAGAAATACTCAGCCAAAATTGCGCTTGAACCATCGTGCAAGCCCAGAATGGAATCCATGCAAATCTTTACTTCAACTCTCAACTCTCTCTAATATAATCTACACTAATCTATATCCTAACTACTGGAATATGGAGGAGAATGGAATGGATGAGATGTGTTTATTCTGCTATGAAAAATGGCCCTATTTATAGGAAAACCTAATCAACTTCATCCACACGATGAGGGGAAATGAACAGGCTAGCTGCTATGCCTCCACCACGGACCGTGGCATTCACCATTGGTTGACCTTGATGCCCTCTGGTCACTTTGCCCTATTGATTCTAGTTAACACGGGTTGACAGTGTATACTATCCCGGGTTATCCATGATATATACCCAGGTAAACCATAACTCTTTCGGGTCTTTGGTCAATTTCTGCAAAATATCTTAAACAACACCAAACTCGAGCGTAAAATAGGAAAAGGAGTATAAATTATCATATAAAGCATATAATTTTTCGTAAAAATGCAGCAAAATGACCCTAAAATGATATACACATTAAGCACTTATCAGCATCTCACTTTCAACACATCTTGCATAGAAGTTCCCATTGTGTCACAACAATGTCATTTCCTCTTTCAAGAAGGCTAAAATGGCTTAATAAACACAACTCAACTTAGGACAAGCATATAACCACTCATTTTGGTAAGGTATGCTGATAAAAGAGTTAATGACTAAGCAAGCATTAACTTTTTAGGGGAAGGAATATTGAAACTCATTTTAAAACTCACTAATTTGCAACTTACGCATAATTAAATTCACTTGCAAGTGCTTGGCAGTTTAATTCTGCAATTCAATAACTTAATTCCACTTTGATAAGTTGTTTCAAGTTCACACAAAATGAAACCTTTAAGACAAGCTTCCAGCCTTTACATAACCTTTTATTAACTCAAAGAGGTACGTTTCAATGTTTTGGTTGATTGTTCAATCAACTAAACAATTCAGCTGAACGTTTCAGCTGAACTGTTCAGTGAGCCTGATTATTATTCCAAATTAGGTACAACAATGAATCATGATTCGAGCGACCAAACACGAAAATTTGGTTTAGCTAGAGTAAGCTGGGGAACGAGCAAGTCGCTGCTTAGTTCACGAACCTAATTCACCATTGAGTTAATTCCCTAAATCGTTCAGTTGACTCTCCTGTTTTCCCGCTTCACTCCAGCACTAAATAGGGCAATCAATAATGACCCGTTAACAGAAACGATTCAATCAGGCAGCATGTTACAATATAACTATTTATCAAGTAATAACACGACATTAAAAACGCATAATAACATGACATTAAACATAGCAACACACTTTTGTAAATTTATTGATTTATCATACAAACCCGAACTCCCTCCTCATAGCACCGTCCACAACAATCCTAGAAATTAACTCCATTTCAATCCCAAATGAGCATAGCCATTTTCAAACCATCCACCTACTGTCTAATGAGTCACAATACTCGCAGGATTTTTCTCCAAAAATCGATTCAATTCGTTCAACAAGTCAAAATTAACTTAACATAGTCAGTAATCGAGCGAACTCATTCAATCCATTCAATAATCGAATCAGCTTGGCGAACCAACCATAATGAAATCGACTTAATAAATGAAATGGTAAAACCCTTTCAAAATTATTAGTAGTTTGAGGAATCAAGAAGCACCCGTGTTGCTCCAAGCTTAAGGACCCCACTTAGGGTTCGGTTCGGGTTGGCTTCCATGGTTCGGTTCATTCCCCCTTGCTCCCGACACACCACCTGCTACTCCACCTCTAATCTGGCATCGTCGCATGGTGAGAATGGTCATCGAGCCGCCCATCTCTGACCTGCTAACTCTATCGCTCGATCTCTCTTTGTCTCTTTGTTCTCGAGTTTGCGGGGTTACAATGTGTGGCAGGTGTGATGATGGTCTATAGATCGGCTGCCGATGTGGCAGCAGCGCGTTCCTCTCTCTCTCTCTTCATGGTCAAGGGTCACAAGGCTAGGGAAGTAGAAGCATCATGGCTTCTCTTCTCCCGGGCCAGGACCCAAGTTCTCAACCCACCCTTTTTGTTTTCTTTTTATTTTTTGTGTGTTGTTTATCGCTAGGTCAATCGAGTCCCCTAAACCAAATTAAGTTCATTAATCCTAATACTCGGTTTAACAGTTGACGAAGTATTATCTTTAGCTTGTGCATATATCGCGAATTTTCAAAGCTAATAATAATAATATTAATAATTTCATTTTTGTTTTGTGAAATTATCCACTTAAATAAGGACACTAATATTAATGGATCTTAACTAAAATAAAATAATTACGGTTTGATAAAATTGTTACATGGATTAGTTAGTCTATTGCCAAATTAAAAATGCAAGTATTACAATCATGTAACATATTAGCATGAATGATATTAAATCATGCAAAAAGTACAAGCTTTATTCCAACAAAAATCCAAGCAATAGAATAATAGTTACAGCGGCAAGGAACTAACTGAGGATTACATCTTTGTTAATTTAAAATCAAAAATCAAAAAAGAGAAATAGAGTAGAAGAATTAAGGGAAGATAGAGTTTGTGCCCTCATGATACTTGATTTACCTAGAAGCCCAATAGAGTGACACCTTTGTAATGGGTGATGCAATTCTTTCTCTCCCGATAACTCCAATGTATAAAGTATTACCTGAATTTTGATGCTCTTCTCCCTCTAGTTTTTTGATGTGTTCTGATGCCAATTTGATTTGATTCTGGCAGCCCTCTATTTATAGCGGTTGAGGGGATAGTCTGAATCAGTTTAAAGAAAGGAGAATTAATCCGAATTCCATTAAGGTTAATATAAACGAGCGAATTAATCCAGGTAGGATTATAATTAATTAAACACACTTTAGATAGAAAAGGATCTAGAGAGAAAGAAAACTAAGGAGCCCAACCAGTTCCTTGTAGTAGAACCCAACCTGGTTCCTAGTGGGAAACCCGACCAGGTTTTCAGGGCCAAGTTGGGCTGTAGATTATTTTGACCATAATTTTCTCATCCGATCTCCGTTTTTAGGCTTTTTTTTTTGCTTGAAAGCTTATTGAGTCTATTTTTAACGACACTAGTTTCACAATTTTTGGATTAGCGCCAAAGAAGATATAAGTGAAACAGTGAACATGTATCATTTCTAGCACACATCTTAGTAATCGACTTATATCTTCTCTAATGCTTATTAGATTTTGGTGCATAATATGTCATTAGAAAGCTTATTCAAAGAAGAATATTGATATGTAAACTCAATAATTTTATACTCCGTAGAGTGAATATCAACTAGACGCTGAACACTATCAATTTGGCCTATTTGGGCTTTATAGGCTACATTAGCCTTTTGTTTCTGCTTTTTACTTTCTTTCAAAATTGGATTAAGGATTAGTTTGCCAGGCCCCCAAGTATACAAGTTGGGGTGTAATTTTTGTCATTAGACAATTAAGAATAAAATGTCATTTTTTGGTGTCTACAAAATGCCATTGAGAAAGTGAGTATTGGGTTGCTTTGGTGGGTTCTCACGATGAGTTTCAATGAATTACATTGCATTAGGGTCAACTCCAACACCAATAAATGATGGTTGGCTATGTTGCTGGTTAGTAGTACCACCAAAATAATTTTCGTTTGGCGTTTAGAGTTAAGGAAACCTCCAAACAAGCCCGTAAATGTGTTTGCCGGAGTATTTTTGTATTGTATCATTCTATCAGGTCATAGAGGAAAAGATGAGGGAATCGAGGCTCAGATGGTTCGACCATGTGAAGAGGAGAAGTGTGGTCGCCCCAGTGAGAAGGTGTGAGAGGATCAACCCCCCCGAAGGTAAGAGAGAGAGGGGTAGACCGAAGAAGAGCCTAGAAGAAGTGGTTAGAGAGGACCTGAGAGTTGTCGGTCTGACGGAGGACATGGCTCAGGATAGGAGGCTGTGGCGGGACAAGATTAAGGTCTCTGATTGTAGGGGACCGGCTTTGTAGGGAGCAGTAGCTTAGGCAGTGTGGGGCGGGTAGGGCTTTTGGTTTGCTTACCTGCAGGTCGTACTTTTCTGGATTGTGACGGCAACAAGCGCCCTTGGTCTGTTGAGGTATGTCTCTGTTCCCTCTTTATTTGATATCCGGAACCTTTTCCTCTTCCTCTTTCTCTCACTCGGTAAATGGTTTTTGCAACCGTTTTCTCTATAAACCTTTTTCACAAAACTGTTTTGTGGGTCTTATGGAATCAACCTCTCTATGGGTAGGAATACCGGTAGAGGTAAGGTTGACTATAGCTGGATCTCCCCAGATCCCGCGAAGGCGGGACCCACACTGGGAGTTTGATGTTGTTGTTGTTGTATCTATCCCCACCATTCCTAACATTGGGTCCACGACCACGTCTACCATTTATGCCACTCTCAAGCACGGTTTATTTTTGTTTCTTTAGAAATAACTTTTTGTGCGACTCTCATGCACGATGTATTTTTCTTTCTTTAGAAACATTTCTATGAATGGCTCAGTCTTCCTTTAATTATTTCTTCCCTTCTTTATCAAACGTCCTATATCATGTGCTTAAACTTTCCAAGCATGTATTTCGAAGTTGAGTTCAAACATGACCTGGCAAAATTAACCCAAGATCTGAAATCTGAATCGAATGATCCGAATCCATACGAGATCTAACATCCGAAACAAGCTCATTTGCAAGTGAACCCCAAACCCGAATTGGCCTGAACCGAATTTTTTTTTTTGAAAAAGTCGCTTATTTTCACATAACAAGCTTATTGAAACAAAAATTGGTTAACCTGAAATTGAGCCGAGCTGAAGTTGACTAGGCCGAAACTGAACTGGCCCAAAATATCACTTGACCTAAAACATGACCTAACCCAAACTTAAGCCAAGCCATACTCATAAAGAATGACTCATTTACCAGGTTTAGTTCCAACTAGGAGTATGTACTTCAGGAACAATTGCGTGCAAATTGATATAATGTTGCCCGGTGTCTTCTCTTGATTATGGAGAATTTTAAGGGTTTCTTTGTGAGGGTTTGGTTGCAGTGTTGTAATGCGGTGCTGTAAAGTGTTATTAAATTTTAGCTTCTTCTTTTTAAGAAAAAAGTACATTATTAATAGGTAAAAGAAAATTGCACAGTCAAGTCGGCCATATCCGCTAAGGAAATTCGTATCAAAATATTTTTTTATCACAATTTATGTAAAATAAGAACAGTGATATAAAAGGAAAAAAAGGAAAGACATTAAAATCTCATTAAAGAATATTGTGTTATATTTTTAATGGTATTAGGTTAACTAACTAAAACTTTTGATTCAAAAAGTTTGACAATTAACTAGTATTTCTATACTATGCGATGTATAGGAAATCTCATGAGTTTTTAACTATAATAATTATTTATGAAATATTACAATAAATCATTTAATAATCAATGCACATGGAAATTTTTAAATTTTTTTATAAAACAATTAATAATATATAGGTAAAGTACTTATTAATTAAAAATTAATAACATAATTAACTTGTAATATTTAATATTAATTTTTGATGAGAAATTAATTAGAAAATATTTAATGAATATCAAAATATCTATGGCTTTCTTTTTGTATGACCACATTAATGTATTTTTGTCACATAACAGCAATGGTAATTAAAAAATAATCAAGTATGGAGTAAGGCAAGGTGCTTGGAAATCATAAGCTACATAAGTTTGTCTTTTTTTTGTTGGGAGTAAAGTCGTCCATATTTAATAGGTCTTGATATATGGCATACAATGTTATTTTTGAATTGACATTAATTGTAGCAGCATTTGAGGAACTAACTTGCATTTTTTAAAACTATAAAACAAAAATGTTAATATTTTAGAAAATATGTGGAAATGGCAAGTGTCAAAAGATATGGGTTTTTGTTTTGTCTTAATTTTTATAAATAGATATTTCAAACCCTAACTGGTTTGCCATTAATTAGTTATTTAACTTCAGTATCTGCCATCACAAGCCAAGCATGCATTAACTAGATGATTTGATGTTCTTGTAACTTATCTATCATATCTAAATATTATGAAATTTTGAGAATATTAGATTTGTTCAAAGCTTATATCATACTCCTAAGAGTATATATTTTTACAAGTCACGTCGGCACTACATATTAAAATTTGTTTATATGACATACACACTAAAAAAATATATATACGTGGCAATTAGAAGTACACACTCATAGGTAGATGATTTGATAAAGTTCTCAAATCATTAAATGAAGGTATATTTAACTCAGTAATAGTATAAACAAGATAAATACTTTATGCATCAACGATCATCAGGAGAGACTGCAAGTTTGGAACCAATTTAAATTGCAGTTTTTGTGGCATGCACATTGAGAATCTAGACCATCTGCTGGTTTCTTGTTCCTTTTCTTGGAGCATCTGGAGCAGGTTCACTCAAGCTTTTGAGCTCCCAGTACAATGTCAAAGTACCTTCAGACAATTGTATGAAGTATGGATAGCCAAACGGGTCTATAACAAGACCAGAAAAAGGTTGTGGATTGTTACTTTCTTTGCAGTATCATGAAGCTTATGGATGAAAAGAAATGGTGTGGTGTTTGAACAGCAAGAGTTGGATGCTTATGCTCTCTGTAAGGCCATACAATTGAGGATAGCCCTATGGTCTAAAGCTTGGAAGGATCCTATTCAATACCACTCATCAGAACTTGGATTGGTGCAGCTTGTGTAGGATCTGCCTCTCTTCCAGATTAGTTTAGTTTTTAGTTTTGCTGTTTCTGTTCCTTAGTCTTCAGTTTTGTTGCTTGCTGTTTGTTTAAGTTTTAGTTCAGTTTTCTCCTCCTTTGTAATGAGGGCTTCTGCCAATTTTGACACTAATAATAAAAAAAAAACAAGATAAATACTCCCAAAATATAGGTCGACATTGAGTGTTGTTTATTAAAAATTATTGACATCTAATACGCTACAATTGGGACTACTAGCGTCTAAAATCCTTATAAGAAAATGCAAATGTCATATATTAAGTGACCCGGCGCAATTCACAAATGGTTCGGTTGTTGATATTCCTTAATTAATGTTACTCAAGCGCACGAAAAGTTATTTGTTCAAATCTCCCGAGCTTCACTTCCCCCACTGTCCACTGGATTGCCTCCTGTCTAATTCTCTGGTATATTGCCTATATGCGTAGAGTAGCCGTTTACATCCTTTTTGACCTTCTATTTCATAAAATTCTTCAGTCGTAATAAACTAAAAACGCTGCCTCCCTCCCCAAACCTTTCAAAAATTGAAAGCGCTCCCTCTATCCTTCCCTGCCACTGTTTTCCCATGCTTATGGGCATTGTGTGATGACATTGATGTATCTCTCAGTATGCACCAATTTCCCTCCTTCCCTTTCGTGCTTCTACTAAAAAATCCAACGCTGCTGCTTCCATGTTAGTGAGTACCAATGACTTATTCTCACGTTGAGCTATAAAAGTGTCAATTTTGAGCTGAAATTTTTTTTCCATGTGTTTCTCTCAATAATTTAAGCCCAAGTTGGCATCATTTTAGGCTTCCTAGATTCTAAATATGACATGTCAAGAAGGAGAATCATCATTCTCCACAATAAAAACATACCGGTTACCTACTAGGATTTGAAAGGTTTCGCTTGAAACTAATGTTACAAATACAATTCCATACCGCCTTTATACAGACGACACATCCCATTTTGCTAGAAAAATGGTACAAAATAAGCTACAAAATTTTACCAATAAAACATTAATCAAACTCCGCCAATATCAGCTATACAGGCTGAAGTTTGCGTTTTGTCGGTCGATATTCATTGTTACCACGGAGAAGAATGAGGGACAAGACTAAGGATCAGATTTGTAGAGAACAGACAGAAAGACAAGGGAAAAGAGAGAAAAAAAAGGGCATGTTTCTACCGTTGCGAAAGGAAACGTGGCCGGGTCCGGTGAGTCCAAAGAATCAGGGTTTTTTCTTTTTTAAAATTTGCTGGTGTTATTATTATACCCTTCGCTATTCAAAAGCTTGAGCTAATATCATTATTATGAAAACACAATCAATTTTTAAAATAACTTCATTATTGCACGATAGAATTATTATTTCCTATTAATCAACCATAGATACATTCATTTTCTTTAGTTTACACCATAAAACTACATTTATCTTAATATTAAAATAATATAATTAACTTAGTTAATTATATAATCCTTGAATATGCACGTCATACCCGTGTCACTATCATGGATTTTAGCGATTGTTTAATGCATCATGTTATTTATTCAGCGACATGAAATTAAGAATACTTTATTGTGCTACTAATTATTGAATGAGTTAAACAAAACTCATTCCGAATGAAATCCCTAGAGTACGATTGATGATGACATGGGATGAAGGAGCGGGTTTATCTGATGGCTGGCGCGCAACACCTGACGCCCTCGTCCTAAAGCGGCCTCACTTGCAAAAAGGGCAACCCTGGGTTGTGGTCGGGGGAATGCCTTTCCGACGGTTAAGTCAATTTTGGGTTCCAATTAATGCTCAAAAGAGAGAGAATGCAAAGAGAATTCAGAGTATCTATCTGTCAACCCCTTTCCCGAGGTAGGTAGGTGACTATTTATAGTCGCCCCGGGAAAAAAGGGCAAAATAGTAATCTCACCTGGGGTACCCATGTGGGCCGCCGGTCTGGTACGGTAGGGCCCTAGGGGGACCCCTAGGGTTGCGTCACAGGACCCCGTTTCTCGGACATGGGCCTGAGGAAGCCCCCAGGGAGGGCCTGTTATCCCGGATATAGGCCTGGTCTGGGGGTCCGACTTGCTTAGGCCCATTAGGAAAAAATTCAATTTTTCCCTAATCACTTAGCCCCCCACGTTTTACCTGTACGTCGAGCCCGGCCAGTAGTCAGGTAGAATGTGAAACATTGTCAATGGTTGGCATGCATCCCGGGTGCTTCGAAAATTGGGCTCTTGTAATGGATGGCCCTTGAGCCACCGTCCATAGCTCCACAAGTTTTGAGGCCTGGGCGGCAGCTTTATGAAATTGCCTTTTCCTTTACTATAAAAGGCAATTGTCAGGAGGGGAGGGTATTCCATCCTTCCTTATTCAGCGGTAATAGCTATTCGGCGTTCATGGCTTTCCCCCGCTCTCTTGATACTAAGGCGATGTCCGAGTACGTCACTCGCCATTTTGCGTGGGACCGACGTGGGGTTGCCTTCCCCCCGTCACCCTTCCCGAAAGTCTTTTAGTCCTTATGTCCGAGCTTCGAGCTGATCGCGGCTCAGTAGGCCGCAGAGTACTATGAACTCCCGGAGCTGCCTCAGGTGATGTTCTACGCGATGCTTCTGAACGAGGTCGAAAGGCTGGGTGTCTTGCAAGGGCGAGAGCTTCGTTCTTTGGAGTCAACACTCGTGGAGCTCAGTTGGAGCACCTTCAAGTCGTGTGTATGGATGTATGGTGACCGGATCTTTGAGGCTCGATTCCTTCCAAAGGCTGGGTCGGGGGAGGGCACAAGAGCTGGTTAGCAAAAAGAGGACTCAGAAATAGAGCCTGAGGATGAGAGTTTGGCCCAAGAGGGGGCGACTTCTACCTAGTATGTTGACGAGTAGGGGTGGAAGCCGTTAAGCCTATGAGTGCGCAGCCCGCCCCTACTAGGGCTCTCACTTTTCTCTTTCCCCCTTTTCTTCTTCTCACCCTTTTTTTTTGCTTTTTTTTGGTGTACTGTTATCCCAACAGCAATAAAAAGGCTATGCTTTTATATCCTTCTATATTGTCGTCACTTTGCTCGTATTGGTCTCGATCTGTGCTGACTGGATGGCCACGTGTCCGCGGTAGATTGGCCATTAGGCTCCAGGGAAGTTCTTCCATCTCCAACCTTTCTCATCCCCTCTCTGTAAATGCAACTTCATTCTTCTACGTAAGATGCTCGAGCATTCATCTCTCTAGAGGAAGCGGTACACATAACAGAGAGAGAGCGACCGGTACACCTATCCTCCCTTGCTATTATGGCGTTCCCTGCTATTTACAATACTAGGGAAATGGCCGATTATGTGAGATAGTCCCTTATTTGGCACTGGAGGAGTGTTTCACATCTGCCTCGTCCCTTGCCCGAAGACTTCCACGCCCTGTGCCCACGATTTTCATTGCCCGAGGCTGAGGGCGCAGAGGCCGAGTACGAGCTCCCTGAAATGGTACATGCGACATTTTATGCCATGTTGCTGAATGAGGCCGTCGAGCTGGGCGTAACGCACAATTTTATGGGTGAGGGTATGAGAGCGACCCTGGTTGGTCTAAGGTGGTCGACCTTCGAGGTTTGGATGAGCTGTGTCGATGACGTACTGAGAGCAGCGCGACTCCAACACCCGGCCGATGAAGTGGAAGTCCAGGATTCCCCGGACAGCCGGGAAGGAGGATCTGGATCGATTAGCCCCCCTGCCCCCTCTAGTGATGAGGAATAGCCCTAGTTTTATTTCGCATCTCCTCTTGTATCGGTCCCCCTTTTGATAATAAAACTCATTTCTTTGATACGATGAATCGTCTCTTTTTCGCCTCGAATGATGCTCCGCGTCGCACGATTTCGCTTTAAATGATGCTTGTGTTTGCTTATTTAGGGGTTGAGGGCCCGTCGCCCCCGAAGGGCACTAGGGAAGGATTGTTCTGGGCCTGTTAGCCCCCACTGGGGCTAGGAGTGCAGCGACCAGTCATATGGTCGTGCTCTGGGACCCTTAGCCCTCATTGGGGCTAAGAGTATAGCGACCGGCTATAAGGCCATGCTCTAGGACCGTTAAGCCCCCATTGGGGCTAAGAGTGTAGCGACCGACGGTAAGGCCATGCTCTGGGACCCTTAGCCCCCATTGGGGCTAAGCATGTAGCAATCGGCTGTAAGGCCATGCCCTGGGATCCTTAGCCCCCATTGGAGCTGACAGTGTAGCGACCGGCCGTGAGGCCGTGCTCTGGGACCCTTAGCCCCCATTGTGGCTAAGCGTGTAGCAATCGACTGTAAGGCCATGCCCTGGGATCCTTAGCCCCCATTGGAGCTAACAGTGTAGCGACCGGCCGTGAGGCCGTGCTCTAGGACCTTTAGCCCCTATTGGGACTAAGAGTTTCAGTATTGACTGTAACGCCATGCTCTGGGACCCTTAGCCCCCATTGGAGCTAAGCGTGTAGCGACCGGCTGTAAGGCCATGCCCAGGGATCCTTAGCCCCCATTGGAGTTCAGAGTGTAGCGACCGGCCGTGCTCTGGGGCCCTTAGCCCCTATTCTAGCTAAGAGTGTATCGACCGGCTGTAAGGCCATGATCTGGGACCCTTAGCCCCTGTTGGGGCTAAGAGTGTAGCGACCTGCCGTAAGGCCGTGCTATGGGACCCTTAGCCCCCATTAGGGCTAAGAGTGAAGCGCTTGGCCATATGACCGTGCTATGGGACCCTTAGTCCCCATTGAGGTTAAAAGTGTAGCGACCGGCTGTGGGGCTGTGCCTTGGTGTTCTTAGCCCCTATCAGGGCTAAGGGTGTAGCTATCGGCTAAAAGGGCAGTGCTCCAGGGCCTTTGATTGCCGACAAGGCGATGCCAGGTCGCCACATGGCGTCAGTTGGGAAGAGTCGCGCCTGTTGGACGTTCTCAAGAGGTGTGTCATGCCTGTTCGTTCTATATAGGGGCGAGGATTTAGTTGAAAGGGCTCATTTGATCACCGCAGATTTCACTCACTTAGAGAGAGAAACGATTTATAGAGAGAGAAGCTCTGCATCTCTTTCCCAATCTGCATTCAAATTCACTGTTTGCATCTCGAGCTTTTCCTTTGTATCTTCAAGGGTTCGCTAAAGTGTTCATCCTTCCCTTCAAACAACTCCCTTGAATCTTCATCTTCTACAAGTACATCTTCGTGCCCTCTCGAGTAATTGTTTGTTCTTATATATTATGTCGTCATCTTGCTCAACCAGTGGGGACGTCCCCGAAAGGTTGACCCATAATTTCCTGGACTCTCGGCCTTTATTGTTGGCCGGGTGGTTCCCGGCATCCCCCGAAAGAATAAATGTAGGGAACCCAAAAAGATTCCCTACTCGGTGCCCCTTTTTGAACCGGGCACTCTCTCGTGATCTAGCTGCATGCGAGTACTCCTCCACTCCTAGTGTCCTCAGTCCAGAGGTGGAGGTAACATATCCCTGGGAGATCACCATAGCTAATTATATGATTGATTTCCAGGTTCGAAGAATGGCAAAGACCAAATCCACCCCATGCATGAGATCACTCGACGAGCTGCTAGCCGAAGGTACACAAGGTAATCCCTGTTTAGCTTTGTCTACACCTAAATCGAGGGCCGAAGTGTCCTCCACTAGTTCCAGCTCGTCCTCCGAAGGGCCCTCATCCAGCTCCTCCTCGGGTAGTTCGTCGAGGAGCTCATCCTCGGAAGGGGCGTCAACTAGCTCCCCATCGCTTGGCGACTCGTCGACCCCGGGCAAGTAAGTGCTTAAGCAAAAAGGCCAGGCGCCTAAGGGGTTAGCAACATAGATTGTGGCAGAGGGGCCGGTGTTCCCGGGGGCCCCAACCCGCTTGGACCCACAAGATGGGCCAAGCAGTCACTTCCCTGACTCGAAGGTCATCACCAAGCTAAAGAGGTCGGCCCTCGAGAAGCAATACCTCATACCTGCTGGATACACGTTTGTGATCCCTGAGGCGGACGCCACCGTAAACGAGCCGCCCACGAAGTGTATAGCTGTTTATCGTGCCGCTCTTAATTATGGTCTCTGGTTTCCCCTTCATCCGGTAATTGTCAAGATTTTAAATAAGTATGAATTGGCGCTCTTGCAAGTTGTTCCCACATCTTGGTATAACATTTGTTCCTTCATTGCGACTTGCGAGTTGCGCGGCCTTACTTGCTTGGCACGGGTATTCAGCCTCGTGCATACCGTCCAGCGGGCTCCAAATGAAATCAGAGACCTAGGGTGGTATTGCTTTAACAACAGGTCGGACTTTAAGACGACCATTGAGAAAAAGTCAAAGGTGAAGCACTGGAAGTATGACTTCTTCTTCTTGTGCTGGGAGTTAGGTTGGGGGGACGTACCTGACTGGAACGAGGGCAAACCTGTGAGGAACCCCTTTGGGGAGCCCATGGCTGAAGAGAGAAGGACGATCCGTTACTTCCAGTTCTACATACGGGAGTATGATAGGCCTCAGCCCATCCTCAAATTCATGGCTCACGCAATCGAGTCTGTGAAGGGCCCCGAGAAGAAGAGGAGCAAGTCCAGTGACAGGGAGCCTTTGAATTGGCTCCCTAAGCTGAAGTTCTTCTCGAACGATTTCTTTCTCGCCGCGGCCGACCTCCTGATGCTTAAAAATTATTCCAAGGGTATTTGGTCGTCCTGATGCTAGTCATGTTTATGTTTGGTGCTGACCTGACTTTCCTTTTGTTTTATGCATAGCAAGAGAGGGCAAGGTTGACGGTCTTTGAGACTAGGGATGCCACTCGGGAGCAAGTGGCCACTGACGTAGAGCGCAGGCGAGAGGAGGAGAGGTAGCGCCTCGTCACTCAACAAGCCAAGAAGGTGCGGTTGTTAACCTTTTCATTCCCCCCCCCTTCGTGATCCCTCGAAGCTTTCTCACGGTCCCTGGCTTTTACTGACTACGTTATTCGTTCTGTAGGCGCCCTCTCTTTTCCCTCACTGGAAGAAACCCGCCATCAGCCTGCTGGTCCAACGTACTGAAGGCTGATCGGATGAGGCAGTGAGTCCCGCCCCCTCGTAAGCGGCAGAGGCAGGGGCCAGACGGTTTGCTCCCCTGCGGTCGGGAAGCCAGTCACCTGGGGACCGAACCCCATGCCTTTATGATCAAGCCGCCTATTCCAAAACCGCAGGGGCCACTTCTCAAGCTATTGGTGGTTTTCCCCAAGTCACCCTGCGGCCTTTGACCAACTTCATCAAGGCGGACCCAGCCGCCAAGTTCTCACTCGTCCAAGACCTGGTTAAGTCCAGGGACTTGGTCACCCCTAGATCCTCAGAACCCCCAAAGGTCACCAAGAAAGAAGTGGCGATGGCCGATGCCTTTGCTCGTGGAGTGAGAGCCACGGTGGAATGCCGAAGACTGGAGGGGCTTGTCAGTCGGTTCTAGCGGCGCAGAGAGAAGCTGAAGGCCGAGCTAGACGCCCGAGAAGCTGAAAAGAAGACGCTACAGCGCCAACTAGAAGAGGCGCTTGCCAAAGCTACGGATGATGCGGCCGCGGGGGCGATAAAGGCAGCTTGGGCTAGAGAGCAAGGCTATCAACAAGGCCGTACAGGGACCCTCGGGTATTTATGCAAGGTCTTGGTGACATTGGCCCAAGAGTTTCGGGAGGACAGCTACTATGAAGCCTACCTCCATTATGTGGATGAGCGTCAGTGGGCTAAGGATGAAGGCCGTGACCCCGATGAGGTAGAATTTACCCCTCCTTTTGGCGAGAGTGAAGGCGCAGCGGACGAGACCGCCAACCCCCTGGAAATTGAGGGCGGGCCTTCCGAGTGGGAAGGTCACGAGGATAGTGGAGAGCCTGATATGTAAGCCCCCACTTTTCCTTGTATTGTTTGCTTTTGAATTGGAGGTTGTATTCCCAATCTGTTAATGGGGAACGTTCACTTTTTATCTGTTAGCTTCTTTCGTTGTCTACTCTTTTGCCCCATACTTGTTTTTTTGCCTTAACCTATACTTGTTCTTTCGCCTTAAATTATACTTATTCTTCATGTCTTCGTGTGCCGTGAGGCAGTACTAGCCCCCAGGCGAAAGGACAAGGGACGTGTTAGCTAGCTGAGGAGCATGCGGAGTGTGGTGGCTCTGGAAGCCATGTTCTGGGCCTCTTAGCCCCCATTGGGGCTAAGAGTGTAGCAATTGGCCGTGAGGCCGAGCTCTGGGATCCTTAGCCCCCATTGGGGCTAAGAGTGTAGCAACCGGCTACGAGGTCGTAATCTGGGACCCTTGGCCCCCATTGGGGCTAAGAGTGTAGCGAACGACCGTAAGGCTGTGCTCTTGGACCCTTAGCCCCCATTAAGGCAAAGTGTGTAGTAATCGGCCGTAAGGCTGTGCTCTAGGAACCTTAGCCCCCATTGGGGCTAAGAGTGTATTGATCGGCTGTAAGGCCATGCTCTGGGACCTTTAGTCCTCGTTGGGGCTAAGAGTTTAGTGACTGGTTGTAAGAACATGCTCTTCGGCAGAAAAAGAACTGTCTATGAGTGCAAAGGTGGCCATCGTGGGCTGCTCATTTTATTGCTTGTACTCAAAGTGTACATATTGGCTAGAGAGAGAGAAACATCAGCCTAAGTGTAGTACTTCCTCAGGTTATTGCTATGTCAGGTCCGCAGTAAGGGAGAGTCGGTGATGCTCTCAAGGCGATATGTCACGGGGCGGATTTGAGAAGCAACCTTGAACGGGCCTTCCTTGTTGGCCGTTAGCTTTCCATGCTCTCCTGCTCGTGCGATAGCCTCCATGCGCTAATAGACGAGGTCTCCCACTTGAATCAACTGTAATCGAACCGTGCAGTTGTGTAGCCGCACGATGCGAAGTTTGTAGAGAACTTCTCGAAGGAGAGCGTCGCCTAGAACTGAGGGGAGAAGGACGAGAGCTTTGTGGAGCGCAACATTATTCAACTTCTCTTAGAACGTAGTTAGCAGGTGAGTGTGAAGGGCGACCTCTACTTGTAAAACGGCTTCGAAACTATAGGCTAGCATAAAAGGGGTTTCACCAGTAGCGGTTTTCTCAGTGGTGCGGAGAGACCATAGGACTCCATGCAATTCGTCGAACCACTTTCCCTTTGCATCGTCAAGTTTCTTTTGTAGGCCGTGGAGGATAGACTTATTGGCTGCCTTGGCCTGGCCATTGGTCTGAGGGTGAACCACATCCGTGAACTGCGCCTGATAGCCCAAATTGCTCAAATAGTTCGTGAGCTTGCTGGTATTGAATTGCCTGCCGTTATCGAAGATAATGGCCCGGGGGATGCCGAAATGGGTGATGATGTTTCGCCAAATGAACCTCCGTACCTCAGCGGTTGTTATGGAGGCTACGACCTCGGCCTCTATCCATTTGGTGAAGTAATCGACTGCCACAAAGAGATACTTACGTTGTCCCGTAGCTTTGGGGAAGGGACCGAGGATATCCATTCCCCAGGTGGCAAATGGCTGGGGACTGACAATTGGTGTCATGGGCGTGGTGGGCACTCGTCGGATAGAGGCAAACTTCTGACATTTGTCGCAAGTCCTCACTAACATCATGGCATCCTCCCGTAGGCTGGGCCGGTGGTGGCCAACCCGGATTGCCGTGACGGTTAGGGCACGACCCCCAGTATGTGTGCTGCATATGCCTTCATGCAATTCCTCCAGTATCCTTTTCCCTTCCTTCGGGGTTACACAACGTAAGAGGGGATGGCAAAATCTTTTGTATAGGATCCCCCTGTACAGGATAAACAAGTTAAACCTCTTCTTCACCTTGTCTGCTTCTTTGGGATCCGGGGGTAGGGTACCGTCAGTGAGGTACACGCTGATGGGATCCATCCACGTTGAGCTCCTGTCCAACCATAGTACCTCATGCGGGTCGATGCTCATCTCCGTAAGGGTCTCCCACTGAATGTTTTTGGGTTTCCCGTCATCGGATGAGCTTGCTAACTTCGACAAAGCATCGACCTGTCGGTTCTCCAATCAAGGTATGTGCGTGATTACAAAATGTTTTAGCAACTTAGTGGCTTCTCGTACCCTTTGAACATAGGCGGCCATAGTGTAGTCCTTTGCTTCATATGCACTGTTGAGGTGACTAACGACTAACTAGGAGTCAAAGAAGGCTTGGATGGAATCGGCTCCCGTAGTGCAACATAACTCTATCCCCGCGATTAGGGCTTTATACTCAGCTTCATTATTGGATGCCTCAAACATGCACTTTAGAGCATGCTCGTACCGCGCCCCAGTGGGACTTTCAATGATGAGGCCGTCACCACTCCCATCTTTAGTGGATGATCCGTCCACATATAGGTTCTAAGGTCACGTGCGTGAATCCCCTTCGTCTGTGGGTGTTGTGATCTTGGCTAAGAAGTCGGCCAACGCCTGGGCCTTGATGGCCCTCCGTGGCTCAAAGGCCAGGTCATAGCGGGAGAGTTCGATGGCCCATTTCAAGATCCGTCCCAAGGCGTCTAGCTTCTGAAGGACATTCCTCAAGGGCTGATCCATTAGGACTAAGCTTTTGTGAGCCTAGAAGTAGGCCTCAGCTTCCGGCTCACCATCACTAAGGCATGCACGATTTTTTCAATGAGAGGGTAGTTCACCTCCGCCCCTGCCAAGGCGTGGCTTACATAGTACACATGGATCTATTCCTTTGCCCATTTGACCACGAGAACAACACTGACCACATGCTCTGAGACAGCGAAATACAAGACCAAGACCTCCCCTTCCAGGGGACTGGTGATCTTGGGTATTTGAGCCAGGTAGGCTTTTAACGCCTGGAAGGCCTTGTCTGCCTTTTGGTCCCAAGCAAAATTTGCCCGCTGTCGTAGGACACGGCAGAATGGTTGGCACTTATCCGCAGACCGAGACATAAATTTGCCTAAAGCGGCTATGCAGCCGGTTAGACGTTGCATTTCTCTTATATTCCGGGGCGGCTTCATGTCGAGGACGACCTGGATTTTGTCCGGGTTAGCTACGATTCTGCACTTGCTGATCATGAAGCCAAGGAATTTACCCCATCGCACCCCAAAGACACATTTCTTGGGGTTGAACTTCATGCTGAATGCCCGCAGTACATCAAACGTATTTCGTAGGTCGTCGCCATGATCGCCCTCGATTTTCCTTTTGACTATCATATCGTCAACGTAGACTTCCATTGTCTGGCCAATGAGGGGCCCGAACAGTTTGCTCACTAAACGCTGGTACGTGGCCCCTGCGTTCTTTAACCCAAAGGGCATCATTCTGTAATAGTGGAGGTCGCGGTCAGTGATGAACGCAGTCTTTTCTTGATCCTATGGGCAGAGGGGTATTTAGTGATACCCTGAGAAGGGTTCCATGAAACTCAATAAGGCATGTCTTGTCGTTGCGTCCACTAACTTGTCAATTTTTGGCAATGGGTAGCTATCCTTTGGGCAAGCCTTATTCAGATCCGTGAAATCCACGCACATTCTCCAAGTTCCGTTGGGTTTCTTCACTAACAACACATTCGAGATCCATTCAGGGTATTGGCATTCTAGAATGAACCTAGCTTCTAGCAACTTTTGTACCTCAGCATTGGCCGCGACCGCTCTCTCTGGGCCTATGTGGGGTTTCTTTTGGAAGACCGGCCGGTGGTGAGGGTCCACGTTCAGTCGGTGTTCCATCACAGCTGGGGCAATGCCGACATTTCTTCAGGTCTGAGCGTGAAGACGTCTTTATACTCCCGTAAGAGGGAGAGCAGTGTTTGCCGATCAGGGGTTGTGATATCTTGACCCAGTTGAACGGTGAGTTCGGGTTGCTCTTCATCAAGCAGTACCTGCTCCACCTCGCCCGTTGCCTCGGGCTGAGGCCGCGGAGGTCTTATTGAGGCGAGGGTATGGATGACCAAGGCTTCTGAGACCACTGGGACCGGTCCTGTCCTCGCCCGCTTCTCCGCTCGGGGTGGGCAATCCCATCTGTGCTACCTTGTGCACTCTACCAACCGTCGAATGCTCACCAAATAACATTGCCGGGCCGTTCGTTAGTCCTTATGCATTTCACCAACGCTGTCGTCATCAGCCTCGAATTGAAGCTGAAGGAGATATGGGGCGATGACGACCTTTGCCCTGTGAAGGGTTGGCCGCCTCAGGATCACATTGTAGGCGTGGGTACATCGACGACCAAAAAATCGACCTCCAGGTTCTTGGATTTAAGCTTGTTACCAAAGCGCACCGGAAGTCGAATGATCCCCCTAGGATTCACTTCTTGTCTGCAGAAACCCAAGATTGGGTGCACCAAGGGGACGATATCACGCCTCGGGGTGCGAAAGCGTCTTGAGACAATCCCAGGCTATGATGTCAACTAAACTACCCGTGTCGATTAGAATCTGCCCAATAATGGTGCTCGCTATCTTCATTTCAATGAACAGGGGGTCGTTATGGGGGGAGGTAAACTACGAGACCTTCTTTCTGCCAAACACCATTGTGGGAACCGTCACGCGGGGTCCGTGTTCCGTGGTGAGCACCTGCTGTATGCTCCTGAGCTGAGCTTTCCGAGCCGATCGAGTTATCACTTTCGCATAGCCCCCGGCTATAGTGGCCACGATCTTTGTCGAGCATTCCTCATCTGTGGCTGGGGTTGAGCGTGCTCCTGCTCCCGCCAAAGGAAACGTGGTCCCCTATTTAGAAACCGATCAATTTGACCCTTATCCGCTAATTTGTGAAGGGCTTTCTTCAACTTTCGGCATTCGGTCGTGGTGTGTCCAGTCTGCTCGCGGAACTCATAATATTTCTGGGTGTTCTGCGGCTTAGGGGGTGCGGTCATAAGAGGTGGTCTTCGGAGCACGGGGTGTCCCCTAACCTCCATGAGGATCCTCCTGGCATCAGTGGTGAACCGAGGGTCAACCGCCTTGAATTGTAGCCTCCTCTCCTGGGGAACGGGGTTTCTGTCCCCACGATTAAGATTCCTCTCCCCTGGGATCCTACCCTTCTTCAGTGCATTAGAGCTATCAGCGCAACTTTCAGTGGCGCGAGTGAAGTTTGCAGCCTTCCTCAGGGCTTCAGCTAGCGTCGTTTCCTTCTGTTCAGCCAATAAAAATTTGAAGCGGCCACTCTTGAGACCATTCAGGAAGGAGGTGCAGGCCATCCCGTCCTCCAAGTCTGGGATCAGTACCGCCTCCTAGTGGAAGCGCTTGACAAATTCAACGAGGGACTCTTGCGGCCCTTGCTTTATCTTCGGCAGGTGGATGCTGGTCCTCCTTTCCTTATGGCTAGCGATGAATTGGCTAACGAACTTGTCAGCTAGGTCTTGAAAACAAGAGATGCTCCCCAGTCGTAGATAGTTAAACTAGGACTGCGCCACTCCCTTCAAAGTGGCAGGAAAATAGCTGTAGTACATGGCATCGTCTACATCTTGCACATACATCTGTGCCTTGTAGACCCCTAGATGCTCTTCAGGGTCCGCCGTCCCATCATAGAGGTCTAGCGTGGGCATTTTAACTTTCTCATAGTGCGGAGCATTAATTATTTCAGTGCTGAACGGAGTGGAGAAGGGGAGAGTGCTTGGCCGAGCGGCTGTGCCCGACACCTTGATAGGGGTTTTAGGCTGACGCTCGGCCTCAACGATAGAAGGACCCGCCCTCCCTCGTCCATGCCTTGAAGATCTAGGGGGAGACCGGTTTGCACGGTGCGACCCCTGACCGCACGCCTGCCTTGGGGGCGGACTTCAGGTACGCTCTCTTCGTACAGGGCATTCCTGGCTAGGTCAGTGCCTACTAGAGACCTCTTCTCGAGGCCTGGAAGTCTGTTCCTATTCCTCATACCAAGCAGTCCGCCGGGAATGGGTTGCATATGGCGTAGAAGCAGTCGTTGATTTGGTCGTGGCCCCCTGTGCGGGACGGCCAGTGGGTCCCAACGCCTCACGTCGACCTAATGGCTCCTTATAAGGCCGAACCCTCTAGTCTGATCGAGACACTTCTCGTCCCCACTCCGTATGTCGGGAAGACGGTATTCGCTCCGGCCGGTGGGAGGGGTCATCACCATGAGCCGGTACATAGTTAAAATGGGGAAGCGATCGGGCTGAGTTAGCCACCTCCATTGCCCTTTCGACCTGTTCTGTAACTTAGTGGGTGATGGCGTCCATCGTGGTGGACATGAAGTTTTTCGGAGCGTCCACCGTGATGTACGCTCTCGTTTTGGAGGAGATGGGCTAACCGTTAGAGGGTGCGCCCGTGAACTCTCGGAAGCATCCTGCACCTTAGGAGGCACAGAGGTATAACCCGCGGGGGTCTTGTCCCTGTGAGTCCGTGCTTGGGCTGCCTCACTCACTACTATCGCTACTGTTCCTTCCCCACAAATGGTGCCAATCTGATTTTGGATGAAATCCCCACAGTACGGTTGATGATGGCGTGGGATGAAGGAGCGGGTTTATCTGACGGCTGGCGCGTAACACCTGATGTCCTCTTCCTAAACCAGCCCCACCTGTAAAAAGGGCAACCCCAGGTTGGGGTCTAGGGAACGCCTCTTCGACGATCAAGTCAATTTTGGGTTCTAATTAATGCTCAAAAGAGAGAGAGAGAATGCAAAGAGAATTCAAAGTATCTATCTGATAACCCCTTTCCTGAGGTAAGTAGGTGACTATTTATAGTCGTTTCGGAAAAAAGGGCAAAACAGTAATCTCACCTAGGGTGCCCGTGTGGGCCGCCGGTCTGGTACAGCAGGGCCCTAGGGGAAGCCCCTAGGGTTGCGTCACAAGGCCCCATTTCTCAACAAGGGCCTGAGGAAGGCCCCAGGGAGAGTCCATTATCTCCGATATAGGCCTGGTCTGGGGTCTGACTTGCTTAGGGGCATTGGGGAAAAATTGAATTTTTCCCCAGTCAAAAAGTAACAAGTTCTTCTAAATAAATGTAATATTGTATTAAAATAATTTTATCGTTTTGTGACTATTCAAATGCTTATGCACGATAACGCATACAATTAAACCCCGACACACATTATCCTATATCCCAAACCTACAATGCTTCTATTGGTTTTCAGTGTGTGTGTATATACATAATCACAAACATATATTATGCATTAAGCACACACACACATACACACACACACACACACACACACACATACATACA
>JACYFF010019584.1:70454074-70474948 GCA_017589665.1 Selenicereus undatus | reverse complement strand
TATACATATATATATATATATATATATATATATATATATATATGTATGTATCTATATATATGTGTATGTATATAGATATAGACACACATGCACATAGAGACACACACACATACCAACATATATGTATGTATGTGCATATGTATGTATGTATGTGTATACTAATTGCGGCATTTGGGAACATACCAATGGCAAACATGCACGTGATAAAGACCAAGTCAATAGAGGTTAAATGTTGACTTGAGAGGAGAATGAAGGAATCAAGAAGGGCGTAATGGTCATTTCTTCCTCAGACTGAGGAAGGAGTATTATACACTCAGGTGCTAATCCCATTGCTATAAATGCCGTATTTGGATCATTATGGGATATCTTTTCACTATCTATGATATGACATATTAAAGAAATACTCCAAAAGCAGGAAGTTCTCTTTATTCTTTTTCTCATGTTTTTACTATATGTCTTTCTAAGGCTAACTTGAGCATTGGAAAGGCTAACTTGAGCATTGGAGGGCCCTTTCCTGTATAAAACTCCCGTAGTCAACCTTGATACGGGAGGGTGAAGAGAAGGCATATAAGCTCTTCTAACTAGTTGACATATCAACCGAAGTGCATGTCCAAGATTCCGTTTCACTCACTCAAATTTCATCTAAAATAGAATGGAGTTGTTTGTGGGAACTGTCAGCAAAATGGTTGATACTCAATCGAAAATGTGAAAGCAGGGAGACAATGGTAGATGCAAAGCAAATGGGAATCCACCGAAGGAGCATGATGACTCTTTAGATTAGAGTTCATGTGGAATCTCAGTGGATCACCTCCCTACTCAAAAATTTGTGACCCTAGAATAGCTAAGAGAAGTACTCAAATAAGTGCAGAAGATGGTGATATGAGGGGTATGTAAGAAGACCAAAGCCCCTGAGCACAAGTCGCAGCCTATTCTAAGGTTTGAGAAAGAGCCTACTCCAATGGTACATTGTCTCATATCAGTAGAATCAGAATTAACACCTTCATGGAGAACCAAGCAGTTTGTGTGGCAAAGACATTCGAAGGATCATTGAAGCCAAGCAGGCCCTCAGGAAAGCTCACAATAGTATATCTCTCTCTCGAGATTGGCCATAATTCCTTTTGCATCTAAGAGCAAGGGCATCGGATAGTATGAGGAGCATGAAGCATCCTTGAGGCCCCGCTCTTATAGGCAAGGAAACTCTGTAGAAAGGGGTCCCCCTTGCTAATTCTATTAGAAGAAAACCTGGTTGTCTTGTACCACCCATTCGCTCTCTGAACGATTGGAGCCAAGAAGAGGAAGAAGTGGGGGTCATCATCCAAGCACTGTGACTCTTCTTCATTAGTGGAAATTGGCCATACTCGGTTACCTATGTTAAGGATTGGAGCCTCTCATAAAGAGGTTCTTTACCTACCTTCTCGACCTCTTTCAATAGAGAGATTATAGAGGCACCATGCCCTAAGAAAGTCAAGATGCCCACCATCAACCCCTTCAATGGCACCACTGACCCCAACAATCATCTACATGACTACAAGGCATAGATGTTTGTCTAGGACGTAGACAATGGTACTTGTTGTCATTAGTTTCCCACTGCGCGAAGGGGATTGCTCAGAAGTGGTTCAATGGCCTCCCTAACAAAAGTGTCACTTGATTCCTCCAACTTGCTGAACTATTGCCTACTTCATTGTGAGTAAGAAGGAGAATAGAAATATCATTCATCTTGCCAAGATCTGGTAGAGTAAAGGGGAAGGCTTGATAGATTGTATGATGAGGTTCAATTGAAAATTCATTTTGACCCCATATTTACAAGACGAGGGTGGCCTACATTGCCTTCCTAAATAGATTGCTTCTGGGAAGGTTCAAATTCTCCCTTACAGAAAGTAAATTGGCAATGTTGGTTGAGTTATTCAGAAAGGGCCCAAGATTTTTTACAGGTCAATAAGATATGTGTTGGACACAACTTCATCCAACAAGACACCCTATAATGCCCCAATTCTCAATCATGTAATTAAACTTAATTAATGCATCATTAGTGGTCAATATAGTGAAAGAGTTAGGGTTAGGGCATTACCACCATCCTAAGTAGGATAAGGTTTAATTAATTTACTTAACATAAATCTTATAACGCACTTTAGCCTACATGAAAAACCAATTAGAGCATAACTTATACATTGACAAACTCAACCAAAACTCTAGCAACCCAGAAAGCTTACACTATGATGAATATTAACTTTAAGAACTGTCACTATGACCATGCCTAGACTTCACTAACTATCCCCTCGTATCTTTAGTGTTGTTAGGGAAGGAGTTCATAGTTTATTTATCTAAAGACATAGAGCAAAAAATATTCAAAGAATGAGCCAAAGCTCAATACTTACACTCCTACACTGCAAAGATAGAACTCCATCTTTCAGTATCGTATGCATTTCAATTCATTTTAGATCAAAATGATAGGAGGAAAGATAATTGTATTTAAACTATTACCAGTTATTATCTAAAAGCGGAACTCAAATTGATGAGCTCATATTGTGACAATGCAATCATTGAATAAGGTACATACCTTCCTGAACGATCGGGAAGCCTGAGTTGAAGGGGCATGGGTGAACTGAAGGGGCTAAGCCCTGATAATAGATAATTAGTAGGTCTTCTTGATTATGTGACAAAATAATTCTTGAAAATGATTCATTAAATAATTGTGTATTATGAGCTTTTAATATTTATAAAAATGTGTGAGCGTGAACAAAAGTGATCTCACTTCTACTCCAAATGTGTTTTCTATAGTTAGTTAGGTTTTAAATAATTCTCACTTACTACAATCTTAATAAGTAGTCATCGTTTTCCCTTGATGTTTCTTTTAAATTACTAATGCACCCACCATTAACTCCTTAAATACACAAATTGATTTCATTTCCTGTTTATAATATTCCCCCTTTTTATTATTATTGTTGTTATGATCATTAATAGTATTAATGCTATCTTTGTTATTATAATTATTAATGTTGTTGTTCTCATTAATGTTAATTTTGCTATTACTATCATTATAATTATTATAGTCATTGTTGGAAGTAATATTACTATTAGTTTTCGTGATTTATTATAAATTGATTTGTGGTCCTAAACTCATTTTATTATCAACTACCTGCTTTCAAGTGTAAATCGAAATGTATGCACATTGAACGCCTGAAGCAGACTTTGATTTTTTATTTGTTGGGTTTAGGTCATAAGGAGAAAAATAATCTTCAAGCCCACTAAAACATGATCAATCTTCGAAGTTGTATTAGCACTTAATTAATTATGAACACTAATCCAAACTCATAAGTAGCACTGCTTCAATTACACTACAAGGACTAAGCCCCATAATTGCCTTTAACCACTACTAGCACTCAAGTGTGCCTATTTAGATCCATTTCAATTCCTCAAATAGATTTCAAGATTTATATTAAACAAGTTTATGTCAAAGTCCTGCTAATGACATCTCCCTCCTTCCTTTTCTTCTTCAACATCGAGCACCACTGGTGCGCTTGAGTCATTAAGTCCACCAACTTTTCACATAAAAATTACACTTCCATCTCCTCTAATTTAACCTCAAAAATCATATTAGCCTAGTTCATTTCAAAAGCCCCCAACTTAACATTTTCCTCTTTACTCTTCTTCTTGAAGCTCACTCCTTTCATGATAACGATCTAACACCCACATAGCAAACCTTTAAGTTTTACTTCAAACACAATTATTTATTAAAAATTGACCAATGAAGCCATATGAGTAGAACCTCACAAACCATACACAAAAATACAAAATTCATTCTTCCATGGATACCCTCTAACTTCCAATGATATTTATCCTCAAGATTATCTTTACAACACCAAATTCACACAAATTAATGTACTTCCAATCTGGAAAAGGATATTTACCAACCAAGCAGAGAAATAAAGTGACAAAATTGAATTAACGGACTTTGGGCTCACCTCCAAAAACAAAAACAACACCAACAGGGGGGAGATGGGTGATGGTGCTGCAACGGAATTATGGCTGGCGACTAGTGGTAGAGACAACTCGATCGGTGATGACTCGGTGTGACTAACCGGTGACCAGGGGGTAGGCTGGTGTTGAGGTAGGGGTAGGGGGTTTATGTTAGAAGTAGGGGAACATGGGGAATCTCAGCTAGGATGGAAGAAAAAGGGGGGCTTTGTTTTTGTAAAAAAATAAAGTTGAACCTTGGGTTTTATTTTTTTATCCAATCTTGCCCCGAAATCTCAATTTTTCTTGCAATTTTTAGCCCTCCTTTTCTTTTTTTGAAGAAACTAATAGATATCCAGTCCATCTTTAGTATCTTGATAATTTATTTAGAAAGAAAAATTATAAACTTCTCCCATTTCGATTAAAATATACTTTTATATTTATAATATTTCATTTATTCACATTATGGTGTTATCTACATAACTTGGGTGAACAAATTATATGTAATGTTCTCCAGGGAGGACTATAACTTTTACCCACTTCTATAAACAAGGTAATTTTTATTTATTCATAAGCTTTGAATGATTTTTGAGGTCAGTTTGCCGCTACAACCTACAATCGCATAAATGGTTTAAATGCTAAATTAAAATGCAGTGCTCAACTCAGTTAGATTAAATTGAGTTAATTAGAATAATTAGTAGGGATTAAATTATGGTTATTACAGACTTGCCCCTTTAAAATAAATTTCATCCTCAAAACTAATTCATTAAAAGATGTACTTGATTTAAATCAAAATTAGTAGGGATTTTTGGTTAGTAAGAATTTCTTCTTTAGTCTCCCCGGTGGCTTCTAATGAGGCACCGTGAGCCCATCAAACTTTAACCAAAGGTATGCTCTTATTGTAGAGCAATTTGACTCTATAATCTATTATTTTGCACAAAAGACACTCCTCATAAGTGATGTTTTCAGCAACCACTATAGGCGCTATCATGATGTTTGGATTTGGGCCTGGAGCACATTTTCAAGTGGTGAAATATGAAAAACACTATGTATATGCTGGAGTTCTACTGATTGACCTAGTCTCTAAGCCATTAGGTTTATCTTTTTGATGTTTTCATAGGGCCCAATATAAGGTTCAATTCACTTCTAACAGTGAACTCTTTAACACTCTTGATGACCGATACCTTATGGAATACTTCATCTCCCATTTGAAACTCTAGTGGTCACCTCTTTTTATGTACATGGCTCTTTTGTTGGCTTTGGGAAATTTTGTGATGTGTTTTTGTATTTTCCTTTCCTTCTCAAGTGTTTCTTGGATTAATTCGAACCATACCATCAATGCTTCATCCAACTCGCTCCAAATAAGTAGGTATTGTTTGAGATTCTAGTGTCATTAAAAAGGCCCTCATTTTTGTATTCTTGATTATATTATGCGGCTGTTGTTAATATCCTGAGGTGTGATGTCATCCTATCACTTCAGTTTATAGTATCCTTTGGGTTAGCAATGAAGAGATATCTTGTATCTTGTCTTACAACACCAAACCCACTTATTTACATTGCCTACCATGTAAGAGTAGTCAAAGGTTTGCTATATCTAAATTCAACATTAAAATTGAGTATGTCCAAGGATATGATTGATAAAATGGTAATCAAGTGGGTCATCATCTTTAAAAAGAATTAAATAACAAATTTGGAAATGATTGATGAAGGAAAGGTTCCCCTCAGATGGTTAGAGCAAAGATAGCTATGAGAGCATCAAGAATTCGAAGATAAAAGCCACAGGACCCATGATTTGTAAATATGCACACGAGAAACCAAAAGATAGTCAACATCTGTTGAGCCAGTTCGATGATAAAGATGAGCATTTTGTACCATCTTCGGTAGCATGGGTAGTTAGAAGGCTGAATTAAAATTGAAATTGTGTTATTTATAAAGAAAGAAAATATCAGAGTACGCAAAATAGAAAGACAAAATTATTCACTTTATTCATGCTACCTTTAATAAGAGTTCTCATTGGTCCATTAACCTATTCAAACTGCTATATAAATGGAAATAAATTGGGGTTATTTGAGTCATACAAGGAAATAAGTAGGTTGTTCACAAAATCTTCACATCGGCTAAATGCCTGATTAAAGGTCAAAATCATAACTATAGTACTGATGCTATAAGGTATGGACAATCATGATGTCTATTATAGGGCATATAGGTAACGATGTAAAATAGGTTTAAGGAAAAGGGTTGGAACCATCTCCAAAGAGGAGGTTGGTTTAATTACACTTAGATTTTGTAGTTGAATTACAAACAGAATAATAGCAATTGAATTTTAACATTATAACCTTCTAGCAAAGTCAATATGATAATTTTGATAGATTAACTTTGATAGGAAGCATGTAGAACATCCTAGATTTATTATAAAATGGATTTATAGAAAAATGCTCGTGCTCACATGGAGCAAGTTCAAGCAAAATACTAAGCTTGAATAGATAAGGATCAAGATCATTATGAGGAGTGGAAATGTAGATATAAGAAGAATGGTGAGCTTACAACAATCAAACAGTCATGCACATTATTGAACGCTAAATTGCACTTGCATTAAAGTTTATTATAATCAAAATAGGTAGCAATTAATAATGAAAGAAGGAATACCCGAAGTAACCTGAGCAAAGGTAAATAAATCAAAGCAAGAGGATAACACTCTAACTTGGTGGTCATGACTCCACAGAAAGATTAATGTCATGAAACAATCCAATTGTTGAAAAGGTGTTTAGTAAGGTATTGCCAAGATAACTAAGCAATGTTTTGCAAAAAAGTAGGTTGACAACATTCAAATAGGAATTACTGGTTATATTTATGGTAGTTCAAAGTATGGACATGGCTAACACCTAGTTGAAGTTGGAAAGAAGTCAAAGGTCCCTGACATAGCACCACATAATATGTAATGAAACTTTATAAGGGAAAGCTTTTGGTTGGTTGGCTGATGGTCATTATGGGCTCTTTTAAAACAAAACATAGACTTACATAGGTGCGAATTACATAGGTTTGATATACTTAAAGAAAGTTGCCTAAGTTTTTAATCCTTATGGAGGAACTTCCGATATCCTACTGGCTCTGTAACCCGTCGCCACTACATTTGGGGTTAAGCCATGCCTTCTTGAGTAGGACGAGTTAATCTTACGAAGTCACTATTTATAGCCCTATGAAGTCTATGCAATACATGACTCATAATGGTGATTCCTTAAAAAGGGGTTGCAGGAAGATAAGATCAAATATTGAGAATTCAAGTGAAAAAAGGATTATACTTTTAATATACTTCCCCATATTTCATTGGCTACCCCAAATCGTACCCATTGATTGTGATCACTCATTAGCTAGAATACAAATTTTGACCCCTAGAATTCCTTAGAATATGGTATAGAAAAGTATAGAAGATAAGTACATATATAAGACTTCCCCTCATAGTTTTCCTTTGGCTTCACATGTAAACCTTAATGCTTCTAGTGAAGTGAGTATGCTTGAGGCTGTTAAGCCCTGCTTTTACCAGTTTGATGATTCCATTATCTAAGTACCCCCTCAAATTAGTTGTGTTGTTTGTCATCCCATATAGCGTTACTATGCTCTTAAAACTGCAATAATATGAGGCCTTCCACCCTTGGTGGATTAATAGCTAAAGCGTTGGCTTTCATTTATTATCCCTTGCTTTCTTTTCCCTCATCCTTTTTGATCCCAATGAATCCACTTATCTCATTATTTCATATGCTAAAAGATCAAATCTTTCTCAAGCTAATTATTTCTCACTGTCCAAGTAGCATATCTCATTTCAAAAGGAACATACAATCTAGTTTTGAAAATGTGATAAGAAATTATGTATGTCTTCATTACCTTAAAACTTCCTAATGAGCATCTTCTCATTAAGGTCTATCCTTTAGTGATTCTAATGTGCTCTTAGAGTCTATGTTATCCATAATAAGTACATAGCATCCTCAAATACCTCAAGCAATATCAAGTCTCTCAAGATTTTTGTCCCTTACATGCTTTGAAATTCTTCAAGGACGCATTACCCTTATTGATACCTCAATTTGGACATGTCCATTTCTATGACCTTAGTTGATAGTCCAAAATCATAATGTCTTCTCAGAACTCACATCTAAAGATCTTATGCCTTTTGACTACCTACATAGTCGTAGACCATGCTTAATATGTGGTGACCTAAATTTATACCTAGCTAATGATAACCTACATAAGGGTGCATAATTTTGGAATTAGTTAATGTCAACACTTACGACATCCCTTATCTTTCACAAGTGACCAATATGATATCAAGTAGCATGCTGTAATCCATGTAATTGGCATTAGACAATTCATTGAGCTTAACAACATTTGACAATCAACTATAGGTGTGTCATAGGCTCTTGTGTATATTTATTTGACGATGACTTCTCCTCCTGTTGGTTCAACACTACCATGTATTTTTCTAAAGCATACTTCCCTAGTATAGAAGATTAGCAACAATTTGACACCATAAGAATCGCTTATGAATCAATAAACATCCTGTTTGGGAAATAGTGTTCATAGGGTTATCCAACTAGAGTGTCGACCTTGACACCAATGGATGAAGACAAGGTAAATATTGTTTGAAGCATCTTCATTATATACTCATGCTCATGAACTCATAATCAACCTCATATTTAACTAGTCCAACACAACTCATAAATACCCTATGCCTCACAGTAACCCTTAAACTTGGCTCTGATATGACAACTGTAACACTATAATTCCTAATCATGTAATTAGACTTAATTAACTCATCATTAGTGAGCAATGCATTGAAAGAGCTAGGGTTAGGGAATTATCACCATCTTGAGAAAGATATGGCTTAGTCAATTTTAAAAACCTAAATATTACAATGCAGTTTACCCTATATGAAAAAACCAATTGGAGCATACCTTATGCATTCCTAAAATCAACTAAAAGTCTAGCACCCCTCAAAGCTTACATTCTAATGAACATTGACTTTACAAACCGATACTGTGAGTTAAACTTCATTGACTGTCTCTTCACCTCTCTAGTGTTGTCAGGGAAGGACTTCATAGTTTATTTAGCTAAAGACATAAAACATAAAACACTACTAGAAAAAGGGTATGTAACAATAAAAAATTTCATTGTTAGAAGCTTAGTTTTTCGTCATAAAAAGCTTTAATGACGGAAAAATGTTGGTCGTTGTTCATCGTTATTGGTCGCGTCGTTAATAGTTTTAATGACCACTTGAATTTTTTCGTCGTCGTAATTAATAACGAGAAACATGAGTTGTCGTCATTATTAGCTAATAAGCAACGAGGAACAATATATTAATAATGAACAAATTACTCCTCGTATAATTGAAAATTTACAAATAAAAAATATAAATTCTGAGCATCGACAATAAATTTGCTTCGTCGTTAATGTTCTAGAAAGCTTCTACGACAATCTTGCTTATAGCTTAAAATTAAAATTATACAGATGCATGATGACTGATTTTCATCGTTAATACTACTATGAACCAATAATTTTTTTTAATGAAATTTATTCAATATGCTACCAGTATTGGTTGAATAAGATCAAAAGACTACAATAAACGAAAACTTGAACTTTATATATCTTAGTTTGCAAGTGTCTGTTACAAAGTATAAATTAAATCCAACATCATGAAAGCTCCCACTGCAAAAACTATAAACTTATCCTTAAAATTAAAAATCAGAATACATAGAATAAATTGAGGAGGGGGAAAAAGAGATGAAGTTGTGTGATGATCGTGAATCTCCACCACCTACAAAAAAAAGGAGTGAAAATAGAACTTTAATTTATGGAGGAAAAGCAAAATAAAGTTACAAGAAACTCACCGCAAGATGATTATGAGACTTCCAGCACATTAAATTTTTTCCGTAAGAAATTCCAGCACATTTATATTCACCTCTCTAAGGCCAAGTTTAGTCCTACAAGAAAATTACACATGAAACTTTAAGGTAAAGCAGTTTCAAGAACAAAGTCAACACCTCTAGTAAATATTTTAGGCATAAGCCTAAATGTCCTCTAGTAACTATAAGCATTTTTAAGGACTCAACATCAAAAAGTAATAATTCATACCCTGTGAAACTATATCTATAAAATCTCATTTCTGCACCCACTGTCAGCATCTCATGAAAAAAGGGGAAACTTTACTCATTGACTTGTATTATTATACCACTATACCTGATGCAATGTATATGATCTATGTCATAGATTCTAAATACAAAGAGCAAATCAATCAATAGATAACTAAAAGTAATAAATGGATCAACTGAATATGACACAATTTTATTTCAAATATCCTTGTCATGAAATCAATATAGATGAAATCAAGGAGCAGGATTGATGCCATGTCATGTTGAGGTGTATTCTCAAAATCTCACAATGCCTAAAAGAACAACTCAGTGGTCAAAAGTTAAGGCAGGCAATTATACTGAAGAAACTACATCAAAAAGCAGATAAGTAAGCCGAAGATCTTAAAAGGAAAAAAGAATATTAATAAACGTAACTAAATTATAAAACTTGTAAGAATCGAACAAATATGAAAGTAAACAATGAGGGAATTATGGAGGCTTCAGCTTTGTAATAACAAAGCCAATGTACAAGACCCCGTTAGGTAGAGGCAGAGCAACTATAAGTTAAGAGATGTAATTTTCCATTATGCTCATCAAGATGAAGCAATATTCCCCCAAAACCACATCATATCTTGTGGTAAACCCCCCAACCAAAAAAACATCCTAAAACACAGGAAGAAAGAGATAAATCAACAACCACAACCTCTTGACTCATAACCTTATTCACACATATTACTTACAGATATATTTTCTACTTCGCGTATGTAGGAGCCAGACAATACTCACTGCTTAACATCTTCTCATTTTTGAGCACTTTATTCTCAGCATATTACAAGAACCTTTTAACTGAGCACTAGCACTAACTATAGTAGCTTGCCAAGCAACACACATAGCTACTGCAACACACTCAACAAAATGCAACAACTAATTTGGTTGCAGGGCCCATAGTTCGAACTTTAATATTAAGATTCTATTCAGAAGCATATGAAACAAAAGACCAAATGGCCAAAAAATATATATCCAATTATCCACCACTTTAATCTTATCTGTTAAGCCAAGGGAAAGAACACAGATAGCACTAGAAGAATATAAATAGTCCAAATAGAAATAACATTAGAAAACACTACTAAAAACATGGTTATAGTCCAAACAAACAAAGATGAATACTAGCAACTCCATTACCATCATCCTTATGGGCAAAGTGATCTCAAAAATTGAACCGTTGTAGCACTAGGCCTTATGTGAGATAAGAAAGCTAATAATGGTATAAAATATATTATGGCTTGTGATAATATGCATGTAGCCTTGATTATTTGTTCACAATATTATGTAACTAGAGATGCTTTGTAATGTAATGAAGCTACTAACTTCACAAGAAAGGAGGTGCTTTTTTTTAAAAACCTTCGGATAGGAGGTGCTAACATACGCCTATATACCTGACATTTGAGTAATCTCATATTTTCTCTTTCTGCTCTACATATTCAATCAATTCATCATTGTAAAATCCTAAACTAATCCTATTTAAAACCTTTTGTTAAGCCAACCAATGGTTCTTATCACCAATCCAATTCTAAAAGCTAGCATAGCAGAAAGTAGGTTCCTAACTTAATTCATACATCATTTGCCTAGTATTATGCCATAGTTGAGAACCTTGCGAACATCACCCCAAATTAAACGTGCTCCAAAAATCACACACCAGAGAGTCAGAGAGATTCTACGGGTAGCCAAGCAGATAGTCATGACTCAGTAACCCAAACCAAGACAAGTAAATCGATTTCAATTTGAAGCCATTCCAAACAAAGGTGGATTATAAGGAAAATAGCATAAGTCAGAAAAGAACTTGCGCATTCATACTAGAAGGAACACATCTTCCCCCCCCCCCATTGGAATGAAATAACAATTGGATCAACATGCAATCAGAACAGGGGAGAGAGAGAGAGCCAGAGAGATTAAGTACCTTAATTTGATTACTAGAAGCAACACATCTTTCCCCTCCATTGGAATGAAATAACAATTGGATCAACATGCAATCAGAACAGGGGAGAGAGAGAGAGCTAGAGAGATTAAGTACCTTTTTTTTTGGGGGTGCTAAGAGATTAAGTACCTTAATTTGATTACTAGAAGCCAGACATTTGGCCCTAAAATGTGGCGATTGATGATAGAGGCTCCATCGATCGAACGAGGTGGTCGACGATGAAACACGGGGATCTGGATTTTCAAGTGATGACACGAGGCAATGGTCGCCCCACAAAAGATATCTAGATCAATGCTGTCTATGGGAATGAGGAACTTGCTCAAACAGTAATTTTGATTACAAATTACCCAATTGATAAATGGAATCATGGGAGTTGAACCCTAATTAATACTTGATCAATGAAACATAAGAGAAGGAGAAGACGAAAGAGAAGCGAATTTGGATTCTAGGACAAAATTCAAGGGAAAGATACAATGGGGTTCTGTTCTGGTTATGCGTGAATGTCTTTCAATATACTGGCTACTTTTGGTTTTGTATGATCTTTCTTTTGCCTCTAATTATTTTAGATTAGTACTATGGAGGGATTTCCCAAAAATAAATTCGAATTTTGTTTTTCCCTTACCCTCTGTAATATATCCATCCAAATGGTATTAACGGCGACATCACATAATGTAATAACAACATTTTTTATAATTGATTGTCTAGTAATGATAATTTACTAAAATTAAACAACAGTAAAGTATTTTCATCGTTATTGGTATCCTGTAATGACAACTATTACATGTCATCGTTAAAACATGGTCGTTAAAAAGTCAATTGTCTAGTAGTGAAAATTCATTTCTCAGTGAGTGTACGCATTTCAATCCATTTTAGTTCGAAATGACGAAGGAGATATAATTATATTTAAATTGTTACCGACTATTATTTGAAAGTGGAACCCAAATTGATGGACTCATATTATGACTATAAGATCGTTCAATAATGTTGACGTCTTCTAGGTCGATCAGGAAGCATGAGCTGAAATCGTGCGGGTGATCTAAAGGAGCTAAGGCCTGATAATGGATACTTGTGGGTCCATTTGATTATATGGCAAATCTATGCTTGAAAATTATTCATTAAATAATTGTGTATTATGAGATTTTGATATTTATAAAAATATATGAAATTTCGATCGATATAGACAGTAAACATACCTGAATTTTTGAATCTCTCTCCCTTTGACAAAAGACTTTATTTTTGGCTTGATTATTATGGAAAAAGTGGCCTCGCTTTTAATCTAAATATGTTTTCTATTGTTAGTGAAGTTTTAAATAATTGTCAATAACTACAATCTTAGTAAGTAGTTCATAGTTTTCCCTTGGTATGTCTGTTAATTACCAGTGCATCCACTATTAACTTCATAAATACATGGATTGATTCCATTTTCCTTTTATAATATTGTGCCTTTTTATTTGATTCCATTGTTATGATCATCACTGGCATTAATGCTATCGTTGTTTTTATAATTATTAATGTTGTTTTTATAATATTATTATTACTATCACTATAATTATTATGGTTATTGTTGGGAATAAAATTATTATTAGTTTTAGTGATTTACCATGAAGGGGTTTGGGTTATCTAGGTTCAATTTGCAGTCCTAAATTCATTTTATTGTCAAGTACTTGGTTCTAGGCCCAAATCAAACCGTACGCAGATTGAAGGCCTGAAGTAGACTTAGATTTCTATTTGTTCGTGTTAGGTTATATCTGGAAATGAGTCATTTGGTTTGGGTACAGCTCAGGTTACATTTGGGTCGGATCATGTGTCGAGTCAACTGACATTTTGGGTCGGTTCAATTTAGGTCGGGTGAATTTTGATTCAGGTCAACTTCGAGTCAACTTAATTGTGGTCAAATAAGCTTGTCATGCAAAAGTAAGTGACTTCATTGGAAATTTCGGGTCGGATATGTTTCGATTTGGGTCAATTCAAATTTTAGGTTCACTTTCGGGTGAGCCTATTTTGGATGTTAGGTTGGACATGGATCTAGGTCATTTGGTTCGGATTTCAAGTCAGTTTTTTCAGGTCTATTTTAGGTCAAAAGGAGATAAGTCACCTTTAAGCCCACTCAAACATGAATTGAACTTGGTAGCTACATTAGCACTTAATTAATTATGAACACTAATCGAAACTCATTAGTTGCACTACTTCAATAACACTACAAGGATCAAGCCCCACAATTACCTTTGACTAGTACTACCTCCTTTTAGCTTAATGGATCACTTCGTATCATTGATAGAATCTTCCGAAGAAATATCCTTGTAGTTAGGAAATAAAGCCTTATTAATTTACGAATATCTCCAATCACGTAAAATAAGTCTACGTTGTGTTTTGGGGATCAAATACTTCCTCCTTCTAGCTTAATGGATGACTTCGTATTATTGAAAAAAATAAATATTCGTATCATTTACAAAAGCAATCTATTCTGACAATTATGTGATGGTTTTGATCTTGTAAGAAATTTTGACGTGGAACTATCGAAGGATAAATAGTATTTTCCTTTATAGAACAATCAAGGTATATAATCATTGTCAACTAAAAGGAGAGCTAACACTAACGAATTCTCTTTACATAGCTAATATTGGCAAGTATAGAACAGTAGCGGAGTCAGGATTCTAAGCAAGGGGGCGAGATTGAAAAAATTAAAGGGCACTTAAAAAAACAAAAAAAGCAAAAAAGGTAGAACGAAAAGTCAAACCAGGGACCTCCCACCCAAAGCAAGGGGCAACCACCATCTTGCTATACACTGCTATGATGTGTACTTATGAACTAATTAATATATATCTATTTTTCTTATCCACAAAAATATCCCACATTTAGTTTTTTTTTCCCAAAAAATTGGGGGGTCAATTGACCCCCCTTGCCCAACATGGCTCCGCCTATGGTATAGCATATATATGTTGCACATTAACTTACAGTTAGAATAGGAGGATAGATATCAGATTAAGGAGAAAGAGAACACAAGCCAATTAGTTTAATTATGAGGTTTTTTGAATCCTTTTTTTAGAGTATTTTGTTTAGTTTCATCACAATGGAATAGCATGATTTGAAACTGGTAGCAATGAAGTCTTTGAATGCAAAAGGCACATATTTTGTGCAGGGTCTAAATTTGTTTGTTATCCCTTAAAAACAAAGTATTAATTAGGTTTTTTTCTTTTTAATAATTTGTACATGTGATAGATTTCATTTGATAGGAGTCAAACTAAATTTGATTCCATGTGAATCAAACTTTGAACTACAAGATCTTGTATGCAATATTTCTATGAATGTACTACTCATATATTCTCATTGCATAATTATACATTGGAGACAACGTAATGTTATTTGTTTCCACTAACCGAATGAGGTGGTCATGTATGTTATTCATTTGAACTTTACATTTTATATCACTCTCTATTGTGACTTGCCAAAATAGTAGGATTTAATGTCAAAAAAAATTATTTTAGAGTAATCCTCTTACTCTACTACTAAAGATTACTAGTAAGGACTCGTGCTTCGCACGGTGAACATAAAAATAGACATTTTGAATATATATGTATATTGTTGAAAATAATAGATGAACGCTTATTATTGACAAAGTTGACATTGTAATCGAAAAAAATGCCTCAAATTTATTGAAAAATAAAATTAGATAGCAACTTCATTGACAAACATGACACAATAATAAAAAAAAATTTCCTTGTAAAAGATATGATGCAAGTATGACAGAGATAATAGGTAGTCAAAATGCAGATAAAAATCACAATAAATGGCATCATAATAAGTTAATTTATGGCACCAATGATTAAGAGTCTATCTCCTCTTCTTGTACCCATACAGAAAATTAAGCTTTTAAGAATGATGATAAAATTGAAGTGTATAATCACATGCTATCTATCTAGTATACCTAGCATTAGTTTTTCATATGTAATGAACCTCTTCCATCAAACAAACTGGTACAATAAGAGTGACAAATACTTCTACTTCACAATGTTGTACAGGCTCCATAATGAATACCCATAGTTTATCTATATGATTGTCCACTATCACATGAATTGATAGATGACCATATGATTGTAAAAAAGACCAACATGAAATAGTTAGTAATGAAACAACAAAGTGTGTGAAATGTGATGAATACTACAATACTTGTATGCATGTGCGCCCAACAGTGTTGTGATTGTATGTAAAAGAACTCACCCATCCTCATGAACAATTTTGAAATTTTCAAAGAGTAAATTGTTTTAAATTGAAGAAACTATAAGTGGTATTTTTATGTAACTTGTTAACTATTGTACAACTGTGTTCAAATGTAGTTTAGACTCTTTTTTTTTGGGTAATGTTGATGTACATGAAGTATTTTATGGGTTTAAGATAGTCTCTTATATTTTATGTAAAAGATTACTTATATCATATTCTTATTTGTTAGAATATTATGAAAACCATCATATTTTAGAATCACAAGGGTTTATTTGCGAAGAATAACTGTGCTCAAATGTGGTTTAGATTTTATTTTTTTGGGGTAATATTGATGTACATGAAGTATTTTATGGGTTTAAGATGTTCTCTTATAATCTATGTAAAAGATTACTTACATCATATTCTTATTTGTTAGAATATTACGAAAACCATCATATTTTAGAACTCATATGAGTTTATTTGTGAAGAGCTGCTGCATTTCTAATAAATGTACACATTTTTTAAGACTTTGATTTTTTCTTGTGGGGTAGTTGCTAGCGGAAGAGGACAGTCCATAAATCTCTTGATTACTAATTACTATTGTATATATATTTATGTTAGATTTTAAATTTTATAACTCTTATGGTTGGAGGAGTACATCATTCGAATATACATATATTATAATTATAAATTGTTTATAGATAATTTTGTATGTATGTGGCATTGTGTCATGCATTGTCTATATCATATATTTAAATTTCAAAATTTACAAAAATATATTTAATTTTAGTTATAATAAAAAAGTAAAATCATTACATATTGAATATATTTAATTATATTCTATCCCAAAAAGAAAGATACGTACTAAAAGAAATGGAAAATATGCAACTGATTGAAAGACAAGTGTAAATTAATCATAGTGACATAAAAGTTTCCCATTTCCTCAAGTTATTTGTAATGACACAACAGAGGGTATTACTTAGTTGATGAAAAGGACTTACATACAACCTAGGTGAATAAGACTTATATGTAACGTTGATAATGTTGTAGTTATATTTATTAGTAAAATAAATAGAAGATTTTTTTTCTATTCATAAAATAAATAAAAGATTGCTCATATCTTAATATAGGTTAGTGCTTATTTTAAATGGTGGAATAGTATTTTTATAGAGTATAGAACTTAAATCTCATTGGTTGAAGTGAAGATATGTAATATTATGAAAAATCATAAATTCAAGTAGAAGAAAATGAAAGGAGATGAAAAAAGAAATTTTCAAGTAGACCTCGATCAGTGAACGACTCTTCCTTCCTATATTTTGATCCGTATAAATTCCAAAAAAAAAGATAAAATAAAAAATCGAATATAAACATTCAAATAGAAAAGGACGAAATGGATGTAGCAAGAAATTTTTAAGATAGACTTTGATCAATGCAAACTTCTTCCTTATTGTATTTTGATCCTATGCATACTTCTTTTTTGCTGTATTTTGATCCCTATAAATTGAAAAAGGTGATAAAAAGAAAAATGAGTGCATTTTAGAATTTGGATATAAACATCAAACATTTTAAAGAATTGTTGTGGACTTGACGAAAATTCTATTTTCACACACAGAGAGAGAAAGAAGGAGAGAGAGAGCATATTAAAAGGGACAATTTTTGTAAATAATATGTAAATATAATATAATACCATCAATTAAGTTAAATAGTCATTAAATTGAGAAGGGGGGACTGGGGATAGCGTGGGTTTATTGCAAGGGGGGCGAGATTATTGTGGGTTTGATAGTATTGAAGACTAATGAAGCATATGTTTAATTATGTAACGTTTGATTAAAAATATATTTAATTATGGTATCTACTACAAAATAACAATAAAATCTTTCAAACTACAAAGATATAGAAACAATGTCAATATGTTTGTACAATGATCTTTACCATAATTTTCTTTCTTTTTTAATTTTCTATAATGTTTATATTTAGCTTCTTAATGATTAATGATTAATTCTTTGTTTTCTTTTATAAAAATTAGTGATTTTGATATTGAACGGTTGCGATCAAGAATGAGAATTAATCCATGAACCAAAAATTCTAATTTTTGATAATTCAAGAAAAATTCACGTTAGTATAACATTACTTTTATATAATAGTATAGATTATTGTCTTTCCATCCTATATATTTTGTGTTGCTTAAATTAGCGGAGGTCCTCAGTTTAAAATCCTTTTATTTTTCAAATGATCACCCCATCTCATCTTTGCTTTCCTTTTTGAATATCCAGTATCTTTATCTCTCCCTTCTTTTTTCATTCTATTTTTCCATTCTGAAGAAGTTGCTTTTATTTTTATCATTTTGAGTTATAGTCAACATTAATGAAGATATATTGCTTTCGATCATAATACAGCCACACAATTAACTTATAGTAAATAAAAATAACATAATTAAGTTATTACATCTTGTGGACATTCAAACCCAGCTAGCGTTTCAGATTTCATATGTGAAAAGTAGGTATTTGACTTAAATTCATTTTTTAATTATAATAATGAATTTCTTATTTTTGTAATTTAAAAAATAAATGTTTCTGTTTCATGCTTATATGCCACAAAGGCATGTATACTAAGGCCCTGTTTGGCAATCAGCTGTTAGCTGTTAGCTGTTAGCTGTTAGCTGATTGCATTAGCTGTTAGCTGTTAGCTGATTGTATTAGCTGTTTGACTTAGCTGATTGCATTAGCTGTTTATGAAAAAAGTGTTTGATGAAGTTAGCTGTTTCTAACGAAGCTATTTGATAAAATTCCACTTATACCCATTACTCAATTTCATTATTTTTCTAACAAAACAATTTTTCATTGGATATTTATTTTCTTTTCGATATGAATTATGAATTAAGACTTATGTGATATGTAAAATTACATTTATACTTTTTCCTAATTTTAGCACTTATAATCAAAATATATTTTTAATGTTAAATTTTTTTTTAATAGCAATTGAAATTATGTGATATAAAAAATATTTCTATATCATATAAGACTAACTAACATAAATTATTTGTTAAATTAAGAAAGCGTTAAAATTAAAAGCATTATCTTCGACATCATGACCATCCACAACTATTGTCTCAAAAAAAATAAGTTAATTAAAATATAAGCATCCAACATTCGGGAATATCATTTGTGAATGACATGTAATGTAAATTTGTCCAAAGTATAAGATCAGTATGGTCATTATAATTGTAAATATCAAAAAGCTCTTTGAAAAAGCTATCCCAAAGAGCTTTTTGTAAAAGAGCTTTTTGGGTATAAAAAACTAATCTAAAAAGCTAATCAACCAAACACCCTAAAGAGCTTTTTTACCAGATTCAAACAGCTAATACCCCCAAAAAGCTCTTTTTGTACCCAAAAAGCTCTTTACCAAACATGACCTAAGCATTTTCGTTAAGGATGTTTTTAATGAACCCTTCCCCCCTCCCGCCAAAAAAGGTTTTGCCTTCTTTTAAGATAGAAGGAGAAATGCACAAATTTTTTAACCTTTGAAGATCAAAATGATTCCAACTTTTCATTTTTGACCTCCTACCAAATATTTCTTCCCCATGAAAGAAACGTGAAATCAAACAATGGTAATACGACAAAAACACCTTTTTTTGTTTTTGTTGAGGCAATACATAAATATTTATTTGAAAAGGATTTCATATTACTAAGTAATTTTTTTTGGTTTTGCAAATTATGACACATGCACAATTACAATGAACTTGATTATGGTTGCCTCCATCCGCTTCTTACTATAATATCCTGTTCTTCTTCTTGAACACTAATTGATGATTCGTTGTATCCCTTATTTCTCTGTATTTAGTTCATATCATATTTTCAACAGGGCCTCATATCCTTATAATTGCACGTAGGATATTTTCTATCCATTATGCATTATGTTGATGTCATATTATTAGTTGAACAAGAGCATTAGGAGCGCAGAGGAAAAGGAACGCAGGCCCACAAATGCCACATGTCACAAAATGAGAGGAGAGAGAAGAGTTGCCCGCGGGGGAGAACGCAATACATATTATGTGCACCTAGGAGTTCATGCTCCCAGGTCCAACTCATCAAATATGTTACATGTTGGCATTGAGTTTTTTTTTTTTAAATAAGTAAATAATAATAGAAATAAATAATGGACGCATATAAAACCTATAACTTCTATGCTATTGCACGTTCCATCCATTTCTTTCACCCGTTGCGTTCTCTCTTCTTGCTTCTCTCTCTTCTTTCTGAAGCATCTTTCTTTCTCTATCATGTTCATTGTTGCTCATTCATCTTCTTAATTTTTAGAAAACTACACCAGAAAATTGAACAAAATAATATTACAAACTCAAAATGTCACCGCTTTTGTCAGAATTGTCAGTCACATCTCATTGAAAATATCAATTTCTTCCTTCCATACTTGAATTAAATGGAAGAATGTGATTATGTTCACTTGTTCCCGAGCAATTGTTTAATATATTTATTATTGATTTTACTGAAGAAAGAGATATTGTACATTGCAACACGAAGATTGGTTGATAGTCAGCAATGGTATATTCACTTTCATCGTGGAGATTTCGAGGATGAACAAGTAGGGGCTGGAAGACAATTTAAAAGCCAGAGTATT
>JACYFF010019584.1:70427133-70444074 GCA_017589665.1 Selenicereus undatus | reverse complement strand
ATATATGTGTGTGTGTGTGTGTGTGTGTGTGTAGTGAGCGTATCCAATGAGAACTAATAGTTACAATAGGAACTAAGAAATTCTAATCCGAGCCATTAACTTCTGGTTTGACGCACCAAATCTTGCCACATCAACAGGTCCAAAACCTTCGAACAGCTTGCCTCAGTCAACCCTTAGTAGCCACTAGTGCCCAGACATGACCAACAAGATTGCTTTCCCTCTGCCGGTGCCAGCCGAAAACAGTAGCTATTGTAGGTTCTTCTCTAGTAGTTGGCAGGATTTTTCCATGGAAAAACTCATGCTTGCCGTAAAAAATGGATCCTCCCCTTGAAGGGGTTCACAATGCCATTGTTTAAGTTGCATCTCTCTAGGTTTTTTTGGGGTAAGCTGCCAGGAAACTTTCTTGTATTGTTTGAATTCTTACATTGTGGTGGCGAGGGATGGTGGTCATCAAGATTAAGGTGGTTTGGTAGGTGAAAGAGAAATGCTCAGTGCTGGTTCAGAGTCGAATTGACAAATGATAGCCACCACGAGGTAGGCTGGTCATTAATAAAGCCCAGGTGGGTTTGCTAGTGGCTAATCAGCTACCTAGTGGCTACTATGTGTCGGTAGAGTAGTGAACGCCACCAATGACGTGGCATTGCCCAAGTTATTAGAGGCATTGTGTGGGCTGGGATAGGGTTGTAACGCCCCCAAAATACGAATGACATGATCACTGAATCACTTGCTTGCACAATGGAATTAGGGCAAAAATAGGATTTTTCTTCTCTCAGTCCATGGAAATACACGTCTAGTCTTTCCACATTTCTCAAACTAACCTTAAGATCTTTACACGTCATCTTCTATAAGTACACAATCAGTTCATCTCCATAATGATAATAAGGGATACCAATCAAACTTGATTGAATGCCCAATGAATATGTTTCCAGCAATACTATACATAACACATTCAATTGCTTACTGATTTCAGTAAATTTAAATGACAAGGGGCGATCTAAAGTGCAGAGACATGCAACCACACCATGAACTCTTGCAAAGATATTTCTTTATTGGTTAAGAAGGATATGGATGTAAGCTGAATGAATGAAAAGACGAGGATTCGTAATGAAAGAAGTAAGACATATAAATGTCCTGCATATACAAGACATGCAGTTTATTCAGGATGGTCATGATAGTAAAGTAAATGAATGATGTTATGAAGTTGAGAGAGAGTATTCAGTAATGAAGGTGAAGAAATGTGACAGATTTCCAAAGCGGCTTTTGAAACGTCATATGGTATCCGTATGTGAGTAAAATGACGAAGATAAGGGTCAACACTATTAGAAGGAAAATTTTATTCATCTGATGTTTGAAAAGACAATACGTCAAGATGAAGGAGTCAATCTTATGACTGAACATGATGTCATCCATCAATACAACAATTTGCAATAAATGGAAGTCTTGGGTAGACATATAAACTTCAAAACTGCTGGCAAATGGAAATAACACAAATCGTTGTTTATCATTACCAAACTAAGTTGTACTAGAAAAGAAAGGATTGCCAAAATAACTTGAATAACAACATGTAGTCATGGCCATAGAGTAGTATGCCAGCATGACGTTACGGTGCTATAACAACACGAACAATATGGATACATTTATTGCTGAAAGGGCATTCAATGGCTGGGTCTGAAGCAACCAATGGCTTTACAAGCAACAAATGGATAGTGCCCAAATAGAAGCAAAGAGTTCGAGTAGGTAACAGTAAAATATGAACATAGTGATGACTGAGCTGCAAGTAGAATGAGTCAAATATGCTTAGGAAGAACTGCAAATCACATAGTGATGCACATCGGGAGTCATTATAGGCTCCATTATGGAAAGAGAGAATTAAACGACTGAGATTATTAGGGTTTGAATCACCTATAAGAAAGTTTGATCAGATGTGTTTGAGAAAGTCCCCACAGACCACATATGAGAATTCCCATAAACACCCCATTACAAATCAAGAGAGTGTTAGTAGCAAAGAAATGATACATCTGAACGATTCAAGGTAACTAGGGCGGGAATAAGTCAATGACGGGAAGTAATGGGAGCATTGCTGATGTAAAGTCTTAGTATTAAGACCAAATGATTCCGATACATGGCAGCTTAACCTTACTTGTACCACCCACATAATGCTAAATAGCACACCATAAGCTACTAATTGCTATTACCATACATAAGCACTCATTGTAGTGTTCTTCTCATAGTACTTCAACTCAAAGATATTGCCCCACCAGGCATTTCCTCATCTAGAGGTTCATCTCTGACTTAACATTGTATAAATCCCTTGAGAAGTTGCAAATGGCACCCCCACATCGACTTCAACCATCACTGTACTCAAGGTCAGGTATATTAATTCATCTAATTGAAACTTTCAAATTCTGGAGCGAAACGGACAGAGTTTCGCCTAAAAACTGGCTAAAACCCAGGCTTACAGCCTTACAATTGATACCTGAAATGGAGAGAAACACTTTAATAGCTCAACGACCACACACCGGAGTTCATAACTCAACGGGTCACACACCCGGAGTGCACAATTACAAAAATTTAAACAAATACGAGAAATGAAACATACAATACAATTCCCAGATAAATGAGAGCATGTCTTTCTAACAGGTGACCCAAATGGTTCCACAGTCCACTTTGCTCATGCTTGAATCTCATGATACTACCAAATGATTGAGTCATCCAAATGACAATGGTTCCTCCATATATGCCCATACATATGAACTTATAGCCAACAACTCATTTAACTAGTCCAACATAACTCATACACACCTTGATAGCTAACTCATAAACACTTGATAGCTCACAGTGGCCCTTAAAACCTTGGCTCTGATACCAAATCTGTAACGCCCCCAAAATATGAATGACATGATCACTGAGAATTGCAGCGGAAGACTTAGTAAACGAAGACGCTACCACCGTCCTGATAAGGACAAGGCTCACTGAAAACATTTAATCTTGCAACTCGTGCTCACAGTCACAAGATCTACTAACTAAAACACTTCAAGACCAAAGTCCATAATAGTTCAACCATACCACACCAGTACTTGACCCTAAGGTCGGTTCCAATATTCATACTATGCTGAATCCACTGTGAGCATCTGACGAGTTCCAAAGGGGCTTGTTAATTGGAGAAACATGTAATACTTCATTACCTAAAATGGAAAACATGAAAACAATTTGAAATATGAGTCAAAACTCAGTACATACATCCCTGTATCGTAAAATGAGCATAGAAACATTATTGATGGGTACCCGACTTTACAATTCATTTAGTTGGCAATAACAATGAAAATGAAAGTAATATGAAATTGAATTGCTCATTATTATCTGGATGTGAACCCCTTGCACTGATATGATCTATACATAGGTGTACACTTGCCAATCCGATCAAGAGTTGGCCTGAAGCCGCGCGGGTAAATGATGGGCTGACGCCCTATAGATGATAATTGACGGGGTCACAAGTTAAATGGCAAATCACTGTATAAACTGATTCATTGATAAACTCATTAAGAGTTGTAACTTGATAAACATGATCTGCTTTATGAAGATACAGGCAATGGACGTACCTTGAGCCTTTAAAAAATATCATCTGACTTGATACAAGTTAGCTGTTTCATAAATATCATCGGACTTGATAAATATGTTCAGACTTGATAACACTTATGTATAATGGGGAACGATAACTAGGCATCAACTCTTTTTCATAAATATCATTGAAAGTATGTGTAGTTAGTAAATGATCCTTACTCGCACAATTGAGTAAGTAAAAGTATGCGTAAAAGAAATTGAGTAATTAAATGGTATACATAACTCGTATATTTCAATATAACTTCAAAATTGAATGGATGAAAGTAATTAAATTTGATGTAAAGTGAATGAAAGTAAAATAGTCCACAATGAGATAAATGGTATTATAGAGGAAAAGGCATTGATGGCGATAATTGAGAGAATGGTTACGGCCTTTTCTGAAATAAGTTGCTGATACAAGTTTAAGGCTCGCTGATGTATAGTTTGGTTCAAGATAACAACGAGTACACTAGACTGGCTTGATAAATACATTTGATACAATCTGAATTGAGTAAGTAATAGAGGTATGAGGCCAAGAGAGCTATATCTTGGTTTAATGGCACAAATTGCAATAACTTGGTCTGATAAGTCACAACATCCCACCTCTCATATTTCATTCATAAATCCATTAGATAAAGAATTTCACCTCAAATGGGTCATTGAACTCATTAGAATCTAGTAAGCTCACCAAGCATAGTATTTTCTTTTGTAAAATCCATAACTGAATCAAAGCTCAAAAACAAGCTCCCAATTGCATATTTGTCTTCTTCTTCCTCATTAATCAAGCTAAAAACTCCATGAAAATCCATGAATATTTATTTACCCCTTAAATGACTTGGCCCAAAATACACAAAATGAGTGCATGATAAATCTCACTTGATCTTTATTATTGCTCTTTATACAGTTACTCAAAATGCTTCCAACAATCACCAAACTCAAAATACTCATCCAAATTTCACGAGATCTTACATGAAATTCACAAATAATATGAGCAGTCTACAATAAAAGTTTCAGAATTTTCCTCCAAGTATACACTGCACAGAAATTGTAATAACAACCTGATTTAAACCCAAGTAGGTCAGTTCACTTCAAAAATTCATAACTTTCATTCAGGACCTCAAATGGAGACCTAAAACCCCAATATGAAAATATTAAGAAGTCCCCAAAACCTTTCATTTATAACTCAAAACATGATTCCCACAATAGGATTCCCCAAATGGGATTAAAACACAAGTGTATCAGTTTTGATCTCATTCTGCGCAGTTTTGGTAAAATGACCATAACGTTTTACACAGACCTCGGATTAAGGCGATTCAAGAGGAATTTTAAAGATAACATAATGAAATATCTATCCACAAAAAATCATAATTTTTGGATGGACCATTCATTACCAGTTTAATCCCAAAGTCAGCCCTAATTTTCTGAAATTCCAGCCCTTAACTGATTTAACTTCTCTTCCTTTTTCACATAAAACTCACTTGAAATAATTTCAAATCACCACAATCAGATACAAAGAGATCATTTAAGGCCTCATATATATATATATCCAAACTCTAAACAACTTCATTAATACATAATTACTAAATTCGTATCCAAAACAGGGCAGTTTTCTTCAAAATTCCATAACTCACTGATTACACCTCCAAACTTCATGAACGTTTGCCAGAAAATTCCAAATAATATATAGAACCTACAGTAACAATTTCAGAAGTTTTGGACAATCCTGTGATTTCCAAAATTTTTGACAGTGGCATATAAACAAATGCAAAATCATGAAAATCATGCTCTTGATCAAATACCCATAACTCTAAACATCTCCAAACGCAGTAAAAATTGGACAATAACTATCAATTTGATCATCCAAACATAACCCATAAAGAAAACAACCATAAAACTCAAGATAAAACAAGTTAGGATTTTGGGATATACCTCACTTTAGGCTTGAATTAGAGAGAGGAAGAGGCTGTTTTGAGTGATTTGAGGGGTTGGACTTGATAGCTAGCAGCAAGGGAAACTCGGGGCAGTTGGGAGGTGGCAGGAAAAGTGGCCCGAACCACCAAAATGGGTGGCAGAAAGGGGCAGCAGTGTTCTGCTGTGAGGAGAGAGAGAGAATGGGGAAAATGAGTTTGTGAATTATGCTGAATATTTGTGTTGATAAATTGCCTATTAATAGCAACATGTGGCTGAAAATTATCCCCCCAAAAATTAGCTTTTTACTAATTAAAATTAGGTGCTAAAATGAGCAATTAGTGAAATAACAAAAGTTAATAAGGTTTTGCGCTTTTGTTTTGGGCCCAAAAAGCTAAATTGGGGCTTGAAAAATTATTTGGAGGGTTGACAAAAATAAAAATTTGTATTGCTCGGAATTAAATTTTAGCGAAGATAAAAAAAAAATTAATCACTAATTTATACTTACCGATGCCTAATATCGATTCACCCGATATTTATTCAATCAACGAAACTTCGAATTAACAATCAATGAAACTTGAGTTGCAAAGTGGTACCCAAAATGAAATATCTCCCAACCGGGAAGATTAAATACGATGAATGAAGGTGGAACATTTAAATAACATGATGGAACTCGTTAAATAAATAAATGGAGCGTAATTGAATTTAATGAATATGATTTGGTTAAACAAATAACCATGAGTGATTAAGTCAATAAACATGGTAAAGTAATTGAATAAACATGATTAATGAAATAAATAAAAATCATTTAAATAACTAAATAAATAAATAAATATAGGTTAGGGTTGGGTTATTACAAGGGTTGAGAGGTAGCATAGGTGCATGATGATTTGACATCGTGTGGGTCCTTAGGTCAACAATCAATTATCTAGATTCATAGTTCTCATTTCTTATATTAAACGCTAGTTCTCAACGGATTGGGTATACAGTGTAGAAATAAGTATGAATTCTAATAATAATATTTATCAATGGAAATTCATAGAAGATATCTTTATTTTCACAATGTGTACCAAATTGGTTTCTAAAATATGTAGGGATATCAAAAGGAATTTCCCAAAGAAAAATCCCTTATAATTAGGAAACAAAATCTTGTTTCCTGTTTCAAAAGACACTTTGATTGAATGGTGGTAACGCTCGGACTTATGTGTGGCTGACGTATTGGTTAATTGCATGACCTGACGTGTACGTCCTTTAATGACATGTATGTAGGTCGACCCCGAGTGTTTTTCCTGAGAAAGGCCCCTCAGACACTCAAATCATTCTCACAATGATGCAGAGTAGCAGAAACAGAGAAAAGAACAAAGAAATAGAAAGTTTACAGATTTTGGGAGAGTGTCTATGTGCAAGTCACGTCATGAATGGTAATAGGCCCCCTAAATGGGAAATGTTAGGGTATTTACAGCCTTGCGGTTGACACCTAACGGTAATATCCCATTTAGAGGGTAAAGTTACCATTATACCCCTCCAACATCCTTCTACCTTCCTTATAGTTAACTTTACCCCATGTTGACTTGGTCAGCATCGTGTGTTGCCTTCCTATTGGATGGGTCATTGAATGTCCCAATCATTTAGCCCTCACATCTTAATGGAACGCCTCTCAAGGTGTTCTGTTGAGATGTGGATTTACCTAGTCTATCCTTTCGGAGTATTATAAATATGCTTGTTGCCTCAATTTGAGGCGTAGTTTTTTCACAACAATGTCTAAGCAAGGATGTCCCTTTCTTGGGAGTGAGGAGGATGCCAAGTGCATCCTTTCCCAGTTCGATTTTTGGATACTTCGCATAGAGCCCTTAATTCCACATCCATGACCTCTATCACCTCACTAGTCATCACTCAACTCTCATTTTACGATGGTCGAGGCTGAGCGCTAAGCATATGACGTTGGGGTTGCTGAGATAGTACAATTAGTCCTTTGTACCTCTGTTCTTCAAGAAGCGATTCGTTTCCAGATCTTCTCCCCTCTCATAGCGCAATACTTGACCGAGGCTTTATAGAGGTTCCACTGGGAGAGTTTCGAGATTGGGGTGGACGCCAATGATGACCGAATTGCTCAGTGTTAACGACAAGAAGCGATTGCTAATGTCCTGGTTGGTCGTGAGGGCGTGGAGAGTTCGGATGCCTTAGCATTTCCCCTTCATGTTCCCCAGGGCACCGCCCCGAATGAGCGAAGGAGGTTCTTGCCGAAAAGAAAAGAGATAAAGCTCTCTATAGATAGAGAGATCAACGCCTTGAATGAAGAATCGAGTCACCCCGGAATGAAGACAACTCCTTCCTATGGAAAACTAGGAGATTGCTCCTAGGGTGGAGATGTCACCCCCATCTGTTGACAAAAGAAGGCTCATTCCTAAGGAGAAGAATCCAGAAAGTAGTTTGGTTTGAGTTTGTATTCTTAATGTCGTGTTAACAATGGTTACTCGTTCATCACTGATGAATTGGAGCACCTTGGCATCTTTAACTTTAGTTTTATTTGCTTGTAACATGTGTTTGTGCCCTCTTTTGATGTGTATGTGAGTCACGATGCCGTTATCGCTGTTGATGGTTTTTCTTGTTTTTATCGTGTACTTGAAGTTTTCGTTATCAATGGAACGTTAAGCTTTACCCATTTGACTTCGCATAAATTTTTAATGCATCATAATTCATAGTCCCTTGATGCGTTCGATTTTTGTCATTCGTTCTAGGATTTTTTTTCATAATCTAATGCATTGGTGTTGTACGAAGATATTCTTGTGTTCCCCACTTTCGTATACCCAATACATAAGCTGAATTTTTTTAACTAAAAAGAGGAAGGCCGAATAGGAGAGAGGTCACCTCTCCATTCGATTGGCCTAAATGGGACAGGAATCTCCACCCCATTTGGTTGACCAAATAGAAGAGGACCCTTTTCTATTCGGCTAACCAAAATGGAAGAGGTCCCTTTTCCATTTGGCTGACCAAATGTAGAGGTGCTATCCCTCTTTATTCAGCTAACCGACTGCAAGAGGAGTTCCTCTCCATTCGGTTGACCAAATGGAAGAAGTTCCTCTCCATTTGGCTTATCCGAATGGAAGAGATCCCTATCTATTCCACTTAACCGAATGCAAGAAGAATACCTCTCCATTTGGTTATCCGAATGGAAGAGGTTACCTCTCCATTCGATTGATCGAATCAATAGGACGGAACACGACAGTACACTTTCGGCGAGAAAAAGATATCTTCCCGTTCAACCAATAGGACGACAGAGAGATTCCCACCCTACCCGATTGGGCTAAATCGAATCAATCGATGGTCACAACCATGTTGAAGAAGTTGATGCAGCTGAATTAAAGACTATCTGACTTGCGTCATCATGGCCGAATCAGATAGGTCATTGTGGCTGAATCAAAAAATATCTAACTCGGCCTTACCATAACTGATTTGGAGAGGCGCGTGACCTGATTGGAGAGGCTGTCGAGGATAAATCGAAGACTCTCACTCGACTTCGTCATGGCCGAATGGTAGAGATTGCCAGAACCAAAGAGCAGATTCTCCAAGTAGACTTATCATAGTCGAATCACAGAGGTTGTTGCGAACGGATTGAAGAGGTCACAACGGTCAAATCGAAGAGGTCACAATGGCTGAATCGAAGCACTTTAACTCGTCCTCGTCATGGTCGAATAGTAAGGTTGTGGCATCCTAATTAAAGACATTGTTGTGGCTGAATTGAAGAGGTTAGCATGGCTGATTCAAAGGCTCTCTAATTCAGGCTGATCATAGCCTAATCGGAAAGGTTGTCGATGCTGAGTTGTAGACTCTCTAACTTGGGGGATCATCGTGACCGAATTGAAGACTTTTGACTTGGCTTGATATCCGAATCAGAGAGGCGTTGCAGGCGAATCGGAGACTTTTCGACTCGACTTCATCATGGCTGAATCAGGGAGGAGCTGCAGTCGAGTCGAAGAGGTCACCATAACCGAATCGAAGACTCTCTAACTTGGCCTTGTCATGACCAAGTAGGAGAGGTTGACACGGTCGAATCAAAGATGTCACTGCGGCCAAATTGAAGACTCTTCGACTTAGCCTCGTCATGGCTGAATCGAAGAGATCAATGTGGCCGAATCGAATATTTTCTAACTCCACTTCCTCGTGGCCAGATTGGAGAGGCCGGTGTGGCCTAATGGAAGAGTTTCTAATTCGGCTGCATCATGGCCGAATGATAGAGGTCGTTGCGGCTGAACCAAAGACGTTGTTGTGCCTGAATGGAGGACTCTACAACTTGGCCTCATTATAGCTAAATCGATGAGATCGTCGTGGCTGAATCAAAGAGGTGACGTCGTTGAATTAGAGAAGTCATCGTGGCCTAATCGAAGACTCTCCAGCTTGGCCTTATCATGGTCGAATTGGCGAGGTCACCATGGCTGAATTGAAGACTCTCTAACTCGACCTCGTCATCACTGAATAGGAGAGGTTATCAAGGCCGAATCGACAACTTTCCAACTCGGCTTCCCGATGTCCGAATTGGATAGGTCACCCTGGTGAAATAGAAGGCTCTCTGACTTGGATTCATCATGGTCAAATCGAAGAGGTTGCCATGATCGACTTGAAGACTCTCTGACTTGGCCTCGTCCTAGTTGAATTGAAGAGATTGCCAAGGCCGCATGGAAGACTTTTTTATTCATCTTCTTCATGGCCGAATCAAAGAGGCTGCCATGGCCGAATCAAAGGTTCTTTGACTCGACTTCATCTTGGCTGAATCAGAGTAGGACTACTCTGCTCCCTGTTGTAGCCAAATGGATAAACTGAATTGACGGCCCCTTACCTCTCATCGTTGTCGAATGGAAGAGTCGACCAGAATACTCATTTTCTCATTGCTCATCTTGAGGCCATTCATCTTATGGCCGGACATATAATTGTTTTGAAAGGTTGCTCATAACCGAGTAAATGGAAGACGATAATGGAGAAAATCGAACCCAAGTTCAATGCCTCCTCCATTGCACACTCTCTTCTTTATACTTTTAGACATTTCTCGAACTTTTTACCTTCTTTGTTTGCTTACTTCGCACATGGGAGCATGTGCAATGACACTTTATTTTGCTTAATGTGCATGCTTACTTCATGTGCTTGGTCGCACACTTAGTGGTGTATCTCTATGTTTCTTGTTTGTACAATATGCTCTTGCCTTAGTTGTTTGCTTAGCAAATCGGCTTAATGATCCAAAGGCTTCTTAGCCCCTTGGGGCTAAAGGGGGCATTGCCCTTATCATTATATAGGAAGTCTTGACAACCTAAGTGTGCGTTGGCCGCATACCCACTCTGTAGGGGCTAAAGGTGTAGTGGGGTAAAAGATTGAGTTACATTTGTATGATGAGTCCAGGCATCAACCAAACAAGTTGATTCTTGTATCAGCATATCACTCAACCAACCTTTTGCGTTTAGTTAAACCCCTTCCTTAAGGGAGTATGAGGAGTTCGGTTACAAGGTCGACGTTTTGTTATTTCCATTCTCTACCACAACATTCATGGAATAAGTCTGGACACCAGCCGAATGAGTTGATCCTTGCATCACTGCATCATTTAACTAAACCATTACGCTTGGCTAGACTTCTTCCTTAAGGGCATAGGATGTGTTCGGTTGTAACGCCGATGTCCTACCGTTCCCAATGCCTATCACAACATTTGTGGGATAAGTCTGGATACCAGCAGAACGATTTGATCCTTGTGTCAGTGTATCATTTAACCAAACTATCGTACTTGGTTTGGCCCCTTTCTTCAGGAGGTAGGACGAGTTTGATTCCAAGGCTGGCATCTTATCATTCCTAATGCATATCATGATATTCGTGGGATAAATCCGGTCATTAGCCGGCTTAGTTGATCCTTTCATTCAGCTAGTTTTGGCATTATGTTTTTTGTCTTCATTAGAGTTATCATCTCATTCTAAACGTCTTTGTTCCCATACTTGATGACAAACAACCAAGAAACAGATACAAGTAAACGATCCTTCATTCATAAGTGACAAAATCGGGGGCCAATCGAACATACAGCTGATATGCCACAATAAAACAAGCCTTTCTTTTACGTAAACAACTTGAGCTACAACCCTACATCATACATGGTACCTCCTAAGATTGTCAAAAAATTTATGTTTAGCATCTCCTTGACTTTTTTCGGGGTTTTGCTCAATACCTCTCTAATCGATAATGTAACCCAAGAATTTTTTAGATTTAACTTCAAACATGCACTTCTTAGGGTGAACCTTCATTTTATAATGCCTTAGTATCTTAAAGGTGTCCTCTAAGTCTTTCATATGATCGATTTCTTTGACACTCTTAGTGATCATATCATGTATATATACTTCCATTGTCTTCCCTATAAGTGTTACAAAGACTTTATTGACAAGCCATTAGTACGTGGCTCTGACATTCTTCAACCTAAACGACATCACATTATAGCAGTACAAGTCGGTGTCGATAATGAACGTCATTTGTTCTTAATCTACCTTAGCTAAAGGGATCTACTGATAGCCTGAGAAGGCATCCTTGAAGCTAGGCGTTCATTGGCCAGCTTTAGAATAAACTAACTTGTCTATCTTTGGCAATGCATAACTATCCTTGGGGCATGCCTTATTTAAATCAGTAAAGTTGACAAACATTCTCCATGTCCCATTAGACTTCTTAATCAAGAAAACATATAATGCCCACTTGGGTATTGGCACTCCCTTATAAATCGTGCTTACAAGAGTTTCTGAACATCGACTGCTGCAGCCGCACTCCTTCTGCCCCTAAGTGCCTTCGTTTACGAACGACCAGCTTTTGGTTCAGATCCCCACATAACTTATGTTCCATCATATTGGAAGCTATGCTTGGCATTTCAGAAAGGTCAGTTCCAAACAAATCCGGGTATTACTCCAAGAGTTGAGCGATTCCATCCTTTGACTTTGGGTCAAGGTCTATGCCCATCTGAACAATCTGCTCCAAGCAACCGAGGTGTAAAGCTAGGAAGCCACTTTGGAAGTAGGCTTCAGGTGGGATCTTTGGTGTTCTTCCGCCGAGGGAAAGGGTACTACCATTACTTGTATGACCAACTACTTTCCAGCCCGCTTGGTCAGGAGTCTCGCTCGTGGGGGGTTCCTCCTTCGACCCTAAGGACTTGAAACTGATATAATCGCATTCTCTTGTTATATTTTGGTCTCCATACAATTTTCCTACCTTACCATCTTCCAGTTCAAACTGAATGCATAGAAGGCACGGTGTCACAGTAGCTTTGATGGCCTTAACATTCGGATGTCCTTGGATGATATTGTATGCCATGGGGATGTCCACCACCAGAAAGTTCATCTCTACAGTTCATGAGTTGTCCTTATCGCCCACTTGGAAAGGTAGTCTTTTTGCTTCGAGGGGTAAGTGGTTTCTCCGCCAAATCCCACAGTGGGAGTCTCGACTGCTTCTAAGTCTTTCTCATTGTATTATAACCTCTTAAGACATTGAAAAGTGATGATATCAATAGAACTTCCCACATCGATAAGTATCTAGCAAACCATAGCAGTTGCCATCTTAAGTTGTATCACTAAGACATCATTGTGAGGGGGTTTGCTAGGGACGCATGTCTTCCGTACCAAATGTCATGGTTTGTCCTATGAGTGGTTTCAATTCTCTGGTAGCCATAATATGAATGAGCTTCCGGATTTGAGCTTTCTAGTACCTCACATTCAATTCCTTATTGCCAATTTGTCCAATGATGGTTGCTATATTCTGTGTTGCAGCTAGCATCATTATGTTCTTTCTTTCTAGGTCGCGACGGTTGCGATCCTCTCTTCTTCCCCTTCTAAAGACGTGATTGAGTGGCTCCTAGTTAGCTAGCTCGTGGAGCGCTTTCTTGAGTTCACGACACTTAGAGGTTGTGTGCTCGTAATCCTTATGGTATTCACAATACTTGTTCTTATTCCAGAACTTCACCGAAGTCGTGATTGGCTTTGGTCGCCTGAGCATAGGTTTACCCTTTATTTGTGTGAGAATATTCCGAGGGCTGGTGTGGAAGTGGCCAACTCTTTCCTCATCCTTCTTAGGACGCTTGTCTAGTTGGGAACCTCCTCTTTTCTAAGTGTCTTTTCAGACAAAATCATCTCTGGCACATATCTCCATAGCCTGTATGAACTTTTGAGCCCTTCTAGGGCTTTTGCCAATGTCATTTCCTTACTCTCAGCAAGGAAAAACTTGAACCTCATCAAGAGTAATTTGTTGAAGAAAGCCATGTTAGTCACCCCATCCTACAGTTTGGGATTAGTACGACGTCACTGTTGAACCTCATCACATTCTCCATCAAGTCTTACCCTTTGGCTTTTTCAATCTTGACAAGATAAATGCTAGTCTTACATTATCTTTTTCTCGCTATGATGTGAGCATTGAACAATTCGGCTAATAGAAGTAAAAAGGTAATGCGCTCATCAAGGAGATCATTGAATCAATTCTGCGTGCTCCCTTCAATGTGGCTGGGAAGTAGCGATAACAAGTTGCATGGTCGACATCGTGCGCATACATCTGCTCCTTATAGACATCCAGGTAATCGTTGAGGTCGATAGTTTTTTCAAACGGATCAATCGTTGGTGTCTTGACCTTCTTGGGGCATGACAACTCGTAACTGCTCCACTGAAAGGTGTTAAGAAGGAAGACATGGATCCTCTATCCTAGAAGCTCCCAATCCAAAGCATAGGAGGCCTACGATAGCCTAGCTCAATCATCGAAGGTGCTCTATAATGTCTGGATTATACGCCTTGCTTTTGCCCCCTCTAGACGCTGGTTGTTCGAAGAGGGGATGAGTTCTATGAGATACTCGAGTTCCTTTCAGGGTCCTTCGCACAGACGTGGCTGGTAAGGAAACTTTTTCATTGAAGCCTCCAACTTCTAGGTAACGGGGGTGAGAGGACTTCTCTTGCTACTCATACCATCTGGCTCCCTGGCTCTTAGATGCCTAGGGATCGAGTTGTGATAGACTCAGAGGGAGCAACACTATTATGGGCTTTCTGGAGGATATGCTTGGCTTCGATAATTCTCCTAGCTTCCCCAACTTGCAAGGCGCCCATTTCCCTTTGGGGGTGTTGGCTTTGTGCATGTCGGTATGGAGGAGTGTATCCAATTGTTGGTTTGTAGTTAAACTCTTGAATGGGTTGGACTGACACGCGGTTGCCTTCATCTTTTTGCACAACCCTCGGATCACCACATCTTGCACTTAATTTAGCGCCTCCCCTAATTGTTTTAGTATGATAAATTGTTGACCGGAAGGGCAATCCACCGAATTCTCTCCAGAGCTAGGAGCTAGAGAGGTGTCATGCCCCATTGGGAGGTCCTCGGCTACCCCACATTTAACCTTATCTCCCTGCTTCAATTCTTTAGATCGAGTGTCAACCATCTTGCCAATGCACCCCCATAGACGACGCCAATTTGTTTTGGAAGAAACTTGGATGGTGGTAATGCTTGGACTTAAGTGTTGCAAATTTATCGATTGATCGTGCGAGCTGACGTGTACTCCCTTTGATGACTTGCATGAAGATCAACCCTGGGTGCTTTTCCCGAGGAAGCCCCCTTTGGCCTTCAGTCTAAAAATGAGGCAGAGTAGTCGAAAGAGAGAAAAGAGCAGAGAAGAGAGAGTTTACTGCTTTTGGGATAGTGTTTATGCGCGAGTCAAGTCATGAATGGTAAAAGCTCCCAAAAATAAGAAATATTGGGGTATTTATAGCCTTGGGGTTGGTACCCAAGGGCAAGACGGTAATTTCTCCATTTAGGTGGTTAAATTATCATTATACCCCTCCCACATCCTTCTACCTTCCTTATGGTCAGCTATGACCCCACATTGACTTGGTCAACGCGATGTGTTGCCTTCATATTGGACAGGTCACTAAATATCCCAATGACTTCCTAAAGTACAAATATCTCCAATCATGCAAAAAAATAAGTCTTCTTTCTCGTCCTTTTTCTGGGATCAAATACTTCCTCCTTTTAGCTTAATAGAAGACTTCTATTATTGGAAAAAAAATTCGTATCATCTACAAAAGCAATATATTCTGACAATTATGTAATGATTTTAACTTATAAGAAATTTTGATGTGGAACTATGAAAGGACAAATAGTATTTTCCTTTATGAAGCAATCAATGTATACAATCAGTGTCAATTAAAAGGAAAGCTAAATCCCCCAACATACTTTATTATGATTTCCTTCCTTCCCCTCTTAAAACAGAGGGAGAAACATTACTATATCTCTTCACCTCTTTCTACTAAATTACTTGTTCTTCATTTACTAAATCTTTTCAAGGTTCTTATTCATTGGCAAATATTTTCAATTTAATTTAGGAAAAAATATAGCAACTTTGGGCTATGCTTTTCTTTTATGGTTGATGTAGAGGTACGACAACTAATGGAGCTTTGAAATAATAGCATAAAGTTTAGAAAGTTTTGATATTTTGGATTATGTCTCTTGGGTTTCTTTTTTTTACTTAATTGTTTTTATTCCCTTCTATATGACATCAAAATGCTAGAAACAAGGGCAATAACTAGTTTTAAGGATCCAAAAATACCTACCATATGTGTTTGGGTATTTGAGAGAAATGGGAAATAACAGAGCTACATAGTTTCCATGCACAACAATGATAACAGTAGGATGAGAAACACAAATGCAGCCAAGATTAGACCTGGCAAAACTGACCCGAGACCCGAAATCCGAACCGAATGACCCAGACCTATAACCGACCCGACACCCGAAATATGCTCACCCGAAAGTAGACTCGAAACCCGAATTGACCCGAACTGAATCATACCCAACTCGAAATTTTCTACAAAGTTGTTTATTTTGGCATGACGAACGTATTTGACCAAAAATTGGTTGACCCGAAATCGACCCGACCCGAACCATACCCGACCCAAACCGAAACGCCCTGAAATATCACTTAACCCGAACATGACCCAACCCGAACTTGACTCGACCCGTACCCGAACCGAATGATCCATTTGCCAGGTCTAGCCAAGGCACAAAGAAAGCTAACTTTCAAGTGCAATCTTCCTTCTCTATTTTGAGAGACGAGTACGTAGCACGTTTTCGTTGCATCATATTTGTCATTTTTTTACTTTTAGGTACAAAACTAGAACATAGAAGGAGAATAATCGTAGATAAACTATGCATATTTAAAGGAAAAAAAACTTAATTTTAGATTTTTAATTTGAGACTAAAATTTAGAGTCAATAAAAACATAAAAACTATAACAAAGTTTCTATTGCATATATATATACATGTATAAATATATATACATATATTTATATATATATATGTACACACACACACACACACATATCTATATGCGTGTGCGCAGGAGTGCACGCATGTGTGTGTGTGTGTGTGTGTGTGTGTGTGTGTGTGTGTGTATGTATGTTTGTA
>JACYFF010019584.1:70340528-70350956 GCA_017589665.1 Selenicereus undatus | reverse complement strand
GGGGGGGGGGGAGAGAGTATAAGGTCCGCGTACCTTATTTTCTGTTAAGTTGTTCGTGACGCGTTTTGCGTTATAAAAACCTATTTTATTTAACGATATGAGTTACATTATCAGTAATGTGCCTATGTGATCGATAATTTTATTAAAGTTATTATTTCTGAAAATCCTTTGATGATTTTTAATAAGCGTTATTAACGATTATGAACGAGTACTAAATCGATTAGGAACCCGAATACGGTTAGGTCGCCAACCTTAGAAGTAGTTCGATGTTATTAAATCAAACCTAGATAGCGTTGGGAACGAATTGTTGATGAAGGAGTACATTATTGATTTTGGGTTTAGAGTTCGGATTATGAATTAGACTAGCCGTATTGTATTTGAATCAGCTTGGGGCAAAAAGAAAGAGATAGGGAGGGGTATTTTAGTAATTCACGCGCGAACTATCTCCTTCTTCCCCCTTCTTTCCCTGGCTGTTCGCGTGACCCCCCTACCCCGACACTCTCTCTCTCCTCCTCACGCCCTGCTGTTCTTCTTCTTCCTCCTCCATTAATGCGACTCTAGAGCTCAAATTAGGAGCCGATTTTTGCCGCCCACAGCTGTAAAACCTACCCATCCTACCTCCCCCACAACGTAATCATCAGTTGGCGTAAATTTGGGCAAGGTTTCGAATGAACCCATGACATTGACGGTGGGTCTGGGCGGCGGAATATGGGCATGAATGTATGTGCAGGTATGGCCATGTAATTTAGCTCGTAGTTATTTCAATTTTCTATAAGTTGGAGCAAAATTTCGCAAGTTCAAACACCCAATCGACCTGAAGTTGGTAAATGAAATTTGGGTTTGTTTAGGGTTCGAATTTGGTGAAGTTTGGGCGTGAATAGGAGACTGACGTGCGTGGTGAGGAAGAGCCGAAGGATTGGTGCTATTCGATCGCCTAGAACCGAGTCGGCAGCTTCAAACGATCATCAATTCAATGTGAGGGTTCCTTTCCTCCTAAATTATTAGTAATTTCACCCAATTTTACTGATTATGACTTAGTTTAGGTTGAAATTTGAGTTAATTATCAGTAATTAGCGGATTCGAACGAAAATTGTGTAAATATGTCGATTATGCTGATTTAGGATCCGTGCATGTTGGGTTGGCGCGTGACATTACTAATTGATGAGTTTGGAGATTTGTGAAACAAGCTGAGTTATGCTTAATGCTGATACCCCAATTAATTTATGTTTAAAATTCTGTTTTGGGGGTTGTATTTGAACGTTATGCCCTTAGATTACTAAATGGGTGGTTTGAGGCATTGTAGAGCGATTATAAATGAGTATCATGCTTATGGTTACTGGATTGCGAATTCATTGATATGCTAAGTCATTCGAACGATTGCAACTGAATACCATACATATATATTGATTTGTGAATGATTCGATTGCATTATTGTGTTGTTGAACCAAGTTCGGCAGTTGGATGATTTGAGGTGAAACTATTGAGTTAATTCGAGGTTCTTGTGGTCGTTGTTATGTGAGGAGGGAGCCTGGGTTTGAAATAACCGCAATCATGTAGATTGCGAGGTGATTATGAAAATTGCTTTTACGAAGTGTTCATACGTGCTATGTGCAAACCCCTTTTCCCCCAATTTGCTACATGACATTATGTGGTTAATTCTTGAAACTTTAGACGTCTTCAAAAAGAAAATGTCATTTAGAAAGCTTGCTTTACACATGGAGAATACTTTTAAGTTTATCAGCTGCCTATTCGTTTGTTAGGACGTCTAAAGTGTAAAAAGAGTCCTAAACCGTCGAACTGCTCAGTTAGTGACTCGACTGAATAGTCGATAGGTTTAGGAACTTCAAAAGCGAACTAAAAGTGAGTTCGAAAAGGTTTTTAAGGCATTAGTTTGGGTAATGACCCCTCCTCGTGTTTAAAAGAATTTATACGACCTGAAAAAGAGTACTTTAAGGTGCTAATTATGAAGCTTAGCTTATATGCATGCTTTTGGTCACTTAAGTCTGTATTGAGTTTCGATCTACGATTTAGCAAACGTTTTACGTTTAAGAGAAGCTTTTCAGCTAAAAAGTGAAGTCATTTTTACGAGTGAGCAATCGTTTTACATTTATAAGAAGCTTTTATAAGAAACTTTTAAGTATTCACCAACTTACTGCCTTTATAAGAAGCTTTTAAGTCTAAAAGGGAGTCGTTTTACGAGTTAATAAACGTATTACGTTTATACGAAGCTTTTAAGTTAGAAATAAAGTTGTTTTGCGAATTAATAGACGTATTATGTCTAAGAGAAGCTTTCTAAGTTATACACGAAGTTGCCTTACGATTTAACAAACGTATTAACGTTATAAGAAGGTTTTAAGTTGAAAACGAAGTGAACTATGAGCATTTGGAAAGATTATGGTCGTTTTGTTTAAGAAGCGAGTTTCAACCAAGCAGGCATTTGAAACAGAGAAATGAAATATGTCTTTAAAGTCCAAGAATGTGCTGGGAAGTTGGCCAGAGGGTGGAAACTGGACGCAAAAAGGGTGTGAGCTGTTTCCCCCCCCCCTGAGATAAGTGGGTTAGGAACTGGACTCAAGATACAAGGTATCTTGGTGTGAGCTGTTCCTGGAAACTGGACGCAAAGATGGCGTGAGCTGTTTCCCTCTAAAGAAAAGTTAGGAACTGGACTCAAGATATGAATTGTCTTGGTGTGAGCTATTCCTGGGAACTGGACTCAAGATATGAAATATCTTGGTGTGAGCTGTTCCCCAGATAAGTTATGATGTGTGACGCGTAAGAAAACCTTGAGGGGGACTGGACTTAGGATATGATTATCCCGGTGTCAGCTGTAGCCCTATGGAGGACAGTATCGAGGTTAGAGGTTCTCTACTAAGATGCGTTTTGGCCAAAAGTTAAGTACGTATACCCCGGGGATAACGTAGAATAAGAGTGACGATCTCACTTAAGGGCGGTGTTGACCTCCCTAGCCAACACAATAGGATTTGGCTTTTTGCCATTCTAAGCAGTTCAGAAAAGAAAAGAAGTTCCTTTAAAGTAACACGAGCCTCAAGAGGCCAAGTAAAGTGTTTTTGAGAAAAGAAAGAAAGCTTTCAAATGCACGTAATATATGAATGAGTTCTGAATATAGTTTAAATGAATTTCAAGTGTAGTTGGTTACAGCCTGGCAATGCATTGAACGTTTTAAGTTTTTAATGGTGCATGTCTTAAGAAATAATGTTTCATGCAAAGCTCTTATCACCAATTTGGGTGTCTCATAAGTTTTTAGAAAATTTGTAAGTTTTAAAGAGGGTTACAAGATTTATAATTCTTGGTATTTCTCGAGAGTCACTATGTTTTCAAAAGTGAGTTTGAAAGCCTTTGTATTTAGTCCTGGTTGCATACTTGTTTGTGTGCCTGAATGCCTACTAGTAGGGAAGTTTGGTCATTGAGGGCCTAGAATTGAGTTGAATGGTTGGAGTGAAGTTTAGTGAGGGTAATCTTTCCTTGGGATCTATGATTGCCTAATATGATAGTAAAGTATGAATGTGTGATATATGGCTATTATTAGTATTATTGTCTGCAACTGTTTTGGGTTTTAAGGAGTTGGGGAATTCTCACTGAGCGTGTGGTTGCTCACCCCAATAGTCTTTCCCCCTTTTCCCCCAGTCTTTTGTTATGGCAGGTGAAAATCAAGCTACTTATGCGAGCTAGAGTCTACCCTTACATGAAAAAGAGTTATGTGTGCCATATAGAAGTAGATTCATGTGTTTAACGATTTAATATAATGTATTCCTAGTTTGTAAGTGTTGTAAACTAAGTTTTCTAGTTCATATAATACATATTGTTCATAAGTCGCTCTGTATGGCCGTGTGAGCCAACCATTTGATTAGTTTGATGTTTTCTTGATTAAAGTTGGTTGTGTTTTGGGATGTAAACCCCATTACTTCGGTTGTGCAGACCGTTGAGTTTTATCTTTTACTTTTCATTTGTTAAAGAACTATTCTGTTTGGTGTACTCCGAGCGGGTGGCTCGTTGAGTTGTAAACTCCGGTGTATGGCCGTTGAGCTTCTCTTAAATGTTATGCACTTCCGTTGTTTTGCAGGAAATTTTTTTTTGTAACGCTTTTAGCTTGGAAACGGTCAGTTTTTAGGGGAAACTCTGTCCGTTTCACCCCAGAAATTAAGTAAGAAGTAAGAAAACATAACGCTTCTGACCCTAGGGGCTGGGGGTGTTACACCATATATATGTGTACATATGTATGTATGTATATATATATATATATTTATATATATATATGTTTATAAATATATATATATGGACCTGTCAAAAGTTGACCCGACCTGAATGGCCGAAAATTTTGGGTTTTGAACGCGATTTTCTCGACCCCAACCCGAAATAAACCGAACCTGAAAAACCCGCAAATTAGCGAGTGAAACCCGACCCGAACCCGCCCGCTTGACTTGAACATTATATCCTTAGTTTTTTATTTTTCTCTAATTTATCTCTTTTAACAATAATGGTTAGCCATTTTTATTGAGTATTTTGAAAAGATATTATATAACTATTGCATCTACTCAGAAATTAAACAAAAATAACCTTATTTTTCCTTCTCCATTCTCTGAAAATAAAACCGTATACAACTTTTAAATGAAAATACGTTTAAAATAGGTATAAAATCACATTGAATAACTATCCAATCTTTTTTAAAAAGTTGATTTAAAAGAACACAAGCATTAAAGATGCGAAAGTCGTACCATTATATGGTTAGTTAAACAAAGCTGTCTAATTTTTTAAAACTTAATTAATTTGTAATAATTTAAATTTTTGATGTTATAATTGCAAGATAATATCTTATACTTCCTTTATTTAATTTTATTTTGTTTTCGTTCTGACTAGTCTTGGACTATGATACGAACGGTAAAAAAATGCCTAGCCGTATTCGTATTGGGGTCGGTCTATTAATAAACTTTTAACTAATTGGACAATGATAGGTTAGTTAATAAAAATATTAAACTATTAAATAGATTATTAGCGGTGAAACTGCTACAACCCATTAAAATGGTCTAGACGGACTGCCCAATAAATGTTCGACCTACTATTAACTTTCTTTCAATAGATGGGATGATCTACCCAAAATCAAGTAGAGCTTAATTCTTTACCCGCCCTTACTAGATGTTCATATATTATAACAAAATGTTTGAATATTTTAATATTCTTTTGAGAAATTACAATTATTATACATTTTCATTAAATAATGACTATTTTGGGTAATAAATATGCAGAATTTTTGATTTTAAAAAAGAAAAATAACTCACGAAAAAGGCGCTCTAAACCCGTTGGGTTGATCTGAAACCCGTAAAACCGAAATACACCCGACCCGTATTCTGTTTGGTGTACTCCGAGCGGGTGGCTCGTTGAGTTGTAAAATCCGGCGTGTGGCCGTTGAGCTTCTCTTAAATGTTATGCGCTTCCGTTGTTTTACAGGAAATTTTTTTTTGTAAGGCTTTTAGCCTGGAAACGGTCAGTTTTTAGGGAAAAATGTGTCCGTTTCACCCCAGAAATTAAGTAAGAAGTAAGAAAACGTTAACGCTTCTGACCCTGGGGCTAGGGGTGTTACATTGATAGTATCAGAGCAAAGGTTCTGCGACCATAGGCCACGACCTGAGTCTTGCATTTCATATAGTCGTCTAGGAACACTTTGTGACTATGTGGCATGTGCCTCTTGTATGTGCAAATGTGAATTTTATGTGAATGTTAGCACGTTTAGCTAGATAGGTGCGGCTTGGATGAGCTCCTTAACCGAGTGAATGAATGAATTGCCAGAGTATAAGCCGAATAGCTTCTATTCTTATGAATGAGATAAGTGTTAGCACAAGCAAAGTTATTTCATTTGTATGGCTTGGTGATTTTGATCGAAAGTTTAAAATTCATTTGGTTTGAATTCAAATGATTAGAAAAGTAAAGGCGTGTTTTGGAATCTAAAAACGCACGGGAGGAAGTCACCGTTGATATGATGATGCCGAAGATTAAGAAGTTTAAATACTTTGATTGATTGACTTTTGTGTGATCCGCTTAAGCCAATCGGATAAATGTGAGCTGAATGTTGCTTTTAGTTTATTCTCCTTAAATCATGAACTACTAGGATGCTGAGATCTTCCGTGACTCTTAAGTCACGCTATCAGTGTTCAACGAAACAAGTGCAGTTGGTACTGACCCAGTGTTGTAGACTCACTAGTTTTTGTAAGCATGCACGTGTATTTCCTTTGGATAAGATGTGATATGCACGTATGACTATATGAAGGTTGAACCAAACTAGACTTGGGGCTATTCATAACAACTCTCGCCATTTACGACTCATTTCATTAACCAAGGAAGTTCATCATAGTTGAAATTAGAACTAAGTGATTCCTTGTGTAATTGTGTGACAGATGCCTCCCCGACGCGAGCTCATACCAGAACCAACTGCCATGGAGATGATATGTCAATTTAATAAGCTTAAGCCTCCCATATTTGAAGGTGGAAGTGACCCTATGGCATACGAGGAGTGGCTCAGGAGAATGGAGAACTTATTTGAAATCATGTAGTGTCCTGAGGGATTTAAGGTGCATCTGGCCACCTATCAATTCGAAAAAGAAGCTGAATTCTGGTGGGGAACAGTAAAACCTAGAGCGGGTGAACCCGTGTTAACCTGGAATCAATTGAAAGCCTTGATGGATGCTCAATATTACTCTCATGATGTAAGAAGGACTAAGGAACGAGAGTTCTTATGCTTAAAGCAAGGAGAAATGAGCATAACAGAGTATGCGGTGAAGTTCAACGAGCTAAGCTGCTTTGCACCTAACCAAGTAGCCACCGAAGAAATGAGGATGGGCCACTTCAAACAAGGATTAAGGGGAGAAATAAAGCAGATAATAGCGGGATATGCCTATGCCAACTTTCAAGAAATGTTCTAGAGGGCTGTGAAGGTGGCCCGCATCATAGATGAGACTAAGAATGAAAACAAAGAAAAAGGCCAAGCAAAGAAGGAAATTTGCCCTGAAGAATCCAATTCCCAAGGATGCAAAAACTTCAGAAGGTTTAAATCTGAGATAGAATAGGATAAGGGGAAACAAGCCGTCCAATGGAAACCAAGGATAACCTGTAGCCAGTGTGGACGTCAGTACCCTGGACCATGCAGAAGCTTTACGGGCTCATGTTTTGAATGTGGTGATACGGGTCACAAAGCCGCTAATTGCCCAAGGGCCACGTGGAATGATCAAGGTAATATTCAGAGATCTGGAATGAGAATCAACCCAACGGCACAACAGGGTCGCTCTTCAACTGGTGCTTCCCCAGAAAACCATAGAAACCGTAAGAAACCTCAAGCGGGAGGTCGAGCATCTTGATTGGAAGGAGAATCCACTAAGGCATTATCAGGTACTCCTTCTATTAATCCTTATATCGATTATACCTTTAAGGATTGTGTTGTTATGATTCAAGGGAAAAACCCATTAAGTAGATGAGACTAGAAACCCAAGGAGTGAGTGTTTGGAGTAACTTTGGATTGTGAGAGGAGTGCGGGAGAAACACGCCGCCATTATTTCCAACAAGTAAGCAATTTCGAGGACGAAATTCTTTTAAGGGGGGGGGGGAGAGAGTATAAGGTCCGCGTACCTTATTTTCTGTTAAGTTGTTCGTGACGCGTTTTGCGTTATAAAAACCTATTTTATTTAACGATATGAGTTACATTATCAGTAATGTGCCTATGTGATCGATAATTTTATTAAAGTTATTATTTCTGAAAATCCTTTGATGATTTTTAATAAGCGTTATTAACGATTATGAACGAGTACTAAATCGATTAGGAACCCGAATACGGTTAGGTCGCCAACCTTAGAAGTAGTTCGATGTTATTAAATCAAACCTAGATAGCGTTGGGAACGAATTGTTGATGAAGGAGTACATTATTGATTTTGGGTTTAGAGTTCGGATTATGAATTAGACTAGCCGTATTGTATTTGAATCAGCTTGGGGCAAAAAGAAAGAGATAGGGAGGGGTATTTTAGTAATTCACGCGCGAACTATCTCCTTCTTCCCCCTTCTTTCCCTGGCTGTTCGCGTGACCCCCCTACCCCGACACTCTCTCTCTCCTCCTCACGCCCTGCTGTTCTTCTTCTTCCTCCTCCATTAATGCGACTCTAGAGCTCAAATTAGGAGCCGATTTTTGCCGCCCACAGCTGTAAAACCTACCCATCCTACCTCCCCCACAACGTAATCATCAGTTGGCGTAAATTTGGGCAAGGTTTCGAATGAACCCATGACATTGACGGTGGGTCTGGGCGGCGGAATATGGGCATGAATGTATGTGCAGGTATGGCCATGTAATTTAGCTCGTAGTTATTTCAATTTTCTATAAGTTGGAGCAAAATTTCGCAAGTTCAAACACCCAATCGACCTGAAGTTGGTAAATGAAATTTGGGTTTGTTTAGGGTTCGAATTTGGTGAAGTTTGGGCGTGAATAGGAGACTGACGTGCGTGGTGAGGAAGAGCCGAAGGATTGGTGCTATTCGATCGCCTAGAACCGAGTCGGCAGCTTCAAACGATCATCAATTCAATGTGAGGGTTCCTTTCCTCCTAAATTATTAGTAATTTCACCCAATTTTACTGATTATGACTTAGTTTAGGTTGAAATTTGAGTTAATTATCAGTAATTAGCGGATTCGAACGAAAATTGTGTAAATATGTCGATTATGCTGATTTAGGATCCGTGCATGTTGGGTTGGCGCGTGACATTACTAATTGATGAGTTTGGAGATTTGTGAAACAAGCTGAGTTATGCTTAATGCTGATACCCCAATTAATTTATGTTTAAAATTCTGTTTTGGGGGTTGTATTTGAACGTTATGCCCTTAGATTACTAAATGGGTGGTTTGAGGCATTGTAGAGCGATTATAAATGAGTATCATGCTTATGGTTACTGGATTGCGAATTCATTGATATGCTAAGTCATTCGAACGATTGCAACTGAATACCATACATATATATTGATTTGTGAATGATTCGATTGCATTATTGTGTTGTTGAACCAAGTTCGGCAGTTGGATGATTTGAGGTGAAACTATTGAGTTAATTCGAGGTTCTTGTGGTCGTTGTTATGTGAGGAGGGAGCCTGGGTTTGAAATAACCGCAATCATGTAGATTGCGAGGTGATTATGAAAATTGCTTTTACGAAGTGTTCATACGTGCTATGTGCAAACCCCTTTTCCCCCAATTTGCTACATGACATTATGTGGTTAATTCTTGAAACTTTAGACGTCTTCAAAAAGAAAATGTCATTTAGAAAGCTTGCTTTACACATGGAGAATACTTTTAAGTTTATCAGCTGCCTATTCGTTTGTTAGGACGTCTAAAGTGTAAAAAGAGTCCTAAACCGTCGAACTGCTCAGTTAGTGACTCGACTGAATAGTCGATAGGTTTAGGAACTTCAAAAGCGAACTAAAAGTGAGTTCGAAAAGGTTTTTAAGGCATTAGTTTGGGTAATGACCCCTCCTCGTGTTTAAAAGAATTTATACGACCTGAAAAAGAGTACTTTAAGGTGCTAATTATGAAGCTTAGCTTATATGCATGCTTTTGGTCACTTAAGTCTGTATTGAGTTTCGATCTACGATTTAGCAAACGTTTTACGTTTAAGAGAAGCTTTTCAGCTAAAAAGTGAAGTCATTTTTACGAGTGAGCAATCGTTTTACATTTATAAGAAGCTTTTATAAGAAACTTTTAAGTATTCACCAACTTACTGCCTTTATAAGAAGCTTTTAAGTCTAAAAGGGAGTCGTTTTACGAGTTAATAAACGTATTACGTTTATACGAAGCTTTTAAGTTAGAAATAAAGTTGTTTTGCGAATTAATAGACGTATTATGTCTAAGAGAAGCTTTCTAAGTTATACACGAAGTTGCCTTACGATTTAACAAACGTATTAACGTTATAAGAAGGTTTTAAGTTGAAAACGAAGTGAACTATGAGCATTTGGAAAGATTATGGTCGTTTTGTTTAAGAAGCGAGTTTCAACCAAGCAGGCATTTGAAACAGAGAAATGAAATATGTCTTTAAAGTCCAAGAATGTGCTGGGAAGTTGGCCAGAGGGTGGAAACTGGACGCAAAAAGGGTGTGAGCTGTTTCCCCCCCCCCTGAGATAAGTGGGTTAGGAACTGGACTCAAGATACAAGGTATCTTGGTGTGAGCTGTTCCTGGAAACTGGACGCAAAGATGGCGTGAGCTGTTTCCCTCTAAAGAAAAGTTAGGAACTGGACTCAAGATATGAATTGTCTTGGTGTGAGCTATTCCTGGGAACTGGACTCAAGATATGAAATATCTTGGTGTGAGCTGTTCCCCAGATAAGTTATGATGTGTGACGCGTAAGAAAACCTTGAGGGGGACTGGACTTAGGATATGATTATCCCGGTGTCAGCTGT
>JACYFF010019584.1:70312610-70337171 GCA_017589665.1 Selenicereus undatus | reverse complement strand
AAAACCAACAAGATCAAGTTTACTCACTTTGCTTGAAGATAAGTGGGTGAAAATAATGTTTGATGCTTGAGGGGGCTGTGAGGATGGCTGGTGGTTGTCTTGGTGGCTCGGGGGTGGCTGAATGGTGGCTGGAAGGTGGTTGGAAGTGGCTAGAAATGGGGCTGCTGGTGGTTGGCCGTGTATAGAGTGAGAGAGGAGAGAGAGATGTGAGTTGAGTTTGGGTTGATTTGTGTTTGTTTTGACTAATCTAACTCTTGGCTGAAATTTTATCCAGTAAAGTGACTATTTAGCTAACCATGATTAAGCTTAATCATGGTAATTAGTTAGGTTAAGAAGCAAACATGTCGGGCTTTAAATTGGGCCGAAGAAAGTTGGATTCAGGAATAAAACACTTCGTAACGATAACGTTTTCATGTCACTTGAAATTAACTTTTTGTGACGACATGGAAAAATAAATTAAAACACTTGAATTGTAATTATTAGGACCTACTATAAATTCTTTCAATTAAAATTTCCCCACCGGGATGATTAAATGCGATAAATATATTTGAAAAAACCTTTAACATGAGGTAATTAAATAAATAAACTTAATTTAGGAATTGGGCCAAATGTATTGGGCCAAAATAGGTAAATTTGGGCCCAAGTTTTTGCGTGGCTAAAACATAAAATTTTTTGATGTTATGAAAAATAATTTAGCACTCAATTATAATTATCGAGGCCTATTATCAATTCACCTGAAATTTAATCAATCAACGAAATTTAAATTAACAATAAATGAAACTTGAATTGCAAAATGGGAGCCAAATGAAACATCCCCCAGCTGGGATGCTTAAATATGATAAATGAAAGTGGAAAATTTAGACAACATAAGTTAATTCCATAAATATATAAATTGAGGGTAATTGAATTAATAAACATGATTTGGTTAAACAAATAACGATGAGTGATTAAATCCATAAACATGATAAATTAAATGAATAAACATGATTAATTAAATAAATAAATATGATTTAAATAAATAAATATGGGTTAGGGTCGGGTTAATACAGATTTGGTAGTCTTTAATCCTGTTGGTGATCATGATGATGTTTATGTTGTAGTTTGGATGAGTTTGAACATGATCACCCCTAAACCCTACCATGATTCAAGCTCAACTCTACCATGATCAGCACCAAAATAACTCTTATTTTTTTATCAAAACATCATGACCAATGATCACAAATATCAAAACAAGAATCAAAACTAATATAAAAATCAAAACAACAAGATCAAGTTTACTCACTTTGCTTGAAGATAAGTGGGTGAAAATGATGTTTGATGCTTGAGGGGGCTGTGAGGATGGCTGGTGGTTGTCTTGGTGGCTCGGGGGTGGCTGAATGGTGGCTGGAATGTGGTTGGAAGTGGCTGGAAATGGGGCTGCTGGTAGGTGGCCGTGTATAGAGTGAGAGAGGAGAGAGAGATGTGAGTTGAGTTTTTGGTTGATTTGTGTTTGTTTTGACCAATCTAACTTTTGGCTGAAATTTTATCTAGTAATGTGACTATTTAGCTAACCATGATTAAGCTTAATCATGGTAATTAGTTTGGTTAAGAGGCAAACATATCGCGCTTTAAATTGGGTCGAAGAAAGTTCGATTCAGGAATAAAACACTTCGTAACGATAATGTTTTTATGTCACTTGAAATTAACTTTTTGTGACGACATGGAAAAATAAATTAAAACACTTGGATTATAATTATTAGGACCAACTGTAAATTCTTTCAAATAAATGTTTCCCCACCGGATTGATTAAATGCGATAGATATATTTGGGAAAATCTTTAACATGAGGTAATTAAACAAATAAAATTAATTTAGGTATTGGGCCAAATGTATTGGGCCAAAATAAGTAAATTCGGGCCCAAGTTTTTGCGTGGCTAAAACATAAAATTTTGTGACGTTATGGAAAATAATTTAGCGCTCAATTATAATTATCGAGGCCTATTATCAATTCACCTGAAATTTAATCAATCAACGACACTAGAATTAACGATAAATGAAACTTGAATTGCAAAATGGGAGCCAAATGAAATATCCCCCAGCTGGGATGCTTAAATATGATAAATGAAAGTGAAAAATTTAGATAACATAAGGTAATTCCGTAAATATATAAATTGTGGGTAATTGAATTAATAAACATGATTTGGTTAAACAAGTAACCATGAGTGATTAAATCCATAAACATGATAAATTAAATGAATCAAGATGATTAATTAAATAAATAAATATGATTTAAATAAATAAATATGGGTTAGGGTCGGGTTATTATAGATTTTGTAGTCTTTAATCCTGTTGGTGATCATGATGATGTTTATGTTGTAGTTTGGATGAGTTTGAACATGATCACCCCTAAACCCTACCATGATTCAAGCTCAACTCCATCATGATCAGCACCAAAATAACTCTTATTTTTTTTATCAAAACATCATGATCAATGATCACAAATATCAAAACAAGAATCAATACTAAAATAAAAATCAAAACCAACAAGATCAAGTTTACTCACTTTGCTTGAAGATAAGTGGGTGAAAATGATGTTTGATGCTTGAGGGGGTTGTGAGGATGGCTGGTGGTTGTTTTGGTGGCTCGGGGGTGGCTGAATGGTGGCTGGAAGGTGGTTGGAAGTGGCTGGAAATGGGGCTGCTGGTGGCTGGCCGTGTATAGACTGAGAGAGGAGAGAGAGATGTGAGTTGAGTTTTTGGTTGATTTGTGTTTGTTTTGGCCAATCTAACTTTTGGCTGAAATTTTATCTAGTAATGTGACTATTTAGCTAACCATAATTAAGCTTAATCATGGTAATTAGTTAGGTTAAGAAGCAAACATGTTGGGCTTTAAATTGGGCCGAAGAAAGTTGGATTCAGGAATAAAACACTTCGTAACAATAACGTTTTTATGTCACTTGAAATTAACTTTTTGTGACGACATGGACAAATAAATTAAAACACTTGGATTATAATTATTAGGACGTACTATAAATTCTTTCAAAAAAAATTTCCCCACCAGGATGATTAAATGCGATAGATATATTTGGGAAAATCTTTAACATGAGGTAATTAAATAAATGAACTTAATTTAGGAATTGGGCCTAATGAATTGGGCCAAAATAAGTAAATTCGGGCCCACGTTTTTGCGTGGCTAAAACATAAAATTTTGTGACGTTATGGAAAATAATTTAGCGCTCAATTATAATTATCGACGCCTATTATTGATTCACCTGACATTTAATCAATGAACGACACTTGAATTAACGTTAAATGAAACTTGAATTGCAAAATGGGAGCCAAATGAAATATCCCCCAACTGGGATGCTTAAATATGATAAATGAAAGTGGAAAATTTAGATAACATAAGGTAATTCCGTAAATATATAAATTGTGGGTAATTGAAATAATAAACATGATTCGGTTAAACAAGTAACCATGAGTGATTAAATCCATAAATATGATAAATTAAATTAGTAAACATGATTAATTAAATAAATAAATATGATTTAAATAAATTAGTATGGGTTAGGGTCGGGTTATTACAGGTTTTTTAGTGTTTAATCCTATTGGTGATCATGACGATGTTTATGTTGTAGTTTGGATGAGTTTAAATGCAACAACAAGTTGGTCATAAGTTAGGGTTTTTGCGATCAAGCATGGGTTGATTTACTTCTAGCATCAAGTATGTTATTTGTGTATACTTGGATAAAGAAATGACTCGTGGATGTGTTGTTTAACTTGGAAAACTAAAGGGGGGATTGTGGAAAGTTTCCCAATTGATTATAAAAGGTCATTTTGCTCATTTGTGGAATAAGTAAGCTTATGGATATGTTTTGTGTGATTTTGAAAAAGAGAAGAATTGAAAATTTGATGTAGATGATTATGGAGTAAATTTGAGTAATATGGGTTTGTAAGGTGATGATAAGGAGCGAGGCTTTCTTAAATGATTTTAAGGAGTGACTTTAGATGGGGAATTATGTGAAAAGAAGGGGGAAAATAAGAACAGCAGGGTTGTGAACATAAGTAAAACAGGGGTCACTTTACGATTAAACTAGTAATGTTTGGCCCATTGAAAAATTGTGGTTTTTGGTGGGAAGATATATCAGTGAGTTATCTTTCAAATGCCCTTCGAAGCACTTCATTCCGAGTTTTGTGGAAAAAGTTATGGCCGTTTTTCTAAGACTGCATAGGATAGATAGAAGTTGTACAAAGTTGTGTTCTAGCCCAATTTTAGGAACCCTATTGTGAGAATTATAGTTTGCGCTATGAATGAAAGTTTTAAAAGACTTCTTAATATTTTTATGTGGAGATTTTATAGCTTAATTGGAGGTCGGGGTTAAAGATATGAATTTTCTAAAGTAGACCTTCAAACGGTAATATGAGGGAAGGAAGAAATCGTGACATTTGGAAATATTATTAGGAGTTTCTCTATAATTATGGATATTGTAAAGAAATTACAAAGTTTAGTGATTTCAACAACTTTGATTGTGTATAGAAGCTTGCTTGGGTTGGAAAACCGAGTTAAATGGGCATGAAAGTGAAATTTGAGAAGTGAGGAGAGTAATGACTCAAGATCGGTGTTTGTTGAGCCAAACTAGGCTTATATAAGTTTCCATGAACCTCACAACACCCCTTTTGGAATTAAACCTTTTATTATTCATTACAAAAATATCAAAAGCCCATATTCCATTTCTATGTATTAAAGTCCTTTCAATATCACCTTAGTTATTTCATTTTGCTCTATTTTGCTCCAATTTGTTTTATTTCAAGTTTAATGACCCTAACTTATTTATTTTTCAAAATTATTTTAGTATAACTTATCTTATATTGAATTGTTTGAATTTTGGATGTCCTTTTTATTAATCAATTTCCATAAAGTTACAAATTGTGGGAGTGAAAGTTGTTTACTAACAACCTTTACCTATAATTGCATTTCTTAAGCAGAAACGGGCCTAGTCTATCGTTTCCCATTGTGCATAAGTATTATCAGGTGAGATTATATTTTAAAGACTTCAGATACGCTCATTGCCTATATCTTTAGAAATCAGCACGTATTTATCAAAATTATAATGTTTGGTAAGTACATTAATGAATTAGTTTAATAAGTGATTTATCGCATAATTAGTGACCCATCAGTTATCAATTGCAGGGCATTGCCCTTCAGTTACTTGGGCGGCTTCAGGTTAGATCCCCCGATCGGCTTGACATGTGTACACCGATCATAACAGCATCAAGGGGTTCACTATCAGATAATAACTAGCAATGTAATTTTACATTAATCTCATTCACTGTTTTAACTTAAAATTAATTACAAAGCCCAACAACCAATTTATGCAGAGATCTTTTAACAATAAAGGAATACATGTATTGAGCTTTGGCTCACAGTTCGAAATGTTTTTCATGTTTTGTTTTAAGCAAATGCTCAGTGAATCACCCTCGTGCTAGAAAACCAGTAGAAGAAAATAAGTTGAGCAAGGGAATCTAGATGGATCAACAGTGACATAGTACATGCATATTTTGAAGTTGTATTTTGAAATCTTCAGTGAATGGAGGTGTAGATTATATGGTGAATTGTTGCACTTTGGTGTATAAACGTTATGTTAGTTAACAGTTAACTGTAACACCACCAACCCCTAGGGCTGAAAGCATTACGTTTTCATAACTTTTACTTAAATTATAGGATGAAACCGACAGAGTTTCCCCTAAAAACTGACTATTTTTAGGCTAAAAGTCTTAGAATCAATCCCTGCAAATCAACAAAAGCGTAAAACATTTAAAAGAAGCTCAACGGCTACACGCCGGAGTTCATAACTCAACAAGCTACTCGCTCGGAGTACACCAACCAGAATAGTTCATTAATACAGGAAAAGTAAAAGATACAACTCAACGGTTCACACACCCGGAGTATTGGGGTTTACATCCCAAAACATAACTAACTTTGACCAAGAAGACATCTAACTAATTAGATGGTTGGCTCATATGGCCATACAGAGCGACTCATAAACAATATTCATTACATGAACTAGTATACTTGTTTACAAACATTTACAAACTTTAAAAGACTTCATCAAAGACGTAAGTAGGCACACATGACACCTTGCAAGCGAGAATAGATTCCGTCTTGACATAGCTGACTCAACTTTTTCTCGTCATAAAGAAAACCTAGGGGAAAAGGGGAAAGAGTAGTGGGATGAGCAACCACACACTCAGTGAGTGTCCCTCGACCCCCTTAAAACCAAAATCGTTACAGGCAATAATATTCATATTAGTCACATATCACGTATTCATACTTTACTATCGTATTAGGAATTCATAAAGTCCTTATGGAAGGATTACTAACCATAAACTTCATTTTAACCAATCAAACATATTTCTAGGTCCCCATATGACTACATTCATTTACTAACAAGCAGTTAAGCACAAAAGCAAGCATCGAGGGCTAAGCATAGGAATCTTTCTTTTTCATAATCAAAACTTCTTAGCATTCTATTTAAACTATACATGAAACCTTATTCATATGATGTGTACATAAGGTTATTTCTTTTCATAATTATATTTTTGTTGGCGTTTCATTCATATGATATGCATATGGCACACACACATGTCAGGTCTCATTCGAATCTCATTCATAGGATATGTATGAAACATGCTTATAAGGCTTTCTTTTTCATAAACGTATCTTACTTAGCATCTCATTCATAAGTTATACTTGTAACATGCATATAACACTTTTATTTTCATCAGCATACTTTACTTAGATCTCATTCACATTTCATTTATAAGAAAAACATAGAACATGCAAATAAAGCTTTCCTTCTTTTCTTGAAAACACTTTCTTTAGCCTCTTAAGGCTCATAAAAATTCTTCTCTTAGCATCTTAAGGCTCATATTCTTTAAAAGAAATCTCTTTCATGTCGGTCGCGTACTGACCCTTATAAACTTTTCACATTTCATTCATCTGGCCTCTTATCGGCCCATAAAAACATTCTTTCTTAAATACTTGAAATGGCGTATTGCCAACTGCTTTTCTTTGCTTATTAGGAAAATACATTTGGTATAAGATCATTACAGGGTGCTGATTGGGTGAGATCTATTCTCAACCCCATAGTGAGACCTAACACTCACGCTTAAGCTCTTACTCCCGGGATGACTACATATAACATATCGGACCATTACATTAACCCTTGTCAAGGTCTCTAGGGTTTCCGGACTTTCCCCTAGGTTAACATCACTCATATCATATTGTCAGCAGCACATTATCTTAGCCACTTTAAAGCGTATTGGCCATAACGACTAATAATTTTGCAGCCTCTCACAGCGAAATCCTTTTTCATACAACTCACACCTTCATAAAACTCTTTAGGGATTCCCCCGTTCAAGCGAGTTCACTCCTAAAACTGTATTCATTTAGTTAAAATAGGTCATCATCCACTAATAATTATGGCTATTATCATTTCAAAACAAGAAATCCCTTTTTAAAAAACTCACCCCTATGCACATAATGCAAGTTGAGGACATGGAAGGGAAGGGGGTCACATGTATCACATTCACATGCATAATGCATCTTAATGACATAAAAGGGGAAAGATTTGCATCTATTACATTTAAGCACTTCATAATCATTTCAACAACACAATGAGCCACACACGGCCTCGCAATCCACACGATTGCGGTTAATTCACAACTCAAGCTCCCTCCTCATAAGCATCGTACCACAAAAAGCTCGAACCACTCATAGTTCTACCTCGAACCATCCAACTACCATATCAGTTTTTCAATTTCATTAATCATAACATATTATCATGCTAGCTTATAAAGAGATAGGGGTTAGGTACTCACCTGGGCAAGCAGCACCATTCAACGACGCGTTACAGCAGGCATACGTACATATATTTATATAATCACAACAACATATATATATATACATGAATATAATCATACGCCATTAACATGAAACAGGCGTTTAGTAAGCTAAGTTAAGCTAACTAAGCATGAAACACGATTACATTCATGTATTGCAGTCAAGGGACATAAACATGCTCGGTTTGTCATTCAAATATTATTTCCAAAGCTATTTCATAAGCATAATTCAACTGAACAGACAAGTATTGATTCGGGGCGTTCATTCATTGTTTCAAGGTTACATTTCAAGCCTAAATAAGTCATTTAAACATAATACGATTCCAATAATTCGTTTATTACATTGAAGTCATTATTCGAATCTAAATAAACCACTTAAACATAATACGATTCAAGGGATTCGTTTATTACGTCGAAGTTACTATTTGAACCTATTTAGGCCCCTTTAAACATAATGCGTTCAAGATATTCGTTTATTATATTGGAGTTACTATTCGAACCTATTTATGCCATTTAATCATAACACGACTTTAGGCATTCATTTATTACATCGAAATTACTATTCAAGTCAACTTTTCAGGCATGCATTAACTGAATTTACTTGAATCGAATCTAACCTGAACACGCATAATTCACTTCGAATTAAATCTTCAGGCATCAATTAACTAAATAGATTCGAATCAAAGCTAAACATGCATAATTCACTTCGAATTAAATCTTCAGGCATCAATTAACTGAATAAGTTCGAATCAAAGCTAAACATGCGTATAATTCACTTCAAATTAAATCTTCAGGCATGAATTAACTGAATAGATTCTAATCAAAACTAAGCATACATAATTCACTTCGAATTAAATCTTCAGGCATGCATACACCGAATGGATTCGAATCCAAATTACGCATGCATAAGTCACTTCGAATTAAATCTTCAGGCGCGGATACACTGAATGGATTCGAATCAAAATTATGCATGCATAATTCACTTCGAATTAAATCTTCAGGCATGTATAAACTTACATATTTGATTCGATTCTAAACATGCATAGTTTCTCATCACATAATCCATGAAATTAACTAAACCTAAGCTGACATAAATCATCGTTTAGGTTAAAACATTTCAAAATTAATACTAATTTAGTAGGCGAGGAACACCGACCTGGACTCCAAGCTAGAGGAACCGATTTTGGGGTTTTGGCTCAACTTTGAGGGCCAGAGAACCTCAACCCTTGGCCCTAGCTCACTGGCCGTGCAACCAGACCCGAAACCGTGCCCGACCCGTGCCATTCGGACCCCAAATTCAAACGTTCACTCACTAAACTGAAATTGAGAGGGATACTTGTGCTGCGAATTCAACCCTAATTTGTGTGGCAATTGAAGAAGCTAGAGGCAAGGTTGCGTGGCTGAGTCTGGTATGCGTTCGATGCCCCCAAATCGCCGCCCAATTCCATCGAAATCGTGCTGGGTCGTTTTCGATTTTGCCCAGAATCCGCACTCAAGGTCTATTAGCTTGTGGGAAGGTAGAGGGGGTGAATTTGTAGGCTAGTTGTGGAGAAATTCCATCAAAAGATGGAGCTGTTGGTGCATTCATGGAGGAAATTGAGCAGGAGGAAGAAGATGCTGTGGAGAGAGAGAGATGTCGGGGTGGGGAGGGGGGACGCATGAAGGAGAATGAAAAAAAAGGGTGTCTTATGATATTACTAATATGCCCCTTCCCTCTCTCTTTCTTCTTCAAGCTGTTTAGTAATTGGTACCGCTAGTCTAGTTCGTATCCCAAACTCTAAACCCGAATCGATAATACGGCCCTTCGTCGATTATTCGATCCCAAATACGTCTAGGTTCGATTTAATAAACCCAAACTAATTTTAAGGTTCAAAACTTAATCGTATTTGGGAAACGACTAAATAAATCGAATAACGATTAAATTAAACTATCGATATAATTTAAAGGCACAAATAGCACCAATTGACTTTGAAATCAATAATAGCAATAATAATCCCTTTTTAATAAAATTATTGCTCCCAAAAGCACATCGATAACCATTTAATTGATACAGTTACTAAAAATACAATTTTATAATGTAATAAGGTAATACAGTTTGCTTAACGGAAAACAAAAACGCGGTTCTTACACTCTTCCCCCCTTAAAAGAATTTCGTCCTCAAAATTCTAAATCTAAGTTCGGTCTTCCCTAGAATGCACGCACACAGCTAGGATCTACACGGTAGGTTTTCAAAAGGTTTCATTTTGGAAACACTACTTCTTTTAAATCGAAAGAAAATGGCTTATGGTTTCCAGTCTCCTCCTCGTCAATCCTCTTCAAGCATCTACTCACTCTATTTAGGCACCGAGGGCAAATTGCATCGAAAAGGGGCAACTGAGTTGGCGTGGAAAACCATATTGAGTTTGTTTTTAAAAATGAACAAAGATTTTCGATAATCTAGACTCAGTCCGCATAGCAGGCAATAATTCTATGCATATGCATCTATAAGTGGGGATCTAAAGGCATGACAATCTAGACAATAGCATCTTAAGGTCATACACTAGTAGTCTCATTCTAAAACATGAATTCAAGTCACGTTTGGGATCACAACGGTTAACATGGAGACTACTATAACACATTTAGAATAATAAAAATGTCACATAGCACCACATAGTATCATGTAAGCATAATAGCATCGCATAGTATTAGCAATCCAATATTCTTAAGCTTAGGAGTCCTGAGGAGCATGAACGCGTCTAAAACATACATGGTAAGTAATTTACAAAAGGAAAACATATGCATTAACATTCCGATGTCTGAACATCAATTCCAGCTAGCTTTTAGGCCTTTTATTCATGACAACTTATTCAGGACATGTCAAGTTCGTATGAAGGCAATTAACTTAGTCAGGTTCATTCAAAGGCATAAGGATAGTGGGTCATTGATGGAAGTCTGCAAGGGAAGAAGGACCCTAGCTATGGCCTTCCAAGAACACAAAGAAAAGAAGGAGAACTTCACGGCTCAAAGGTGGCACGGTCGTGCCCCTAGGCACGGGTAGGCCGTGCCACTTTGCTGTTCCATGAAACCGTGTAGGTTCACTTTGCACGGTTGGAGGTGTTTGTGTGTATGGCTTGGTGTTAGACTATTAGAGGTAGTCTAAACCTTGAAGGGGAATGGGAATGGAATTGTAGAAGGTTTATTTTGAGGGAGAAATGATGGGAGTGTGTTTAGGAATGCAAGGATAGAAGAAGAACACAAGCTAGAACTCAAGGAAGCTTCACGGTTTAGGAGAAACCTAAGGCAACCTCAAGTACTTCAAGTGTTTTTCAAATGACTTTGGATAATACTAAGCTAGGTGATTAGATAAGATACACCACTAATCACTAGCTTAGGGCCCTTAATCTCGGATTAGGATAAGATACACCACCTAACCAAAGATTAAGACTCTCTTGATCACCACTTAGCTCGGCCAAGAACTAAGATAAGCAAGGAAAGTGTTTAGGGAACTCAAGACACAAAGTCTTTTCTCTCAAATTTAAACTCAAAGTATATATTACAAAAATGAACTACTAAAGGCTTTATATAGCCTTCAAAATACATAAAATGAGCTTTCCTTATAAGATAGGAAAGCCATTAAAACACCTAATGCTACCTAGGACATGGTTAAGCACTAATCTAATACAAACCAAAAGCTTAAGGTCTTAATTACATCTTAGCATGATTATAAACCTTTCCTAAACACTAAGGAAGGTAGATGAGTCAAGTTCCTTGCTGGGAAGGAATGCTTCTCACGGCCACACCTCAAGATAGCTGAGAAATCCCTTGCTTGACATGTGTTGCTAGTGTGGTCAAGTACATGCTTGCCAAGTGGCTCCTCTCCACTTGCTCCACATGGTTGTCTCTTGCTTGGCTGAGTGGTGCTTACCAAGCAGCTCAATTTTGATGAGTAAGCACGTCCACATGTCACAAAACCCACCTAGGGAGGAAACCTCCTTAGCTTGACAACCGGGCACTATAGGTGCCGGTTTCTGCCTTCACTTGTGCTGCATGGTTGACAACCCAAATGGTGAGTAATCTGAGATTTTTTTATATTTATAAAAACCTCAAGATGTCTAGAATACCCTCCATTTGGAATTAGAGCATTTGGACGTCGTTTGCCCCCTGAAAAGGTTGAAATGCCCAAACCGTGCAATACCGGGTTCAAATCAGCACGTCTTCAAAAAACAGCTTTGTTCCTATAGCAAATGAGCTCCAAATCCGATGATTCAAAATGGAAATGAAAGCTAACACCTTAAGCTTACATAATCACCAAACTTTAATCACCTAATCTTGGATTAAGCTTAAGTAATTAAGTAACAAAAACCGGGTAAATTTCTGGATGCAAAACCATGTGCATCCACTTCAAAATTCTCCTTGGCCGTGAAGATGGACTTGATTGTGGAATTGTTTTGGACCATTTGGACTTGGTATGGACTCGTGGATGGACCTCCATCAGTCATTCTAAAGTCAAATCAATTGGTCAGGAAGCTATCACATCGCACCTAAGCAGTAAAAACATCATATTACATCACATTAACAATGAAATGACTTGGAGTAACACTCGAATTCACATTGGCATCACGTAGGGTCTGCAACAGAGCACTAAAGATGAAGAATCATGACTAGCATGAACTAGCATAACATGTCGATAGAAACAACTTGAAAAGATAATGTTACAGTAAGAATACGTGCATGCAAACAACGAGTCAAAGGTCATGTCATGCCGTGTATTATGAAACTTCATTCGCCTGGATAATCAAGTCACCTACCAAACCAAACTCAAGTCAAGCATGGGTTCCACAAAGCAAGCAAAGCTGAAGATAGACACCTAAGGTCACCACATCATGCATTAAGTGCATATGTATATAGTTATTCAAACCATATAATGGGATAATAGAACTTGTGGAGTGCAAGTAATGACTCAGAGATTGTACAAGCAATGGTTCGCATAGGTTAAACCACTTAACCAATCCAACCACTACGCAGCTAAAGTTCACGATAAGCAACTCCAATGAAGTGTATTTACTATGCTGTTCACTCATAAAACACACAACTGGTCGTCGATCAACTAGCAGGGGTAAGAACAACGGTGTTATTGGTCTTATAGGCATGTGTTGAGGGCTTACGAGGTACACCTATCCCATAGGTGATCATATAGGTCTTACTATAGGTTGCTTACCTTAGGAGGGATCATTTACTATGTACAATTCCAAAGTCTGCCACGTTCTTCCTCCCTTTCGCTTTCTAGGTGTATTAGGGTTCGTCCAAGCCAAAACATCATCACCCCAATCATGAATAACAATCCATATAATAGAAAGCAAGTAATACACGGATTAGGAAACAATGGTAAGGAAAGGGAACAGTAGGTACACTTGCACGATGTTTAGCGAGGTCCTACCACTAACATTTAGTCTTTCAAGCATGTATACAAGAGCAACCCTTAATATACTTAGGAAATTCAGAATTCAAAAACGAAAGGTATCATTTAGTAGGATTATCAATCATAGCAACTAATTTCCAATCACTCCTTTCCTAGCTCATTACGAAAGATTCTATCGACGTACACATCTTAGCACATACACATTTACAAGCAACATTTGTTAAACATAAACATAAGGGAGCGTATTTGTGAATCTAAACTGCCTCATCATCAGTAATGGAAAGTAAATCTTTCGGTGTAAGATAACCATGGCTCGATAGTCAAAACGACATGAACATCTCAAAATCTTGAGTTTCAAAGGATGAAAAATAGCTTATCCATTTCGAATCTCTTTGTTTTTAATAAAAGGATGGTTAACTGCTTCTAGCTCTCTCTCTACCAACCTTCGAGTACATCTGCTCACTCCATTATGGGGCCCAAGGAGCAAATCATATTATAGGGGAAAAGATGAGCTTAGACTTAAGGCTTTCAAATCATTCAATTTCAAATCATACGTTCTTTCCACATTGGATTAAAATCACCAAGGCATATAAAGGAAACAACTTTCGATTAGGCTAACACTTATCTTATCCACGACAATACGGGCCATTTGGCCTACACCTTAGCAAATGGTTCTCTCATCCAACTATTTAGCTTACTCAAGTCGCATCTAACTAGGGAAACGCGCTAACATTCACATAAAACTCACATTTGCACACAAGGCAGACATGTACCATGTTGACGCCAAAAATGTGCTATTTTTACAGTACCTTTCTGCCTGATTTATGCTCGGAATAATTATTATTTTTAGGTTTTTATTTAATTTTATTTTATTTTGCAGATATTGAATAATTCGGGAATAATGTCAGGAAAAGATGAAGCAATGCTGAAAGATGAAGGATTGGACCAAGTTGACTCAAACCCGGCCAAAAGTCTTTAGCCCATAGCTTTTGTACCCGAAAAAAACCAAAAAAGAAAAAAAGAAGAAAAAAAAAGCATAAAGCCGGTCACGCTTACTGCACGTGACCCGACCCCCTAAACCCCCTCCCTTTAATCTTCCCTTTCTCTCTCATCTCTTTTTTCTTCTCAGTGAGAGCACGAACCCCCCCCGGTTTCCCATCGTTTGCTTCCTCTTCTCCCTCTCCTTCAATGGCCCAAAATCGAAACCTTACCAAAACCGCCATGCCTCTTCGTCTCCCTCCTCGCGACGGATACCAGGCATCCATCATCCTCACCATCTTCAAGTTATCAATTCAAGAGTTAAGGGAGGTAATTATTGGGGAAGAAGAAGAGTTGCATTCGGGGGCTACAAATGGAAGAGGAATCGAAGGGCAGAGGAGGAGCCCCCCCCCTTTTTTAGGTTCAATTTGAGGTTTAATTTCAATGTTCTCCGCTTAGAATTTTAGGGTTTAAATTTTGTTCATGCTCGAATTCCAGATCTTTCGCAAGCTTAATTTCAGTTTTTAGTTTCCAGATTTGGTTAATCATCGTGCTTATGTGAAAATTAAGGCATGTGTTTTGGGTTTGGATTCTCCCTACACTTGATCGATCCCCTATTATTCCCCTGATTCGTGTCCTTCTTCTTCCCCTTCTCCCCTGTTCTGAATTTGATTTGATTTTTCTTGAGTTTTGGTTTGGAGAAGTTGCTTCATTTCGGTTTGCGGTGTTCTGGAATTGTTGTTCATTTAATCAGATTCAATTTTGGCCTTAATGTTTTGTGATAATACTTGAGTTTGTTCTCAGATTCAATTTTGGCCCATTGCTTGCTTTGCCTTGTTTCGTTTGATTCACCAATTCTGTTTTGCTTCTGTTTATTTCTAGAATGTTTGTTTCATAATGCTTGTTTCTATTTTGATGAATCAAATAGCCTGGTTTGGATATAATCGTGAATAGGATGACTCAATTTTTAATTTGCAATCGTAAAGTAGTTTAGCACATTTAAGCAACCTAATGTCACGCCCATCCCTGAGGACGATACCCGTAAGTACTACAACATTAACCGTACACTTGCGGAGATTCACAACAAATTTTTGGCGTCGTTGCCGGGGATGGCGTTGTGAATTAGGTTGCTTCGAGTCGTAATTTCGTCATTCGAGTTGTTTGAGTCATTTTCGTGTTAGTTTTATTTCTTGTGATTTTTAGGTGTCAATTGAATTTGTGTTTAGTTTAGAGTATTTTGATCTTTGAATTGAGTTAGTATTTGAGTTTTTGTTTAAATCAGTTTAATTTGAATTTTTATTTGCTGCTGAAGAAAAAAAAAAGCACTCACCAGTCTGGGTTTTGTGCAGGAAAAAGGAAAAAAAAAATGAAAGGCACCAGTGTAGGTTTTTTTTCGTATTTTCAGATTCTGTTTGATTTTTCTGGGCTGATTCTGGTGTGATTTTTGCTGTGTGAATATTTTTCTTAGATTCAACATGATTTTTAGAGGCTATGTAAATTTTTCTGGAATTTTTAGGACTGAGTGGAATTGTCTGTGAATTTTGGAACTAATATTCTATTTCTAATTTTTTGCACAGTTCCAGAAAAAAAAATTGAAAAAAAAATATATCTATGTCTCTTGTGATTATGTTGAATTTTTTGTGTATATAGTTTTGATTTGGAGTTTGATTTTCTGTTTTTATTTTATTTTTTCGCTTTTGTTTAGGTTTTAGTTTATTTTCTATTTTCTGTTTTTGTAGTTCAAATAAAAATCAAAAGAATGATGCTCAAGTCTTGTGCTTATTTTCTATTTTGTGTGTTTGGTCATTTCTTGTTGATTGAGTGTTTTGGTAATATAGTTTTCTTTTTTTTAGTTTATTTTGTTTCGTTCCTTTAATTATTTGAATCTCTTGTTTTTGCTTTAGTCATGAATTTGTAATTAGTGACCTAGAGTCATTTTCATTTTCTTTCCTTGAAAAAAAACCCTTTAAAAAAATTTTTAAAAATTGAAAATCCTAAAAATTGAAAAAATCTGAATATTGAAAAAAAAAAAGAGTTTTAGGAGTGCTAGTTTTTAATTTTCCACAATTTGAGCATGAATCTTTCTGGAATTATCTGTCTAGGCTTAATGCTTATCGTGCTCAATTGAATCACAATTTTGAGAAATGGAAAATTTGTGAGGTCATCGTTGTGGGTTTAAATTCTGAATTTCGTGGTCATGTTGAGTCTATTTATCCTGGGGGTCTACTAGGATTATTAACTTGAACTCAAGATGAGATTTGGGATTTCTTTGAAAATTTAGCTTGGGATAATTATGAGTATGAACAAGCTAGATGGACTTTAGGATACCCAACTCATGAGTCTGCTTTTCATGCTCATCCTTACCACCAGGACTTCTATGACTCCTCTCATGCTTATGTGCCTCCTGTTTTGTGTGATTAATGCGAGTCTTCTGATCATGCTGCTTATACTTGCCCTTATCGTGATTTTGATGCTAATTATGCAAGTATGGGAAAAAGGTTAAATGAATTGACTAATAAAATAGTAGAGACCATGAAAATGAGAATTACTAAATATTCTCACTGTTTTAATCAGAATAGGGAGCAATGTAATGAGTCTCAGTCTAATTTAGGATCTCCTAAACCTGAAGTTAGTCTTTCTGATGATTTTGAGCCCTCTTATCAATTTAGGCCTCATTTGTATGATGCCCAGCCTTTGCCTAGTTTAGAACAAGAGGATGTCCTCTCTATGTCTCTCTCTCCTGACCTTGCAACACACACTAATTCACAAAAGGATGTCACTGAAAACGTCCTAGTTTATGCCGACCAGCCCACCATTTTTGATGAATCTTTTGAGTCTGAGGAGAGTCAAGAGTCTAAGCATACTAGTGAGTTAGATATGAGCATCCCATCTGTAGTTGAGCTTCGTGATTTAGAATACTCAAATGCTATTTCACAGGAGTCACGTGAAAGGGACATTGAACCCTCCATTTTGGACTTTGATGATTCTATTCTATATGTGGAATATGAATTTTTTTCATGTGGGCTTGATATTACTGCAAGTTTTGATGAGGGTTTTTGTGTTGAATATGAATCATTCTCTTTTAACCCTCTAATACCTTATGAGTCATTTCCTGTTGAATATGACTCATTTTGTTTTGATGCCAATGTGGATTTGGATGTGGATTTGTGTGCTGAATACGAATCTTTTTCTTTTGAACCCATTCAAACTAACATTTTTCTTGGAAACTGCAAGCCTGAATTTGTTGAGTCTGAGAACATTGGCACTGAGACATTTGATTTAGACCAGACTCTTGCGCACATTGACCTTAAAGGACTTGTGGATTTAGGACCCTTTGCTTTGCCTAGACGGTTCATTCATGATAATCCAATTTCTAGGCCAATGACCCACCAGCTGGCTAGTTTGCATTCCATCTGCTTGTTTGATGTTTGGGACCATACATTTGACAAATTGAAACGAGCCCTTACTTGTGCTGCATTGTTATGGTGGATGTACTCTATTTGGTACCAACTCTCACATGTTGATGGTCTTAAGTATTTGACAAGCTACTTCGTGCTCTCGCAAGTTTTGATTGAAGTAGCAATGTTGCTTTTGATATGGAGTGGCTGATGCTCCATAGGCCTCTATCTGAGCAAATTTCTGGAGGCATAGCTTAGGTGTAATTCTGCACCTAACCTGGTATAAACGTTTCTCTTTATCTCTTCTTTTTATTTTGTTTTCGTTTGTATATATATTTGTTGCCTTGTTTTATTTTTATTGTTTTCTTTTTTAGTGTTCGAGTCTTGTCTTTTTCTTTCTTTTTGAGTCTCTTTTTCCTTTTGTATACATTTATTTTTCTTTTTGGTTGTATTTTATGTTTCTTTTCACTCCCAATGAGGACATTGTGAGATTTAGGTGTGGGGGTGGGAAAACTTTGAAATCCAAAAAGCTTTTTTTTTGTTTTGTTTTTGGGGAGCCTTTGTACTTTTCTAATTAGCTTAAATCCCCTGTACCTTGATTTTTATCTTGTATATATACATGATGTGCATGTTAGGTCTCAATCCTCGGTGTGCCATTCTTAGCCCTTATTCTAACCCCATTTGTTCATTATCGATGTGTAATTCAATCCCTACGTATATCATCCTCATTGTCTTAAGGTTTTAGTTTTTCATTATCGGCTCTCCCACTTGTTTTTGAAAAAAAAAAGAGAAAAAAATGCAAAAATTTGAAAGAAAAAAAGAAGGAAAAAAAACAAACAATGAAAAAAAAAAGAACTAAAATTTGGAATGACAAGCAACCCTTTGAGGCATGCGCTACTGGGTGTTACCCGTTGATGCAATATTGCTACTGGGAAAGCTTGCTTCCTCTGTTAATCAAGTGGGGTTGAGTTTGATTTTGGAAACATAAACCTTAGGATGATGAGACACATGCACACAAGCACAGGGAAGGATTAAAAACTTTAATGTATAAGTGGGATGAAAAGTTAGTGCTTCAATGTCATTCATGGGGTAAAGAGCCTCCATGTGTACAATATGTTTATATGCAGGTCAACAACTCTGCTACATGGTTGATTTAGCTGATTAAAATCAGTCCATATTTGTTCGCAGTTTTGTACATATTAATTTTTGCAAACAAAACCCAAAAAGATTTTCGATTTTCTATTTATGTTTTCTTTTATAGATTTTGTGGGTATATCTTCTGCAAACCCTCACGAGACCTTACTCGTCCACTGGGGTAACTAGGGGTTTAAAGGGCTTGTTGCATGTGCTAAGTGCAATCGTGGTTCCTACGAAAGTGAGTTTGGATTTTCTTTTGGTTTTCTAGGATTTTTAGTTTTCGTTTTACTCGAGAACGAGTAAAACTTTGGTGTAGGGGTATTTGTTGACGCCAAAAATGTGCTATTTTTACAGTACCTTTCTGCCTGATTTATGCTTGGAATAATTATTATTTTTAGGTTTTTATTTGATTTGATTTTATTTTGCAGATATTGAATAATTCGGGAATAATGTCAGGAAAAGATGAAGCAATGCTGAAAGATGAAGGATTGGGCCAAGTTGACTCGAACCCGGCCAAAAGTCTTTAGCCCATAGCTTTTGTACTCAAAAAAAAACAAAAAAAGAAAAAAATAAGAACAAAAAAGCATAAAGCCGGTCACGCTTACTGCACGTGACCCGACCCCCTAACCCCCCTCCCTTTAATCTTCCCTTTCTCTCTCATCTCTTTCTTCTTCTCAGTGAGAGCACGAACCCCCCCCGGTTTCCCATCGTCTGCTTCCTCTTCTCCCTCTCCTTCAATGGCCAAAAATCGAAACCTTACCAAAACCGCCATGCCTCTTCGTCTCCCTCCTCGCAACGGATACCAGTCATCCATCATCCTCACCATCTTCAAGTTGTCAATTCAAGAGTTAATGGAGGTAATTATTGGGGAAGAAGAAGAGTTGCATTCGGGGACTACAAATGGAAGAGGAATCGAAGGGCAGAGGAGGAGTTCCCCCCCCCCCTTTTTAGGTTCAATTTGAGGTTTAATTTCAATGTTCTCCGCTTAGAATTTTAGGGTTTAAATTTTGTTCATGCTCGAATTCCAGATCTTTCGCAAGCTTAATTTCAGTTTTTAGTTTCCAGATTTGGTTAATCATCGTGCTTATGTGAAAATTAAGGCATGTGTTTTGGGTTTGGATTCTCCCTACACTTGATCGATCCCCTGTTATTCCCCTTATTCGTGTCCTTCTTCTTCCCCTTCTCCCCTGTTCTGAATTTGATTTGATTTTCCTTGAGTTTTGGTTTAGAGAAGTTGCTTCATTTCGGTTTGCGGTGTTCTGGAATTGTTGTTCATTTAATCAGATTCGATTTTGGCCTTAATGTTTTGTGATAATACTTGAGTTTGTTCTCAGATTCAATTTTGGCGCATTGCTTGCTTTGCCTTGTTTCGTTTGATTCACCAATTTTGTTTTGCTTTTGTTTATTTCTAGAATGTTTGTTTCATAATGCTTGTTTCTATTTTGATGAATCAAATAGCCTGGTTTGGATGTACTCGTGAATAGGATGACTCAATTTTTAATTTGCAATCGTAAAATAGTTTAGCACATTTAAGCAACCTAATGTCACGCCCGTCCCTGAGGACGATACCCGTAAGTACTACAACGTTAACCGTACACTTGCGGAGATTCACAACATATCATGTCATCATGAACGCATTCCTAGGCAACTATATGAGATGCAGGACTCAAGTCGCGGCCCATGGTCACAGGACCATGCTCTGATACCGTCAATGTAACACCCCCAACCCCTAGGACCGAAAGCGTTACGTTTTCATAACTTTTTCTTAAATTCTGGGATGAAACGGACAGAGTTTCCCCTAAAACCTGACCGTTTCTAGGCTAAAAGCCTTACAATAAATCCCTGCAAATCAACAGAAGCATAAGACATTTAAAAGAAGCTCAACGGCTACACGCCGGAGTTCATAACTCAACGAGCCACTCGCTCGGAGTACACCAACCAGAATAGTTCATTATTACAGGAAAAATAAAAGATACAACTCAATGGTTCACACAACCAGAGTATTGGTGTTTACATCCCAAAACATAACTAACTTTGACCAAGAAGACATCTAACTGATTAGATGGTTGGCTCATATGGCCATACAGAGCGACTCATAAACAATATTCATTACATGAACTAGTATACTTATTTACAAACGTTTACAAACTTTACAAGACTTCATTAAAGACGTAAGTAGGCACACATGACACCTTGCAAGCGAGAATAGATTCTGTCTTGACATAGTTGACTCAACTTTTTCTGGCCATAAAGAAAACCTGGGGGAAAAGGGGAAAGAGTAGTGGGATGAGCAACCACACGCTTAGTGAGTGTCCCCCGACATCCTTAAAACCAAAACCATTAAAGGCAATAATATTCATATTAGTCCCAAATCATGTATTCATACATTACTATTGTATTAGGCATTCATAAAGTCCTTATGGATGTATTACTAACCATAAACTCCAGTTTTAATCACTAAAACATATTTCTAGGTCCCCATATGACTACATTCATTTATGAACAAGCAGTTAAGCACACAAGCAAGCATCGAGGGCTAAGCATAGGAATATTTCTTTTTCATAATCATAACTGCTTAGCATTCCATTTAAATTATACATGAAACCTTATTCGTATGATGTGTACATAAGGTTATTTCTTTTCATAATTATATTTTTGTTGGCGTTTCATTCATATGTTATGCATATGGCACACACACATGTCAGGTCTCATTCGAATCTCATTCATAGGATATGCATGAAACATGCTCATAAGGCTTTCTTTTTCATACATGTATCTTACTTAGCATCTCATGCATAAGTTATACTAGGAACATGCACATAACACTTTTATTTTCATCAGCATACTTTACTTAGATCTCATTCACATTTCATTTATAAGAAAAGCATAGAACATGCACAGAAAGCTTTCCTTCTTTTCTTGAAAACACTTTATTTAGCCTCTTAAGGCTCATAAAAGTTCTTCTCTTAGCCTCTTGAGGCTCATATTCTTTAAAAGAAATCTCTTTCATGTCGGCTGCATACTGACCCTTATAAACTTTTCACATTTCATTCATCTGGCCTCTTATCGGCCCATAAAAACATTCTTCCTGAAATACTTGAAATGGCGTATTACCGACTGCTTTTCTTTGCTTATTAGGAAAATACATCTAACATAAGATCATTATAGAGTGCTGATTGGGTGAGATCTATTCTCAACCCCATAGTGAGACCTAACACTCACGCTTAACCTCTTACTCCCTGGATGACTACATATAACATATTGGACCATTAAGTTAACCGTCGTCAGGGTCTCTAGGGTTTCCAGACTTTCCCCTAGGTTAACATCATTCATATCATATTGTCCACAGCACATTATTTTAGCCACTTTGAAGCGTGTCGGCCATAACGGCTAATAATTTTGCTGCCTCTCACAGCGAAATCCTTTTTCATACAACTCACGCATTCATATAACTCTTTAGGGATTCCGCCGTTCAAGCGAATTCACTCCCAAAATTGTATTCATGTAGTTAAAATAGGCCATCGTGCACTAACAATTATGGCTATTATCATTTCAAAACATGAAACCCCTTTTTGAAAAACTCACCCCTATGCACATAATGCAACTTGAGGACATGGAAGGGAAGGGGGTCCACATGTATCACATTCACACGTATAATGTATCTTAATGACTTAAAAGGGGAAAGATTTGCATGTATTACATTCAAGCACTTCATAATCATTTCAACAACACAATGAGCCATACACAGCCTTGCAATCCACACGATTGTGGTTAATTCACAACCCAAGCTCATTCCTCATAAGCACCGTACCACAAAAACCTCGAACCACTCATAGTTCTACCTCGAACCATCCAACTACCAGCTCGATTTTTCAATTTCATTAATCATAACATATTATCATGCTAGCTTATAAAGAGATAGGGGTTAGGTACTCACCTGGGCAAGAAGCACCATTCAATGGTGCGTTACAACAGGCATACGTACATATATTTATATAATCACAACAACATATATATATATATATATATATATATATATATATATATATACATGAATATAATCATACGCCATTAACTTGAAACGGACGTTTAGTAAGCTAAGTTAAGCTAACTAAGCATGAAACATGATTACATTCATATATTGCAGTCAAGGGACATAAACATGCTTGGTTCGTCATTCAAATATTATTTCCAAAGCTATTTCATAATCATAATTCAACTAAATAGACAAGTATCGAATCGGGGCGTTCATTCATTGTTTCAAGGTTACATTTCAAGCCTAAATAAGTCATTTAAACATAATACGATTCCAATAATTCGTTTATTACATCGAAGTCATTATTCGAATCTAAATAAACCACTTAAACATAATACTATTCAAGGGATTCGTTTATTACGTCGAAGTTACTATTTGAACCTATTTAGGCCCCTTTAAACATAATGCGTTCAAGATATTCGTTTATTATATCGAAGTTACTATTCGAACCTATTTATGCCATTTAATCATAACACGACTTTAGGCATTCATTTATTACATCGAAATTACTATTCAAGTCAACTTTGCAGGCATGCATTAACTGAATTTACTTGAATCGAATCTAAGCTAAACAAGCATAATTCACTTCAAATTAAATCTTCAGGCATGAACTAACTGAATAGATTCGAATCAAAGCTAAACATGCATAATTCACTTCGAATTAAATCTTCAGGCATCAATTAAGTAAATAAGTTCGAATCAAAGCTAAACATGCGCATAATTCACTTTGAATTAAATCTTCAGGCATGAATTAATTGAATAGATTCGAATCAAAACTAAACATGCATAATTCACATCGAATTAAATCGTCAAGCATGTATACACTTAATGGATTCGAATCAAAATTACGCATGCATAATTCACTTCGAATTAAATCTTCAGGCATTTATGAACTTAACATATTCGAATCGATTCTAAACATGCATAGTTTCTCATCACATAATGCATGAAATTAACTAAACCTAAGTTGACATAAATCATCGTTTAGGTTAAAACATTTCGAAATTAATACTAATTTAAGAGGCGAGGAACACCCACCTGGACTCCAAGCTAGAGGAACCGAGTTTGGGGTTTTGGCTCAACTTTGAGGGCCGGAGAACCTCAACCCTCGGCCCTAGCTCACTGGTCGTGCAACCAGACCCGAAACCGTGCCCGACCCGTGCCATTCGAACCCCAAATTCATCCCCAAACGTTCACTCACTTAACTGAAATTGAGAGGGATACTTGTGCTGCGAATTCAACCCTAATTTGCGTGGCAATTAAAGAAGCTAGAGGCAAGGTTGCGTGGCTGAGTCTGGTATGCGTTCGACACCTCCAAATTGCCACCCAATTCCACCGAAATCGTGCTAGGTCGTTTCCAATTTTGCCCAAAATCTGCACTCAAGGTCTATTAGCTTGTGGGGAAGGTAGAGGGGGTGAATTTGTAGGCTAGTTGTGGCGAAATTCCATCGAAAGATGGAGCTGTTGGTGCATTCACTGAGGAAATTAAGCAGGAGGAAGAAGATGCTGAGGAAAGAGAGAGATGTCGGGGTGGGGAGGGGGGACACGTGAAGGAGAATGAAAAAAAGGGTGTCTCATGATATTACTAATATGCCCCCTCCCTCTTTCTTTCTTCTTCAAGCTGTTTAGTAATTGGTACCGCTAGTCTAGTTCGTATCCCAAACTCTAAACCCGAATCGATAATACGACCCTTCGTCGATTATTCGATCCCAAATACGTCTAGGTTCGATTTAAT
>JACYFF010019584.1:70220081-70292174 GCA_017589665.1 Selenicereus undatus | reverse complement strand
ATTATTATTATTATTATTATTATTATTATTATTATTATTATTATTATTATTATTATTATTGATTTGAAATTTAATTCGTGCAAATTTGTGTCATTAAATTGTGCCAATAGTTTAATTTAGTCATTTCTCGAATTCGATTAGAATACCAATTATTAGAGTGATTAGACCCGAGTCTAGACTGCTCACTAGTAATTTGGGGGCCGAGAACTAGAGTTGACAGGCAATTGATCAAAAAAAATAGGGAAAGGCGAGAAAAGAGTAAAAGGGGTCAAAGCCCCTTACCTTTTTGAGAAAAAAAAGGGACACGAAAGAGAGGGTTTCTTCTCCTGGTTTCCCCATGACCTCTCTCCGGCTACCATCAGAAAGAGAGAGAACAAGATGAGAGAAGGCGAAGGGCAGCGGCGCGCCACCGTCACGCCAACGACTGGCCGTGACCCCCTCTGCGACCCACCGGAATTGGAAAGAGAGATAGAGAAGGAGTATGACGCTAAGGCTCGTGATGCACAGGCAATCACCAGACTGGGCAGTGGCCCCTGACGGTTACCGGTGGCTGAGGTGCGCACAAGGGGGCATGATGAAGGGCAGAGGGTAAAGCCCTAACCCGTCTCCAACACCACACGTCATAAACAGCACCACCTCCTTCGTGACTACCGGTCGGTGATTAACTAAGGTGAGAAAGAAAAAGAAGAAGCAGTAGTAGCAGTAGAGGGGGGAACTCGACTCAGATGTGCCCAAACCAAACCCTGATTGGGTCCTCTAGCTTAGATTTGAGGTGGGTGTTTCTCTTCCTCCTAATTATTAGTAATTTCAAATGAATTTCAGCAATTATGGGTAGTTTAAGTTTAATTCTGAAATTGCTATCAGTAATTGGAGGATTTGACGTTGAAATCTAGTAAAAATGGTGATGATGCTAATTTAGAGCTCATGCATGTTGAATTGACGCATAGTTTTGATAGTTTGTCGATTTGGGGAATTGTAGAGTAGGGAGAGTATGCTCTAATGTTGTTGCTAAAATCAGTTTAAACATGTTTAAATTCTGTTTGAGTGATGACATATGAATACTATGCTTATGGATATTGGTTTTGTGAATTAATCGATTGAATTATTGTGATATTGAACCGAACTTGGTAGTTGGATGGCCTGAGGTGAAACTAATGAGTGATTAAATGTTGTGTAAGGAGGGAGCCTTGGTTTGATATTAATCGCAATCGTGTGGATTGCAAAGTATTTGGGGACATTAGTTAGATTCTGCTGAAACTATTCCTGCGAAGTGATATGAATGTACTATTTATGAACCTCTTCCCTCTTGAATTGTTGAAATGATGCTATCTGAATGGTTTGTGAACTTTAGAAATCTTTATAGGGGTCATCAAAAAGCGTGTTTCCATAAATTAAAATGCTCCTAAATGTTCACCAGTTGCATGTGCGATTTTTAAGGTATTTGTGGCCTAAAAAGTTCCTAAATCGTCGAACTACTTAGTGAATGACTCTATTGAATAGTCGATAGGTCTGGGAGGTTAAAAACCAAACTATTAGCAAATTCAAAAATGTTTTAAGCCTTTGGTTTGTTTATGTCTCCTTCTTTGTGTTTAAAAGGATTTTAAACAAATTGAAAATGGGCAACTGAAGGTGTTAATTACGAAACTTAGCTTGAATTATATGCTAGCCTATTACTTTCAGTTTCGAACTGTGAGTTAATAGACTCATTATGATATTAAGAGGCTTTCTATTTGAAAATGAAAGAACCACCAACCATTAGTAGGGTTGTGGGTTATTTTGCTAGACGAGCATGGTTTTAACTATGTAAGCAACTATTAAAAAGAAGTGATTCGAAACTTACTTGAAGGTGAGACTTATTATGTGTGATAGTGACTTCTTTTAATAACTATAACGGTTTAGTGTGCTTTAATGGCTAAGATAGTGCTAGGCAATTGGCCAGGCCTAGGGAGTTAGACCCATGAGCAGGAACCCTAAAAGACCCTGACGAGGGTAATGTTCGATGACATGTGATGAAACCTTGAGGGTGGGAACTGGACACATGATAAGGCGTGAGCTATTTCTCCCAAAGGTAATGTTCAATGATGTGTGACACATGATAAAACCTTGAGGGGGGACTGGACGCAGGATAAGGCGTTGCCCCCACAGAGGACAATATCGAAGTTAGAGCTACTCTGCTGAGACGCATTTTGGCCAAATGTTATGTTACATACACCACGGTGATAACGTGAGTTGTGAGTGATGACCTCACATAGGGTAAGTGTGGATCTCCCCTAGCCAGCACATTATGAGATCTCATGCCTGAAAAGAGAAGATATTTTCCTGATAAATGAGAAAATGATTTGAATGGTTACCAATGTGGGTATTTCAGGAACTTTTAGAAAGTCTATGAACCTTGAAGAGGCTAGTTTGATTTGTAAAGTATTCTTTAGAGAGGCTAGTTTGATTTGTAAAGTATTCTTTAAAGAGGCTAGTTTAATTCGTGAACTATTCTTTTTATACAATATGAGTCACCACGTTTCCTAAAAAGCATATTTGAAAGCATTTTGCGAGTAATTTACATTTGGGTGCATCGAGTTTTCATGTAATCATTTAGACGACTAGCTTTTCTAAAACTTTACTGCAAGGATTATTAAGTTTTTGTGCTATTTACATTTTCGGGACAAATCACTATTGAAATAAATAAAAATTTATTTTTAACTCCTTAAACTTTTCATATTTGCAAATCAACCATCAATCCTTAAAAACCTACTTTCAAAAAATTTAAAATTGTGTTTGTGGTTTCTTGCTCACTAGTAGACCTTGACGTCGTCTTTCATTAGTATCAAAGTCACGTGTGCAAAAATAATTAAGATTATTAGGCTAATTAATGACTAATTAAGCTAATTAACTGTTATTAATGCTTGAATCATCACTTGCTTGTCCTGGTCCTAATTATTCACACATTGTCCACTCACCTAAAGGTATACCTCATTAGCACCTCAATTAAACTATATCACTGATATAGTTTTAGAATTAAAGGCAGAATTAGCTAAAATTAAAACTGAACTGAAAGAGCTTAAGAATCAGTTAACTGCTGTCCATCTTTCTCTTATTAACGAAGTTAGGCATAGTGAAAAAGCTACTCCAAGCATTAGTACTCCTTTTCAGCATAAATATCCTTTCCAAAACCCAAAAGAAAAGATTTTATTTCCTTTGCATGAGATAAAAATCTAAAAAGAAATAGGAGAAAAATCTGGTGAAAAATCGACTGAAAAGAACGAAAAAGAAGATGGAGTATAAACAGTACACTCTTGAAAAGCTACCAAAAATGTTTGATAAAGAACAAAATTCAGAAGAATTAAACAAAATTATGGGTGCAATTAGTGATAAACATGACGTTTTGTCTGATGATAATGAAGAAACCAATTATGTCCAATTAGAAAAAGAAATTTATCAGCACATGAATCTGATTAAATCACAAGATCTCAATGTATTACCATTAAAAGAAATTAGGAGAAAACTGGATAAGAAATATGGTAAAATGACTGTTGAAAACGAGATTAATAAGATTGGAGAAGAAATTGACTTATATGAACAGCGACTAATCTTGTTAAGAATGTCGTTCCTAAACCTGAAGAATGTGGTGAACCGTCTAGAAGAAATACTCATTTCCTGAGACCTAGGTACGTTCCAGTAGGACGTACAAGCAATTTTTCCTTCTAGTTTATCCCAAGGAAAACCATGGCCTATGAAGAAATTGGCCTTACCCCAGTTAACTAGATTGCATATATTTTAAGCATTAATGGAGCCCGTAATACAGAAAAAATATTTGAGCACTGGAAAAGGTGAATGAATAGTATCTTAAATCTAAATACTACATGGACCGCAGCAAACTTCCTAAATTATATCGAGCATAGTTTCTTTGGCACTGTAACTGATTGGTATGATTCATTAAGCGAAGATGGTAAAAATACATTAAGAATGATGGAAACACCAGCTGCTATATTCAGAAATTTGTGCAAAGAAATTGAAACTGAATTCATCGGAGCTAAACTTGATTCTGAAGAAAAAGCAAGAGAATGGCAAAGAAAGATTAACAGCATAGAATTATGGGATATGAGACATCTAGAAAATTATATTGCTGAATTCGGTCAATATTATTACAAAAGTGGGCATAATGAAACTAATCTTGGTACGTTTTATAACAAATTGTCATATCCGATAAATTCCATAATTAATGAAAAATACATGACATGGCTTGAACGAACAGATGTTATTGACACCCTTGGTTCAAGAATTTTCTATTTACAAAAATGGGTTAATGGACAGTGTCTTGATCTTCAAAAGCAAAACCAGATTAAGAAGCAATTCTTAACTTGCTGGGATTCACCTCACAAATCGGGAAAGGAACCTGAGAAAAGAAGAAGAAGAAAATTCTATAAGAAATAGAGCTTTAACAAGCAGAGAGGTGAGAAATATAAAAGAAAATACTATAATAAACCAAATCCTAAAAAACGTAGATTTTTTAGGAAAGCTGCGTATTGCCCTGTAGAAAAAAAAAACTGCAAATGTTGGGCATGTGGAGAAGTAAGACATTATGCTATTGAATGCAAAAATAGAAGGAATAACAAACTAATTGAAACCTTGGTAAGCCTAGATTATGTTGAGCTTAGTGAAGATGAGGCATTAGACCTAGCCCTAAGTAACAACAAAGGAATTGTTGAAATTATATTGGACAATGAATATGAAGAAAGTGATTGTGAAGAAACAAGTCATATGATGGAAAGTAGTTCGGTTAGCCTTGGTGATCTTCAAGGAGAAAATTTTGTTGTAGACAATGATTATGAAGAAGTCAAAGGAGATTGGGTTCTTCCCATAATCTAAACAGACATTATCTATAAAAAAATTATTTTTTAATTAAAAAGCAAATACGTATGTGAAATGATAGAAGGAGATCTTGACATAAAGGATTGTGAGTATGACATTGGGGAAGTTAATATGATTAATTGGGAGAATATCCTTTAGCATAACAAAGATAGAAAGTATAGGTACATCTATGTAGGAATCGTCCAAGTTCAAATCACTCCATTACAATATTATGTTAAAGATATTGTTCTTTATGCTTTACTCTGTGATATTAGGCACACCAAATTTAATAATCAAATCATCACATGGATAAAAACTAATTTATGCAATGGGTCAGTAGGATTCAATTGCCGACCAGGATATTATGTGAGTCTAAAAAATAAATTTCCTAAAAACTTCCTATCCCTTAAGATAAAAATAGTTGGGATGGACATGAAAAGAACTCAGATTGTTGACAATCTCATTACACGCAACCAGCGTGGTGAGAAGGTAATACCTGCACAATGAGAAGTAGCACTGACAATCTCATTACTTGAGTTATCTGTTAAAGAGCAGATTGTTGAACAATAAGAAAAATTATGCAAATAACTCTACTCTGACAATCCTCTAAAATTTTGGCATAAAGACAAAACATTTGCTAAAATCACTTTATTAAATCCCAACACTATCATCTGGGTAAAACAAATGGTGTATACATACCAGGACATTCAAGAGTTTAACAAACAAATCAAAGAGCTTCTGGATAAAGGATTAATCAGAAACAGCAAGAGTCCTTACACCAGTCCCGCCTTCATGGTAAGAAATCATGTTGAAGAAAAAAGAGGAAAAGCTAGAATGGTAAGCAATTATAAAAAGCTTAACGATAATACTGTCTTTGATGGTTACTATATTCCTTACAAAATAGTCGTTTTCAATAGAATTCAAGAAGCCTCTTGGTTCTCGAAAATGGATTGCAAAAGCGGTTACTGGCAAATAAATATGGATGAGAAAAGTATTCCTTTAACTGCATTTAGTGCCCCACAAGGACATTATGAATGGATAGTAATGCCATTTGGTCTTAAAAATGCACCTCAAATATTCCAGAGAAGAATGGATAACATCTTCAAAGACTTTAATCATTGTTGTTTAATTTACATTGATGATATCCTTATCTTTTCCAAAATCATAGAACAGCACAAAGGTGATGTCTTAGTTGTCACCCAAAGATGCATTGATCATGGTATTATACTTGGTAAGAACAAGTGTATTTATGATGAACAAGAAGTTGAGTTTTTAGGTTTAGAGATAAAAGCTGGACAGATTATTCTACAAAAGCATATTCTAGAAAAAATAGAAAATTTTTCTGAAAAGATTGAAGACAAGAAGCAGCTAGAAAGATTTCTTGGATGCCTTACCTACGCTTCATATTTCATTAAAGATTTGGCTAAACTAAGAAAACCATTACAACAAAAACTCAAGAAAGATGTGATGTGGACATGGACTACCAATGAGGGAGATGATTTAATTCTTGAGACAGATGCCAGCAATGACCATTAGAGTGTGGTACTCAAAATCAATGAAGAAGAAAAACTTTGCAAATATTGCAGTGGAAGCTTTAATAAAGCATAATGCAACTATCCCACTATGGGAAAGGAAATCCTTACAGTTATAAAGGGAATTGAAAAGTTCTTACTCTTTCTAGCCCCAAAACCTTTTCTTCGAACTGATTATAAAGGAATACTTGGTTTTGTTAAAAAGAATTTATCAAATATGCAAGCGCAAGGGCGACTCCTATGTTGGCAATTATGGTTTAACCAGTTTTGCTTCTCTATTGAACATACACATGTATCGAAGAACTCTCTAGCAAACAGTCTAACTCGATAACTCGCTAATGGTGATCATCAAAACTGACCTCCTGCCAAAAAAGGAGGAGATCCTTAATGAAATGTCATTCCTACTAGAATGCGTTACGCCTTCTAGTAAAGTCCTTATCGATAACCTAGAATTCCATTGAAAAAGTAGATCACGTTTTGCTCTACCATCTACTGCCTACCTAATAGCCCAAAGATTTTCCCTTTCAGAGTTACAAGTTAATTACCTACAGTGTCCTTATGATATCCAAGAAAAAATAAGATCTCGTGTTTGAGAGAAATGGTTCAATGAGTGGTATGCAGCCTGCATCGACTTTTATCATCATTATTCCTATGATATTTGGGAGTCTTGGGGTACAACGATCTATTTTCCCAATAGATCTAGAGTTGGTGGTGTTAGCTTTCCAGCAGACTCATTATCTCCAAATGACCCTGCCTTTAGAGCCTGGGAATACGGGGTGATACTCTACTTCATCGAAATCCTAGATCCAAAGTTCCCATTTTTCTCAAAACTGATAAAATTTCAGCAATGCATGTTCAGAAGGATCCATTGGATTCTTACATCTCCTGATGGTCCACCAAAAGTCCCAGTTCCCAGATGCCTAAATTTGGAAGTATATGCGCATTAATCGAATATGAAAATGGACAAGCCAAACCAGCCCATTATCTTATTCAGATTGTTGATTACTATAATCTAAATGATCAATGAAAAGAATGGGTTTCTAAACTACCAACGCATCTAGTTACTGATCCTACTTTTATCAAGAGCCATTGGACTTTCTAATATTTATCATCAATGTTGGGCATTGATCGAACAAGGAAAAACATTAATGCATTGTGAAAATATTACTTTCACCTATGACAATGAATTTAAAGAATACATGAAGGTGGAAGGAGCAGTGTCAGAATATATTTTTGATTATCTCTTTGACGTTGGAGTTGGAAATTTTCTATCAGCAAAAGGAAAGAAATATCTTCTTGAATTATTCGAAAAATGGGATCCAGAGTATCTTAAGCAACTTGATGAAGATTTTGATGATTATCCAGATAATGATGGTCTGGAAGATATAATTGGAGATGAAGGCATGCAGAATCTCAATAATGACGACTAGTCTTGTCATCATTAAAAGTTCTGAAAAGTAGTTGCCCCGTTATTGTACTATTTTAACAAGTGTATGGTCTATAAGATAGAGTGTGTACTGTAGAGTCAGTATGTTGTACTATAGCCGTGTGAAAAATCAGTGTATACTGTAGCCATTAGGGCATCCTATGTACCCTCATCCCCTCTATAAAAGGAGAGGCCGAGTGCTGAGAAGGGACACGGTCATTTGAGCATTCTTGAGCAAAAGAGAAGTCGGGATTCTTTATTTCTCTGTGACGAAGCATCTCTAATGATGTTAGCTCAAGTCCCTCTTCAAGCTTTCCATTGAAATATAACCACTTTCTAGCTTTCAACAAAAGAAGTTCCCCAATAAGGGAACGCTATTCAATCGAACCTTATGTCTTAAATATTATAGTTTCTTGATTAAAGTCTCACTATCCTTTAAAATATAAAACTTGATTAGTGACTACGGTTTGAGGTAGGAAACGAAACAGATATGTGCTGTGTCTAATCTAAGGAAGATGTGGTTAAGATTAGCAATCTCTATAAACTGGAAGCTAGAGGAACACCAGGGTCCAACGCCGACTAAGTTCAAATAATGGTCGAAACTCTCTAATTGAATTTTAATTATTTTTGCTAAGTATGGTGGGCCTATAACCACAAAAATTATAATATATAAGATATAAGTAGTAGATTGTGATAACTAGTACCAGTAAAGTCTTTATAAGAAGTTAAATCAAGCACATTTCGTGAAAAAACCCCCAAAAATAGCTTATGTGCGTAGCTAACCCTTTCCAGGGGGCTTTCTGTAACTTCTAAAAGTTCAAGGATTAAATTATAAATAAAAAGCACTAGAAAGTTACTTGTACCAAAGCTGGAGTTACCAAAGTGTACAAACTTTCAAAACCTGATCTAACGTGTGAATACGCTAAAACTGGAGCTACCAAATTGTAAAATTTTAGCACTTTGCCCTATCCCTGTTGCTTGCTTGCTTATGTGCCTAAATATTTGATTATTAAGGAAGTTGGCTTGCTAAGGGTTTAGAAAGGAGCTTGACTGGCATAGTATGGAGTTTAGAGGTGATGATTTTTCCATGGGGAAAATGATTGCCTAATATGATAGTAATATACAAATGTTGTGTGATTGCTACTTATCATTATTGCCTGCAAATGGTTTTGGTTTTTGAGTCGAGAAATACTCACTGAGTGTGTGGTAGCTCATCCCATCTATATTTCCCCTTTTCCTAGGTTTTCGATGTGACAGGTGGAAGTCTATTTACATATACCAAGTTGGAATATCCCCTAGCTTGAAAAGGTGTCATGTGTGCACATATAGAAGTAGACTTACGAATTAAACGATGTAATATAATGTATCCCTAGAGTTGTAAATGTATGTAAACAAAGCACTCTAGTTCATGTAATGCATATTGTTTATAAGTCGCTCTATATGGCCATGTGCGCCAACCATCTGATTAGCTAGTTGTCTTTTTAGCTCAAGTTAGTTATATTTTGGGATGTAAACCCCAGTACTCTGGATGTGTTATCCGTCGAGTTGTATCTTTTATTTCCTTATTTATTATTGAACTTTATTATTTGGTATACTCCGGGCAAGTGGCCCGTAGAGTTGTGAACTCCGGCGTGTAACCGTTTAGCTTATTTCGGTGTTATTTTATACTTGTACTCAATGCATGGATTTAATGTAAGGCTTCAAGCCTTGAAAATGGTCCGTTTTCAAGCAAAACTCCATCCGCTTTGCCCCAGAATTTAAGTAGGAATTAAGAAATCGTTAATAGTCCCAACCCTAGGGGTTGGGGCTGTTACACTCATGGTGAGCCTGCCACTTTTAAGTGGCTGCACTTTCTAATTTTCGTATAAGTACTCAATCACTACCCCATTTTTTTAAAAAAAATGGCATCATTATGAAGGAATAAATATTAAAATTCTAGAAGATAATATGCTAAAAACCACTGCACTCAATTAGCCCAAATGATCTCTTATCCACAAATGAAATATTTGATTACAACATAATTACTTTAAACATAGAAGATATACCAATTTTATTCGCTAGGGACATAATGGGACGGACCCCAATGGGAATAGAGTTGAGAAATTCTGACCCGGCATGATAACACGACTCGAACCCAACTTGAAATTACTGAGAGAAAACCAAACCCAACACGAACCGAATCGATTTCGATCCGTAGTTGACACGATTTGACCGTTTCACTTGGAAACATGTTGTTTTTTAATTTTAAGTAGATCTAACCTATTAATTTGTAAGACTGACACGAATTGACCCATTTATTAGATGGGTTAATCTGAATCGACCCGTTACCCAACTCTAAATGGGAATACATGACCCAATCCAAATTACAGTAGATTTTTCAACAAAGGTCAAAACCAACCTAACCAGCCATTAATAACCCAAACGCACTCCATAAGGACAGGTTAGGGCAGGTACCCACAAGTCTGGCATTTATTACCATCCCTATATACAACTAATTCATAGAGCAACAACAATAAATGCACCTATGCACCATATCTAGATATAAGAATGTAAAATTAGTGTTTAATTTTAATTACTAATTTAAAATTTTTGATTGAGTTTGTTCTTAAATATAAAGTATTTAGAGTCATTTATGAGTGATGTGTCTCATGTTCAAATCGTAATGGCTTTCATATTAAATTATTATCTAAGACCATATTAGAAGTGAAGGGCTGATGGGGCCACAGCGAGCCACCCCTCCCCCCTTTTTTTTTTAAAAAAATATGGCCCAATAGTTTTTGTGAGTAAGTAGGTTAATGACTCATCTGACATAAATATTATATTCAAGCCTCAGACGATTCAAAATGACATTAAAAAACACTCTCATACCTCTCTGCCACTATTGCCGCTCGCACTCCAAAACTCACAATGCCAACGCCAAGCATCAACCTGCAGTACTCTTCGTTTTCTTCTACTTGACAAATCAATCATCATTGTACCCTCTAGTCTGCACTCTATAGTGTAGACTATAGAGGTAAGCTATTGTCTTCTCTATTTAATTTTATTCTATTCCTTTGCTACTTTTGGTATCTTGGATTACAACAAACCATTATGATTGACTGACTTTTAATTGATTCAACAAATTAAAATTCAATTAGGTACTACCGTACTGTTCCTACTGCCATGTGTTAAATTGATGCTTCTCATGTTTTTATGTTTTTTGTTATAGAATAATTTAATTAGATGGGTTAAAATCTTGCTTATGAAATAATATTGTTATTGTCTTGTTTAATGCTTTTCAAGATAAATTACATTATTTAGTTTATCAGTATCAATAAAAAGATTGTATTATAAAGTTATAATGAATTGATGTCTATCGATTTATTCCTTACTTAATTTAGTTTAAATAGTGTTTATGATAAATTATTAAAATTTTAAAACCTTTTAATTGATAACTCTTGTAGCTTAAAATACTTTAAATTGATGTGTGTCGATTGATGTGTGTGTATGTGTATGTACATATATTTATGGATCTTTTGATACTATTATTTATACATGGGACAACAAAGGCAGGCTAAAATATATATGATTTTCAAAAGGAAGAAAGACGACCTTCCTGAAGACACCATAATCAATGACGCTAGTGTAGGCGATAATACAACGCCAGTTGACAAGTCCACTCCTGTGGAAGATGGGGAGACCTCAATTTCTCCAACAAACCCTCTAGATACATCAAATACTATTACTATTGATAATATCGGTGAGCCTTTAGAGCATGACCCTGGAAAACGAAAGCCAATCTGGGATTCTCTGACTGAGTTGCATGATGAAATTCGAAAATCTTATATCAGAGAAGGTCCTTGCCAACCGAAACTTTGTAACTTTCCAAAATCTAGACAAATCACTCATCCTCGACAGTTTCAAGTTTCTTGGTATACACTTTTTCCATGGTTGGAATATTCTTTGAGGAAAGACGTTGCTTTTTGTCTACCTTGTTATTTATTTAACAAGGAAGATAATCCTTCAGGATTCAAGGCCTTCACTATTACTAGTGAAATTGGAATAAAGTTAGAAGTGGAAAAAATTGTGCTTTTTTTAATCATGTTGGCAAAAAGGCAAACCCCACCCACGTGAATGCTAAGTATAGATGATTTATTGAATCAGAAGCAACACATACCTCCAGTGTTCGATAGGCAAACTGCACAACAAATTAAAGAGAATAGATTAACATTACAGGTATCAATTGATGCAGTTCTATATCTGCCATTTCAAGGATGTGCTATAAGAGGCCACCATGAGTGTAAATATTCTCTAAATTGACGTAATTTCATTGAATTTATAAACTCGTGGCTTCTTATAATTGCAAAGCTTGTTTTGGAGAATGCTCCCAAATATGCTTCATATACATCTTCTAATTCTCAAAAAGAGATTTTAAAGTTTTAGAGGAGAAAATAAAAAGAGTAATCCATGCTAAGATTGGTGATTCAAAATTTTGCGTTATTGTTGATGAAGCTCGGGATGTTTCAAATCAATTGCAGATGGCAATTATTCTACGATATGTTCACAATAAGGGCCTTATCAAAGAGAGGATTTTTATTATTGTTCATGTTACAAACATTTTTACAGCAACTTTGAAAAATGCAATTTATGTTTTTTGGTCTCGTTATGCCTTTGATATTCAAAATATTTGTGGTCAAGGATATAATGGGGCAAGCAATATGCATGGAGAGTGGAATTGCTGCGAGCCTTAATTAACAAAGACTGCCCTTTTGCATATTATGTTCATTGTTTTGCGCATCGCCTGTAATTGGCATTGGCAGCTACATCAAAAGAAGTTAGGCCTATTTATAAACTTTTTTTCTCAAGTAACCACTACTGTCAATGTTGTGTTAGCTTCACCTAAGCATGACGATAAACTTAAGTCTGCATATGTCGAGAAGGTTGTTTACTTGATAGATAATGATGAGCTTCAGACTGGAACTGGTCTTAATCAAATTGGCAGTTTACAATGACCTAGGGATGCAGGATGGGGCTCCAACTTGAGATCTATTTCAAGTTTACTGAAACTATTTAGCTCTACATGTGAAGCTCTTAGAAAGCTAATTGATGAAGGAAGGACTCCAACTCAAAGGGGATGTGTTAATTGCGCTTATGAGACTATTAGTTCTTTTGAATTTGTTTTCATTATGCATTTGATGAAAGAGACTATAGAGATCACATATATACTTTGTCAAGCTTTACAACGCAAGTCATAATATGTTCCAAATGCCTCACACCTAGTCCCAAATACAAAATTGATACTACAAAATTTAAGAGATGATGGATGGATTTTTCTTTTTGAAAAGGTGAAGTCATTTTGTCAATGGCGCAATATTGATCTCCCCAATTTTGATCCTACTTACATTGAAAGAGGAGGTCATGCTCGCCATCAACATGATTGATTCATAATTAAGCATCATTATCGAATTGATATCTGTTATGCCACGATAGATTTTCAAACGCAAGAGCTCAAAAGCAGATTTAATAAGAATGCCATGGAGTTACTTAAATTGATTTGTGCTTTGGATCCTAGAGATGAATACAAGTTTTTCAATCTTGAAGACATTTTAAAACTTGTCGATAAGTTTTACCCCAAAGATTTTATGGAGGTGGAAAAGGAAGACTTGAGAATTCAGTTGCGTCATTATGAGGTTGAGATATCCAGGAATCTAGAACTCAAGAAACTCTCTCCCATTTCTCAATTGTGTTGTTGCTTGTAGAAACAAGAAAATGTGACATCTATCTATTAATTTATAGATTGGTCCAACTTGTTCTTACGCTTCCATTATCTACGGCAACTACAGAACGAGCTTTTTTGGCAATGAACATCATGAAGACGAGGCTTAAGAACAAGATGAGTGATGATTTTCTTGAAAATTGTATGTTGATCTATATCAAAAGAGATATAACCACACAATTCAATGCAGATTCCATTATAAATGACTTTCATGATCTAAAAAAGTGACGAAGTCTTTTATGAGTATTGTTATGAGATATCTTACTTATTTTTTTTAAGATATTCACTTTTGTCTAATATAAATTAGACACCATACATATATTTTTATTATCCGTAAGATCTATTAAAAACATTCCTATTGGGCCATATATCTTTATCCACTTTTTCCTTATTTTTCTAAATGTTTTGACAATATAGGTTACCAATGTCACCACATAAGTGACTCCCCCCCCCCCCATGCAGAGTTCGAGCCTTGCCCCTAGACAAGATAAATGTAAAGAAGGAGATGTATTAGAAATATACACTTGCTTCTGAATTCAAAACTCGTGCCAAACAATTTATACCCACATGCGACCTACATCCAAAACAAGCTCACTCGACAATGGAACCAAATTGATCATAGCTTAATCTGATCAAAAAAAATTTACAAAGTTGCTTCTTTTTACAAAACGAGCTAATTAAATCAATCATCAATCAACTTGAAGTCGATCCAATCTAAACCAAACGAAATTGTCATTCATATGTAACTTAATCTGATATAAGATTTACCCAATCTCATATTTGAATCGAACAACCCCTTGTAGGCACTAAAAGTATTTATGTGTCATACCAAGAAATAAAATAAAATAAATTGTTTGGGCCAACCCTTTTAATTAATTTAATTAAACTTGAATGACTTCCAAGTCAAGGCCCAGTTGAAGCCTAAGAGACTTCCAAGTCTAAGACTCAACCAAAGCCCAAATGATTTTCAAGTCATGGCCCAGTCGAAGCCCAAGTCAAGCATCAAAGTCTAAGTCGAATCCCAAGTCAAAGATCAAAGTCTAAGTTGACTCCCAAGTCAAAGCTCAAACAACTCTCAAGTCCAGATTCGGTCAAAACCGGAGGCGACTTCCAACTCAAGGATTAGTCAAAACCAAAGTTAAAGTCAAAATTAAAGCAAATGACTCCTAAGTTGAATCGATCCAAGTTGAGGCCCGATTCAATGCCCAACAAGAGTTCAAAGTCCATCTTGACTTTCAAGGGTGCAGGGGAAGTTTTCCCATAAATAAACCCCTGCCCTTCCCCCCCCCCCCCCGAATTCAAGGTTGGAAAATTGAAAGAAATCACCAACACTCAAACATTCACTCTTTGAAGGAAGATAACAAGCGTGCACGCCATCCTCCCTCGAAGATCAAGTATTCATCTTGATTGAGATTAAGCCTTTTGGGCCCTCTCTTAAGATAAACTCATTCAAACTCACTTAAGGAGATCGAATCAAAGGATTACTCTCATTTATTCAATAGAGATTGTACCCACATTCAAATCAATGGAAAGATTCAATCTTGTACTCAAATTCTTGTATAATTTATTTTACGCTTGACATTTGTGTTTACAAATTTTGGCACGCTCAGCGGGACCTATCTATCTCTCATCTCTTTCTCCTAAAGATTAAGACTTTCAAGTTTCAAGAGCTTCCTCTTCAAAGAAGACATGGCCACGAAGAACATCACCTCTCAAGCTTCGAAGAAGAAGAGCACGGGATCTCTCTCTCTCTCTCATAGATCTTATGAAATGAACGTCACTTCTGGTAGGCAAACTCAGATAATGGAGACAGGAGCATGGAAAAAGCTGTTGCACTGATCGTCGCTAAGCAAATAGTATCGCCCTCATCCAAACTCCAAGGCTTGAGGACGTAACAAAAGGTGTCATCTTGGATGGATGAAATTCAAAACCTCTAGCTTCAATCTCCAATCTGTGAAGTAGAGGACTACTACAATAGTAACTGTTCTTGGTCCTCACCAAAAGGGGCACCCTTATCAGAAACTTAAGCCGAGTTCGCAGAAACTATTGTCATGCCAACTATGATGACAAGCTCAACCAATTTGGAAGAGGAGATGGCTAACATGAAGACCATCTTAGAAAAACTCACCAAGCTGAGCAAAGAAAAGGAAGCGCGCATCAAGTTTCAAGAGGAAAAGATTGCTAAGTTGACCAAGAAGTTAGAAAAACAATCAACTCAATCTTCTGTAAAAGACTTAGAAAGTGAAGACTCAGGAAAAGTGTTTGTCCACACTGAAGCTTCTGACAAGGAGAAGCAGCCAAAGAAAAGCGGTACGCCTAAAAATGTCAAGTCCTCTAGATCAATCACTATTGAACAAATCCAAGACTTGATATTAGATGCAGTTAAGGCGCAACTAGGTGGAGGTTCGCGCATAACTCACCTATACACCAAGCCTTATACTAAGAGGCTTGATGCTCTTTGTATGCCCCATGGTTATCAATCCCCCTAAGTTCCAATAGTTTGATGGGAAAGGTAACCCAAAATAGCATGTTGCACATTTTATTAAGACATGTAATAATCCTAGCACTGATGGCGACCTTATGGTGAAGCAGTTCGTCCTGACATTGAACGGTATTGCCTTTGATTGATATACCGACCTAGAGCCTGAGTCCATCAACATCTAGGAACAAATGGAGCAAGAGTTCCTTAATAGGTTCTACAGCACTCAGGCACTATCAGCATGATTGAGCTGACAAATACAAAACAATAGAAAGATTAGCCCGTTCTTGAGTACATCAACCGATGGCGTGCAGTTAGCCTTGAATGCAAGACTCGGCTATCTAAAGCTTCTGTCGTTGAAATGTGTACGCAAGGTATGAATTGGGACTTACTGTTAGCATGCCTTAAATGCATCAACCGCTGACAAATACCAAGGCACATGACATGAAGGTGAGGATAGCTAGTCGTTGTGGCGACTCCTTCTATTCTACTGAACCAAAGAAGGACAAAGTTGAATTCAAGAGGAATGGTAACTTTTCTAAGAGCACAACCAAAGAAACAATGCCCACCTTAACAAGTCAACCAATTCGGATAACGGGAAGGCCTAAACTAGAGGACAAGAAGAGTCTTTTGTTCAAAGATGCAACAAAGAAGCGTCCCACACTAAAAGAGCTTCAGGAAAAGAAGTACGCATTTCTTGACTCAGATTTGTCTGGCATGCTAGATGACTTGCTCGAAAAGGGTGTCATCGAACTGCCTGAGCCAAAATGCCCAGAAGAAGCTGGGAGGACCACTGACCCCAAATACTGTCGAAACCACAAGGTCATTAGTCACCCTCTTAAAAAGTGCATTACACTCAAGGAACACATCATGCGATTAGCTAGGGAAAAAAGAATCATTCTAGATTTGCAGCTAGCCACGTCACAATGCAAGAGGTTGATGAATCAAATTCTAAAATAGATCTCACTGAAGCACCAGAGGCCTTAGGAGAATGCTTCCCAAAATTTTCTTTGGTGGCGTAGTTGTCAACACGACCTCATGTTTTGAATCTGACAATGACTAGACAAATGAAGGATTGAGTGGCCTTCCCAAAAGAGATGACAAGGTCCTCACCGTTCTAGAAGCTTTACTAGCACACATGGATTGGAAGCAAATTTTTCACCTGCCAGAGGAAATGTGCGAATAAAATGTTGTTGTCGTTTGCCAAGCAAAGCTATATGCTAACAAGCTAAAGGATGCATCACTTATGCGCATACCTGCCCAATGTGCCACCTCTAACACGGTTGTAACATTCACTGATGATGACTTGTTGTCGGGTTCTAAACCACACAATTGTCTGTTGTTTGTTACTGGATATATTCAGGGGCAAATGGTTAATCGAATTCTAGTGGATGGTGGTTCGGCAATCAACATCATGCTAAAGTCTACTATGAACGACTTGGGTATCACCATGGGAGAACTGTCTAAAAGTCGAATGATGATACAAAGGTTCAATCTAGAAGGGCAACGTATGAATGGTATGATCTGCTTAGAGTTGACCATTGAGGACTTGACAACATCGTCAATTTTTCATGTGATAGACTCCAAGACATCAGATAAGTAGAAGCTTGGGCGTCTTTGGTTACATGAACATGGAGTTGTAGCGTCAACTTAACACCAATGACTCAAGTACTACTTTGAGGTCAAAAAGAAGATAAATGGTGATGTTAAACCATTTTCTATGGCTGGATCACACTTAGCTGACACAAAGTTCTTCGAGGAAGATGCTGCGCCGAACGAAACTATCCAAACTGCTAAATCCTCCACAGGAAAAGGGAGTGTGAAGAATGCTAAGGAGACCAATGTCTCTTCTAAAGATAATGGTGATGGCAACCCCAAGCCACAAAAACAACGGAAAGAAGGGAATGAGCGAACAATTTTGGTCTCATCTGTGAAGCAAGAAAATGTCGTGGCAAATCCAGTAGTGTTAGTCTTCAGGTACATTCCTAAATCCCATCGCAATGATGGATAATCGTCATTTAGTGAATGGACAAATCCTAAGAGCACAACCAAGGTTGAAAGCAAGTTCGATGAAGCTAGCTGGCACGTTCTCAAAGAAAAGGGTGTGCTTCCAGTTCATAAGACCAACCCAAGTAAATTGACTAGGGCAACTCTCCCTGGTTTCATCGCTTCTTCTAAAGGCTTACTCCAAGAAGAAGGTGACTTGCCAAAGATCTGCACCAGTGATGGGTTTGATCCCAATGCGTACAAGTTAATGAAGAAGCCCTGCTATGACTTTAGTCAGCCAACATCTTTGGGGCATGTAACCAAGCCTAAGCCTTACGGACTTAATAGCACGTAAAGGGTTATACAGAGTGAAGGGGGCAGCGTTACAATGCGTAAAGTTGGCCTTGGTTATGTATCGCCCCAGGCCATAAGGATTTTGGGACAACGTAAGGACAAGTAATCCCTCACACAATATATCACAGCTGACGAGGTTAATGACAGTGAGGGTGAAAATGCTAAGACCAACCCAAAAACGTTAATGTTTGACATGTTGCAGCTGTCTACGTCTCGCTAATGCCTTTCTGACCCTTCCGTGTTCATCAGGATGGGAAAAGGTAAACTACCAGAACCTTTCGTCTTCATAGATTGAAAAAAGGGCAGCCTAAACCCTCAGTCTTCGCCAGAATCAAGATAGACGAGAAGTCATCAAGTTCACTGCCCTCACAAAAAAAGGATTCAGTGTTCAGCCGCCTTAGCGAAATAAATGAAGTCCAAAGTTCCATCCCTTCATACATGAAGCGTATTTCTACTTTAGATGTGAAGGTGGATGACTCGTTAAAATTAAAAAGGTGTACCCTATTTTTCACTGGTCATGGGGCTAAGGCTAGTTTAGAAGAAAGAAATAATGAGGGTGTACAAGCTTCTTCAAACCGCATCACAATTCAAGAGGCTAGCGACTTCTCTTGAGGGGAAAATGTTTGACTAAGCTACTAAATAATAGCCTAAACTGTTCACCACAAAAAAAAAACAAAAAGAAAAGAAAAAGCTTGGTAAACTCTCAAATAAGAACTTAAACTGTTTACACACTCAACAAAACAACCCCTGAATAAGAGCCTAAACTGTTCGCACACTAAAAAAAAGGAGGCTCCCAAACAAGAGCCATAACTATTCACTCAAATGAAGAAATCGTTGTGCTACTCCTGGCCCGCAAGAGTATAAACTATGAAAGGTAAAAACAAAAAAAAAAAATGTGTACTACTCCTAACCCTCAAGAGTACAAATTGTGAATGGCAAAACAAATGATCAAAGTATACTTTGTTGAACTACATGATGACTTGATATTATTGAAAATTCAAAGTTTCCATAAGTACGTAGGTAGTTTTGTAAACAAATCACTAAGTGCAGTCAAACATAATAAAAAGGGGATAGCAAGAGGTAACAAAATGTGCATCACATGACAGAGGACACAAAGTTTATTACAAGCGTTCATTGCAAAAAGAGAGAAGAAACAAAACAAACTAAGCAATAAATCAGTCGATGTCCATCCAAGCATCGAGGTTGAGTGAAGATTGCATCGCTAGCATGATCTGCTGATGCCTCTCTAACTCCTTCGCATCATCAGGCGGAAGAGTGGGCACCATCTCAAGGTTAGCTAGAACCTTGGATTTCCTATCAAATTCTTTCTTCGCAGCCTCTAGTAGGGTATATTAGGCCTTGACATCACCCTTAAGCTGGCGCTCCTCTTCCCGGGCAATGCGAAGCGCTTCCTCCAAATCAACAATTTTCTGCTCCACTTCTTTAAGTTTCTTTGTCGATGCATCGAGATTTGCACGAACCATGGCAAGATGTGATCGTGCAAGATCAACATGCTTAGCACATAAAGCCTTCTCCTTCGCCACATCATCAGGGTGACGGCACGTAGAAGCTACTTTATTTAATGACAAGAAAGCCAATACAGCACTCCCATAGTCCTGTACCTTCTTCCTGAAGGGGTTCAGGTCCCCACAAAGCCACTCAATCCCCTTGTAAATCATTAGGGCTCCTTGAAGTCTTGCCTCTACTACACCAAATTTCGCACTTTTCAAGCTAGTCAAGTACTCGGACCCCATTACTCATATGGCGGCAGTGGAAATGCTTTAAGAGCCAGGTTTGTGGCAGAAAGAAGTGAAGGGGGCAGCAACAATATAACAGGTTCTTCCCTTCGAACCCCCAGGAGTTAAAACATCAGCAGCAGCAGGGGCTAATCCCCTCGTGACTACCTTAAGAGAGTGGATCCATCAATTGAATGTTGGTTGTGGGTAGCTGATGCATGCAAAGCTTCTGTTCTTCTTAAAGCTGAACTCCTAACCCTATGAGGTGATGTTTGCCTACTCACAATTGTAATGTCCTTGCCTATGCCCGGAGTCTCCTTAGGTGCAGATGATCTAGTTGCACGACTAACATCCTCGAGTAGCTGCTCGTTAACAATAGGTGTAACCTCTTATGCTAGGCCGAATTCGCCAATCTGTAAAAACGCGAATTAAACGGAAACAAGTATGGAATCATTCTGTGCTTACCAAAAAACCAAAGAAACAAGGGAAAAGCAAAAGAAAATGGCAATAAAAAGGTAAAAGAAGGGAGCGTACGTCCTCAAGATTGGCTAGCTAGCCTGAACAGCTTTGGACATCATCACAAAAGTCATCCCCAAGGTTGACTCTAGCATCTCTGGGGATCACAATCTTACGCCTCTTACGCCCCCTATGTCTGAAATTCGCCTCAGAGTCTAGTTCGCTATCACTACCCTTCACCAGGCTTCGCTTTCTATCAGTGAGGTGAACTCCCGGGGACCCATGGGCATCATCACAAGACTTCTATGCCTCAACATCTAAATCTGCCACATGATCCTTTCTTTTCTTCCCCTTGGCCTTCTTCGACGAGCCAGCCTCCGCGTCCTTCTCTTGCTTAGATGAGTTTGCTTCCGTAGTGTCAAGGAGTGGCATGGAAGAACGCCCTGAGACATAGTCCCCAAGAGTAAGAACCCAAATTGTCTGTTAAATCGATGTGGACTGTAAGGTTCAACATGGAAAGTGGCACCCCAGTGAATAGGAAGGAAGTTATCTCGAAGAGAGATCAAGTGGCTCGACTTATCCTCATCCAAATCCCCATTGTTAATAAGGGTTTCCGATCGATTCCTTCCTAACATAAGACACCCCAGGAAAGGGATTGTCCCTTCATGTATAAGCTCACGAGCATCCCCAACATTGCTACGTGTCCTTTGGGACCCACAGTAGCGCACCATCAAAGGAACCAGAGTGGGAGGCTGCAATACATGGCAAGTCTTGAAATAGTGGGCAAGTCATCCATAAAGAATAACCATGAATAAGTAAGGATTTGCAGCCTTAGTAATCCCATTAAGGCCACGGTAGATGCTTGTTGGCACAAGGATTGCTAGACTAAAGATGGCACCAGATGCCATCAAACTGGCAGTTTCAAAAGTCCCTGGGCGAATAAATATCTCCCCGATCTCAGGAAGTACAAAGACGCACAGCCAACATGATATAAAGGCAGCGAGATAAGTGCTCTCGCTCTTCACTTTGGGAACCCCAAGATTTTGAAGACGTCCAATTCATCACAACTCCAACAAAGATCTTGTGATTGAATTTGGTCGCAAGGATTTTGAGTTCTCGTGGGAGTCGAGCTGCGACGGCAGCACTGTGTTGGCGGGTTATGGATAAGCTTCTTCTTGCACCAAAAGTCGATCCAAACTTGCACTGATTCCTTTCTCCTAGTTATGCATCTTTTCTAAACTTCTGAAAGCAACAAATAAGAATCTACAAGAAGATGGGATGATCCTCAAATTTTGCTTGTACCGATAGTCAAAAGCTTGGATGCCAATGACAGTCTTGTCATATATCTTGCCGCTTATTTAAAGCCCGCCAAGTCTATGCAAGTCTTATAGGAAGATGGACATCTCCCCAGACATGGTGTGAAGGGTGTTGGTGGTAGGACACCAACTCTCACAGAAGGCGTGCAACACATGAATGTCATGGCTGTAGGAGTAAAGCGAGGCATACACCGCCTGACATACAGAACAACTCCTTAGGCGCACCTAAAGGCAAGAGAGCACGTGCTCTGTCCATTCCCGATACAAGGGAATGTAGCCAAACTCTCCATAAAGTAGCATGTTTGGACCCCATCTGGATTGCCCAGATATGATGTGGAGCCCAAGCATAGGAAACTCGGTGAGTAGGCTGGACTTGTCATGGTACACTCTCTGCAAGAAATACCCTACTGGGTCATCCTCCGTGCCTTTATCCACTTGAATAGAAAACTTGGAAGGAAAGACGATGGCTCTATGGCAGGTGCCTCATTTGCTTTCGGCCTCCTCAAAGAACGATGGACCCGAAAGGAACTCCCTGACTGGGGTTTATCATCCTTCCTATCCACAACATAAGGGAAAAGCTTGTCGTCCCACTGAAATTCCTTAAGGTGCACCATTATGAATCACCTGAGAATAGAAGAAAACACAAAGTTAGTTTCTTTTTCATGAAGGAAACCAGCAAACAAAACGACATCCAAGCAGAAACAAATGTCAAAAAAAAGGAGGGGGCATGAAAGAAAGGCGATTAAAGACATCAGTTTTCTGCCACCGAGTTGCTCCTCGTGACTTGTACCACTTTTTGTGTGTCAAATCCCGTTTTAGGCCCCAAAAGGTCTAATGGAAAACTGCATTCACAAGTGGTTCTTCAAATCTTTACACGAATTTTAGGCATGTGGGTTTCCGCTTTAGGCTCCGAAAAGCCTAACGGTAAATCGCATTCGCAAGTGGGCCTTCAAGTGGCTTACCAACTTGCATAAGTGACTGTATAAATCCAATAACAAAAAAAATGTGACGTTTCAACATAATAAAGTTGGTTCCTTTGAGTTTATTTGGATCACAGTCGTCACCTTTATTGCCAATAATCAAATTTTTAAGGGAAAGAAAAAGAAATAAGAGGAAATAATAGAGCCATGTCCCTATCAGATTCAAGATTTGATAACCACATGAAGTTAATTGGTCAAGGCATGAGGGAATTGTAAATAAAAGCCATCACTTTCACCAATTCTTATGATGCCTAATGAAACCATGTTTCTCCAATCCAACCACCACTAGAATCCCATCTCCACTATCAAAACTCCAAATCAAATCAAACCCAAAATCTTTCAAAACCTCCAAAATATCACTAGAAACACTCCTAATCTGAACCCCAAGTCTTCTATGCCCAAATCCAATCTCAAAACTCATGCTTTGGCCTCTCACCCAACCTCTAAATTACCCACAGTATGGGTGGGTATGATCCTGGCTCTGTTCCTCCCAAAATGAAAAGCCAGAGGAGTGGAACCTCCTCAGTTAAACCCCAAATATTGCACCATTGGAGAAAGGATTCAACAGCCCCCAAAAAAAAATCTCAAGCCTTAGAAGGTGATAACTCACCTTCTTTATTTCTTTAGTCCTTTCTGGCCTGAAAGACCTAGCAATCAAACCACACCCAGTTTGTTCAAGCCACAAAATAAGAGGAGAAGTAGGTAGCCACATGAGTTGCAGCTGGAGCTTAAGTGAGGCAAAGCCTAGCAACCCAAGCCATAAACCCAACTCACTTTGTCAACCTTAACAACAAAATCCATATGCTCTATATCTCTGCCTCAATATCCTTCATTAATCCTTGATGTTGCTAAAACACCATTGCCATGCTACCATCAGCCACACACCCGAATAAAAAAAAGAAAAAAGAAAGATTGGGAAAGGTAATATCTCTAATCAACCTCTGGCTGCTATCTCTTGATTAAGGTATTTGGATGTGCCTAATATCAATGTTATGGATGGAAAATCATGAACCAGTCACGCGCAAAACAAAAAAACAAAAAAAACCTTGCTCTGTTACAAAGAAGAAAGGGGGTACGACATTTTACCCAACAAACAAAAAAATAAAAAAAGGAGAGATGAGTTCGAGAAATGTTATACCTTTGATGGCCATAAGAACCGAAAATGGTGGTGCAAGGATCAAGCTTTGAAGGGGAGGGTACCCACCGTGAACCAGTAGTAGCAACAGCGAAATGAAGATTTTGGGATCTGGTTGCAGCTAGGAAAGAAGAAGAAAGGGGAACAGGAGTCTCACGTAAGTGGGGCATGTTGTTTAAGTGAAACAAAAAAAAAGGGGCTGGCACTGGGCAAAAAACGGACCAAAAAACCGTCTAGGCCCACGCGAGAAAGAACAACCACATAGAAGAAAAGAAGGGGCGGGGGCAAGCACGCGCGTTGTGTGTGCAGTGTAAGTGAAATTGAACGAGCTCTAGGCAGGGGAAAGAGAAAAGAAGGAAACGGACAGCGAAAAGGCAGGTCGCGGTTAAAAGGGAAAGTCGAGCCCAGCCCGCACAAGGAAAGGAAATGAAAAAAGAAAGATGAGGGAGCACCGCTAGGCCTAACGCCTTTGGGCCACCGAGAAACGCTTGGACCGAGCCCACCAGCGAGTATGAGTGAAAATGAAGGCACAGCTAGGCCTGCTATTGTTGGGTTTTCTCTTCCATCATTCCATATGAGCCAACTCTTTTTCCCCCAACTCTTTGAGCAAAAAAAATATTATCATTTGTTCAAACTTTCAAAATAAATGGAAAATCAACCAAGCATGTTGAAATTCTATTTAATCATTTATTGAGAGCAAATGTTATAAAATAAAAGAAAGTCGAGATGTCAGTCACACTCGAACGACAAGTCTCGTACGTGACCTAGTCTCAAGGGGGCAATTTGTAGGCACTAAAAATATTTATGTGTCATACCCAAGTATAAAGTTAAATTAATTATTTGGGTCATCCCTTTTAATTAATTTAACTAAGCCCAAAAGACTTCCAACTCAAAACCCAAGAGACTCCCAACTCAAGCCACGATCTAAGCCTGAATTACATCCAAGTCAAGGTCCGGTCGAAACCTAAATAACTTCCAAGTCAAAGCCCAAGAGACTTCTAAGTCAAGTCACAACCCAAGCCCGAATAACTTCCGAGTCAAAGTGCAATCGAAGCCTAAGAGACTCCCAAGTCAAAACCTAAGTCAAAGCCCAAATCAAGACCCAAGAGACAACTTCCAAGTCAAGTCACAACCCAAACCCGAACGACTTCCAAGTTAAGGCTCAGTTAAGACCCAAATCAAAGTCAATGTCAAAGCAAATGACTTCTAAGTCAAATTAAATCAAGATAAAGCCTGATTAAAGACCCAAAATGAGGTCAAAACCCACTTGACTTTCAAGCGGACGGGGGAAGTTTTCCTATAAATAGACACCTAGCCCCCTCCCCCCATTCAACGTTGGAAAATTGAAAGAAATCACCAACACTCAAACAGTCACTCCTTAAAGGAAGATAACAAGCGCACGCGTCATCCTCCCTCGAAGATCAAGTATTCATCTTGATTGAGATTAATTCTTTCAGGCCTTCTCTCAAGATAAACTCATTCAAACTCACTCAAGAAGAATGAATCAGAGGATTACTCTCATTGTATTCAATAGAGATGGTACCTACATTCAAATCAATACAAAGATTCAATCTTGTACTCGAATTCTTGTCTAATTTATTTAGGCTTGAAATTTGTGTTTACAACCTTTTCCCCAAACCCCTGAATCTTGTCTCCTCCTTCCTCCTCTAATTGACAAGCCCTAACACGAGTCTTTCCATCGCCTATTTAACTACCCACTCGTCGTCTGATCGCCTTCGTCTTCCACTTGGACCATTACGGTTGATGGCACAACATTAACCAACCAACACTACAACCATCAATCTCACAAGATATTCTAGCGCTTTTATTTAGGTTAGGGCCAGCAAAAACTAGGATCAGGGTTCATTCGAGTTCGGACAAATCAGACATTCGGACAAAAAGATTATACCCGAACCCTGTTCAGATTACAAATCGAAGACTTTGACCAGACCCAACCCGAACGCAAATGTCCGATGTTCGGACTCGGTTGTCCGAATGTCAGAATTTGTGATGTGATTTTTAGACATTGCGGTCGAAATTTTGTATGACCGAACCCAAATCCGATTTTTCAATATCCGAATTTGGTTGTCCAAAGTTGTTTTTATAAAACTTTCTAGAGAATTTGAATCAAAATTACACATAAACCTGATTGTCCAATTGTCCGATTGTCCGAATTTGTCAAATCTAAAATGGTTCAAAAATCTGGACAACCCGAAGTCGAATGCCCAAACCTGAACCCAACCTGGATTTAAGTTTGGATATGACTGATTGTCTGAATTTTAACTTTGGACAAAATTTTTTTGAGAGTACCCAATTTTTTCCGAGTTGGACAAAATCAGGTAATCGGATTTGACGGACTTTTGCTAGCCCTAATTTCGGCCATTTGCACTACTACAATTAGTAATTTAACAGGTGGATCTGATACGAATCATACGATGTTATAGGAGAGCAGCAAAATCATCACACTATCTCTCATAAAAATAGAAGTAATGAATTCCGTACCACATGTATTGGCAATGTGGGAATCCCGCCGCAAAATCATGATATAATTTGCCTACAAGCAACTGTGCACGTGGTCCAAGGTTGAGAGAACCGACCCGGTGATCGACCCGGTCGACCGAGTGAGTCGATGGTTCAACCGGTCGGACCGTTTGGACCGGGTTTGGACCGGTTGACCCGGTTTACCGTCCAACCGGGTTAGACCGGCACAACCCGGTGAACCTAAAAATTCTTTTATATATATTTGTTATATATATTTTTTTCAAATTACTAACTAAAATCTAATAGAAAAGTTACAAGTACAAAATAATAAAGAAGAGAAATGAGAAATTTATTTATGGTCCCACATTGATGGAGTAGAAGGTGATTACAAGACTCTCATTGCATAAATATGAGTTCTATTATAGAATGAGAATTGAGAAGTCCCACATTGCCAATTTGAGCATATTCTCAAACTTGGTAGCCTTATAAAAAAGCATGGAAGGCAAGCCAAAAACAATACAAAGTCATGGGCTTATAATTAAAGCTATGCTTTGTAAAAGAACTCAAGGTTCTTGTGTGTTTTTTTCATCTATAATTGACATTCACACTCCAAAAAAAATAATATAAGTTAGATATAAATAATATAGTAACACAACTAATTAGAGGGTCATAATTTTTTTGATTTGGATATAATAATTTGGTAAACCATGCTTGAATATACAAATTACAAGAGTTTGATGATAAACAAAAAATATACATTTATTACATTAAATGAAATAAAAATTACAATAAATGAACTACTACAAAATAATGTGGAAGAAGAGATCATTAAAATATATATTTGATGAAAAAAAAACTTTTTGATTTAACAACATAAATTACTAAAATCTAATAAAAAAAGTTACAAGTACAAAATAATGAGGAAGAAGAGAAATAAGAAATTTAATTATAGTCCCACATTGATAGAGTAAAAGGTGATTGCAATACCCTCATTACATAAATATAGGGTTTGTTAGATTGTGAGAAATGAGATGTCCCACATCGCCATTTTGAGAAAATTCTCAAACTTGGTAGCCTTATAAAAAAGCATGGAAGGAGTAGGCAAGCCAAGGATGCTATTGAAGGGTTGAGTTGTGCTCAAAATTTTCATAGCCAAAAAAAATATTGATTTATTATAAAAAGCTGGGAAAAACCGATCCAACCACGGGTGGGCCGGTTTGACCGAATTCGCCGGTCCAACCGGGTTGTACCGGTTTTTCCCGGTTTGGTAGGTTAAATGGTTTTGGAGAAGTTCCGGACCGGTGCTGTGGCCGGTTCCCGGTTGAACCGGCCGGTCCGGTCCGGTTCTCTCAACCATGACGTGGTCTACTGATTCAGTGTCAAACGGCGAGTTTGATTTTTATTTTTTTTTTGGTGGTTTGGACCAAAAATAATTTGCTTTAACTTCTAACTTAACATTATCTTTCTCTAAGCTTATAAGAAAATTAGAAATTGTACTCGTAACTTTGCTTGGTCTTTGAGCTGTATAAGATCCTTACAATTATACTACTGTTGAGGCATCAGACTAGTCTTCGATCAGATCATTTGTAATGTGCAAACTGGAAACCATCATTAAACAAATAATAGACATCACTCATCCATATTCCAGGCAATAAATAAATAAATAGAAAAAATAGACATCACTCATCCATGTGCTCAATAGACATTAATTAACTGCCCCCCCCAAAAAAAATAGACATTAATTAAGAGGCCTTTTTGGCTGATTGGTTATAAAACTGATCCACCATGTACCAAGTATCTTGAGACCTCAGTATCACTTAGAGTTGGGTACTAGGTCAGATTAGAACGGATTTGTATTCGTGTCAAACTTAAATGGATTGAAAATTCCTCAACCTGAACCTAATCCATTTATTAAACGGATTGAAAAACCTTAACCTATACCTATTTAATCGTTAAAGGGAATTCACCCGCTTAACCCGTTTAAAATAACTAGGTCAATTTCAGTCGTCTAATTAACCGTTTACACATTTAACATTTTCAACTACTATGTAACCACAACATTAAAAATTAAGTTTATATATCACATTAAACAATTACTCTTTAAAATTCCCCTCATTCATCATAATTCTCATTTCTAAACAAATTTTATATTCTTAGTTATCTAGCAAAAAGTAAATAGATAAATGATAAATGGAAAAATGAGTTGATTTATTTAAGTCATTTAATTAAATGGGTTAAATAGGTATTTTTTCGTGTCGAAAATCCCAACCTAAGCCTAACTCATTTAATTAAACGGGTTCAATGCGTTAGCCCGTTTAATTTGCACCTAAATCCACTTAACTTCGTGTCAGTTTCAGGTCAGTAATCGTGTCAGGTTAGCTTTTTCTGACTCTATCACTTCTCCCAAGAGGGTTCTATACATCAACTCAATTTCACCAGCACCTTCGCTATTCTTGACAAGAATAGATCATAACATACACGAATGAATCTTGAAACTCATGTATTGAATTTGAATTTGATCCTAAAAATCAATAGGGAAAAATCTCAACTGGACCTGTGCTCACGGTTTCCCACCTCATGAAAACCGCCTTCATCTTCTTCCATACAACTGTAATCAGACACATCATGACTCTCTGAGATAGAGACACAGTCCTCACCCCAGAAATTCAATCCTATTGCACAAATCCTGAACATTGTCTGCAGATGGACCACCCGTTTCTAATTTGATGCAGCTCACCTACAATCATGCCGGTCCACACTTGTTAAGGCAGCCAAGTCCTTCCTCGAGATAATCTTTCCGGCTAATCCAGAACTCCGGTGCATCCTGCAAGCAGTTGATAGCATGGTCAAGTACTGCAACTTAATTGCACTGAACATGTCTTGGCTGGAAGGGTGTGACGCTATAAATCCATAATACATAGATATAATCATACAATGCAACAGTAAACCAACATATTTCCTCTCTTGGCAGTCATCAGTCGATAATTAATCACTCCATAATTTGACTTCAGATGGGAAATTTTACACATGCACAAAACCTAGGGTGAATTGAACCTCAGGCCTTCCTGCCAAAAACCAAGCATCTTACCACTAGGTACTTGGACTCACAGACTACAGCACACTCTTGCCAAAGTCCAGGACCTGAAAGACAAAAGGGAAGCTACCAAACGACTCAGCTTCGCAATTGAATTAGTGAATATTATTCAGAATATGGTGGTTTAACCATAACAAGGGCCGAGTAACGGTTCACGATAAGAACTAATTTGGGATCACAGTAGGCCACTTTGTAAAGGACCCACAGAACAGGGCGTGCCATAAACCATTTGAGATTTGAAATTTGAAGCACTAAATCAAATTTTCTTCATTAAATGCAAGACCTAATTTTAGAACCCATATAATATGCTTGCAAACAAATCATTTGCTGAATATCTATGGAGAAGATAGGATAAATACGAAGGTTGCTTATGTGCCTATGTCGGCCTATATATATTAAGCACTTCTAAATTGTGAATATCCACCTGGAGAAATTTTCCCCCATGTGATGTTGCCTTTCACAACAAAAATAAATTTGCTTCCCACCTTCCATTCGAAATGCTTATATGCGCTGCTGGCAAATGCTGGGTATTGATTACCATGACATTTCTATTGGCTTTTCTTGCGTACTTCAAATTTGGATTTGCTAGTAATTGGAATGTTAGTCTCATAGAAATGGAGCGTAATCAGGACTAAAGCATTCCAAGTCGCAGAGGGATTCCACATATGATTAAAGATTCCAATTCTTAGATCACGGGGAATGGACCAAATCGGGCAAAGCCATGAAAAATGATTCATTTGGTGGGCGTCCAGTTGCATAAAAGAACGATCTGCTAGCGATTTGCAGATAATGTCATGGATAAAAATCAGAGGAGACTAGCCACCTAGGTAACTTTGAAAGTCATGCCCATGCCTCCAACCCCACCCCAAAAAATTTGGGGTGGTGGGGGGGACTACTATGACGCTCCTTATTCCCAAAATATTTGCACTTCAACAAAAAATCATAAACCGGGGCATATGATTGTGAAATTGTTGCACAGAAAATACCAAAAAATTGGACATATATACCCTCACTATATACATTTGCATGCGCTTTCAAAAAACAAGCGTGTTTGTGAACAATAGTCATTTTACCACGTATTTTACCCTTTGCATTTTGAACCTTCATTGCAACCCACAAATCTCAAATAAGTTCGGGAATATGGGCCTTCATGATAGTTTGCCCAAAAAAAGGGAAATAGAAAAGTAGTGTACATGCATAAAGTTCCTCAATTTTTTCATATTGCACCCGGGCGGGGTACACAGCACAAGTCATGAAGTGTTCCTAAAGAGTTGACCGTAGATTTGTAGTTCATAAAATTTCATATGTTTCCAACCCGAACAGTTTTGACAACAAGAACAAATCAATGTCGATCCTAGAAAGAGGAGGGTCTAAGGACATAGACATGTATGCAAATCTCTCCCAGCCACGAAAAAGGTTGTCTCCACATAACCCACTGAAATCATTTATTCATTTTCAATTTTCAAAGGACCAGATTAAAAGTGGATATAATCAACGAAAACCACATTGAGGCAAGGGTAGAGGCATTCAAAACGAATTCAGGTTGGGGTTTTTTTTTGGGGGGGGGGGGTTGTTAATCCATAATTTATCAATATTTTTAATAATTATTAGCTTATGCTATATATATTATTTTGTCTAATATACTTTATTTTATCTATTTTTTAGGTTAAGGATTAATAAAGTAAAGAGGAGAAGAAAAGACGTTCGAAATGCGCGCTTTATTTATTGGACTTTTCAAGTGGATTTATCAAGTCGGTTCGAAAATAATAATTTATGAAAAATAATTATTTTCATAATGATTTATTTAGAGGACTCGGGCTGAGAGATTACTAGTCCCACTTGGATAACAATCGAAAACCTTGGAGGAGAATGAACCTTACAAAACCTTAGTTAGATCATTCATGTTACAAAATCATGTCTATGCCACCTCGATGAAAAAAATAAGCCCACAAACCTCCTCCATTAGCAATCATCGTCTCCACTACCTCGTCTTCACATGCACATCACCATCACCATGCTACGCCTCTTCAGCCTTGCCACCATCTATCACCTCCTCACCCTTGCCACCATCCATCACCTCCACGCTAATCTCCTTATCACCTCACTATCACGCCATCATCACCATCAAGGCATCAGCACTTCAACTTATGATACAGGCAGAAATTGTGTTAAGCTAAAACTAGTATTTTCTAGCTTTTATGCTATTTTATTTCTTTTATTATTTCCTTGTTAGTCTGTTTTGGGAATGCTGAGCTGGCACTGTCATTCTGACAGAGTTAGCAGAATCTTAGGGGAAGACAACGTATTGGTGACTGTTATATGCACTGAATTGGATGGGAGAAGCATCCAGATTTTGATCCCACTATTCTCTCTCTCTCTCTCTCTCATTCCCATTCCATTAACCCCCATTGTCACTATCAGTATTTTTTTCGAGGTCCTCTTTCATTCTATCTTGAGTGATCTCCTAGAAATTACTGCATCATTGGTATCAGAGCAAAGATCATTGAGGCACCACAGCCTGAAGAAAAAAAAACAGAGAAAAGAAGCTGGCTCCTACCCGTAACTTTGCTGCAATGGAAAAGTCCATTAGAGCCATCCTGGAAGAACAGAGACAGTGGCTTCAGACCCAGATTAATGATCAGAATCAAAGGATAGCTGATCAACAACGACAAGTGTTGGAACAACAACAAAAGCAAATGCAGGACCAACAACAACGCCTTGATGATCAACACCAAAGAATGCTCAATCAGATTCTGAGCAGGTTGGAGGAACAACCGAAGGGTAATAGATCCTCAGCCTTATAAAAACTTGGAACAACGATTGAATGGAGGTAATTTCCAATTTAATCCCAAAGTGGAATTCCCTTGTATTGAGGGTCATGACCCTAAGGGTTGGATCAAAAAATGCACCCGGTACTTTGGCCTGTGTAGAATTCCTGAGGACCAAAGAGTGGATTTGGCGTCTCTTCATTTCAAGGGAGCAGCTGAGGTCTGGTTTGGTTGCTATATCGTTGGTAGAAGGGGGGTTACATGGGAAGAATTTATAGTTGATATATGTGCTAGATTTAAAGACAGTTTGGGAAGTAAGGTTGTAGAGGACTTTAATTGTTTACAACAAGTGGGAACCTTGGATGAATACCTTGCTAAGTTTGAGGAGCTGAAGGCCTTGTTGTTGATAAGAAACCCCACTATGCCTGACTCCTACTTCTTAGAAAGCTTCATTGGGGGACTTAAACCTGCTGTGAAACCCTTAGTAAGGGCTTCTAACCCCACAACACTGGATGTAGCTATTGAACAAGCCAGGCTGCATGAAGAACATATCCTAGCCCTCAAAATACCCCCTGAAAAACCCTATAAAAGCTTATCAAATTTTGTCCAAACCCCACAAAAATCCCAACCTTTTACACCTAATTCCCTAACCCAAACTCCACAAAAAGCCTTGTTTCCAACTCCCAAATATCCTAATCCTATATCTACTGCCAAAAACCCAACTCCCTATTGGCAGAAAACCCCAAGGTTTATTCCAGCTGCAGAGAGAGCTGAGAAAATAGCTAAGGGTCTTTGCTACTTTTGTGACCAACCATTCGGGAGAGGACACAAATGCGGTGACAAAGAAAAGCAATTGTTCTTGGTGGAGGTCATGGATGAAGTTGATGGGAATGAAGAAGTGGATAAAGACGTTGCAGAGGCTGAGAATGAGGTGGAGAATGTCGTTCCTCAAATTTCAATACACGCTATGAGTGGCAGTGTGGGTTTCTAGGCTATGAGGGTCAATGGCCATGTGGGAAAGAAATAGATACACATCCTGATAGATTCGGGTAGCACTCACAACTTCCTTGATGAAAACCTTGCAAAAAAATTGGGATGTAAATTGGAAACTATGATAGCTCAATCAGTCACAATAGCAGATGGGAACAGAATGCAGTGTCACTATACTTACAAAGAGTTTAAGTGGACACTACATAGCACTGAATTTCAATCTGAGGTTTATTTGTTGCCTTTAGGGGCCTGTGACCTGGTGTTGGGAGTCCAATGGCTATCAACACTGGGTACAATCAAGTGGGATTTTAGTCAAATGAGGATGGAGTTTACCTATGCTAATCGACTACATGTATTAAGGGGCATTAAGAAAGGGGTGGCCCAACTTATGTCTTAGGAGAACCTTCCAAAAGCATTGCAGACTGCAGCTCAGCTTTTCATGTTACAGTGCACACCTGAAGAATCCTTCTCTTTGCTAACCATGACTGCAGCACCTACTGATATTCCACACCCAATGCAAATCCTCCTAGATTCATTTGAGGATATTTTCAAGGAGCCTTCTAGTCTTCCACCCCCTAGAGGGCACTTCAACCATAGGATTCCTTTGAAAGAAGGAACATCACCCATCACCATACGGCCATACAGATACCCTCTCAAGCATAAAGACATAATTGAAAAGTTGATTTATGAAATGCAGGAAAAGGGTGTGATTCAACTAAGTGCAAGTCCGTTTGCATCACCAGTGGTTTTGGTTGGCAAGAAAGATGGAACATGGAGACTCTGTGTTGATTACAGAGAGCTCAATAAGCAAACAGTAAAAGATAAGTTTCCTATCCCAGTTATTGAGGAACTTTTAGATGAGTTATCTGGTGCTATGGTGTTCACAAAAATTGACCTGAGGTCTGGGTATCACCAAGTGAGAATGAGTTGTGAAGATGTGGCCAAAACAGCTTTTAAGACCCATTCTGGGCATTATGAGTTCTTGGTAATGCCATTTGGGCTCACCAATGCTCCAGTCACATTTCAGTCACTTATGAACTTTGTGTTTAAAGATTTTTTGAGGAAGTTTGTTCTTGTTTTTTTTATAATATATTGGTTTATAGCAAAAGCATGGACTTACACCTAGAGCATGTGCAATTAGTCTTCCAGATCATGAGGGAAAATGTGTTATTTGCTAAGAAAAGCAAGTGTGCATTTGGAATACAGAAGGTTGAATACCTGGGCCATTATATTTCTGGACGGGGTGTGGAAACTGATCCAAAGAAGGTAGAGGCTATCACTTCGTGGCCAACTCCACAGAGTCAAAAGGATGTTAGGAGTTTCCTTGGTCTCACTGGGTATTATAGAAGGTTTGTGAAAGGGTATGCTAATATCAGTAGACCTCTCACTGAATTACTGAAAAAGGATGGGTTCAAATGGGGGGAGGAGGCAGAAAAATCTTTTAAGGCGTTGAAGATAGCAATGTCAACAACTCCTGTGTTGGGCCTACCTAATTTTGAGGCACAATTTGAGATTGAGACTGATGCCTCAGCTCAGGGAATTGGAGCTGTACTACAGCAGAACAAGCATCTCATTGCCTTTATAAGCAAGAAACTAGGTCCAAGATGGCAGAAGTTGTCTGTCTATGAAAAAGAACTCCTAGCAATTGTATTTGCTATTAAAAAGTGGGAACAATACTTGATGGGGAGGCCATTCATCATCGGGACATATCAAAAAAGTTTGAAGCATATTATGGAACAAAAGCTTTCTACTCCCTTCCAACAGTTTTGGTTGACAAAATTGATGGGTTTCCAATATGAGATACAATATAAAAGTGGAGTAGAGAATAAAGTGGCTGATGCCTTGTCAAGGGTACCGGGTAATGACTTCCTATTAATGGCTCTTTCAACCATTCAATTAGATCTTATGACTTTGATTGAACAGGCATGGCAACAGGATCCTAATTTACAGCAAATCATCCTTAAGAAGCAGCAAGATCCCTCCAGTTACCCCAAGTATCAGCTAATAGACTGCCAATTAAGGAGGAAAGGAAGGCTCGTGATAGGGGCAGATGTGAAGCACAAAACTAAGTTATTACGGTGGACACATACATCTCCTGTAGGGGGGCAGTCAGGTAGAGATGCCACTTTAAAAAGGCTTAAACAACTCTTCTTTTGGAAGGGCATGACAAAGGATGTACAGACATTTATTAGAGAATGCCTAGTATGCCAGACTTGTAAATATGACCATCACTCTCCTTACGGGCTTTTGCAACCTCTACCTGTACCTACTGAAGTCTGGGTCGACATCTCAATGGATTTCATAGAGGGGTTGCCAAAATCACATGGGAAAGAGGTCATCTGGGTGGTGGTTGATAGATTAAGTATGCTCATTTCGTTGCTCTTGATCACCCTTACTGAGCTGAAACAGTTGCACAATCTTTTTTGGATAATATCTACAAGCTACATGGCCTACCTCAAAGCATTGTTAGCGACAAAGATACCATTTTTCTGAGCTCGTTTTGGCAATCTCTCTTCTCAGTATTGGGAACAGATTTGCTATTATCTTCTGCATACCATCCTCAGACTGATGGCCAGACAGAAGTCCTAAACAGGTGCAATATCTGAGGTGTATGTGCTTGCAATCGCCTAAGGATTGGTCAAAATGGCTTCCATTGGCTGAATTTTGGTACAATACCACTTTTCACTCTGCCACACAAATTTCTCCATATGAAGTATTATATAACCAACCACCCCCATTGCACATACCTTACCTACCTAGAGAAAGTGCAAATGGTAAGGTTGACAGGACTATGTTCAGAAGAGAGGAAATGATTAGAACACTGAAACAACATCTAGCTAAAGCTCAGCAAAGGATGAAGATGTTGGCTGACCAGCATAGAATTGATAAAGTCTTCCAAGAAGGTGACTGGGTATGGCTGAAACTTCAACCCTATAGGCAAATTTCAGTGTATCACAGGGAAAATAACAAGTTGGGGCCAAAATATTTTGGACCCTTCCAGGTGATTGACAAGGTGGGGCAAGTTGCGTACAAGTTGAATTTACCTCTGGAGGCGCAAATTCACCCAGTTATACATGTATCCCAGCTTAAGTCTTTTGTGGGGGAGTTACCTGAGTATCCTCATATTTCTGAGTGGTTGAGGGGCACCCGAGTTGATGTGGTTCTCAAACCTCATAAGATACTGGCTAGGAAGATGGTCAAAAGGCAAAACAGAGCTGTTGTTCAGTACCTAGTCCACTGGGCTAATCAGGATGAAGGTCAAGCTACTTGGGTGGGTGCGGGAGGATTTTGAAAGGAAGTACCCAGAATTTGTTGTTTGATCCGCAAGGCTGTCAAAGGGAGGAGCTTTGATACAGGCAGAAATTGTGTTAAGCTAAAACTAGTATTTTCTAGCTTTTATGCTATTTTATTTCTTTTATTATTTCCTTGTTAGTCTGTTTTGGGAATGCTGAGCTGGCACTGTCATTCTGACAGAGTTAGTTAGCAGAATCTTAGGGGAAGGCAACGTATTGTTGACTGTTATATGCACTGAATTGGATGGGAGAAGCATCTAGATTTTGATCCCACATATTCTCTCTCTCTCTCTCTCTCTCTCTCTCTCTCATTCCCATTCCATTAACCCCCATTGTCAATATCAGTATTTTTTTTGAGGTCCTCTTTCATTCTATCTTGAGTGATCTCCTAGAAATTACTGCATCAACTTATCATCATCGCCATCAGCAGCCACCAACTTCATCAGCGCCAACATCCTCCAATGTCATCTTCATCATGTTCATATTATTAATCATAGTATTGTTGCTTTTACTTTATTTAGTTTAATTTTACTATTAAACATGAAATATGTGGATATTGCATGTGCTAAGATTTTTAGCATGTGTAAGTAGTTTTTTACAATTAGCATAATCTATTTGAAACCATGCTAAATTATTTATTTTGAAACAAGTTTTGCGCTCTATTGTCTAATTAGTTTTTATTCCATGATTCTATAATGGTTTGTGTTTACTGTTCATGATAGTTATATTAATTAATCGGAATACATCAGTTTAATAAATTTAGATGATAGTTTAAAAGGCTTAAGTATGTATAAGCTATAGTCTTTTAGGCACAAGTATGACCCCAACTGATCATAAATAGCTCAAACCCATCTCTTTTAATTAGAAAATTATTGTAGATCTTTGTTAAATCAACTTGCTGATAATTTTTCATAATTATTTCATGAATTTGATATGTGCAGGTTTTTAATTTAATATATCTGAAAATCAAGTTTTTATTTTTAGGTTTATGTTTTTAGAGTTTGACTAAGTCTAAAAAATTATGTTTTATAATCTTGTTAGTATTTTCTACAATTGTTTTCTGTTTTATTTTTCTGAAATTAATTACATATATTTGTGGTTATTTTTCTGAAATTAATTACATATATTTGTGGCAGTATAAATTCAAGCCTTTTGTAAATTATTAGTTTAGGTGATTTTCTGTGATTTTTGGTAGTAAACTTCTGCTTGTTATTCTCTGTTTTTTAATTTTCATTTTAATATTGTGTGATTATTTTTGTTTTTATTTTTTCATAATATTTAGGTTAGGTATTTACCATCTTAATTTCCAGAATTAAGCTTAGAATATTTTGGAGTATTAGCAACTAATTTTACATATTTTACTGCTTAGTTCCAATTTATTAAAAGGAAAATGAAGAAAAATTGAAAGTGGTATTTTTTAATTATGTTTAAACTAGCTTACTATTATATCTTTCCTCGTGGATTCGATCCCTACTCTCCTGTGCTATATTCTTCTTTATTAGTCTACATAGGGTTTTAATTTGTAGCAGGAGGAAGGAAAGGAAAAGCAAGCATGAAAGGTACAAAATTAGCACATATTATCAATCAAAAGAAGTGACAAGCATAGCATTCAACTGAGGTAGGGCATGTTCTTTTTGTTGGTAAATTGAGGTTGGTCAAAGGGTGAAGTTGGTTGAGGTAGGTTGAAGTGGGTTGAAGTGGATTAAAGTTGGTATTTTTTGTTGAAGTGGGTTGAAGTAAATTGAAGTAGGTTGAAATTGGTATATTTTTTATGTGGTGGGTTGAAATTGGTTACAATAGCGAGAATAAAATTTTTGTGTGGTAATTTGTCTCATAATATTTGAAGTAACTAAAATTGAGTAAATTTTTGGATTGCATGCTAATTTAGTAATTTTGTAACTATTTTCATAAATATTTACTACGTTACAACTTCTCAATTATTTTTAATGATTTGCGTAAGAAAATTTATTTATCACATTTTTTTTATCTATCCACTTAGAATATTCAGATGTAAAATAAGAAAAAAGTATAATGATAATTGCAAAAAATATATATAAATATAGCAATATATATTTGTTGTTACTTTTGAAATATAAAATAATTCAAAATACAAAATTAACAAATTTAGAAAATTCAAATGTAAAATATATATATTTGTCGATAATTTTATATATAAATAAATCTGATGTGAAATATAAAAATATGATTTAATTTGAAGCGCATGCAAAAACAAAATAGTATAATGATAATTTGCAAAAAAAAAGGGGGGGTATCATGTCCATAGTTGCCTGGAACGTGGGACGCTCCGGTACGGGGGACGGATTCGGGTACGTGATTTGCCACATAGTGGAGAATTCGACACGCAACGGTCGTTATTACTACATCTAGTCCTCCAATTCAAAACTCCACATATCATAGAGACTTATAAAATGATTTAATAATAAGGATTCTCCCTCTTCCCTCTCCCCCCCCCCCAACATAGGGCAACATTTTCACATTAATCCTTATTTCTCTCTCTCACTCTCTCTCTTCTTCTCGTTTTTCTCTGTAAAAAGCTTCCTCATTCATCGCAACATCAAAAATTCTTCCATTTTCTTCAAAATTTGGCCTATGGATCATGAAAACATGCAATACGACTGTGGTAGGAGATGGGTTCGCTGAATTCGCCATATTTGGAGAATTGGTACGCTAAAATATCGCGTTCTAGTTCGCGCGAATCAGTTCACGGTACACTAGGGGGTTGAGAGAATCCGGTAACTATGATCATATCTACGCAAATCTACCATATCATGTTGTCTGTACAATTCAAAGAGAATCACTGCCACTCATTGTCTGTACAATTCAGAGAGAATCACTGCCACTCCTTTCCTTTTTACTAGGAGAGCCAAGCCCCCCTCCCCTGTTATTTTACCTGAAGAGCCCCCCCCCCTCTGTTCCTCAACCCAGAAACGAGCCCCCCCGTACGCATAGCGAATCCCCTCCCCCCTCGCTGCAAGGCACCGGGACGCTGGCAGGACGGCGCCTACCTGGCGGTCTAGACGTCATGACGCACCCTACTTGCGTGGAGGCCAAACCAGGTTGCTGGTTGGACACGTTCGTGGCACAAGTATGTCTCTTGGTACCCACATTTTGTTCAGCTAGTGGTGGATAATGGGTGTGAATTTTGTAGTTGTGAGTCGACAAATTTGGGGATTTAGAGCAATTGTAGGGTTTTTGTTTTTTTGGTGGGATTTTCTGCTCCCATTTCTTCAGATTTGTTGTGGGTTCCTGGACATAAGATGAGTGGTTCTCAAATGACAGTCATGAATGACGCACAGAACAATGACTAGCGAATGAGATTTGTATGAATGGTCTATGGCATTTGTATCTGCCTATCCAGAATGCATGTGAGCATCAAAATCCCTTCTCATTTTGTTGTTGAAAATGGCGATCTGTGACATTTGTATGAATGGTATTTAATTTCTGAGATTATAAGTGAACTCCCCCTCTGCATCGACTATAATAATACAATGGTTAATTTGCATCCAGCTTGTCCGTGTGTTTTGTGGTCTAACCATGGGATGTTGATGGGTATAGAAAATTGTATAAGTGATGGCTGCTTCTAGGAAAAAATCTGCTAACTGAACAAACAGGGACGATGAGAAGTTGGATATTTTTATTGATCAAAGAGCGCAAGGATCAGTTAAATTTTAGTGGAGTTTAGTGAGAGTGATGTTGAAAAATGAAAGGATCAATAAGTAGGGTGCCCAAATCAAAAACCGTTTTGATGATTTAGGAAAGAAGTTGAGAGCTTGGGAATTCCTTATACGCAAAACAGGTTTTGGTGTTGATTACAAGACTGGGTTATCGTTGTGTCGGATTCAGCTTGGCAAGATTTCCTTCAGGTAAATGATATACACATTTATAAGTTTAGAACATTATAAATGACATGGTTCTTCGTATCTGTAATGTGATATATGTATATGTGTTGTGGTGTACAGAGATTTGGTGGAAAGTATAAATCTTTCTACAAGAAGGTTCATGCAAACTTGGAGAAGAAGAAATCGGCATTCTATGGGAAGCATGGCACTCGTAAAATGAGCTTCGCTCCTGGAACATTTGCTTCTGCTAGCAATCAAACCCAACAATCAAATGGAAAAACAATTGATATGAAAGAACATGTAGGTGATAGTGACGAAGCGAATGAACATGGTTCCGATGCTGACATCGAATGCCTTGGTGCAGAGGAAAATTGATCTCCTCCTAGAAGTGTACACAACTCTTGTAAGCGAAAAAGTGAAGGTTGGACTTCTAGTAACGGCAAAAGGCAAAAACTTCTTGATTGGTCACCAAGATATGAGAATGTACAACAAGCCCTTGCTATTCTCCGCATGAGGGAAGAATCAAGGCAGCAACCATCCCTTATCAAACAGGTACGGGCACGGCATGGCTGAAGGAAAATCCCCAAATTTCTGCCATGAAATCGGATTTCATATGGAGTGTGATGAGACTACATCAAAAAAACAAAAGGAAGACTATTCGGTACCATATTCCAGAATTCAAAAGAGGCCGTAGGCTACAAGGTATTAAAGAAGAGTTTAACTATCGTCATTCGTCTTTATGTGGAGTAGTTAGGCGAACATTTGGAGTTTGAAGGCGATTTGGAAGATTGTGGATGACAGGATGCCTCAAATGAATTTAGAATCACAAATTGAGATTGTTATTGCAGTATGCACACTCCACAATTTTCGTCCGTCTTCATGAGAAAGGGATGCAAATGTCACCAAGGCCATTATGTGCTAACCGAAGGCTCTTTGTTACCCTATTTGATCAGGATGCTAAGTATGCCATGAAAGAAATTAGGAATCAAATAGCTAATGAAATTTGGGAATCTCTTTCCACCTGATATTAAACATTTGTAAAGGTGGCAGTGATAGGGTCCTTAAATGTTTGTATCGCTTAATTTTTGCAATGAATTCCTATAATCATTTTCATATCTATGTCAATATCATTATCTTTGTGTTATGAGCAAACAACGCAATTAAATAATGATTTATAAGGGTATCGGTTTTTCACATGATAATTTACAAAATTTACAAATTTTATGGTTGAAGACAATAATTTTTTTTTGTATTTTTTATGCGATGATTTACAAATTTTGAACATTTTCGAATCATACTAATTTTTTATTGGTATATTTACAAAACATAATAATTTTGAAACCATATTAATTTCCAAAGTATGATAATTTACAAAAGACTAATATGGTAATTTTTTTGTTGCAAAAGTAATAAAATTTTACATGACACTTTACAAATTATGAAAATTTTGAAGGAAGTGAGTTGAAGTTGGTTGAAGTTGGTTAAAGTGAATTAAAATTGATATTTTTTTTTAACTGGGTTGAAGTGGGTTAAAGTTGGTTGAAGTTGGTAAATTGGAAAAGACCAACGACAAGAACATGCCCGTAATTGGAAGGGCTAACTTGCATAGTACTCAAGCGAGAGAACCGAAAGCTGACTGCCCCAAAACTAAGAATGGAAGGGGACGTCATAGACATGGAGATTCTGCAAACCCTTACATCACACGAAATTTCTTAGGGCCATTGCCGGTCTAGATATCAAAGAATCACTAGTGGGGCAATCTTCAATTTTGAAACTAATGGTCTCAATCAAATGTCCGACAACATTATGCTCTGCTTCTTTTTCATTGACTGTGAAGGGCCAATGAATGCACTTTCAATCAGGGGTCCAATTGAAAAGGATACTCAGGTTTTAAGGGGAGGGGTTTGCACATTTGAATTTCTCCCTCCTCCGGCTACATGGTAAGTGGAATCCTTATGAGAAGCATTAAGGTAATGGAATCAGCTCGGTTCATTTATCGAATCATTTTTCAACATACCATACATAAAATTTTGGGAATAGATCTCATAGATCCCTAAAATTTCAGAACTCAAAAGCTTCAGAGCACCTCCACGAATTTTAGCATTCATTTGCAAATATCAGAACTCCACAAATTCCAGGTTCATTTGGAAATCACGGAGTTTGCGTAAAAGTTTCAAGCCTTCATCTACAAATTTCAAAGCTCCTCTACGAAGTTTAGATTCACCAAAAAAACCAAGGGTTCCTACAAATTTCAAGCTCGTTGTAAAAGCTTTGGAGTTAAAACTAGACAAACTGAACTGTCTATGGTGCTTCTAATTCACAAGTAAAAACCAGGTAAGATACTGATTAGAGCTTTAAATTGCACGATCCGAACCTATTACTGTCAGAGTGATTTAGCGTACAACCTGGCCTCACATTGACACCCATAGCGCTGAAACCCCCCCCCCCCCTTAAAAAAATCCCAAAAGGAAACAAACAAGAAAAAGGAACAAGGCCTTAATATGCCATGGACTTCACGCAAGTTTTTCCATACAAATCTAAAAGTATCTGTCCTTGTGCTTTTTTTAATAAACAGTGCTGTAAATAGTATCTTGAATATAATGACACTACACGGGAAAGAAAAAAAATGAAAAGCCAAAATAGGTCGAGATACCTTCATTATTCCAGCAAGAACAGCACCTCCAAGGTAAACCATGTGCTTTCTTCGTGGTGGATCTTCTATCCTTAGTCTCAGCTTCTGAAACAGCCAATTTGCAGAAAAGAGAAAAACACAGCTTTAGTAATCAACACATTGGCCTGGATATATCATGTGAAACTGTGCAAGCAGTTAAATGCATATACAAACATCAGCCAGAAACATTCCAGACTAAATGAAATTTACAAGGAATATTGGATATTCTAGGGCTCAGTATAGTCAGAACTCAGAACCAAAACTTTTCTGAGCTGCTCTTTCTGTGTAAGCGATACATACAAATGTTGAGTATGGTGGCTGAGTCATCCTCATACATCACCTTGCGCATCCTTCATTTTCAGGCTTGTTGCCTCTTGTGCCATATCTTCTCGAGAAAAAAGTCAACTAAATTTCTTTGCTAAATTGTGCTCAGTTTCATATATGGCAATTCTGCCAAGATCTCTTCATAAGTTGGGGAAATGCCCTAGACAAATCAGATATTTTAGGAAAGAATGGACAGAGAATTGGATTGAATTTGGTTAGACAATGTGTATACTAAAGAGGGTAAGCAACAGTACGTACTTCCACATGTTAGCTTTGTCTTCATCACCCAAGTCTCAAAAGAACTATGCTCAAAACTGGAAGTCCACATATGACAAGATATTTATATACTTCAAACCACCGTAATAAACGGATGTACTTCCACGTGTGTGTTGGTTCTAACTCAAAGATGCAAACCTGCTAACTAGTTTTATTCCACACGCAAAGTAGCATCATTCACGACCCTATATTAATAGGTTCGCAAGTATACTGGGGACCTCTAAAAAAAAGTTACACCAAATGTGAAACATCCTAACTGGTCCCATGGACATGATTCACAGATACTGGCTGTTCATCCTCATCTACTCCATAACAAACAGCAGGACCCACGAGATGGAGGAAAGAAGTATTCACAATGGAGCTTGCCATCTTCTAACTATGTTCCCAATATGAGTACAGTTCGTCACTGTTTGTAAAGTTTACCAAGCTCTTAATGTGTTCACAAGCTCCCTTCGTAAGTGAGATAGCATCGACATGTTTTGATGAATAGAACAAACATCACAGGCTCACCACCCAGATTGGATTGCACCCCTTGCAAGGCCCAAGTCTAAAAAGTATGGAGACAACATGACACCCACAGGCTAGCACGTGATTCTTCAAGAAAGTCAAGACACGACACGCATAATGGACACTTATTAATGACAAAAACACTCATTTAATTAGTTTGTGTGTTTAGAACTCATTCTATCGTTTGAAGGTTTGCAGAGGGTTGTGTCTAAATGGGAACAATAACAAATTGCTCATAGTATGTGTCCACTATTGCGATCAATAACAGAACACAATTTCTTTGTGCCATATGTGATTCTATGCATTTCACAAGCATCATAGTGTTCAAGGAGCGTCCGGCAATGCCCGTGTCCAACACATGTAAGCCATAGGTACATGAACTTATGAAGCGTGCCCAACGGTCCTCAGATCAAAATCATCACAGCGCTACCCTTACCTTGCCAAAACCAAAACCGAGATTGTTTGCATCAAGGAGAATTTAGTCACTCCACTGCTAAAAAAGTACTTGATTCGACAGTGTAAAGTATTGGTCACAAGTCACAATGTTTACCTTTAACCCATCTTTGTTTCCCTTCAGCACAACATCTAGGTATCGGTCTAAAATTTCTTTCTCCAACCTGTCAAGAAACAAGCAGTTCTTGATAAAATTCCTAAGCATCAGTTCAGTAAACGAGGTAAGAACTGAGGGAACCAGGAGCGACCCAAGCAAGCAAAATAAATGTAGTGAGGACAGAAAGTAACCAACCAAATCTAGAAGCCACACAACACCCACCCACCCCCCATTTTTATTTTTCAGGCACTCAGGCATAAGAAACAACTTAACGCACCGAAACAACAAGACTGGGAGGGGAAAAAAGCCTAGCATCCTCCCCCTCCACCCTCCACGAAGAACAAAATAAGAAGACACATAATAGATTAGTTAAAAGCCAGATGGCATAATGCCATGGAACTTGGGGATTTATTCCCCATCCCGTATGCATCACTTATTAGTCCTGAGGACACAAGTTTCCAAATTCTGGTAACTTCATGCTTTTAATGCCTAGCATGCTATTATCCCCCTCCTCTAGCCTGTTGACCCCTGACCTACAAAGCCCAATATTGTGCCCATGTACAAGAGGCCCACTTGCCATCTATTGCGCAGCATTTAACTTTCCTAAAACCTTTTAGGAAGATAAAAATGGCAAAGAGGAGGTATATCAATTGCGATCATAGTCTTTCAAATAAGATATCTTTAATTGCCACCTGTCGTAATATTCCAGTGATAATAGACAGGCAAACAAGGTCGTATGAAACTAAAATGAATCTAAACCCGAAGTCTTATCCAAAGTAATAGGTTGTCTCTGATCAATATGACAGCTGCAACCACAAGGAACAGAGCTTCATGCATGCTCCACCTGGCCACCTCAACCCAGCCAACTTTGGCTCCAGTTCATTGTTGTTCTGATTGATTCAGTGACCCACCCATCCATCAATTCATCTTTTGGGTGAGATTTACAATAGACTGCTAGTAGTGACTACTACACAAACTGCAGCCATAAAAAATAGATTTCTATTACTTTCTTTGTTCTAATAATCTGAAACAAACAGGTCAAAGCTTTTTAGTCTCATCCTCTTCAATCGAATCTCTTTTCCTTGTTTTTTTTATTAATGAAGCAAAATAAGCAGCAATCATAAACGGTTAGAGAAGCATCCAAACACTAAAGAGGCTGTTGCTCCAAATTTCCAATGTAGGTTCAAATTATATGGTGGAAGCCGAGCACAAGAAAAGCCAAAATTGCATCTAATAACTTGGGAAAAGTTTCAACGCTGGCCTTGTAGAGCAGAAGTGTAAAGAATCCAGGATTATTAATAGAAAATAATACCATGAAGCATAAAATACAAAGAAGGGCAGGAGCCAGAAAACAATTACCGTAGGGGCAGAACTTTTGTATTGTCATCAACTTCGTTAAGACCAATTTTCAAATTTATTCATTTTTATTAGTTTGCGAAAAGAATTTTTGGCAAGCTAATCCATACGACATAGTTCATTCCCCTCAATTTAGCTTAAGTTTTATCACTAACTGAACAACTTAATCATGATATTAAGCAAATTTTAAGTATTCTTCAACTTTTAAGTACATAGTAAGACGGAGGACCTAGCGCAGGATAGGAAGTTGTGGCGAGAGAGGATTAAGGTCGTAGGTTAAGTTCTTAGATCGTAGAGAGGCGTCCTCGTAGTTGGCTTTTGGTCGTGCTGGTAGAGGTGTTTTCTTCGTTCATCGTGCTTGTTTACAGGTGGTACTTTTACGGGAAGAGGCACCCATTGCTCACCTCTGGTGTTAAGGTATGTTTCCTTACTCTGTTTCCTTACTCTGATTTACTGTTCTTATATTCTATAACTTCAGCAACCGGTCCTTAATGTTTCCTTACAAAATGGCTTTTCTTTAAATTATTTTCACAAATTCCTTTTATGTGGGTCTCTTAGAAACAGCCTCTCTACGGGCAGGAATGCCGATAGGGGTAAGGTTGCTTACAGCTGGATCTCCCCAGACCCCGCGAAAGCTGGACCCACACTGGGAGTTGTTGTTGTTTGTTGTTGTATCAAAATAGCTAACATCTTTCTATTTTTAATATGGTAAGGAATTAATATAAGTAGTTAGAAACGAGTAAATAATAGCCTTTTTCATTGCTTTTCGAAAGGATACCCTATTTTTTAATTGTCCAGCTATAAATTCTGCAAGAAGATTGAAAAAATTCAAAAGCCCCTTATTGGAATTGAACCGATGACTTACGCCTTACCATGTTTAACTCCAAAAGAAGCCCTTTGTGAAAACTCCAAATTGAAACAGAAACTGACCTAGTGGATCAATTAGGAACACAAACAAAAACAGCAATTGGACCAGAGAATACTTGCCATAACAACCCCCCAACAAATCGTTGTACTGATTCTGTTTACTTCATTGGATTCATAGGAATTCCATTCACTCACGAAGGAACATAAAAAATAGGGTGTCCTAACCATCCAACAACTATTCCATCACCTAGATACCTTTTTTCAATCCATGGATTGTTGAAAAAAATGGGGACAAATGCCCAGCAAAAATTCATAATAGAAAAGTTGTTAAAATTCATAACCTAGTAATAGATAAGAGTTTAAGAAACTGTCAAAACTCAAGACTAAAAAGGAATATGACGGAAAACTACATACAAAAAAGAAGGAAACAAATTATACAAAAGGTGAAGAAGCTTCCATCAAAATAAACAAAAATGAAAAATAAAAAGTAAAAAACAAAAAAAAAACATTGTTACTGCAACCGAAAAAGCCAAATCAGTAAGCCTTCAAGATTGATTAGTGATAAAACCAAAAGCAAAATTAATGGGCCTTCAAACAGAAAGAAGCATAATGGATCTTAAAGGCGTATGAGATAATCCATAAGAAACAAAAGCCTGAACAACAGGATTTGAACCAATGATCATTTAGGTAAATGATCCCATTCCACACTACAGCTGACCAGCTACACCAAGTATTAATGCTGTCCTCCACTAAACAAAATAATACATAAACTTTTCTCAGGGCAAACCCCCCCTGATGGAGTCCCCACCACCATTGACAAGGAATAAGGTCCAACATGTCATTCAAGGTCCAATTCGAGCTCCAAAATACAAGCATTGGTTCAAAATGTTCAAGAAGAACAAAGAAGTGTTCACGGGCTAGCAAACCAGAAATTGCCCGGTTTTGTCCATGTCAATACTCAAGCCTAATCATGGCTTAAGTCATGAATTTTTGCATTTTTGGAATCCTCAAGAAGTCTACAGTCAAGTCCAAGCATTGATTTCAAATCATGCACACAAGAGGATGGAAGATCAAGGAGTTTTCTCAAACCACCCAAATTGCCCTCCAATTTGCACGGTTTAATGTTTAAGCTTGATTACTCCACCTAAACACATCATAACCTTGATTTCTTGGTTAGGGGGGGTTTATACACATCCTAAAGTTACCCCCCATGCTTAAAAACCAAATCATGATCACTTTTGCTATGCTTAATCTTTGCCTCAAAACCGGCCTGCCCACAGCTTGAACCCGGTTTGCTTGAACCGGTTTTATTCTCACCAAACTAGCCGGCTCCCTCACTATCAAGTTGATTGGCACACTTTCCAAAGCTTGGCACACGTCCCAAGGCTGCCTAGGATTGGTTGCTGCATAGGGAAGTTCAACCAATGGGAGTGAAAAGCAAGATATCTTGTCTCTCTTCTCTCATTGGCTAGCCGAAAAGGGGCCGAGAATTTCGGCTGGGCACATGCATTCTAAGCCTTCTTGCTTATTGTATTAATGTTTAAGCAAAGGTTAATTGATGTATAATAAGCTTAGACATAGTTTAACTTCATGATTTGATGTATTAGATTAGCTAAGTATTGCTAGTATTTGTATTAGTGCAAACCGGTTGTAATTAAGCAACTAACATCTTTCCTAACTACTAAGGAAAAGGGAGGTGTGTGCTTGCTTGTAAACTAGATAGCTTGGCCATATTTTGCTGCCTTCTTATAAGCTTCACACGGCTATAGCTATGGACATAACCCTTTGAATGAGAAAATCAGTTTGAGAGCATTTGCTTTCACTTCTTTAAACTCTTGCTTACTTATCCTTAATTAGGCCAATTAAGGTGGTATCCAAGTGAGTGTTAACCTTGATTAAATGGTGTTTCTGTATCTTAATCAAGATTAAGGGCCCTAAACTCAAAGGTTGATGGTGATTCTGTATCCCATCCTAGAGTTTAGTCTATCCTATTCTAGTTTGAGTTACACGGTTTCTAAGTGAGGTTATGATGGAGATGTCACCACGCCCTTTGATTTAAAAGAATCAAATCAATTTAGCATTACTAATATGCTGGTTAAAGGTTGTATAATTCAACCAAATTTTGTTTTAGTTGTTCTATTGCAGGGCATAAGGTTCGTTCCAGCACTGACCTGATTTTGTGAGCAATTTTCGACAAGCATCAACATGGTTTAAGTCTGATGTTTTTGCATGGATTTCAAGTTCAAGATGTAAGCTTTCCAACAAGACAAGTTTCATCCAATTTGGAGTTCATTTGGTCGTCCAAATCAGCCAAAAACCAAGAGATGTCAAAACTGCCCAGCAATCCAGAATTAACCCGGTTTTTGTTTAAATCATAACTTAAGCTATACTAATGCTTAAGTTACGAATTTATACATTTTTGGAGTCCTCAAGATGTGTAATTTCAGGTCCAAGCATCAAATTCCAATAATGCACACAAGAGGATGAAGAAGCAAGGTGTTTTTCCAAACCGGTCAGATTAGGCCCTAATCTGCGCGGTAAAATGTTTAAGCCTAATTACCCTACTTAAACATGTCCTAGCCTTGATTTCTTTGTTGGGGGGATTATAGACATCCTGAAGTTACCCCCCCATGATTAAAATCGCAATCATACTCACTTTTGCTTTGCTTACAAATTGCCATAAAAACCGGACGAAACTGCCCCTGAACCCGGTTTTGTATAAACCGGTTCTTTTAAAACCTCCAGCCAGATTTCTTCACTCAAATGCAGCTAGGCACGACCATCTATGCTTGGCACACACTTCTAAGCCTTCATTGATTGGTTGCATGGCCAAGAGGAGGTCCAATAGGAGCTAGCTTGGTGGCATTGAGTTGCTTAACTCCTATTGGCCAGCCGTAATGCCTTTGCGGCTGTCCAATGAGGTTGAAGCAGCAAATCTCAGCATGTATTAAGCTTAGTTTAAGTGTGTAATGATGTATTAATAAGTTAGACATAGTTTTACTTTGTATTTCAATGTATTAGTTTAGGTTAAGAATGTTGTAATCTAAGTTAGTGAAATTCAGGTTGTAATTAGCTCACTAATCCTTTCCTACCTAGGAAGGAAAAGGTGAGGTGTATGTGTGCTTGTATTCTTAGCTTGGCCATCATCTTTTGCTGCTTATTTAAGAGAGCACATGGCCAAGGCAAAATACACAACCTTTTATGAATTGAATTCAAGTGAAGTTGAAGCATTGGCTTCCTCTTTTGTGCTTAGGCACTAACCTCAAATACTTAGCTTGCTTATCTTAGTTTAGGCCGAACTAAGTGGTGATCAAGTGAAGTCTTAAGCTTTGGTTAAGTGGTGTTTCTGTATCTTAATCAAACTTAAGGGCCCTAAACTCAAGGATTGGTGGTGTTTCTGTATCCTTTCCAAGAGTTTAGTTCTATCCTTTGATTGTATTACTCAAGGTTTTTCCTAAGAGGATTAAAGTGATTTGCTAGCTTTTGTTTTGAAGTTAGTATTTCTTACTTTGATTCTCCTTTCCATCTTCCACATCCATAACCCTTGTTCATGTCCATCTCCATGCTTAAGTTCTAGCTAAGAATACTCCCTTTGGGCTTAGTTTGAACCCAAACACAAAAACACCCCAAACCGTGAACCATGGAACATGCTAGGCAAAATGGGCAGGGATGTGGCACGGCCTACCCGTGCCATTAGGCACGACCGTGCCACCCTCAAAAACCGTGAGTTCTCATCTTTGTGTTGTGTTTTTTTTGGTTTGTAGCTTGGGTCCATTTCCCCCCTTGGTTGTACATCAATTTCACATTAAAGATCATTGTTTTCCCACTTAGAATCACTTGATTCTAAGCACCATTCTTCCTCCACATACTTGATGCCTCACAACCATCATTTTATGTGTTCATTTTCACTTGTTTCCCCTTGATGTTATCTTCCCTTGGTTGCTAAGTTAGTTGTATTCTAGTGAACCCTAGCTTGGTCATCGGCAGGTACATCAGGTTATTAGCTTGAATTCTTAAGTTAATCTCACTTAGCATATCCTTCATATTCCCTCATTCTTCCACTCCATATGCTTCCATTTCCATCCATTCCCACGGCCTAAACTACACAAAAGGGTCTAGAATCAAAGCAAACATCAAAAGCCTTCAAACCGTGCACAACTAGTGTTTTCTAGTTTCGGTGGGCAGCAAGTTGGCACGGTGTGGGCGTGCACATAGGCATGACCGTGCCCCCCTTTGGCCGTGTTATATCTTTGAGTTTTTGTTGTCTCTTGATGTGTGTTAGCTTGGGTTGCTTCTTCCCTTGAGACATACATCACCCCCCCCCCCGAAAGAACATGCAGAACCAAGGATTCCAAAAGGAAGATTGTAGTCCACTGCATGGAAACTAATTGCTCAGCTCGCAATGAATTCCTTAATCTTATTTTATAGTCGTTGGCAATCAGTCCAACAAAAGCATTCTTGCATTTTTCTCGAGATATTGTCCAGCAGTTTGTGTTTTCTAGAGTGGGAGACCATGCAAAGCGTAGCTCTCCCGCATTGATAGGACTTGTCTCTACTTTCATAAGAAAATATGTCATATGGGCTTATCTATGACTTTTATTAATGACTTATGGGTTGTAGCCATGTGTTTTGTGTTTTGTGTTTTGTGTTTTGTATCATGTATTTTATGTGCCATAAGCATATCTTTTTTTTTTCTCTCTTCTCTGTTCATTTTTATTTCTAATGAGGAAATAAGATCTTAGATCGCAAAGAGGTGGCCTTGTAGTCGGACTTTTATTTGCAGTAGGGTAGTTTTGGTAGTGGTGTCGTATTTGTCTACAGGAAGTTCTTTCATCTGGGAAGAGACAACGTTTGCTTAGCATGGTTATTAAGGTATATTTCCCTCCTCTGCTTTGTTGTTCCTTCGTTTCATAGCTACAACATCTTGATTTGCTTATTTATTGCACTCATTCCTGGCTGTTGTGCTCTTCATTTCCTCATTAAATGTTTTCCCATCATCCTTCTTCCATAAAATATTTTCACAAAATCGTGTTTTTGTGAGTCTCTTAGAATCAGCCTCTCTAAGGGTAGGGATACCGGTAGGGGTAAGATTGCCTACATCTGGATCTCCCCAAACCCCGCAAAAGCAGGACCCATACTGAGAGGTGTTGTTGTATTCTATCTTGGGGGTATATTCTCAAGAATCAGAGAAATTTGTGCGACAGGACAGGTAATACCTTAAGACAATCACCTTCATGTCTTAAGCCTTCGTCTAACCCCCTTCCTCTATTCTGTTCCTATTGATCCTTAACGGATATTTCCTCTGCTATGTCAAGCTTTATGATCTTCTAGGCTTTTGGGTTCTCGATTCATCAACTTCCATTATAGCTGCGTATGTCTAATCACAAGACAGGCTTTTAAGAGAATACGTGATGAACGCGCCACCCAACTCCGAAGCCCCCCCCCCCCTTCTTTCTCCAAACAAGGCCAAAAAATTAAAAAAGGAAAAAGCAGGAAAGAAGCATAAACACAATCTTCATATCATGTTCAAAAGGTAACACAATAACGTTATTTTTTCTTTTAAGAAATGAATTGTCAAACATTACCGACTTGGTAGTCCAGGGTACATGGTGCTTCCTCCGCTTAAAACAATATGTTGATAAAGCTGCACAGATGTAAATTATATGTTAAGAATACTTAACGACTTAAGACAAATTATTCATACCATGAATGATGCGTATACATGAAAGGATACGTAAATTGATGATGAAGAATGAAACACTCTCCTGTCATGCCTTTATTAAAGCCTTTTTGTTTTGGGCTGGGCCCGCTTGGGGGGGGGGGGTGTGCAATCCCTATGGGCCTAGGGCGAAGTAGGAAGGCCTACTTGCAAGTTGCAAGAGGGAGAGAGCTAAGAGGAAACATTTGCTAGTGGAGGGATTTCAACCTTTAACCTTCCACATGAAGGGTAAGTAATTCATCCCCACTGGAAGTAGGCTTCCTCTTTCAGATGGTTAATAAGGGCATGAGAATCACAATCACTTACACGGTGGTTTATTCCCAAACTATCTAAACAGACAACACATAGGCCCTGTTCTTTTCGTTGGGAAATTGCAAGTGTGGAATTGGTGGGAGTGGGAAGGGGGGGAAGGGGGGAAGGATTGGATGAGAGTAGGTATGAGTGATTTGTTATATGTGAGTGTGGGAAAAGGGGGAAGGAGTGGGAAGAAGTGAAAAAGAGTGGTAAGGAGTTGAATGAAGTAGGAGTATTGGTCTAAGTTACGTATTTTGTTTTTTAATATAATCTTTTATTCGTGATAGTAATTACTGATGATAAAATTTTAATTTAGACTGAAAAAAATATTTTTCTATCTTGATTCAGTAACCGAATATTGTTTTGTGGGCGTTGTTACCCCAAAAAATTTGTAATATTCATTATTCGTAAAAAAAAATTGCAGCTGTATTTTTTGTTGACATATTAACCAAATTTGTAATCTTCTCCTTATAGGCGACCAAAATTCGTTAATCGTTGCAAAAATTGCAAATTTAAATTTGGTGGTGTATGTTGAACAAACGATTATCAACTTCAACTTACTTCAACCCACTTCAAGCAATTTCAACCCACTTCAATAAAAAATACTAATTTCAACCTACTTCAACCCATCTCTTTCAAACTTTTATTCTCACTATTTTAACCAACTTCAAAAAAATATACCCACTTCAACTCACTTCAACCTATTTCAACCCAAAATACTAACTTCAATAAAAAATATCAACTTCAACTTACTTCAACCCACTTCAACCAACTTCACCTTTTTACCAACCCCAATTTACCAACGAAAAAACCATGCCCCAAATACGAACAACGAAAAAAAATATGTTCCACATACACGACGCAAATCAGTAGCAGTTTGTGTCAACAATTACCAATATTTTGTTCCCAACGCAGACAGCAAAAAAAAATATCTGCTCAATATACAGATAGAATACATCTGCATTGTCTGTCACGAATTACCCAACGCAAAAAAAAAAAATTTAAAGCATCTCTTAAATCAAACCCAAAACATCTACTAGTCACAAATAATTAACATTTGCTTAACGCAAAAAAAAAAAAATTATTTCTTCAATATATATAACAAAAATTACTTCATCTACAATTTCCGACACTACCAACAAATATTTTCATAACATTCGAAAAATAAATAAAACTTTTCATAATTGTTATTACACTATTCGTACACATAATTACATAAATTATAAAAGTTTTCAAAATATGGGAAATAGTAGTTATATATATGAATGGGAATGAGTTGATGGGAGTGGGAAAGAGTGGGAACAAGTGGGATTTTTTTTCTCAAGTGTGGGAAGATGCAGGTAAGTGGAAAGAAGTAGGAAGGAGTAGAATGGGTCCATTAAATCACGAAAAGAACAGGGTCATAGTCATACATCAATATCAGGTATTCTCCGGTAGAAATTTGCCATCATGGCAAGTAGGGAGAGAAGGAAAGGCAACCATAAGGTCCATAATAGTTACCCAAAGTTATGGTCATTCAACAGCAACAAGGTCCATTAAGTCTCTAATCTTTTGCATTTAAAAATAAAAGAGAAGGTCAGAAAAATGCATCTTCAGTTTTAGCACCACCCTAAAGAGACTATTGGGGAAAAACTACATAAAGGTATTCTCTGTTTATCGTAAAATATTTTAAGGACCCTCTAATTTAATAACTAATTATAAGGCACCCTGTCTTTTGTAGTGACTAGCAAAACGGGTCTCATTCACTGTTTCTCTATATTGCATAAACGTCATAAACTTTTCATATTTGCAAATCTACCCTCAATTCTTAAAAACTTACTTTCGAAAAATCTAAATTTGTATTTGTGATATTTTGCTCACTAGTGTTACTCGAAGCCCTCTGTCAACTGGTATCAGAGCCACTTGACCAAAAATAATTAAGATAACTAAGCTAATTAACTGTGATTAACTGCGATTAATGCTAGAATCATCACTGCTAGAATCATCGCTTGCTTGCACTGGGTCAAATTATTCACATATTGTTCACTCACTAAAAGGCCTTTCTCCAATAGCACCTCAATTAAACTATATCACTTATATAATTTTAGCATTAAAAGTAAAATTAGCTAAAATTAAAATCGAAGTTAAGGAGCTTAAGAAGCAAATATTGATTATTCACCTTTCTCTAGTTAACGAAGTAACATAGCGGAAAAGCTACCTCCAATATTAGTACTCCATTTCAGCACAAATATCCCTTCCAAAACCCAAAAAACAAGATTCTGTTTCCTTTGCATGATATAAAAATCTAAAAAGAAGTAGAAGAAAATCAGGTGAAAAATTGGCTGAAAAATCAGAAAAAGAAGATGGAGTGTAAGCAGCATACTCTTGAACAACTGCAGAATATGTTCGAGAAATAACAGAATTCAGAATAATTAAACAAAATCATGGCATCAGTTAGTGATAAATACGACGTATTATTTGATGATAATAAAGAGACTAATAATATCCAAATAGAAGAAGAAATATATCACCAGATGAACCTAATCAAGTTAAAAGATCTTAATGTTGTACCCTTGGAAGAAATTAAAAGAAAATTGGATAAAAATATGGTAAAATGGTTGTTGAATATGAGATTAATGAAATTGGAGAACTCGACTTAGGTGAGATAAAGACCAATTTGGTTAACAATGTTGTTCCTAAGCCTTAAGAATTCAATGAACCTTCTAGAAGAAATACGCATTTCATAAAACCTAGGTACGTTCCAACAAGACATACAACCAATTTTTCCTTCGAGTTTATCCCAAGGAAAACTACAACATTTGAAGAAGTTGGCCTAACTTTAATTAGTCAGACGGGATACATCTTAAAGATAAATAGAGTTCGAAATAGAGAGGAAATATTTGAACATTCGAAAAGTGGCATAAATAGTGTCTTAAACTTAAACACTACATGGACTGCTGTAAATTTCGTAGCTGGCTGGTATGATTCATTAAATCAAAATTGTAAAAATACTTTAAGAATGATGGAAACGTCCGCCGCAATGCTTAAAAATCTACGCAAGGAAATTGAAACCAAATTTATCGGAGCTAAACTTGATTCTGAAAAAATGGCGAGAGAATGACCGAGAAATATTAATAATATAGAACTATGGGATATGGGATATGAGATATTTGGAAAATTATATTGCTAAATTTAGTCAATATTATTACAAAATTGGGCATAATGAGACTAATCTTGGTATGTTCTATGACAAATTGTCGTATCCAATAAATTTCATAATTAATGAAAAATACATGGCATGGCTTGAAATAACAGATGTCATTGACACTCTTGGTTCAAGAATTTCTTATTTAACAACATGGGTCAATGACCAATGTCTTGATCTCTAAAAGCAAAAGAAAATGAAGAAGCAATTCCTAACTTATTGGGATTCACCTCACCAATGGGGAAAAGAACCTGAAAGGAGTCGGAAAAGAAAATTTTATAAGAAAAAGAGCCTTAATAAGCAAAGGAGAGAGAAATATAAAAGAAAATATTATAACAAACCAAGTTTGAAAACAAGTAGGTTTTTTAGGAAAACAGCTGAGCATGCAGAGAAGTAGGATATTATGCTAATGAATGCAAAAATAGAAAGAATAACAAGCTTATTAAAACCTTGGGTAGCTTAGATTATGTTGAGCTTAATGAAGACGAAGCATTAGACCTGGCCTTAAGTAACAACAAAGGAATTGTTGAAATTATATTGGACAACGAATATAAAGAAAGTGATTATGAAGAAACAAGTCATATGATGGAAAGTGACTCAATTAGTCTTGGTGATCTTCAAAGAGAAGATTTTATTGTAGACAATGATCACAAGGAAGTTAAAGGAGATTGGGTCTTCCCATAATTCAAAAAGATATGATCTATAAAAAATTCATCTTTTAATCAAAGAGTAAGTATGAGTGCAAAATGATGGAAGGAGATGTAGAAATAAAAGACTATGAGTATGATGTGGGAGAAGTTAATCTCATTAATTGGGAAAACATCTTTAAGCATAACAAAGATAGAAAACACAAGTATATCCATGTTGGAATTGTCCAAGTTCAAATCACTCCATTACAATATTATGGCAAAGATATTGATCTTTACGCTTTGCTATGTGATATAAGGCATACCAAATTTAATAATCAAATTATCACGGGGGATTAAGACCAATTTTTGTAATGGATTGGTAGGATTCAATTGTCGACCTGGATATTATACGAGTCTAAAGGGTGAGCTTGCTAAAAACTTCCTATCCCTTAAGATAAAAACTGTCGAAATGGACATAAAAAGAGGGGGATGCCCACTAAGGATATGTTGAAAAATTATCTATAAATTAGATAATACTATAGACCCAAAAACTAAGGTCACCATGATAGAGGCAGAAAAATTTGAAAGTCCTACCCCTATGCAGAAAATCCAGAGGATTAGATCTAATCCGCAGGAGATAAAGATTGATCGTTCATGGATATCTAACTTTGCCAACCCTACAAAAATCAATAAGAAAAATGTGATAAACATTGATGAGAATGGTAAAATTACCATTAAACCTCAACTATTAAGAAGCAAAAGCATGAGTGCAAGATCAGACTGGGAAAAAGGATCTTCATCAGCTAAAGAAGGGCTTAAAGGAAATGATACAATGAGTATGACCAGTGAAATGAGTAGGATGAGTTTTGAACCTACAAGACATAGTATAGACCGAAGTATGAGTCTAGAAAGAAAGGTCATTAGGTATAAAACAAAAACTATTAGTGAGTTAATTTATGAGGATAAATTAGTCAAAAATATGACTATAGAGATATGCTATGAAGTCACTAACACAAATCCTAATAGCATTTATATCCTAATAAACGTATGCTTAGAAGGATATAATAAATATGAATTGTGTGCCTACATAGATAGTGGTTGTTCTATATACTTTGGGAAAAGATCATTATTTCTAGAATGTATGTGGAAAAGAGATAAAAATTCTTTATAAGTAAGGATAGCTAATAATAGTATTATGAGTTATAATTGGGCAATAGAAGGGTCATCCATAGAATTAAGAGGAGTCCAATGCATTATATCAATCTTATGAATTACTGATCAAGCCCCTCATGATATTATTGAAAATAATTTTCAAAGATTATATTTTCTATGTACACAGACCATAAACCAAATAATATTCACAATAAATTCACTCTATTCCTATTGAAAAATTAAGGCTTACACCCATCATAAGATTGAGTTCACACGAGGTAGCATTAACAATTTCTTCGCTCAAGTTATTTATTAAAGAGCACATTGTCGAACAAGAAGAAAATTATGCAAAGAACTCTACTCTGATAATCCACTAAAGTTTTGGGATAAAAATAAGACTTCTGCAAAAATTATTTTGTTAAATCCCAACACTCTTATTCAAGTCAAACAAATGGTGTATACACACACCAGGATATCTAAGAATTTGATAAACAAAATAAAAAACTTCTGGATAAAGGATTAATCAAGAATAGCAAGAGTCCTCAAACCAGTCATACTTTCATGGTAAGAAATCATGCAGAAGAAAAAAGAGGAAAAGCAATAATGGTAATCAATTATAAAAAGTATAATCACAATACTGTCTTTGATGGTTATTATATTTCTAACAAAACAATTCTTTTCAACAAAATTCAAGGAGCCTCTTGGTTCTCAAAAATAGATGGCAAAATTGGATATTGGCAGATAAAAATGGATGAACAAAGTATTTCTTTAACTGCATTTAGTTCCCCACAAAGACATTATGAATGGATAGTAATACCATTTGGTCTAAAAAATGCACCTCAAATACTTCAAAGAAGAATGGATAATATCTTTAAAGACCTTAATGATTGTTATTTAGTTTACATCAATGATATCCTTATCTTTTCAAAATTCAAAGAGCATAGAACAATACAAAGATGATGTCTTAGCTGTCACCCAAAGGCGCATTGGTCATGGTATTATACTTGAAAAAACCAAGTGCATTTATGCTGAACAAGAAATTAAGCTCTTATGTCCATAAATAAAAACTGGAACAATCATTTTGCAAAAACATATTCTGAAAAAATAGAAAATTTCCCTGAAAAAATTGAAGATAGGAGGCAGCTAGAAAGGTTTCTTGGATGTCTTACCTATGCTTCAGATTTCATTAAAGATTTTGTTAAATTAAGAAAATCATTGCAGCAGAAACTCAAGAAAGAAGTAAGTTGGATATGAACCACTAATGATACAAATATTGTTCAAAATTTCAAAAAGATATGTAAAAATCTTCATGTCCTTAATTAGCCTAATAAAGCAGATGATTTAGTTCTTGAGACAGATGCCAGTAATGAGCACTGGACTGCGGTACTCAAAAATCAAATAAGGAGAAAAGCTTTGCAAATATTGTAGTGGAAGTTTTAATAAGGCAGAATACAACTATCCTACGATGGAAAAAGAAATTCTTGTAGTCATAAGGGGAATTGAAAAGTTCTTAATTTTTTTAGCCCCGAAACCTTTTCTTATTCGAACTGATTGCAAAGGAATATTTGGTTTTGTGAAAAAGAATTTATCGAATATGCAAGCGCAAGGGCGACTCCTACGTTGGCAATTATGGCTTAACCAGTTTTCCTTTTCTATTGAATATATACAGGGATCTAAGAACTCCCTAGCAGATAGTTTAACTGGAAAACTCGTCCATGGTGATCATCAAAGCAGATCTCCTACTAGAAAATAAGGAAATCCATAACGAAATGCCACTGTTACTAGAATGGGTTTTGCCTTCTAGTAAAATCCTTATTGATAACTTGGAATTCCATACAAAAAGTAGATCACGTTTTGGTCTACTATCTTCTACCTACCTAATAGCCCAAAAGTTTTTCCTTCCAGAGTTACAAGTTAATTACCTTAGACGTTCTTATGATATCCAAGAAAAAATAAACTCTCATGCTCAAGAAAAATGATTCATATGAGCTGTATGCAGCCTGCATCGATTATTAGCATAACTATTTTTATAATATTTGGGAGTCTTGAAGTACAATGATCTATTTTCCTGATAAGTCTAGAGTTGGCGGTGTTAATTTCCCAGCAAATTCAATCTCTCCAAATGACCCCTTCATTAAAGCCTGGGAATGCGGAATAATAGTTTACTTTATGAAAATCCCAGATCCAAAGTTCCCATTTTACTCAACACTAACCAAATTCCAACAATTCATGTTGAAGATCCATTGAATTCTTACATCCACTGATGGTCCAACAAAAATTCCATATAGCAAACCCCTATATTTGGAGGTACATTGTGTATTAATCGAATATGAAAATAGAAAAACCAAACCAGCCCATTATCTCATTCATATCGTTGATTACAACAATTCTTATGATGAGCGACAAGAATGATTTCCAGAACAAGGAAGATTTGATACTGATCCTGCTTTAGCAAGAGTCATCGATTTTTACAACATTTATCATTAAAGTTGGGCATCAATTGAACACAAAACACGTTAATGCATTGTAGGAATACTACTTTCGCCTATGACAATGAGTTTAAAGAATACATGAAGGTGGAAGGAACAGTCTCAGAAAATATCTTTGATTATCTCTTTGATGTTGGAGTTAGAAAATTCTTATCAGAAAAAGGAAAGAAATATCTTCTTAAGTTATTTGAGAAATGGGATTCAGAACATCTTCAATTAGATGAAGGTCTTGATGAATATCCAGATAATAATGGTCTGGAAGATATAATTGCAGATGAAGGCATGCAGAATCTCAATAATGATGACTAGTCTTGTCATCATTAAAAGCTCTGAAAAGTTGTTGCCTCATTATTGTATTATTTTAACAAGTATCAGGTCTGTAAAATAAAGTGTGTACTGTAGCTATGTGAAGAGTCATTGTGTACTATAGCCATGTGAAAAATTAGTGTACTGTAGCCAATAAGGCATCCTATGTACCCCATCCCCTTTATAAAAGGAGAGGTCGAGTGCTAATAGGGGGCATGGTCATTTGAGCATTCTTGAGTACAAGAGAAGTCAGGATTCTCCATTTCTCTCTGAGCAAGCATCTCTAATGATCTTAACTTAAGTCCCACTTCAAGCTTACCATTGTAATATTTCCACTTTCAACCTTTCAATAAAAGAAGTTTCCCAGTGGGGAACGTTATTCAATCGAACGTTATGTCTTAAATATTATAATTTCTTGATTAAAGTCCCATTATCCTTTAAAAATATATAAAACTTGATTAGTGACTACGGTCTGAGGTAGGAAACAAAACGGATCTGTGTTGTGCCTGATCTAAGGAAGGTGGGGTTGAGATTAGCAATCTCTGTAAACCGGAAGCTAGAGGAACTCCGAAGTCCAACGTCGGCTAACTTAAGGTAATAGTCAAAACTCTCTAATTAAGCTTTAATTATTTTACTAAGCATGGTGGCCTGTTAATCACAGAAAATATAATATTTATGATATAAGTAGTAAATTGTGAGAACTAGTACCAATAAAGTTTTTGTAAAAAGTTAAATTGTTAAAAACATGCATAAAACAACCTATTTGCATAGTTTACCCAATCCAGGGGCCTTTTTGCAATTTCTAAAAGCTCAAGGACTAAAATAATAAGAAAAATGACCTAAAAATTGGTTACCTGAAAACATAAGGTGCCCCTAAATTAGATCTCAAATTATAGGGGCTTAAAAATAGTTACTAAAGAACGTAGGTGCCTAAGAGTCACTGATTGGACTATTGGTATAATTTGTCCATCTCTCAATATAACTTCTTTGAGATTCCAAACCTAATCGTCAAGCAACCAAACACCTGACAAATCTAAAATCGAGCCAACCCAAAAAAGGTATAGATCAGCAAGTAGATTAGTCAACTATAATCAGCCACTAACTGATCACATTTTCCTCTTGAAAATCTTAGGATTCCTCCAAGTCAAATGTCCTCCATAACGAAGGATCTTCCCCCGCCCCCTCTTTTGAAAGAGATCTCTGTGCAAAGAGTCTATTTGGACGTTATGAATAGAAGGCAAAGGAAGGTCAATAGAGGGGAAGGGAAAGGCATGAACATAGTAACATCACAATGATGGATATCACGGGAAGGGGAAGGGTGGGGGACCGAGTGACAGATAGAAAAATATATTATTTTTTAAAAAAAAAACCATGCTAAGTACATTCTTTCATCCCCGACGGTAAATATCAAATAGATTTTTTCCCCTTCTTTTGGGCCCGGGGGCGTGATCGGGATGTTCCCCATCCTGTCCACCCATTCATTTACCGAACATAATTAAAAAGGTGTTAATTATTCACCCTCTACCACCAATCTCAACATAGTGCTACTGCAAACTTCAGAATGCCGAGCAGATACTAGCCAAGAAGGCAACAACTACCAGGATTTTTGTTCCATTGAGAAGTAATGACATGTACCTTAGACATAGCGCAATAGGAAACAGATCATGCAACTAATTAAAATTAAACTTCAGAGCACGACATTAATCATATGCATTTTGGCATTATCCAGAAAATTCAGCCAACCATAAATAATGAACAGTGTTAAGCAACTGCTTTTACAGTTCATACCATCATGCGGTTATCAATATCCATTTCCTGGATGCAGCGGAATACCATATCAGCCATTCCATCACCTTCAACATCAATAAGTTCCTGAAGTAAGTCAACACTTCATAATTAGCAATGATCCATCAAAACCACTTTTCTTTTCTTTTCTTTTTTAACTCACCATAGCTTTTACAAGAAAAGAGAGAGGGCAAAAATAACAAAACAAAAACCAAAACTCTTCCCTAACCTGTAAGGCTGAGAATGACTCTATAATGTTGCAATCATACCATACTACATTAATCCTCAATCAATCAAAAAGGACTCAGCATGAACCAACATTTTCCCAAAAAAATACCCTACATTTAAGATTCATACAAAACAAATATTAGATTTTGTCCTTAATTTTCTTCAATATTTTCTAAAAGGTCTTAACTCTTTTCAAACGGCTTTTAATCTCGAAGGCAGCCTATCTACTTGCAAGGTTAAGGTCACATGGATCTAGATTTTCTCCCACCCTATTTAGGCAAGGCCTACTGCCACTGGGGGGCGGTGTGGGCTGGTTGTACAAAAGAAAGATTCGAAGAATAGTTTTGTGCAACCTATGCTTCATTTTCAGCAATTCGGAAAGTCGAAGTATTCAACCGTAAGCAGAAGCAAGCTTACTGGAGTAAAAAGAGCTTCAGGAGCCTGGAACCGTTCAGTGCCAACTTTGATGACCCTTCCATCAGGCAGCTATCACAAGAGAAAACTATCATTATCCTTTAAGTTTGATAAATATTAGCAAATTGCAATAGCAAGTATGCATCCAGTAGCACGATGCGACAAAAGATAACATGAGTCCCATGTTGATTTTACAGACTCTTGCAGAGTCATACACAGATAAAAAAGTAACAAAGATGTTAGACTGGCAAACGCTGTCGAACACATCCGCTTACAGTATAGTTCTTCATCAGAATGGTGGTCTCGAGTCCCAACTGATACTCTCGTTTGTAATCATAACTGCACAGGACTGTAATCAGATGGGAATGCAAATAATCCCACAAAGATCTATTTTGCATAGGGAATGCAAATAATCCCACAAAGATCTATCTTGCACAAATTTATCTTACCTTACGTAACACAGCTTCTCTTTGATTTGCCTCACAGTTTCAAAATCAGCAGCCCTATTCATTGCATACCTTCAGAAAAGAGTATGATGTCAATCAAATTGAGCAATAGAGCACCAAAACGTGGTGGAAGAAACCACCATCAATTGCACCAGCTTAGAGCAAAATAGAACTTATGCTCACCCTCTCCGCGTAAGCAAATCTACAAGATAAGATGTTATATGTCTGCCTGCCACATTCATTCGCTTCGTCAGATGTGGAAATGAGTAACCATCAACAACAGGAACCTGGACAGAAATGTCAATAACATTTCATTAGCTCTTGACCAACACAGCAACAAGACCGAGTCACAATCAAATTCGTTTTGCCACCACATATTAGCTTCAATCACATTTTGCTTTTGAAAGAAACTAGCTAGTGATGCTTTTGAATAGCACAAATCCCTATGGACATGGAATAGAATCAATCATATATTGTTCCATGATGTAAAAGCTCAATTTCCCTTCCTGAAGGAAGGGCGTGATGGGTGGGATGACCACCAAAAAAAAAAAATGTCATAAAATAACCATAGCAAGTACTTGATGCATAGTCTCCGAAGCGATTTTACGGCAACATATACTCTAGGAAGCACATGAAATTTAAAAATTTAGGAATTCTTTTTTTTAAGGAGAATAATTATCTTCATTCGTATCTTATCTTCTATCCTATGTTAATTTTATTTTTGTCTTCTAAATATTTTTATCCTTTTTTTCAGTTGTACTGATCCCTATATAAATCCCCTCTTAATGAAGAGAGGCAGACTTGAATGAATGAAATTGAATTCAATTTTGAGAAATATTTGTCATTGTTCTCTTGTTTGTGTGAGTTTCTCGGTGTAGAAATTGCTCTCAGAGCGTCCTACATCAAATTTGGTATCAGAGTAAATCAGTCCTACAGCCTTTGGATTTTTTCCCCCTTCCACATTTCTAATTCTTCCTTTCCCATCAAGCCAAAAAAAAAAAAAAAACCAACCATCGCACAACTCTAAACCTGCCAAATCCTAGCCTGTGAACTAATGCCACCTCGAACGCTGCACGTTGTTCAACCACCACCAAGGCCGTTACACCACAGCCACCCTTCTCTGCTCACCTGAACCCTAAAATTTGAAAATCACAAACCCTAATTTGCGAATTTTCCCCATTTTCAAAGCCCTAGATCCTCAAATCCACCCTCAATCCATCCAAATCATCCTAAACTGATTTCAGCCCTCCACTACCCACTTAACTTTGACTAAAAGCCCCATCCCAATTGAAAGAAATTGCTTTGATTCAAACCTCAATTGACCGTTCCTCTAATTCATGCAACCTCTAGTTCATGGAAATTGGAAGGTTTTGCACCTTCAGTCCCCATCTAAGAAGGCCAGAACCCCCTGCTGGCAGTTCTCCCAACCTTGCTGGCCATTCTGCTCAGCCGAAAATTATTCTCAGTCATCGAAATTCTATGCCTCGGGTTGCTGCTGGTCACTGCTGTTTGTGCCATTCCGTTGCTGCTGCTATTTGAGTCTCTTCCTGTTGCTGTTTTGAGTCTACCCTTGTTGCTGCTGTACTGCTGCTCTTGTCACTGTCAAGAAGTGCTGCTGGTGGTGGTGGTTACTGTGGTGAAACATCTTCAGCTAAACAAAGCTAATTCCTGGACAAGGAGATCGGCCAATTCATCACCAGCACCCGCTCAGTTGCTGCTGTTGGTAAGGGCAGAGCTTGGCTTGGTACTCTGGACCACCTTCCAGCACGGGCAAGTCAATCTTTGGTGAAAGTTGAATTTTCTACTGCGAAAATTGGACTAATACCTTATTGCCTGGGTTTTTTGAGTGTTTGCTTGGATCCTATTTTTGTCTTTCCCACTTCTAAATCTCCTGTTACACCTAAGTCATAGCAACAATCCATATCAAATTTTTGTGCTTTGCTATATGCGTAGTGGTTGGTTATTGCTGTCATTATTATTGCAATTTGGTCTAATCTCAGCCGTTACATTCTACACTTCCACTTGCATGCAGCATGTCCTCATCCCCCAAACAGCCTTACCAATCTCAAATTGATGCCCTTTCTGAAAGACTTGACTACCAAGACGAAAGGTTTGACCAACTTGAGGCTAAGAGAGACCAAATTCCCCGAGCATTTGAAAACCTTCCAAGTTATGACCAACCTCAAACCCCACCAAAAATTCCACTAGAGATGTTAGTGGATGGAGTGGTTTGAAATATGGCAAGGGGACCCAATGGACCATACGTTTGACACCCCAAAGACGACAAGGGGACAGGCAACTATAGAGAGTCTAGATATGTGGACCTTGCGACCGACCGTAGGACTGCCCATGAGTGTTATTCTAGCATTACCCAAAAGGTCAACGTAGATGTACCCTATTTTGATAGTAAGATAGATGTCACCACTTTTTCCAACTAGATAGATGTTATGAAGATTATTTTGATTGGTACAAGATGTCTAATGCTAAGCTGGTTAGATTTGCTAAGATGAAACTGGTAGAACCTGCTAGGAAGTTTCACAGACTATCAGTGAATAAGTCAACCTCTCATTAACCAATAGGAAGTCAAGAAAGATAGATTGAACAAGAAATTCCTCCCTTCTTTCCATAAAACCCACCTTATTGACCAGATACTTGGCCTTAGGCAATCCACCTCTAGTGTGTCCGACTATATCGATAGTCTTAAGGAATTGACTCAATGGTGTGACATTGTAGATCATCCTTCCATTACCATAGCTCAACTCATTCGAGGCTTAAAGACTGACCTTAAGATGGAGGTAACCTTGTTTGGTCCTCATACTCTTGATGAGGCTTACCATAAGGCTCTAGAGGTTGAAAACCTTGACCAGCTTTACCCTACGTGGCGCTCTACTCTCTCCTCTCGGACCCCTACCCAACCTGCCCCCAAGGTAAGTGAGTCTTTTGTGAGTGCTTCTAGCTCTAAGGCCCCAAGTTTTCAAATGGCACCTGGACTAGTCTCGCCTACTAGTGCGTCCCATGATACTTTCTGTAATCTAGTATCCAATGTCTAATATATAGTTGTTATAGGAGAGGTCATTATGGGTCCAATTGCCATCGTACCCTTGCCTTAGAACAAGACTCTCATGAACCACTTGAACTAAAGTTTTTGAGCCAAGGGGAAGCTTTGAGGATCTTATTAACATTGAAAATAGCCTTCATGATGCACATCTTGGAGTTATTAGGTGTCTTAACCAAATCTTGTTTAATGAATGAAAACGTACCATCTTTTATAGCATTGTTAGATGTGAGGAAACTCTTATGAAAATGGTTATAGACAGCGGTAGCATAATGAATGTTGTTGTTGAGTCTGCTATAAAGAGTTATCATCTTAAGGTAGAGCCTCACCCCTACCCTTTCAACGTGGCATGGGTTAATAAGTCCAACCTAATAGTTCCCCACATGACATGTGTAAGTCTTCCGTCCATATTAGCTAAAATAAGGATGAGATTTTATGTGACGTTCTTCCTATGGATGTCACTCATATCCTCTATAGTCGCCCTTAGCTTTATGATTTGAATGTTACGTAGTGTCGAAGAGATAATACCTATACCTTTAGGTATCAGAATAAGAGTATCACTCTTAACCCATGTCAACCTAATGAGTTGTCGCCTTCCCAAAGTCCATAACCTCCCCGAACTTATCCTTTCCTATCAATGTGCCTACTCCACCTAGAAAAACTATTTTCTTTCTTCACCATAGGCCCTTTAAGAGATTAGGAAACTCTAATAAGTTTTATCTGACAATCTTAGCTAGGGAGCTTGCCCTGGACACTATTTCCTTCCCAAGTTCTCCCACATCTTTCCCACCTTGTAATGGAATCCCGAATGAAATTGCTAAATTGCATAAGGAGTTTGCCAATACTGTTCCTGATGAGCTCCCTGATGAGTTACCTCCTCTCAGGGACATACAGCATGCTATTGACAATGCCCCCCCTCCCCGTTATAGGTTAAACCCTACTGAGAGAGTTGAGTTGAATCATCAGGTTGAGGTCATCTAAGGGCTTTGTTTGTCACAGCTTGAGTCTTCGTGTGGTTCCCGCCCTTCATACTCCTGAAAAGGATGGTTCCTGGAGAATGTGCATTGATAGCACTGTGAAATATAGAATCCCCATTCTAAGGTTATAGGATATGCTTATTGTCTTGTTCACTCTAGTTGATTATCTAATATAGATTTTCGTAGTGGTTATCATCAAGCTCGTATTAGGCTAGGGGATGAACGGCTTTTAAAACCCAAGATGGCCTATTTGAATGAATGGTAATCCCTTTTGGGTTGTCTAATGCTCTAGTGCTTTTATGAGACTCATGACTTATGTTTTACAGCCATTCTTAGGAAGTTCTTTCTCAGGAAGTTCTTGTTGGTATATTTTGATGACATCTTGGTGTACAGTAAGTGTAGAGGGGGGCACATTAAGCATCTTAGATGACTTATCTATACTCTTAGAGAGGCAAAGCTCTTTACAAATATAAAGAAAGGTGTCTTCGTCCAACCTCAAGTTCTATTTTGGGGGTTCATGGTGTCTACTAAGGGTATTTGTGCTTACCGCGCTAAAGTTAGAGCCATTAGGGAATCGCATGAACCCAAACCCATTACAAAGTTAGGCGTTTTCCATGTTCTTGTGTCCGTTTATACAAGATTCATCAAGCACTTTAGCTCTATGACTTCCATTGCAACCTGCCTAAAGAAAGGGTCATTTCAATGGACTTCCAATGCAGCGTTAGCTTTTAGGGGAATTAAGGATAAGATGTCATATGCTCCAACCCTTAGGCACCTCAACTTTAGCAAGTTCTCTACTTGTGATGCATCTGGATATGGCATTTGTGGAGTGTTGAGTCAGAAGGGACACCCTATAGCATTCTTTAGTGAAAAGCACAAGGATTCTAGGCGGATTAAGTATACCACCTATGAAAAAGAGTCATACGCCTTGCTTAAATCCCTTCGTCATTGGAGGTATTACCTTTTACCTCATGAATTTGTTATGCATTCCGACTATGAAGCTCCTAAGCACTGGAATTCTCAGAGTTTGTTCCTTTTAGCTATAAGATGCAACTGTACGCTGCAAGGAAATGTAAGGAAATGTAAGGAACTGTAAAACGCTGTAAGAAGATGTAAGAAGAAGTAAGAAGATGTACGGAACTGTTAGGATAGATGTAAGAAGTTGTTGAATTATTAAAAGTTACATAGTATAATTTTTAAGTATGTACGTATAATTGTTGGTCTTTAATGTATGAATTATGAAAAAAATTATTTCATGAAAATAAATTACTTGTATCATTGATATTTATGAAATAAATTTATAACATCACAAAACAAAGCATATTTTAACACTACAGGAAAAAATTTATTTTTCACCACTTATCGTTTTGGATAATAAAAAATAATATTGAAATAACAAAATTAATGAAAATAAACCTTTCAACAAGTCAACTAAATAGCAATAAGATAAATTCAAGCAGATAAATATATAGAACTAAATATGTTCAATACTTGAGGTGATTTTTTGGTGTTAACATTAGTTTTACCTCCCTATAAGCAAATTTAGAAAATAACAATTTTTCCCAACAAATTGAATAGAACCTTAAAAATGAAATCCTATTTGAATTAAACATTTTAGAATTAAATTCAATCTAATGTTCAATTGTACGATGATAGCAACCAAATTGTCATGGATAAACTTATAGATGAAATCGCTAAAATGCTTTTGTCACCTACAGTTTAACTATTTTCATGCCCAATTCATGTCGAAACTCAAATATAAAAGCGATTTTTTTCTATAATTTTGAAACATGTTGATTTATTTTCTCTATAATGGCATACATACTTCATGTCAAAACTCAAATATTAACTCACATCATTAAATTCTGTTTTTATGTTTATACAATATTATATTCATAGAAAAACTGTAAGATTTTTCATATTGGAGTATAAAAAAAACATTATACATATTTCTATAAATATGAGGAAAAAATAGAAGATAAGTTGAATGTTATAAAAAATATATAAGGAAATTTAAGAAGATGTAAGGAGATGTAAGAACATGTAAGGAGATGTAAGAAACTGTACAAAGCGGTAAGCTAAATCCACCCAATCACAAAAAGAATAGGGCCTCTATTTATGTCAATCCTTAGCACGCTAGGTGGGTCAAGTATATTAGGGCAATCTTTGGAGAAAAGTGGTTACCATTAAATAATAAGGTGACCCTAGATTCGATTGGCTTCCCTCTTCACTAAGTGGCTCTGATAGGTTTAACCTTTAGAGATACATATCCACATGTTAGGAGAGATTCTTTCCACATTTTTCCTTTGAGGTAGGTCATGGTTCCACCATCTTTTTTGGGCACGATTGTTGGTGTGCTAAGGTTCCCTTAAAAGAGCTTTTCTCCAGTCTTGGCAGTGGACAGAAATGCTTCTGTTGCCGATTATCAGGAGCAACTGTTCATTATTTATGCTTGCATGCTAGTTTTTATCCGAAATGGCTTTATTGATGATGACACTCTGACAAGCTTTTTGAAAAAACTTAATGAGGGAAATCTAGAGGATTCTTCACTTGACAAGATGAGATGGGATCTGAATACTAAGGGGGGCTTCATAGTTGGATCCTTTTATCTGAAGCTTCTACACTTGAATTATTCATCATTGTTGGCTCATTTTGAAAAAGGTTTATCTTACAAGCTCATATGGATGTCTTTGGCCCCCTTAAAGGTTTCTTTCTTTGTTTCGGAAGCTACACTTGGGAAGATACTAACTTGTGATAACTTGCAAAAGAAGGGCAAGATCTTGGTTAACAAATGCTTCATGTGCAAAGGGGATTCTAAATCAATATATCAATAGATCATTTACTACTCCATTGTCGGTCGCTAAGGCACTTTGGGAACTAGCGGTTACTTGGTTAGGCATTTCTTGGGTTGCTTCGGATTCCATGAAGAATCATCGTTTAGCTCGACAGGGTTTCTTTGGTGAGAAGGTGAAAAAGAAGTTGTTTCTACCTCATGTCTTTTTGTGGAGTATCTAGAGAGAGGGAAACAGAAGGGTTTTTTAGGGCGTAGAAACTCCTTTTCAGGGCTTGAAATATAATTTCATCAAGACTCTCTACTTTTGGGGTAATTCCCCTTTAGATGTGCCTGACTTTATGGATAGCTTATATTTTGGATGTATATAATCTTTTCCATGATGTTTTCTATGCATCTGATTTTGAGGACAAATCGTATTGGCTACCTTTTACAGACAATCCAGGTTGAGGTTCTAAGTTTTGACAAGCTCAAAGGTGCTAGCTCATCATGTCCTGACTTCACCCTCATTTAAACAAAACTCTTGGTTGCAACGGCAAAAACCAGGTTGACTTTATCATTCATGATGGTTAGCTATTTCAAGTTTCTAAGTTATGCATTCATAAGAAATCATTCGAGACTTCTTAGTTAGGGAGACGCAGCTACGAGGATAGCTGGCCACTCAAGTAAAGATATGATTATTGCATTGGTTGAAAATTGCTTCTATTGGCCGTCTCCAAAGAGGAATGTCTATCGAATTGTGTTCTAATGTCACACTTGTCAGTTAGCTAAAACCAAGAGCCAAATGCTAAACTTAAAATCCTCTTCCTAGACCACATGCTCCTTGCAAAGACATTAGTACAGACTTTGTACTATGTCCGCCTAAGACATCTCGTGGTCCTTATTCGATTCTGGTTGTGGTCGATAAGTTTTTCTAAGATGCCCCATTTTATTTCCTGTGGTAAGACTGACGATACTTTGCATGTTATAAAGTCAGTCTTCCGAGTGGTTGTTAGGTTGCATGTTCTTCCCACATTAATTGTGTATAATAGGGATGCCAAGTTCATGGGGTGTTTTTGGAAGACATTATGTAGGTTATGAGTAGACCTGGCAAATGGGTCAATCGGATCGGGTACGGGTCGGATTATAGTTCGATTCAGGTCAATTTCGGGTCAATCATGTTCGGGTGAGGTTCGGGTTTAGGTCACTTTCGGGTCAGTCAAGTTTGGGTCGGGTTCGGGTTCGGTTCGGGTGGAGTTTGGGTCAGGTATGTTTCGGGTTGTGTACTGTAGCCCAGTTCAGATCGGGTATGGGTCGAGTCTAATTTGGGTCGGCTAGGATTCGGTTCAATGTTCGGGTGAATGTCGGGTCGGGTGTAAATCGGGTTAGGTATAAATTAATTCAGATTAATTTCGGGTCAGTGCACATTTTCAATGTCCTCGTTTCTAAATCTAAATTATATTTAAAAGATAAAATCCGTTTAATTAGTTAAGCCCTTTTATTCTATGTTCTTCTTTTAAGTCATGCGCTCATACGTTAACATTTAATCGTTTATACATCCGTATATACATACATATGTATATACATACATATGTATATACATACATA
>JACYFF010019584.1:70207739-70220071 GCA_017589665.1 Selenicereus undatus | reverse complement strand
GTATATACATACATATGTATATACATACATATGTATATACATACATATGTATATACATATATATATATATATAAGTTTTAAAGCTTAAGTAAAATTAAAAGGAACTTTTGTAATTGAAATTTTTTATGGGCTTAGTTATACTTATACATTTACTATGAATTTTAGTAAGTTACAAGTACTTAAGTACAACCCATCCATGACCCTAGTAATATCTTATATTCTTAATTTCTTATGCAGTTATGCAACAACCGATATGCAATTATCTAAAAGATTGTGGGCTGTTAGCCTGTTAAGTGATGTTTCATTGTTTCAAGTATCTCAATTGAGGTCATGTTATGACAAAACTAGTAAACCAACTTAGCGCCAATCATGATTCATGAGTCAATAGTCTCATTTGCAAGACTAAACGTCAAAATATATATACCTTGAAAAATTACCAATAAAAGAAAGAAAACAATAAAAGTTTTATTTAAGCCCCGGTGTTGGTTCATAACTTGACGTTTGTCAATTGTCATATTTGAGTTGGTAAATAGAAACAGGTTGGTTCAAGTTAGTGTTTTCAATAATCAATTTAGTGTTGTTTTGATAGCTCCTTAAGTGATCATATATCAAGATTGATATTTCTTTGTGAGATCAAATGTCTATATGTATTAATTATCATTACATTTATGTAATTGTGAATGTTATCAAAACTTAAGACTTGGACAAAACTATGACAAAACTAGTGAATCAACCTAGCGCCAATTATGATTCATCAGTCAATTGTCTTATTTGAAAGGCTCAATGCCAAAATATATGTACATACCTTGAAAAATGACCAATAAAAGAAAAAAATAATAAATTTTTTTATTTTGACCCCGGTGTTGGTTCATAACTTGACATTTGTCATATTTGAGTTGGTGAACAGAAACGTATTAGTTGAAGTCGGTATTTTTAATAATCGATTCAATGTTCTTTTGATATCCCGTTAAGTGATCTGTGATCACATATCAAGGTTGATTTGTCTTTATGAGATGTCTATATGTGTTAATTGGCATTACATTTATATGATTGTGAATGTTAGTTATCATAAAAGAAAAAAATAATAAATTCAAATGAGTCACATTACTATGAGATCATATATAAACATATATTCTTGAATATGATTATGAAATATGAAGAGTAAAATTTAAACACGTTATGAAGATAATTTAGGATTGTAGATTAATAATGCACTAGCGTGTATTAAGGTATTAAGTAAATTAAATACTAAAATAATATTGCTAGATCCTAATAAGTTTAATAATGTGTCAATTATGCTTGTCTTTTCTTAATTCTTATTTTCACCAAATATTATATCGCTTATGTTTTATTATTTTTATTACATATCTATCCAATTACAAATTAAAAATTATTAACTATTTTATTTTTTCTACTTAAATTTCTTTTTTTTTGATAAGAGTTTTTTCTACTTAAATTTCATTTAATTCCATTAATAAAATTTCCTTCTTAAGTCTTTAATTCTTCTTAAGTCATTTTTCTTTTTTCCCTCCCAAACTCAACTAATTGAGTTTTAAAATTTCATAATTTCCCCCCAAAATTTAAAACATTAAAAAAAAAATATTAATAATAACTTTGTAAATTTGACAAAACAAAACAAAACCCTCAACTCTCATTCTCTCAAGAGTCAAGCCAGACAAGCCTCACTGCCTCACGCACAGCCCTCACTGGAGTCACGCCGTCACGCGGTCACACCTTTAGTCTACTCTCTCTCTCGCCGTCACTGCCCCTCTACTCTCTCTCTAGCCGTCGCCGACGCCGTCTGCTCAGATGCTAGCCTCTCAATCGATCTCAGTCGACGGCTCGGCGCCGACGTTCACCAGTCCCTCAAACCTCTCAGTCTACGGTTGCTCGAACCTCTCAGCCACCCAGCCCCTCGAACCTCTCGGTCAATGCCTCAAAACTCTCGACTGACAACTGCTGCTCGACGGTTGCTTGAAGCCACCCACCCGACAGTTGCTTGGTATCTCAGTCGACGCCAGCGGTCATCAGGTTAGTTGGTTTGTTTGGGTTCTGGGTTCTGGGTTTCTCAGTAAACCCGACTGTTTGCATATGATACAACCCTCCCCCCAAAACAGTAGATGGGGTTCTGGGTTCTCGGTATCTTGCTGAATATTTATTCATATGGCATGTTGTTTTCAGAAATCTGTCCCCACTATTACAAACCTGATCTAGGGCTATGAGCAAAGGAAAAGGTTGGACATCTTTTTAATGTTCTGCTGTCGGTTCTCATTCTTGTTGCCCTTGAGTTCTATTTTTTTTTTTAATTTTTCATTTAATACTTTCGACTGGGTTGGGATGGGTCTGGGTGGGAGAAGAAAAAGGGTGATTGAATTAGTAATGAAACGTGTATGCTCTAGAGCAGGGGATGAAGTTGGAAGCTGAACTTGTTCCACTGGAAGTTAAAAGCAGCAAGATCAGACACTGGGCTGCGTTCTTTGGATTCAGCCTAATATTTAAACAAAAACTTACTGATTTCTTATAGCACTACTGGTTTTCTATCAAAATATTGGCATTTCTTTATCTTGATACCACCATTGATTGTCATGCTACTGTCTGCCTGTTCGTATTTTATCTAACATTCTCTTTTATTTGAGAAATCAGATCATCAAAAGAAGCTCAGCTTCAGCTCTCTCTTATGGATTTTGTTCTCCGCAATTGTTGTCTAAAATTCTTCGTAAGTCGTGCCTGCCTTTTTTCGAATACTTTATTCCTTGATAAGCTGAGTTTTTGTGCACTTAATGAGGTGCAGGTATATCGAATTTTATGATGCAATGTCTGTCCCAATGGTGATTGCCCTGTCTGGGCAACTACTTTTGGGGCAACCTGTGATGGTTAAACCATCCGAGGCTGAAAACAACCTTGTCCAATCTACCACTTCGACTGCCTCAAGTGTCACAGGCCCATATGGACCAACCGATAGGAAGTTGTATGTGGGAAACTTGCATTTCAACATGACAGAGCAACAATTGCGTGTGGTAATTTCGATCATGATTGTCTAACGAGTGTTTCTTCTGTCTTGGTCTTTGATGCCGTCCATATTTTAATGGTCTGATGTTCATAAAATTGTTGTCTTAGCATCTTAGCATATTTAACTCTTTAATGTCTCATGGATCTTGTGGTACAATCCTCAATGTCCATGAATAGCTTGTCAAATGTATTTGTTCGCGAAAACATTAAATGACAATGGATGTGCATTTGCATGTTCATTGTGCTTAGTTGTGCTGTAGATATCAGAAATTGGGGGGGGGGGGTGAAGAATGACTTGCTCTATTATTCAGAAATGGGAGTAGAGACATCCTTACTCTATTATTAGTGTTCCCTAAACAAGCATTGGTAGAGAACTCTGCTAGCTTCCTAATTGCAATGAGTATGAATGATTGAATGTCATATAACATGCTGTTTCTATCCAATCATGCAGCCAGTTACTATTTTGGCTTGCACTTTTTTCTATCTGGATGTTTGTCTGCTCTTTAGATTTTTTTTTGGGGGGGGGGGCCCTCATCAATTGCCACGGTTGTAAATGGTGATGACTTACACATTATTTCTTATGATGATTAATCAGATTTTCGAGCCATTTGATCTTGTTGAGCTGCTGCAGCTTCCCCTTGACCTCGACACTGAACTTGGTTATATGGCTTCCAATGTAAGTATTGAGTATCTTCTTTTTTACTTGTTTATATTTATCTTTTTTCCCACTTTTTGTGAATTTTTGTTGTGCATTTTGTTTCACTTTAGCGCAAGAAGAAGAAGAATTCATTGGATCAAATGTGGATTGGTCAAGTACTAAAGGTGTTAGATTTTCCCCTCGGCATAAATGATGGCCAAGGTAATTGATCACTTACTTAGTACTTAGTCAAGTACTAAAGGTGTTAGATTTATGAGTATGCTTCGGTTTGGGTCATATTCGGGTCGGGTATACTTGGATTCAGATTTAATTCGGGTCAAATTGAGTCGGGTAGGAATCGGATCGGTTTTAAAACAGGTACGGTTCGGGTCGGGTTCGGGTTGTCCATTTTCGGGTCACTTCGGTTCAGGTCACTTCTGTTCGGGTTGAATTGGATCGGGTCATTTCAGGTGTGGGTAATTTCGGATCGCGCTACAATTCGGGTTTCGTTCGGTTACGGATCGGTTTACTTCGGGTGTTAGGGTCCAAATCGGTTCATCCTATTTCGGGTGTCGGTTCGGGTATGGATCTGGGTCGTTCGATTCGGGTTTCGGGTCTCGGGTCAGTTTTGCCAGGTCTAGTTATGAGGTAGTACTTTGAATTTTCTGCAGTCTTTCATCCTCAAACGAATCCCCAAACGAACAGGTAAACTGAGGTCCTTAATCGCAACCTTGGTGAGCTGCTTAAATGAGTTGTAGACAAGAAACAAGGAACTTTCCTTGTTTCTTGACTTTTCCCCTTGTTGAGTTTGCATATAGCATTGCAGTCAATAGGTCCACAAGTAAGAGCCCTTTTGAGGTTGTCCATGGTTACTCACCTCCTATCTCTACTGACCTAATTCTCCTTCCATCTGATGCCCAAGTGTCACAACCTGCATCAACATTTGCATAGCATATTCATGACTTGCAGACTGAGATTTTACGCAAAATTTCTTTAAGTAATGGCAGCTATAAACTTATAAACTTTCAACTGACGTGCGTCATAAAGCTGTGCATTTTGAGACAGGTGATTTTGTCATGGCTCGTATTCAACCAACACGACATGCTCGTGCCATAGAACCTTACCAAATCATGTGAAAATTGGGATCTAATGCATACGTCCTTGATCTCCTTAAGAGCTTAGGTATTAGTTCTATTATCAATGTGGAGGATTTGACTCTTCATCAAGGTACCTTTGAGCATCTCTGTCTTCCTTCTGACGTTTCTGCATGTCCCTAGACTCCCGCCTTTGCTGCAGCCACATACTAAAATTGAGGCGGTGCTGGATGACGAGATTGTCTTGTGGTGGACTCCGTCGTTTCCTCGTACAATGGTCAAGCCACCCCAGTCCAGTATCAATCCCCAGTCCCAGTCTAGCCTCAGTCTGATGGTACTTGGATTACCAGAGATGAGTTTCGTGATCAAATTCCGGCTCTCCTAGAGTGGTATATCCAAGACAACTCATCGGAGTCGAGTTCTTTTCCAATGGGGGAGAATGATGCATTATCTCCGAAGCAATTTTAAGCATATACACTACCAGGAAGCATAGGAAATTTATGAACTTAGGGATTCTTTTTTAGGATAATAATTATCTTTATTCATATCTTCTCTTCTATCCTATCTTAGTTTTATCTTTATCTTCTAAATATTTTTATCCTTTTTCTTAGTTGTATTGGTCCCTATGTAACCCCCTCATGCAATGAGGAGAGACAAACTTGCATGAATGAAATTGAATTGCATTTTGAGAAACATTTGTGAGTAATCTCGTGTTTATGTGTGAGTTTTTCAGTGTAGGCATCGCTCTTAGAGCATCTTATATTAGTATTCTAGTCAGTGCAGCCCCCAAAGGCATTTCAACTTCCAATATAACAGCAGCATTAAGTGCAAAGATTAGCAAGCACAAAAAGGTTCCTTATGATGATTCAATATTCTTTGCATCATTATTTATGGATCTTTTACACAGCCACATTGTCTGGTGCATTGACATCACCAGATATGTTGAATCATATTCAATTAAAAGATATATTGCCAAATTTCATTTTCTTGCATGCCATTGACTCCGCATCAGCGAGCATGAAATGGTGCCCATGCTTGATGCTATATTCTTTGCATCATCATTTATGAAAGAAAAAATAATCCAGCAGGGTTGTGCACTGCATTGACACCACCACGTATGTCATGTCACGTTTGACTAAGAGGTAATTGCTAAACTTCAATGAGTGAAACCTTACATGATATCAATTCAATTATACTGCTTCTGACAACAGATGACAATAAAGAAAAGCGAATTAGTGGTAGCCAAGAATCTAAGGACAGCAATAAGAAAATTAGGGGCATCATTTCTAAATAGTGAAATTCCTGATACAAGCATTCAAGGTTTAAAAGGTGAAGGAGATCAGTTGATATAATAGGACCTTAGGATTTATGGCCTGATGGGTAACATATGCATGACAGCGACCATTTTCTAGACTTGATAGCTTTAAAAAGTCTCCGCGAGAACCCCGGACTAGAAGGCAAAACAGCAAACCTACAGCTGTCACTGTCCTCATGACAAATCAAAACTTACTACGAATCCTTTCAAATAAGAATCAGGCACAGCAGTAACACAAAACTTCAGAAAATAGTGCTGCCAAAGTTTATAAACCAAAAAGAAAAGCTTTACCACATGTGTGACACCATCGCCAGAATCAATGACTAATCCGGTTAGCAAACCTGCAAACATAAAATACAGTCATGGGGCAGAATTAAAATTTTAGCATAAAAACGTCATGAAAATGCAAGCAATAGTATGAAAAATCAATTCATTCGTACAATAACCAAGCAGGTAGCATCTAGATTACTAAGATCGAGCTGAATCTCAGAGAGTTGGCAATAACGTGAAAAGCAGGCACTTCAAAATTAGACAAAAACATAACTATCCTGGAATAGTTGAATTTGACCCTTTGGTAAGCATGCTAGACATATCCAACAAGGAAATTCCAAAACAAGCGCAATATAAAAGAGCACAGGATAGAATCTCATAATATAACCAAATGGAGCTACTTTAGAAATGCAGCCAAAGTTGCAGCATGATGTTCTTACCGCACCTTGAGCATATAGGGTTAGGACTGCCTGGATTTGGATAAAGATGCCAGAAAAATTGTATCTCTCGAACATTGTCTCCACCTATATAGTGATCATAAAATAAAATAATCATTGTACTACACACATGAATTTATGACACCCAGCAACTAAACACTGACGAAAAAAATTGCCCACCATTTGCTCACGGCTCTTCGATGGATTAAGCGGGGGATCTGTGAGAAGAATCTTGCACTCTGTTGGATCTATCTGGCAAAATCCACGTCACAACACCACAAAAACATCAAAGAGATAAAGACAAAATCAGTGGTTCATAAGCTCTTGCTTGAGAAAAGCAAGAATGCTACCTTTAATTCATTGAAGAATGCATGGTCCCATACATGACACATGTCATCCCAGTTCTGAATTATTCCATTGTTCACAGGATACGAGATATCCAGTTGGTTTCGAAACTTTAAACAAGACTCTCCAACAACAATGTCCTATACGAAAGACACAAAAAGACTCTTCTTAAGATCCACGATGAATAGAACAGGTTATACCAATACTAATGATAACATAAGATTTAGAATATGATCCACATAATGCTCCTAAGATTAATCAATTGAAATAGCCTTCTTTGCTAAGCAAAGGAGAATTCACTTGCCTAGGTTTGAAAATCCCCACCTTCAATTCTTGTTCCATTAACGATTCTTCATACCGTAGCATAGGCTTTCCCACCAAACAAGGGAAAACTGAGGTGGGAAAATTCTCTCCAGCAAAGCCACACTTAACATACTGGAACAACAAAATAAGACATTAGGAATAATCAGTTATAGAAAACAACCACCACAAGTATTAAGTACAAGGAAGTCACAAAATCAAGGCATTCACCATTTTCAAAGAAAATTACAATGAATGACAAAGAGCAGCAAAAACCCTGTATCCTATATTTGTTGGTTGTACTCCTTTCAGAATATCCCAAATCATCCATATGGCTTACATATTCACACTATCAAATAAATCTTCAATTCCTCTCATACCATTCATATTTGTGGCATCAATTTGTTAGGCACATGTAGAAATAATTGAAAAAACAATGGACTTAGCCATTTGTACATTTCTGAATCTGTAATAAATAACTAACTGACTTAGTAATTATAATTTGGGAAACTTCATTGATGCCTTTTCGAGGATGCAAATTCAATTTGGAGGCCGCCAAAAATAAAAATCCACATCACACCATTCAAGTATTGCTGCTTCCAAACAATGCCCTAACCTGATTTTCATCAAAGTATGGCTAGTAACCAACGATGTGGAATGTTTTCTGATGTATTAATGAAAATACGATATGTTAATGTGTTGCCTCAATAGCTAAATTGCTGTACCAACCTCCACATCACCAACCTCATGAAAGTTCCGATCCATCTTTACCCTTTTTCCCTTCCCTTTTTCTTTCTTTTTTGTTTGGCTCTCTTTGAGTCCATGCATACAACTGGGTCAACTCCAAAAGCTCTCACTAAACATAATATCCAAAATTTTCTTATCCCCAAAAAGCTTACAAACCAATCTGACAAATAGTAGCAGAATGTCTCTCCTCCATTCTCTTTTCTCATTTCTTGATCCAAGCACATCGAGCTTCAATGAGCGGGATTAGTTGAGAGCCCAACAAAATAATTCAAACCTGTCTCTTCCCCTCAGCAGCACCTGAGCGCATGCCGGCCACCATTCTCACCATCTCCACTCTGTGCTAGCTCTCCCATGGCCCACATTAACCAGAGGTCACTTCATAACCATATGCAAAAGGGGCCACCAAAGTTGAGGGATCCCAAAACCCCTACGAGAATGACAACTCAGTTTCCTCCAATGATTAAGTGGGATCACAAAATTTCAAGTCCTCTATCAAAACCTTACCCTGCAAATGAGATAGTCACAAGGTGATAGCAATATGTAGCTAGTCATAATTGTAAATCTCACAACCTTTACTGTTTACAATTTTCCTAATTGTTCAAATTCAGTCCCCCAGGACTCCTTTTTGAATCTTGGATTCAATCAATGGTATAAATGCTTTTGGCCAGCAGCCTGCACAGAGGGCTATAGAGTCCCTACCTACTCTTAAATTGGAGCAAAAAACAATGGATTGAGCACATCATTCATCAATCATGATTTCACTGAGATGGAAAGCATGGGGAATTTTGCATTAATCAAGTGTTTCCAAGCAAAAAAGCAAAACTGATGAAATAGGGTGCAAATTAATGCTTGCCCAAACATGATTTAATCCAGTCTGATGTTTCAATTTTTAGCCTTCAAAAGGGGCAACCAAGTTGAGCTGTACCAATCCAAGAGTAGTTTCATTAGGCTTTGATGGACTTGCTAAGCATATCACCTGCACCCAAGCTAAGCTCAACCAAACTGAGTCTAGGCTCAGCACCAACCAGTGTTTGGGCGTTTGCATTAGACTCTTTTTCCTGTAAGATTTTCAGTCCTATAAAGGTAAGACAGGAGCTTATTGAAAAAAATTTAACTTTAGACCACCATAAATCCGACTTCAAAGAAAAAAGAATCAAATATATGTTTCATTGTCGGAACATAGATATCAAAACTAATTCAAAATAATAGCAGTCTCATATGAAAAAGCTAATGTTACCCCGCAAAACAAGGAAACCAACTAAACTATTCAGAGTTGAGCTGTGCTTTACTAGCCCTATAACTGGGTCAACAAGCAATTAAATCAAGCTAGGCTACAGTGGTAAGTTGGCTTATGTGAGGCTTGGTTGTCAGGAGGGCCCAATAGGGGAGAGAGGTAGGACTATGGGGGATGGGAAAAGATAGACTAAATACAAAACAGAACAAAACTCAGATTATTAGGTCAATTTCATTAAACGAAGAACAGTGGTCATAATGCGTATTATGTGCATATAGCCATATATATACATAGAAGTCAATGAGTACTAGTTGGAATTTCAAGTTTTCATGTCCCTCAAATGGAATTGGAAGAAATTGGGACACCCAATGGAATTTCCATTATAATTTTCTTCAATTAACTATTTATCTTCTTTTTCCAGACCATCAACGCAAAATGGATGGAGTTGTACCTGTTACTCCCATTCTAAATGGTATCAAGCATCTCATCCAGAAACAATTCTAGCAACGACGCTTGTCACTCTCCTTTCCATATAGCAATAAAGATGAGTTTGATCGTCAAGAAAGCACAGGACCTCTTTATTACAAATTTACAAGTGAGAGCAATATGCTCTGCATGCAAGGAAGCAAACTCAAGTTGGATGATAGGTAGGCTGAATAACACAATCCTTTTCAATGATAATCCTTTTCGAGGATGAGGCTTATTTTTAGTTGACCTTTCGATTATTTAACCAATATTAGGCTTCCCTAGTTAGATTCACATATACACTGAGTAGCTCCACCTCCCACCCATGTTGCCCATTTAACCTCACTGATGATGAGGAGAAGACAATATCATGGATTTATGTATGCAAACTACAAGGTAATGCAGCAAAATTCTACCTCAAACCACTAAAGAAAACAAAGATATGGAAGAGAGGGGGGAAAACAGTGACAGACTGATAGTTCTTTAGCTCCTAGTCTACCAAGCGAGAATGGATTGGTTTATTAGCTTGTTCCCTCTAGTGTACGTGACAGTTGGCTGCTTTTGCATGCCTTCACACTAAAAATGAATCCAAAAGACTTACCTGAGGAGATGCTCTCTGAAGCTAGAATTTTGACAAAGAACGTACATCAGCCTAGACAGATGCTTTCCTTGGCCTTGAGAGAACCTCGCAATGGGCAAGAAAGCTCTCAACTAATGCCAAGGATCTGAGCATACACAAGATGATGTACCTTCAATAGCTTTTCAATGACATGAAGCATGGGAAAGACAAGGGACAGTTTTGTTTGTTTTTAGTAATATTTGACTCTCACAGAAATATAAACTCTACCTCAGGCCTCAACATCAGATTGATATCTCTGCAAAATTTCCTAAATCCTGCACATTGCTAAAGAAGAAAGAATTCCTTCTGTTCTGTAATTTTTCTTTTTCTCACAAATACTTTGATAGGTTAACAAATATATTCTTCCGAACATTCATAAAGAACATTGTCCGCCCCGCTAATTTCCATTTGTAAGGTTAGTTTAGACATAAGCATGTTGGTATAAATTAGAACCGTTGGGACCCCCAACAACAAAAAGAAAGTTCTCTTACCGGAACAGTAAAATGAACATATAGATTCTGATCTAAATTGTTTACAAAAAAAAAAAAAAAAAGGTGCCCCAAAGATATCCGCCCAAATGAACCGATGGATTCCGATCTCACATTTTAAACCGTCGTTTAGATATCCTTACACTACATCTCACTTAATCCTAGATGATTCATTCTTCAATGTCAACTCAAAGTACCCATGTCTTAGGTTTAAACCCTGATCAAAGTATGACATACATCTCAAATTAGACCCAAAACAGTGGAAACCCCTTCAAAATACAGGCTCATTCAACCCTTTGGTCCACAATGTCCAATGTCTATCAACACAACCCACTCACCGTATAGCATATTAACTTCCCTGGCTTCCATCTACACTGAAACAACAGGCGTTCCCTGAACTCCTCAAAAATTGATGATTCAACAGAATTTGGCCCATCTACACTCAAAAGAAACTGTCGTTGAATCGCAGAGTCATCTACAGAAATCCAGGAAACTTACACGATGCTACATACCTAAATGAAAATTGAACCCGAAACGATCTAGGGTTATATCGACCGCATCTCAATATTGATTAAATTTAACTTAACTACGCACTGCGCATCAAAAAATTATCAAGTTTTTGGAAGCTTGAAAATCATGGATTACGAACTGATGTAGCTACTGCATTTATGAACATCAACCAAATTTCTGATACAACGAGATTTGACGGGGATGAGTGCATGGGATTTTGCACGCGAAGAACTGGTTTGACATTTGCATTGGAATACCGGGGGGGGGGGGGCAACGGGGGAAGGGGAGAGGAGAAAGTATAAAGAATTATGAAGTTACCCCCGTGCCATTGTCGCAGACGACAACATTCTTATTGTCCATCGGGTGATCACTGATCTTCTCAAGCAAGGGTGGGAGAAGAGAGCGAAAGAGAGAGACGCTTGTAGACCCCCGAATGAAATGCTTGCAAATGCAGTAAATACCAGCGACAGACTGCAGAGTTAGAATGATCAAAGCTTGGGCTGAAAGTTTGGATGAGGGCCAACCTTCTCAAGTTGAGACGCCTCACCACTTGGCTTTTACCTTGTCCTGTTCCTACAAACCCAGTGCAAAGTTGTCACTTTGGGGCTGTTCTTTTCGTGGGTCAATTTATTTTTATCCATTATAACCTATTTCAACCTATTTCAATATATTTCAATCTACTTCAACCTATTTGAAAAAAAAATATCAACTTCAACCCACTTCAACCTTTCTCAACCTACTTCAACCAACTTCAACTCACCTCCTTCATAATTTTAATAATTTGTAAAGTATCATGTGAGATTTAGGGCATGTTGTTTTCGTGGGTAAATTGGGTGGGTAAAAGGGTGAAGTAGGTTGAAGT